>CANUEZ040000144.1:1310000-2510000 GCA_948099385.1 Fasciola hepatica | reverse complement strand
CCATGTGCTTCCCTTTCACATTGATCTGGTCCAAAAGCTTTACCACTTCGAAACTGTCTTTTTTATAGTGTGTCTGACCATTGATTTATGAACTGGCTCAAGCAATTTCTCCAGCCATTTGGCCAATTCGTGTTGTGGTGAATTTGTCATAGATAGTAGTAGTATTGGTCCAAGTGGCACTCCGGGTTTGTTTAGTTTCGGTAAACCATACAGTTGTGCACTTCGAGTTCCTTTTGGCTTCAGATGGTGAGCTGTGCTTTCATCGATGAAGTGTCCTTCTAGTAGAAACTGTACTGCTGTCGATATCTGTTGTTCTAGTTCTTTAGGGTCTTCACAGTCATCTTCGAGTACAAACTTGCTGGGATCATGAAGAACACTTTCCATCTTCTTCTCATAATCATTCCGATCGATCAGCACTGCTCCGGACCCCTTGTTAGGGCGTAAAACTAACAAATCAGGTCACAACTGTAGCTCTTCAATGGCGGATGTGAATGTGCTCAGGCGTGAAGAGTGACTTATGTTTGGACGATGTCATCCGGTACTGTCGTTCCAAGTCAACCAGCTTTGCTTTGAACCAAGTCTCCGCATCTTTTGAAGTTCGTTTGACTAATTGTAGTTGTTCGAATAGATATTCGAATTGCGCCTGTGTCTTTATGCTGGTCATTTTACTCGGTGGTATGCAGAAACGTAGACCACACGAAAGAGCCTGTAGTTGAAGTTCATTCGTTAAACCGGAGACAAATTCTTCACAAACCTTTCTGGTTGTTTCGGAAAATTTGGTTCGACTAACTTGTGGACGATGGAATTCTGAAGCTTGTTGAATGTACAAACTTTGGCTTCTCTTATGTTTTCCATGCACAAGTTGGTAAATTTGATTCGGCTAACGAGGCTCAGTTCGTCAAGAATTATTGATCATTCGATGCACGTGGTCTGAAGTGTCGTTAGATTTTCTTTATAATCATCAATCTGACATCGTATCAAACGTCTCAAATTCCTGGTAGAGGCACAGGTTTTATTCCTCCGTAAGCGTTTGCAAAACGTAATCGGATATCTGTTGCAACGGGCACGTTGTTCCACAAAATGAATACGGACTCGAGTTGTGGCAATTTCACATCTCAATCTGACTAGGTCATCGAGAGACCTAATGGTTGATTTCGGGAGACGAGATCTGAGGAAATTTAAACATGCTTTTCCCGAAATAATCTTGAAAAGAAAAGCCACAGTTGCAACATTGCACGATTCGTGTCCGGGACGATTTCGCTGCATCTGAACATGGTGCACACTGCACAACCATACTGTTTATATAAGTTCATGTTAAACCATAATTTTCGACAAATATAGGGGAAATTTGAATAGTCAAGTTACGTCACCATGATAAAGACACATGAACAAAGAGCTGTTTGTGCTGACACAATATTAGGTTTCCATGAATGTATGGCAATGGTTTGAACAAACCTCAAAAGCCTGGTATTCTTTGCCACGTAAATGACCCGAAACGCAGTGCTTCGGTCAGCTGGATGTTGCGTCATCAGAAGATGACGAGCGACGGCCGACGGCCGACGGCCGACAGCCGACGACGGGATCTTATGGTTTCCGACGTTGTCATTATGCCTTTGATCTGACCCTGATTGCATCACAAAACGTTGTACCCAATTTGGAATATATTCAATCACTCGGTTACGTAACTGGCGCTCTGTTCGACCCACGTACGTTGCTCCGCAACTACACTGAAATTGGTAAATCAGATTCGATTTGGTGTACAGAGGTGGAAGTTGTTTCACCGAGGGTGTGGGGATCTCAATCGTTCGATGAATAATTCTGAGGTCAGGTGCATAATATTTGTTTTGGGCAAGCGCTGATCCAAGTGGTCGTTTGAGCAAGCAATTGATGTCATCACGTTTGAATGGAAGACAAAGGGTGACTAGTAGTTTTTCTGCTGAACAATTCGTTTGTCCGATCAATTTAGGCTTGCTGTGCTTTTCGATAAACGCATCGGGATAAGCGTTTCTAGTCAAAGATTCTTTCAGCTGTCGTAGTTCGTTGTCAATCATGTCTTCTGTGCAGATATGTCGTGCTGTTTGAAATAGTGTTCGGACCAGACCACGTTCATATTCCACAGACACAAAGCTGTCAAATTGCAAGCATTGGCCTGTCCAAGTTTCTTTTCGGTAAACAGATCTGGCCATTGTTCCATCATTCTTCCTAGTCATTTTAATGTCGAGGAAGTGCAGTGTATCTTCGATTTCTGTTTCCATCGTAAATCGTATATTCGGATGCAGGCGATCGAGTTTATCCATAATCCATGTTGTCTCTTCTAGACTTTTTGTGATGACTAGAACATGATCAACGTATCGTTTGTAAAGTTGTGAACGTTCGAGGATTTTGCTCGCCTTTTCCTCAAGATGAGCCAAAAACATATGTGCCAGAATGGGGCTCAATGGAGTTCGGATTGCGAAACCGTCAATTTGTCTCTAAGCCCAACCAAGGAAGGAGAACGATACGTTTGTTGTGCACAGTAGTAATTGTCGTACCAGAACTGATACTGGTATACCGATTTTCAGTTGGTTTTGCTCCACATGATCACACATGATACGTATGACCTCCCGACCGGGAACATTCGTAAACAGTGATTGGAAATCAAATGAAGCCATGTGCTTCCCTTTCACATTGATCTGGTCCAAAAGCTTTACCACTTCGAAACTGTCTTTTTTATAGTGTGTCTGACCATTGATTTATGAACTGGCTCAAGCAATTTCTCCAGCCATTTGGCCAATTCGTGTTGTGGTGAATTTGTCATAGATAGTAGTAGTATTGGTCCAAGTGGCACTCCGGGTTTGTTTAGTTTCGGTAAACCATACAGTTGTGCACTTCGAGTTCCTTTTGGCTTCAGATGGTGAGCTGTGCTTTCATCGATGAAGTGTCCTTCTAGTAGAAACTGTACTGCTGTCGATATCTGTTGTTCTAGTTCTTTAGGGTCTTCACAGTCATCTTCGAGTACAAACTTGCTGGGATCATGAAGAACACTTTCCATCTTCTTCTCATAATCATTCCGATCGATCCGCACTGCTCCGGACCCCTTGTTAGGGCGTAAAACTAACAAATCAGGTCACAACTGTAGCTCTTCAATGGCGGATGTGAATGTGCTCAGGCGTGAAGAGTGACTTATGTTTGGACGATGTCATCCGGTACTGTCGTTCCAAGTCAACCAGCTTTGCTTTGAACCAAGTCTCCGCATCTTTTGAAGTTCGTTTGACTAATTGTAGTTGTTCGAATAGATATTCGAATTGCGCCTGTGTCTTTATGCTGGTCATTTTACTCGGTGGTATGCAGAAACGTAGACCACACGAAAGAGCCTGTAGTTGAAGTTCATTCGTTAAACCGGAGACAAATTCTTCACAAAACTTTCTGGTTGTTTCGGAAAATTTGGTTCGACTAACTTGTGGACGATGGAATTCTGAAGCTTGTTGAATGTACAAACTTTGGCTTCTCTTATGTTTTCCATGCACAAGTTGGTAAATTTGATTCGGCTAACGAGGCTCAGTTCGTCAAGAATTATTGATCATTCGATGCACGTGGTCTGAAGTGTCGTTAGATTTTCTTTATAATCATCAATCTGACATCGTATCAAACGTCTCAAATTCCTGGTAGAGGCACAGGTTTTATTCCTCCGTAAGCGTTTGCAAAACGTAATCGGATATCTGTTGCAACGGGCACGTTGTTCCACAAAATGAATACGGACTCGAGTTGTGGCAATTTCACATCTCAATGTAACTAGGTCATCGAGAGACCTAATGGTTGATTTCGGGAGACGAGATCTGAGGAAATTTAAACATGCTTTTCCCGAAATAATCTTGAAAAGAAAAGCCACAGTTGCAACATTGCACGATTCGTGTCCGGGACGATTTCGCTGCATCTGAACATGGTGCACACTGCACAACCATACTGTTTATATAAGTTCATGTTAAACCATAATTTTCGACAAATATAGGGGAAATTTCAATAGTCAAGTTACGTCACCATGATAAAGACACATGAACAAAGAGCTGTTTGTGCTGACACAATATTAGGTTTCCATGAATGTATGGCAATGGTTTGAACAAACCTCAAAAGCCTGGTATTCTTTGCCACGTAAATGACCCGAAACGCAGTGCTTCGGTCAGCTGGATGTTGCGTCATCAGAAGATGACGAGCGACGGCCGACGGCCGACGGCCGACAGCCGACGACGGGATCTTATGGTTTCCGACGTTGTCATTATGCCTTTGATCTGACCCTGATTGCATCACAAAACGTTGTACCCAATTTGGAATATATTCAATCACTCGGTTACGTAACTGGCGCTCTGTTCGACCCACGTAGGTTGCTCCGCAACTACACTGAAATTGGTAAATCAGATTCGATTTGGTGTACAGAGGTGGACTTTGTTTCACCGAGGGTGTGGGGATCTCAATCGTTCGATGAATAATTCTGAGGTCAGGTGCATAATATTTGTTTTGGGCAAGCGCTGATCCAAGTGGTCGTTTGAGCAAGCAATTTATGTCATCACGTTTGAATGGAAGACAAAGGGTGACTAGTAGTTTTTCTGCTGAACAATTCGTTTGTCTGATCAATTGAGGCTTGCTGTGCTTTTCGATAAACGCATCGGGATAAGCGTTTCTAGTCAAAGATTCTTTCAGCTGTCGTAGTTCGTTGTCAATCATGTCTTCTGTGCAGATATGTCGTGCTGTTTGAAATAGTGTTCGGACCAGACCACGTTCATATTCCACAGACACAAAGCTGTCAAATTGCAAGCATTGGCCTGTCCAAGTTTCTTTTCGGTAAACAGATCTGCCCATTGTTCCATCATTATTCCTAGTCATTTTAATGTCGAGGAAGTGCAGTGTATCTTCGATTTCTGTTTCCATCGTAAATCGTATATTCGGATGCAGGCGATCGAGTTTATCCATAATCCATGTTGTCTCTTCTAGACTTAATGTGATGATTAGAACATGATCAACGTATCGTTTGTAAAGTTGTGAACGTTCGAGGATTTTGCTCGCCTTTTCCTCAAGATGAGCCAAAAACATATGTGCCAGAATGGGGCTCAATGGAGTTCGGATTGCGACACCGTCAATTTGTCTGTAAGCCCAACCAAGGAAGGAGAACGATACGTTTGTTGTGCACAGTAGTAATTGTCGTACCAGAACTGATACTGGTATACCGATTTTCAGTTGGTTTTGCTCCACATGATCACACATGATACGTATGACCTCCCGACCGGGAACATTCGTAAACAGTGATTGGAAATCAAATGAAGCCATGTGCTTCCCTTTCACATTGATCTGGTCCAAAAGCTTTACCACTTCGAAACTGTCTTTTTTATAGTGTGTCTGACCATTGATTTATGAACTGGCTCAAGCAATTTCTCCAGCCATTTGGCCAATTCGTGTTGTGGTGAATTTGTCATAGATAGTAGTAGTATTGGTCCAAGTGGCACTCCGGGTTTGTTTAGTTTCGGTAAACCATACAGTTGTGCACTTCGAGTTCCTTTTGGCTTCAGATGGTGAGCTGTGCTTTCATCGATGAAGTGTCCTTCTAGTAGAAACTGTACTTCTGTCGATATCTGTTGTTCTAGTTCTTTAGGGTCTTCACAGTCATCTTCGAGTACAAACTTGCTGGGATCATGAAGAACACTTTCCATCTTCTTCTCATAATCATTCCGATCGATCCGCACTGCTCCGGACCCCTTGTTAGGGCGTAAAATTATCAAATCAGGTCACAACTGTAGCTCTTCAATGGCGGATGTGAATGTGCTCAGGCGTGAAGAGTGACTTATGTTTGGACGATGTCATCCGGTACTGTCGTTCCAAGTCAACCAGCTTTGCTTTGAACCAAGTCTCCGCATCTTTTGAAGTTCGTTTGACTAATTGTAGTTGTTCGAATAGATATTCGAATTGCGCCTGTGTCTTTATGCTGGTCATTTTACTCGGTGGTATGCAGAAACGTAGACCACACGAAAGAGCCTGTAGTTGAAGTTCATTCGTTAAACCGGAGACAAATTCTTCACAAAACTTTCTGGTTGTTTCGGAAAATTTGGTTCGACTAACTTGTGGACGATGGAATTCTGAAGCTTGTTGAATGTACAAACTTTGGCTTCTCGTATGTTTTCCATGCACAAGTTGGTAAATTTGATTCGGCTAACGAGGCTCAGTTCGTCAAGAATTATTGATCATTCGATGCACGTGGTCTGAAGTGTCGTTAGATTTTCTTTATAATCATCAATCTGACATCGTATCAAACGTCTCAAATTCCTGGTAGAGGCACAGGTTTTATTCCTCCGTAAGCGTTTGCAAAACGTAATCGGATATCTGTTGCAACGGGCACGTTGTTCCAGAAAATGAATACGGACTCGAGTTGTGGCAATTTCACATCTCAATCTGACTAGGTCATCGAGAGACCTAATGGTTGATTTCGGGAGACGAGATCTGAGGAAATTTAAACATGCTTTTCCCGAAATAATCTTGAAAAGAAAAGCCACAGTTGCAACATTGCACGATTCGTGTCCGGGACGATTTCGCTGCATCTGAACATGGTGCACACTGCACAACCATACTGTTTATATAAGTTCATGTTAAACCATAATTTTCGACAAATATAGGGGAAATTTCAATAGTCAAGTTACGTCACCATGATAAAGACACATGAACAAAGAGCTGTTTGTGCTGACACAATATTAGGTTTCCATGAATGTATGGCAATGGTTTGAACAAACCTCAAAAGCCTGGTATTCTTTGCCACGTAAATGACCCGAAACGCAGTGCTTCGGTCAGCTGGATGTTGCGTCATCAGAAGATGACGAGCGACGGCCGACGGCCGACGGCCGACAGCCGACGACGGGATCTTATGGTTTCCAACGTTGTCATTATGCCTTTGATCTGACCCTGATTGCATCACAAAACGTTGTACCCAATTTGGAATATATTCAATCACTCGGTTACATAACTGGCGCTCTGTTCGACCCACGTACGTTGCTCCGCAACTACACTGAAATTGGTAAATCAGATTCGATTTGGTGTACAGAGGTGGACGTTGTTCCACCGAGGATGTGGGGATCTCAATCGTTCGATGAATAATTCTGAGGTCAGGTGCATAATATTTGTTTTGGGCAAGCGCTGATCCAAGTGGTCGTTTGAGCAAGCAATTTATGTCATCACGTTTGAATGGAAGACAAAGGGTGACTAGTAGTTTTTCTGCTGAACAATTCGTTTGTCTGATCAATTTAGGCTTGCTGTGCTTTTCGATAAACGCATCGGGATAAGCGTTTCTAGTCAAAGATTCTTTCAGCTGTCGTAGTTCGTTGTCAATCATGTCTTCTGTGCAGATATGTCGTGCTGTTTGAAATAGTGTTCGGACCAGACCACGTTCATATTCCACAGACACAAAGCTGTCAAATTGCAAGCATTGGCCTGTCCAAGTTTCTTTTCGGTAAACAGATCTGCCCATTGTTCCATCATTATTCCTAGTAATTTTAATGTCGAGGAAGTGCAGTGTATCTTCGATTTCTGTTTCCATCGTAAATCGTATATTCGGATGCAGGCGATCGAGTTTATCCATAATCCATGTTGTCTCTTCTAGACTTATTGTGATGACTAGAACATGATCAACGTATCGTTTGTAAAGTTGTGAACGTTCGAGGATTTTGCTCGCCTTTTCCTCAAGATGAGCCAAAAACATATGTGCCAGAATGGGGCTCAATGGAGTTCGGATTGCGACACCGTCAATTTGTCTGTAAGCCCAACCAAGGGAGGAGAACGATACGTTTGTTGTGCACAGTAGTAATTGTCGTACCAGAACTGATACTGGTGTACCGATTTTCAGTTGGTTTTGCTCCACATGATCACACATGATACGTATGACCTCCCGACCGGGAACATTCGTAAACAGTGATTGGAAATCAAATGAAGCCATGTGCTTCCCTTTCACATTGATCTGGTCCAAAAGCTTTACCACTTCGAAACTGTCTTTTTTATAGTGTGTCTGACCATTGATTTATGAACTGGCTCAAGCAATTTCTCCAGCCATTTGGCCAATTCGTGTTGTGGTGAATTTGTCATAGATAGTAGTAGTATTGGTCCAAGTGGCACTCCGGGTTTGTTTAGTTTCGGTAAACCATACAGTTGTGCACTTCGAGTTCCTTTTGGCTTCAGATGGTGAGCTGTGCTTTCATCGATGAAGTGTCCTTCTAGTAGAAACTGTACTGCTGTCGATATCTGTTGTTCTAGTTCTTTAGGGTCTTCACAGTCATCTTCGAGTACAAACTTGCTGGGATCATGAAGAACACTTTCCATCTTCTTCTCATAATCATTCCGATCGATCCGCACTGCTCCGGACCCCTTGTTAGGGCGTAAAACTAACAAATCAGGTCACAACTGTAGCTCTTCAATGGCGGATGTGAATGTGCTCAGGCGTGAAGAGTGACTTATGTTTGGACGATGTCATCCGGTACTGTCGTTCCAAGTCAACCAGCTTTGCTTTGAACCAAGTCTCCGCATCTTTTGAAGTTCGTTTGACTAATTGTAGTTGTTCGAATAGATATTCGAATTGCGCCTGTGTCTTTATGCTGGTCATTTTACTCGGTGGTATGCAGAAACGTAGACCACACGAAAGAGCCTGTAGTTGAAGTTCATTCGTTAAACCGGAGACAAATTCTTCACAAACCTTTCTGGTTGTTTCGGAAAATTTGGTTCGACTAACTTGTGGACGATGGAATTCTGAAGCTTGTTGAATGTACAAAGTTTGGCTTCTCGTATGTTTTCCATGCACAAGTTGGTAAATTTGATTCGGCTAACGAGGCTCAGTTCGTCAAGAATTATTGATCATTCGATGCACGTGGTCTGAAGTGTCGTTAGATTTTCTTTATAATCATCAATCTGACATCGCATCAAACGTCTCAAATTCCTGGTAGAGGCACAGGTTTTATTCCTCCGTAAGCGTTTGCAAAACGTAATCGGATATCTGTTGCAACGGGCACGTTGTTCCACAAAATGAATACGGACTCGAGTTGTGGCAATTTCACATCTCAATCTGACTAGGTCATCGAGAGACCTAATGGTTGATTTCGGGAGACGAGATCTGAGGAAATTTAAACATGCTTTTCCCGAAATAATCTTGAAAAGAAAAGCCACAGTTGCAACATTGCACGATTCGTGTCCGGGACGATTTCGCTGCATCTGAACATGGTGCACACTGCACAACCATACTGTTTATATAAGTTCATGTTAAACCATAATTTTCGACAAATATAGGGGAAATTTCAATAGTCAAGTTACGTCACCATGATAAAGACACATGAACAAAGAGCTGTTTGTGCTGACACAATATTAGGTTTCCATGAATGTATGGCAATGGTTTGAACAAACCTCAAAAGCCTGGTATTCTTTGCCACGTAAATGACCCGAAACGCAGTGCTTCGGTCAGCTGGATGTTGCGTCATCAGAAGATGACGAGCGACGGCCGAAGGCCGACGGCCGACGACGTTATCTTATGGTTTCGAACGTTGTCATTATGCCTTTGATCTGACCCTGATTGCATCACAAAACGTTGTACCCAATTTGGAATATATTCAATCACTCGGTTACGTAACTGGCGCTCTGTTCGACCCACGTACGTTGCTCCGCAACTACACTGAAATTGGTAAATCAGATTCGATTTGGTGTACAGAGGTGGAAGTTGTTTCACCGAGGGTGTGGGGATCTCAATCGTTCGATGAATAATTCTGAGGTCAGGTGCATAATATTTGTTTTGGGCAAGCGCTGATCCAAGTGGTCGTTTGAGCAAGCAATTGATGTCATCACGTTTGAATGGAAGACAAAGGGTGACTAGTAGATTTCTGCTGAACAATTCGTTTGTCTGATCAATTGAGGCTTGCTGTGCTTTTCGATAAACGCATCGGGATAAGCGTTTCTAGTCAAAGATTCTTTCAGCTGTCGTAGTTCGTTGTCAATCATGTCTTCTGTGCAGATATGTCGTGCTGTTTGAAATAGTGTTCGGACCAGACCACGTTCATATTCCACAGACACAAAGCTGTCAAATTGCAAGCATTGGCCTGTCCAAGTTTCTTTTCGGTAAACAGATCTGCCCATTGTTCCATCATACTTCCTAGTAATTTTAATGTCGAGGAAGTGCAGTGTATCTTCGATTTCTGTTTCCATCGTAAATCGTATATTCGGATGCAGGCGATCGAGTTTATCCATAATCCATGTTGTCTCTTCTAGACTTAATGTGATGATTAGAACATGATCCACGTATCGTTTGTAAAGTTGTGAACGTTCGAGGATTTTGCTCGCCTTTTCCTCAAGATGAGCCAAAAACATATGTGCCAGAATGGGGCTCAATGGAGTTCGGATTGCGACACCGTCAATTTGTCTGTAAGCCCAACCAAGGAAGGAGAACGATACGTTTGTTGTGCACAGTAGTAATTGTCGTACCAGAACTGATACTGGTATACCGATTTTCAGTTGGTTTTGCTCCACATGATCACACATGATACGTATGACCTCCCGACCGGGAACATTCGTAAACAGTGATTGGAAATCAAATGAAGCCATGTGCTTCCCTTTCACATTGATCTGGTCCAAAAGCTTTACCACTTCGAAACTGTCTTTTTTATAGTGTGTCTGACCATTGATTTATGAACTGGCTCAAGCAATTTCTCCAGCCATTTGGCCAATTCGTGTTGTGGTGAATTTGTCATAGATAGTAGTAGTATTGGTCCAAGTGGCACTCCGGGTTTGTTTAGTTTCGGTAAACCATACAGTTGTGCACTTCGAGTTCCTTTTGGCTTCAGATGGTGAGCTGTGCTTTCATCGATGAAGTGTCCTTCTAGTAGAAACTGTACTGCTGTCGATATCTGTTGTTCTAGTTCTTTAGGGTCTTCACAGTCATCTTCGAGTACAAACTTGCTGGGATCATGAAGAACACTTTCCATCTTCTTCTCATAATCATTCCGATCGATCAGCACTGCTCCGGACCCCTTGTTAGGGCGTAAAACTAACAAATCAGGTCACAACTGTAGCTCTTCAATGGCGGATGTGAATGTGCTCAGGCGTGAAGAGTGACTTATGTTTGGACGATGTCATCCGGTACTGTCGTTCCAAGTCAACCAGCTTTGCTTTGAACCAAGTCTCCGCATCTTTTGAAGTTCGTTTGACTAATTGTAGTTGTTCGAATAGATATTCGAATTGCGCCTGTGTCTTTATGCTGGTCATTTTACTCGGTGGTATGCAGAAACGTAGACCACACGAAAGAGCCTGTAGTTGAAGTTCATTCGTTAAACCGGAGACAAATTCTTCACAAAACTTTCTGGTTGTTTCGGAAAATTTGGTTCGACTAACTTGTGGACGATGGAATTCTGAAGCTTGTTGAATGTACAAAGTTTGGCTTCTCGTATGTTTTCCATGCACAAGTTGGTAAATTTGATTCGGCTAACGAGGCTCATTTCGTCAAGAATTATTGATCATTCGATGCACGTGGTCTGAAGTGTCGTTAGATTTTCTTTATAATCATCAATCTGACATCGCATCAAACGTCTCAAATTCCTGGTAGAGGCACAGATTTTATTCCTCCGTAAGCGTTTGCAAAACGTAATCGGATATCTGTTGCAACGGGCACGTTGTTCCACAAAATGAATACGGACTCGAGTTGTGGCAATTTCACATCTCAATCTGACTAGGTCATCGAGAGACCTAATGGTTGATTTCGGGAGACGAGATCTGAGGAAATTTAAACATGCTTTTCCCGAAATAATCTTGAAAAGAAAAGCCACAGTTGCAACATTGCACGATTCGTGTCCGGGACGATTTCGCTGCATCTGAACATGGTGCACACTGCACAACCATACTGTTTATATAAGTTCATGTTAAACCATAATTTTCGACAAATATAGGGGAAATTTCAATAGTCAAGTTACGTCACCATGATAAAGACACATGAACAAAGAGCTGTTTGTGCTGACACAATATTAGGTTTCCATGAATGTATGGCAATGGTTTGAACAAACCTCAAAAGCCTGGTATTCTTTGCCACGTAAATGACCCGAAACGCAGTGCTTCGGTCAGCTGGATGTTGCGTCATCAGAAGATGACGAGCGACGGCCGACGGCCGACGGCCGACAGCCGACGACGGGATCTTATGGTTTCCAACGTTGTCATTATGCCTTTGATCTGACCCTGATTGCATCACAAAACGTTGTACCCAATTTGGAATATATTCAATCACTCGGTTACGTAACTGGCGCTCTGTTCGACCCACGTACGTTGCTCCGCAACTACACTGAAATTGGTAAATCAGATTCGATTTGGTGTACAGAGGTGGACGTTGTTCCACCGAGGATGTGGGGATCTCAATCGTTCGATGAATAATTCTGAGGTCAGGTGCATAATATTTGTTTTGGGCAAGCGCTGATCCAAGTGGTCGTTTGAGCAAGCAATTTATGTCATCACGTTTGAATGGAAGACAAAGGGTGACTAGTAGTTTTTCTGCTGAACAATTCGTTTGTCTGATCAATTGAGGCTTGCTGTGCTTTTCGATAAACGCATCGGGATAAGCGTTTCTAGTCAAAGATTCTTTCAGCTGTCGTAGTTCGTTGTCAATCATGTCTTCTGTGCAGATATGTCGTGCTGTTTGAAATAGTGTTCGGACCAGACCACGTTCATATTCCACAGACACAAAGCTGTCAAATTGCAAGCATTGGCCTGTCCAAGTTTCTTTTCGGTAAACAGATCTGCCCATTGTTCCATCATACTTCCTAGTAATTTTAATGTCGAGGAAGTGCAGTGTATCTTCGATTTCTGTTTCCATCGTAAATCGTATATTCGGATGCAGGCGATCGAGTTTATCCATAATCCATGTTGTCTCTTCTAGACTTAATGTGATGATTAGAACATGATCAACGTATCGTTTGTAAAGTTGTGAACGTTCGAGGATTTTGCTCGCCTTTTCCTCAAGATGAGCCAAAAACATATGTGCCAGAATGGGGCTCAATGGAGTTCGGATTGCGACACCGTCAATTTGTCTGTAAGCCCAACCAAGGAAGGAGAACGATACGTTTGTTGTGCACAGTAGTAATTGTCGTACCAGAACTGATACTGGTATACCGATTTTCAGTTGGTTTTGCTCCACATGATCACACATGATACGTATGACCTCCCGACCGGGAACATTCGTAAACAGTGATTGGAAATCAAATGAAGCCATGTGCTTCCCTTTCACATTGATCTGGTCCAAAAGCTTTACCACTTCGAAACTGTCTTTTTTATAGTGTGTCTGACCATTGATTTATGAACTGGCTCAAGCAATTTCTCCAGCCATTTGGCCAATTCGTGTTGTGGTGAATTTGTCATAGATAGTAGTAGTATTGGTCCAAGTGGCACTCCGGGTTTGTTTAGTTTCGGTAAACCATACAGTTGTGCACTTCGAGTTCCTTTTGGCTTCAGATGGTGAGCTGTGCTTTCATCGATGAAGTGTCCTTCTAGTAGAAACTGTACTGCTGTCGATATCTGTTGTTCTAGTTCTTTAGGGTCTTCACAGTCATCTTCGAGTACAAACTTGCTGGTATCATGAAGAACACTTTCCATCTTCTTCTCATAATCATTCCGATCGATCCGCACTGCTCCGGACCCCTTGTTAGGGCGTAAAACTAACAAATCAGGTCACAACTGTAGCTCTTCAATGGCGGATGTGAATGTGCTCAGGCGTGAAGAGTGACTTATGTTTGGACGATGTCATCCGGTACTGTCGTTCCAAGTCAACCAGCTTTGCTTTGAACCAAGTCTCCGCATCTTTTGAAGTTCGTTTGACTAATTGTAGTTGTTCGAATAGATATTCGAATTGCGCCTGTGTCTTTATGCTGGTCATTTTACTCGGTGGTATGCAGAAACGTAGACCACACGAAAGAGCCTGTAGTTGAAGTTCATTCGTTTACCCGGAGACAAATTCTTCACAAACCTTTCTGGTTGTTTCGGAAAATTTGGTTCGACTAACTTGTGGACGATGGAATTCTGAAGCTTGTTGAATGTACAAAGTTTGGCTTCTCGTATGTTTTCCATGCACAAGTTGGTAAATTTGATTCGGCTAACGAGGCTCAGTTCGTCAAGAATTATTGATCATTCGATGCACGTGGTCTGAAGTGTCGTTAGATTTTCTTTATAATCATCAATCTGACATCGCATCAAACGTCTCAAATTCCTGGTAGAGGCACAGGTTTTATTCCTCCGTAAGCGTTTGCAAAACGTAATCGGATATCTGTTGCAACGGGCACGTTGTTCCACAAAATGAATACGGACTCGAGTTGTGGCAATTTCACATCTCAATCTGACTAGGTCATCGAGAGACCTAATGGTTGATTTCGGGAGACGAGATCTGAGGAAATTTAAACATGCTTTTCCCGAAATAATCTTGAAAAGAAAAGCCACAGTTGCAACATTGCACGATTCGTGTCCGGGACGATTTCGCTGCATCTGAACATGGTGCACACTGCACAACCATACTGTTTATATAAGTTCATGTTAAACCATAATTTTCGACAAATATAGGGGAAATTTCAATAGTCAAGTTACGTCACCATGATAAAGACACATGAACAAAGAGCTGTTTGTGCTGACACAATATTAGGTTTCCATGAATGTATGGCAATGGTTTGAACAAACCTCAAAAGCCTGGTATTCTTTGCCACGTAAATGACCCGAAACGCAGTGCTTCGGTCAGCTGGATGTTGCGTCATCAGAAGATGACGAGCGACGGCCGGAGGCCGACGGCCGACAGCCGACGACGGGATCTTATGGTTTCGAACGTTGTCATTATGCCTTTGATCTGACCCTGATTGCATCACAAAACGTTGTACCCAATTTGGAATATATTCAATCACTCGGTTACGTCACTGGCGCTCTGTTCGACCCACGTACGTTGCTCCGCAACTACACTGAAACTGGTAAATCAGATTCGATTTGGTGTACAGAGGTGGACGTTGTTTCACCGAGGGTGTGGGGATCTCAATCGTTCGATGAATAATTCTGAGGTCAGGTGCATAATATTTGTTTTGGGCAAGCGCTGATCCAAGTGGTCGTTTGAGCAAGCAATTTATGTCATCACGTTTGAATGGAAGACAAAGGGTGACTAGTAGTTTTTCTGCTGAACAATTCGTTTGTCTGATCAATTGAGGCTTGCTGTGCTTTTCGATAAACGCATCGGGATAAGCGTTTCTAGTCAAAGATTCTTTCAGCTGTCGTAGTTCGTTGTCAATCATGTCTTCTGTGCAGATATGTCGTGCTGTTTGAAATAGTGTTCGGACCAGACCACGTTCATATTCCACAGACACAAAGCTGTCAAATTGCAAGCATTGGCCTGTCCAAGTTTCTTTTCGGTAAACAGATCTGGCCATTGTTCCATCATTATTCCTAGTAATTTTAATGTCGAGGAAGTGCAGTGTATCTTCGATTTCTGTTTCCATCGTAAATCGTATATTCGGATGCAGGCGATCGAGTTTATCCATAATCCATGTTGTCTCTTCTAGACTTATTGTGATGACTAGAACATGATCAACGTATCGTTTGTAAAGTTGTGAACGTTCGAGGATTTTGCTCGCCTTTTCCTCAAGATGAGCCAAAAACATGTGCCAGAATGGGGCTCAATGGAGTTCGGATTGCGACACCGTCAATTTGTCTGTAAGCCCAACCAAGGAAGGAGAACGATACGTTTGTTGTGCACAGTAGTAATTGTCGTACCAGAACTGATACTGGTATACCGATTTTCAGTTGGTTTTGCTCCACATGATCACACATGATACGTATGACCTCCCGACCGGGAACATTCGTAAACAGTGATTGGAAATCAAATGAAGCCATGTGCTTCCCTTTCACATTGATCTGGTCCAAAAGCTTTACCACTTCGAAACTGTCTTTTTTATAGTGTGTCTGACCATTGATTTATGAACTGGCTCAAGCAATTTCTCCAGCCATTTGGCCAATTCGTGTTGTGGTGAATTTGTCATAGATAGTAGTAGTATTGGTCCAAGTGGCACTCCGGGTTTGTTTAGTTTCGGTAAACCATACAGTTGTGCACTTCGAGTTCCTTTTGGCTTCAGATGGTGAGCTGTGCTTTCATCGATGAAGTGTCCTTCTAGTAGAAACTGTACTTCTGTCGATATCCGTTGTTCTAGTTCTTTAGGGTCTTCACAGTCATCTTCGAGTACAAACTTGCTGGGATCATGAAGAACACTTTCATCTTCTTCTCATAATCATTCCGATCGATCAGCACTGCTCCGGACCCCTTGTTAGGGCGTAAAACTAACAATTCAGGTCACAACTGTAGCTCTTCATCGGCGGATGTGAATGTGCTCAGGCGTGAAGAGTGACTTATGTTTGGACGATGTCATCCGGTACTGTCGTTCCAAGTCAACCAGCTTTGCTTTGAACCAAGTCTCCGCATCTTTTGAAGTTCGTTTGACTAATTGTAGTTGTTCGAATAGATATTCAAATTGCGCCTGTGTCTTTATGCTGGTCATTTTACTCGGTGGTATGCAGAAACGTAGACCACACGAAAGAGCCTGTAGTTGAAGTTCATTCGTTAAACCGGAGACAAATTCTTCACAAACCTTTCTGGTTGTTTCGGAAAATTTGGTTCGACTAACTTGTGGACGATGGAATTCTGAAGCTTGTTGAATGTACAAAGTTTGGCTTCTCGTATGTTTTCCATGCACAAGTTGGTAAATTTGATTCGGCTAACGAGGCTCAGTTCGTCAAGAATTATTGATCATTCGATGCACGTGGTCTGAAGTGTCGTTAGATTTTCTTTATAATCATCAATCTGACATCGCATCAAACGTCTCAAATTCCTGGTAGAGGCACAGGTTTTATTCCTCCGTAAGCGTTTGCAAAACGTAATCGGATATCTGTTGCAACGGGCACGTTGTTCCAGAAAATGAATACGGACTCGAGTTGTGGCAATTTCACATCTCAATCTGACTAGGTCATCGAGAGACCTAATGGTTGATTTCGGGAGACGAGATCTGAGGAAATTTAAACATGCTTTTCCCGAAATAATCTTGAAAAGAAAAGCCACAGTTGCAACATTGCACGATTCGTGTCCGGGACGATTTCGCTGCATCTGAACATGGTGCACACTGCACAACCATACTGTTTATATAAGTTCATGTAAACCATAATTTTCGACAAATATAGGGGAAATTTCAATAGTCAAGTTACGTCACCATGATAAAGACACATGAACAAAGAGCTGTTTGTGCTGACACAATATTAGGTTTCCATGAATGTATGGCAATGGTTTGAACAAACCTCAAAAGCCTGGTATTCTTTGCCACGTAAATGACCCGAAACGCAGTGCTTCGGTCAGCTGGATGTTGCGTCATCAGAAGATGACGAGCGACGGCCGACGGCCGACGGCCGACAGCCGACGACGGGATCTTATGGTTTCCAACGTTGTCATTATGCCTTTGATCTGACCCTGATTGCATCACAAAACGTTGTACCCAATTTGGAATATATTCAATCACTCGGTTACGTAACTGGCGCTCTGTTCGACCCACGTACGTTGCTCCGCAACTACACTGAAATTGGTAAATCAGATTCGATTTGGTGTACAGAGGTGGACGTTGTTTCACCGAGGGTGTGGGGATCTCAATCGTTCGATGAATAATTCTGAGGTCAGGTGCATAATATTTGTTTTGGGCAAGCGCTGATCCAAGTGGTCGTTTGAGCAAGCAATTTATGTCATCACGTTTGAATGGAAGACAAAGGGTGACTAGTAGTTTTTCTGCTGAACAATTCGTTTGTCTGATCAATTTAGGCTTGCTGTGCTTTTCGATAAACGCATCGGGATAAGCGTTTCTAGTCAAAGATTCTTTCAGCTGTCGTAGTTCGTTGTCAATCATGTCTTCTGTGCAGATATGTCGTGCTGTTTGAAATAGTGTTCGGACCAGACCACGTTCATATTCCACAGACACAAAGCTGTCAAATTGCAAGCATTGGCCTGTCCAAGTTTCTTTTCGGTAAACAGATCTGGCCATTGTTCCATCATTATTCCTAGTAATTTTAATGTCGAGGAAGTGCAGTGTATCTTCGATTTCTGTTTCCATCGTAAATCGTATATTCGGATGCAGGCGATCGAGTTTATCCATAATCCATGTTGTCTCTTCTAGACCTAATGTGATGATTAGAACATGATCAACGTATCGTTTGTAAAGTTGTGAACGTTCGAGGATTTTGCTCGCCCTTTCCTCAAGATGAGCCAAAAACATATGTGCCAGAATGGGGCTCAATGGAGTTCGGATTGCGACACCGTCAATTTGTCTGTAAGCCCAACCAAGGAAGGAGAACGATACGTTTGTTGTGCACAGTAGTAATTGTCGTACCAGAACTGATACTGGTATACCGATTTTCAGTTGGTTTTGCTCCACATGATCACACATGATACGTATGACCTCCCGACCGGGAACATTCGTAAACAGTGATTGGAAATCAAATGAAGCCATGTGCTTCCCTTTCACATTGATCTGGTCCAAAAGCTTTACCACTTCGAAACTGTCTTTTTTATAGTGTGTCTGACCATTGATTTATGAACTGGCTCAAGCAATTTCTCCAGCCATTTGGCCAATTCGTGTTGTGGTGAATTTGTCATAGATAGTAGTAGTATTGGTCCAAGTGGCACTCCGGGTTTGTTTAGTTTCGGTAAACCATACAGTTGTGCACTTCGAGTTCCTTTTGGCTTCAGATGGTGAGCTGTGCTTTCATCGATGAAGTGTCCTTCTAGTAGAAGTTGTACTTCTGTCGATATCTGTTGTTCTAGTTCTTTAGGGTCTTCACAGTCATCTTCGAGTACAAACTTGCTGGGATCATGAAGAACACTTTCCATCTTCTTCTCATAATCATTCCGATCGATCCGCACTGCTCCGGACCCCTTGTTAGGGCGTAAAACTAACAAATCAGGTCACAACTGTAGCTCTTCAATGGCGGATGTGAATGTGCTCAGGCGTGAAGAGTGACTTATGTTTGGACGATGTCATCCGGTACTGTCGTTCCAAGTCAACCAGCTTTGCTTTGAACCAAGTCTCCGCATTTTTTGAAGTTCGTTTGACTAATTGTAGTTGTTCGAATAGATATTCGAATTGCGCCTGTGTCTTTATGCTGGTCATTTTACTCGGTGGTATGCAGAAACGTAGACCACACGAAAGAGCCTGTAGTTGAAGTTCATTCGTTAAACCGGAGACAAATTCTTCACAAACCTTTCTGGTTGTTTCGGAAAATTTGGTTCGACTAACTTGTGGACGATGGAATTCTGAAGCTTGTTGAATGTACAAAGTTTGGCTTCTCGTATGTTTTCCATGCACAAGTTGGTAAATTTGATTCGGCTAACGAGGCTCAGTTCGTCAAGAATTATTGATCATTCGATGCACGTGGTCTGAAGTGTCGTTAGATTTTCTTTATAATCATCAATCTGACATCGCATCAAACGTCTCAAATTCCTGGTAGAGGCACAGGTTTTATTCCTCCGTAAGCGTTTGCAAAACGTAATCGGATATCTGTTGCAACGGGCACGTTGTTCCAGAAAATGAATACGGACTCGAGTTGTGGCAATTTCACATCTCAATCTGACTAGGTCATCGAGAGACCTAATGGTTGATTTCGGGAGACGAGATCTGAGGAAATTTAAACATGCTTTTCCCGAAATAATCTTGAAAAGAAAAGCCACAGTTGCAACATTGCACGATTCGTGTCCGGGACGATTTCGCTGCATCTGAACATGGTGCACACTGCACAACCATACTGTTTATATAAGTTCATGTTAAACCATAATTTTCGACAAATATAGGGGAAATTTGAATAGTCAAGTTACGTCACCATGATAAAGACACATGAACAAAGAGCTGTTTGTGCTGACACAATATTAGGTTTCCATGAATGTATGGCAATGGTTTGAACAAACCTCAAAAGCCTGGTATTCTTTGCCACGTAAATGACCCGAAACGCAGTGCTTCGGTCAGCTGGATGTTGCGTCATCAGAAGATGACGAGCGACGGCCGACGGCCGACGGCCGACAGCCGACCACGGGATCTTATGGTTTCCAACGTTGTCATTATGCCTTTGATCTGACCCTGATTGCATCACAAAACGTTGTACCCAATTTGGAATATATTCAATCACTCGGTTACGTAACTGGCGCTCTGTTCGACCCACGTACGTTGCTCCGCAACTACACTGAAATTGGTAAATCAGATTCGATTTGGTGTACAGAGGTGGAAGTTGTTTCACCGAGGGTGTGGGGATCTCAATCGTTCGATGAATAATTCTGAGGTCAGGTGCATAATATTTGTTTTGGGCAAGCGCTGATCCAAGTGGTCGTTTGAGCAAGCAATTGATGTCATCACGTTTGAATGGAAGACAAAGGGTGACTAGTAGATTTCTGCTGAACAATTCATTTGTCTGATCAATTGAGGCTTGCTGTGCTTTTCGATAAACGCATCGGGATAAGCGTTTCTAGTCAAAGATTCTTTCAGCTGTCGTAGTTCGTTGTCAATCATGTCTTCTGTGCAGATATGTCGTGCTGTTTGAAATAGTGTTCGGACCAGACCACGTTCATATTCCACAGACACAAAGCTGTCAAATTGCAAGCATTGGCCTGTCCAAGTTTCTTTTCGGTAAACAGATCTGGCCATTGTTCCATCATACTTCCTAGTAATTTTAATGTCGAGGAAGTGCAGTGTATCTTCGATTTCTGTTTCCATCGTAAATCGTATATTCGGATGCAGGCGATCGAGTTTATCCATAATCCATGTTGTCTCTTCTAGACTTAATGTGATGATTAGAACATGATCAACGTATCGTTTGTAAAGTTGTGAACGTTCGAGGATTTTGCTCGCCTTTTCCTCAAGATGAGCCAAAAACATATGTGCCAGAATGGGGCTCAATGGAGTTCGGATTGCGACACCGTCAATTTGTCTGTAAGCCCAACCAAGGAAGGAGAACGATACGTTTGTTGTGCACAGTAGTAATTGTCGTACCAGAACTGATACTGGTATACCGATTTTCAGTTGGTTTTGCTCCACATGATCACACATGATACGTATGACCTCCCGACCGGGAACATTCGTAAACAGTGATTGGAAATCAAATGAAGCCATGTGCTTCCCTTTCACATTGATCTGGTCCAAAAGCTTTACCACTTCGAAACTGTCTTTTTTATAGTGTGTCTGACCATTGATTTATGAACTGGCTCAAGCAATTTCTCCAGCCATTTGGCCAATTCGTGTTGTGGTGAATTTGTCATAGATAGTAGTAGTATTGGTCCAAGTGGCACTCCGGGTTTGTTTAGTTTCGGTAAACCATACAGTTGTGCACTTCGAGTTCCTTTTGGCTTCAGATGGTGAGCTGTGCTTTCATCGATGAAGTGTCCTTCTAGTAGAAACTGTACTGCTGTCGATATCTGTTGTTCTAGTTCTTTAGGGTCTTCACAGTCATCTTCGAGTACAAACTTGCTGGGATCATGAAGAACACTTTCCATCTTCTTCTCATAATCATTCCGATCGATCCGCACTGCTCCGGACCCCTTGTTAGGGCGTAAAACTAACAAATCAGGTCACAACTGTAGCTCTTCAATGGCGGATGTGAATGTGCTCAGGCGTGAAGAGTGACTTATGTTTGGACGATGTCATCCGGTACTGTCGTTCCAAGTCAACCAGCTTTGCTTTGAACCAAGTCTCCGCATCTTTTGAAGTTCGTTTGACTAATTGTAGTTGTTCGAATAGATATTCGAATTGCGCCTGTGTCTTTATGCTGGTCATTTTACTCGGTGGTATGCAGAAACGTAGACCACACGAAAGAGCCTGTAGTTGAAGTTCATTCGTTAAACCGGAGACAAATTCTTCACAAACCTTTCTGGTTGTTTCGGAAAATTTGGTTCGACTAACTTGTGGACGATGGAATTCTGAAGCTTGTTGAATGTACAAAGTTTGGCTTCTCGTATGTTTTCCATGCACAAGTTGGTAAATTTGATTCGGCTAACGAGGCTCAGTTCGTCAAGAATTATTGATCATTCGATGCACGTGGTCTGAAGTGTCGTTAGATTTTCTTTATAATCATCAATCTGACATCGCATCAAACGTCTCAAATTCCTGGTAGAGGCACAGGTTTTATTCCTCCGTAAGCGTTTGCAAAACGTAATCGGATATCTGTTGCAACGGGCACGTTGTTCCACAAAATGAATACGGACTCGAGTTGTGGCAATTTCACATCTCAATCTGACTAGGTCATCGAGAGACCTAATGGTTGATTTCGGGAGACGAGATCTGAGGAAATTTAAACATGCTTTTCCCGAAATAATCTTGAAAAGAAAAGCCACAGTTGCAACATTGCACGATTCGTGTCCGGGACGATTTCGCTGCATCTGAACATGGTGCACACTGCACAACCATACTGTTTATATAAGTTCATGTTAAACCATAATTTTCGACAAATATAGGGGAAATTTCAATAGTCAAGTTACGTCACCATGATAAAGACACATGAACAAAGAGCTGTTTGTGCTGACACAATATTAGGTTTCCAAGAATGTATGGCAATGGTTTGAACAAACCTCAAAAGCCTGGTATTCTTTGCCACGTAAATGACCCGAAACGCAGTGCTTCGGTCAGCTGGATGTTGCGTCATCAGAAGATGACGAGCGACGGCCGACGGCCGACGGCCGACAGCCGACGACGGGATCTTATGGTTTCCAACGTTGTCATTATGCCTTTGATCTGACCCTGATTGCATCACAAAACGTTGTACCCAATTTGGAATATATTCAATCACTCGGTTACGTAACTGGCGCTCTGTTCGACCCACGTACGTTGCTCCGCAACTACACTGAAATTGGTAAATCAGATTCGATTTGGTGTACAGAGGTGGAAGTTGTTTCACCGAGGGTGTGGGGATCTCAATCGTTCGATGAATAATTCTGAGGTCAGGTGCATAATATTTGTTTTGGGCAAGCGCTGATCCAAGTGGTCGTTTGAGCAAGCAATTTATGTCATCACGTTTGAATGGAAGACAAAGGGTGACTAGTAGTTTTTCTGCTGAACAATTCGTTTGTCTGATCAATTGAGGCTTGCTGTGCTTTTCGATAAACGCATCGGGATAAGCGTTTCTAGTCAAAGATTCTTTCAGCTGTCGTAGTTCGTTGTCAATCATGTCTTCTGTGCAGATATGTCGTGCTGTTTGAAATAGTGTTCGGACCAGACCACGTTCATATTCCACAGACACAAAGCTGTCAAATTGCAAGCATTGGCCTGTCCAAGTTTCTTTTCGGTAAACAGATCTGGCCATTGTTCCATCATACTTCCTAGTAATTTTAATGTCGAGGAAGTGCAGTGTATCTTCGATTTCTGTTTCCATCGTAAATCGTATATTCGGATGCAGGCGATCGAGTTTATCCATAATCCATGTTGTCTCTTCTAGACTTAATGTGATGATTAGAACATGATCAACGTATCGTTTGTAAAGTTGTGAACGTTCGAGGATTTTGCTCGCCTTTTCCTCAAGATGAGCCAAAAACATATGTGCCAGAATGGGGCTCAATGGAGTTCGGATTGCGACACCGTCAATTTGTCTGTAAGCCCAACCAAGGAAGGAGAACGATACGTTTGTTGTACACAGTAGTAATTGTCGTACCAGAACTGATACTGGTATACCGATTTTCAGTTGGTTTTGCTCCACATGATCACACATGATATGTATGACCTCCCGACCGGGAACATTCGTAAACAGTGATTGGAAATCAAATGAAGCCATGTGCTTCCCTTTCACATTGATCTGGTCCAAAAGCTTTACCACTTCGAAACTGTCTTTTTTATAGTGTGTCTGACCATTGATTTATGAACTGGCTCAAGCAATTTCTCCAGCCATTTGGCCAATTCGTGTTGTGGTGAATTTGTCATAGATAGTAGTAGTATTGGTCCAAGTGGCACTCCGGGTTTGTTTAGTTTCGGTAAACCATACAGTTGTGCACTTCGAGTTCCTTTTGGCTTCAGATGGTGAGCTGTGCTTTCATCGATGAAGTGTCCTTCTAGTAGAAACTGTACTGCTGTCGATATCTGTTGTTCTAGTTCTTTAGGGTCTTCACAGTCATCTTCGAGTACAAACTTGCTGGTATCATGAAGAACACTTTCCATCTTCTTCTCATAATCATTCCGATCGATCCGCACTGCTCCGGACCCCTTGTTAGGGCGTAAAACTAACAAATCAGGTCACAACTGTAGCTCTTCAATGGCGGATGTGAATGTGCTCAGGCGTGAAGAGTGACTTATGTTTGGACGATGTCATCCGGTACTGTCGTTCCAAGTCAACCAGCTTTGCTTTGAACCAAGTCTCCGCATCTTTTGAAGTTCGTTTGACTAATTGTAGTTGTTCGAATAGATATTCGAATTGCGCCTGTGTCTTTATGCTGGTCATTTTACTCGGTGGTATGCAGAAACGTAGACCACACGAAAGAGCCTGTAGTTGAAGTTCATTCGTTAAACCGGAGACAAATTCTTCACAAACCTTTCTGGTTGTTTCGGAAAATTTGGTTCGACTAACTTGTGGACGATGGAATTCTGAAGCTTGTTGAATGTACAAAGTTTGGCTTCTCGTATGTTTTCCATGCACAAGTTGGTAAATTTGATTCGGCTAACGAGGCTCAGTTCGTCAAGAATTATTGATCATTCGATGCACGTGGTCTGAAGTGTCGTTAGATTTTCTTTATAATCATCAATCTGACATCGCATCAAACGTCTCAAATTCCTGGTAGAGGCACAGGTTTTATTCCTCCGTAAGCGTTTGCAAAACGTAATCGGATATCTGTTGCAACGGGCACGTTGTTCCAGAAAATGAATACGGACTCGAGTTGTGGCAATTTCACATCTCAATCTGACTAGGTCATCGAGAGACCTAATGGTTGATTTCGGGAGACGAGATCTGAGGAAATTTAAACATGCTTTTCCCGAAATAATCTTGAAAAGAAAAGCCACAGTTGCAACATTGCACGATTCGTGTCCGGGACGATTTCGCTGCATCTGAACATGGTGCACACTGCACAACCATACTGTTTATATAAGTTCATGTTAAACCATAATTTTCGACAAATATAGGGGAAATTTCAATAGTCAAGTTACGTCACCATGATAAAGACACATGAACAAAGAGCTGTTTGTGCTGACACAATATTAGGTTTCCATGAATGTATGGCAATGGTTTGAACAAACCTCAAAAGCCTGGTATTCTTTGCCACGTAAATGACCCGAAACGCAGTGCTTCGGTCAGCTGGATGTTGCGTCATCAGAAGATGACGAGCGACGGCCGACGGCCGACGGCCGACAGCCGACGACGGGATCTTATGGTTTCCAACGTTGTCATTATGCCTTTGATCTGACCCTGATTGCATCACAAAACGTTGTACCCAATTTGGAATATATTCAATCACTCGGTTACGTAACTGGCGCTCTGTTCGACCCACGTACGTTGCTCCGCAACTACACTGAAATTGGTAAATCAGATTCGATTTGGTGTACAGAGGTGGAAGTTGTTTCACCGAGGGTGTGGGGATCTCAATCGTTCGATGAATAATTCTGAGGTCAGGTGCATAATATTTGTTTTGGGCAAGCGCTGATCCAAGTGGTCGTTTGAGCAAGCAATTTATGTCATCACGTTTGAATGGAAGACAAAGGGTGACTAGTAGATTTCTGCTGAACAATTCGTTTGTCTGATCAATTGAGGCTTGCTGTGCTTTTCGATAAACGCATCGGGATAAGCGTTTCTAGTCAAAGATTCTTTCAGCTGTCGTAGTTCGTTGTCAATCGTGTCTTCTGTGCAGATATGTCGTGCTGTTTGAAATAGTGTTCGGACCAGACCACGTTCATATTCCACAGACACAAAGCTGTCAAATTGCAAGCATTGACCTGTCCAAGTTTCTTTTCGGTAAACAGATCTGGCCATTGTTCCATCATTATTCCTAGTCATTTTAATGTCGAGGAAGTGCAGTGTATCTTCGATTTCTGTTTCCATCGTAAATCGTATATTCGGATGCAGGCGATCGAGTTTATCCATAATCCATGTTGTCTCTTCTAGACTTAATGTGATGATTAGAACATGATCAACGTATCGTTTGTAAAGTTGTGAACGTTCGAGGATTTTGCTCGCCTTTTCCTCAAGATGAGCCAAAAACATATGTGCCAGAATGGGGCTCAATGGAGTTCGGATTGCGACACCGTCAATTTGTCTGTAAGCCCAACCAAGGAAGGAGAACGATACGTTTGTTGTGCACAGTAGTAATTGTCGTACCAGAACTGATACTGGTATACCGATTTTCAGTTGGTTTTGCTCCACATGATCACACATGATACGTATGACCTCCCGACCGGGAACATTCGTAAACAGTGATTGGAAATCAAATGAAGCCATGTGCTTCCCTTTCACATTGATCTGGTCCAAAAGCTTTACCACTTCGAAACTGTCTTTTTTATAGTGTGTCTGACCATTGATTTATGAACTGGCTCAAGCAATTTCTCCAGCCATTTGGCCAATTCGTGTTGTGGTGAATTTGTCATAGATAGTAGTAGTATTGGTCCAAGTGGCACTCCGGGTTTGTTTAGTTTCGGTAAACCATACAGTTGTGCACTTCGAGTTCCTTTTGGCTTCAGATGGTGAGCTGTGCTTTCATCGATGAAGTGTCCTTCTAGTAGAAGTTGTACTTCTGTCGATATCTGTTGTTCTAGTTCTTTAGGGTCTTCACAGTCATCTTCGAGTACAAACTTGCTGGGATCATGAAGAACACTTTCCATCTTCTTCTCATAATCATTCCGATCGATCAGCACTGCTCCGGACCCCTTGTTAGGGCGTAAAACTAACAATTCAGGTCACAACTGTAGCTCTTCAATGGCGGATGTGAATGTGCTCAGGCGTGAAGAGTGACTTATGTTTGGACGATGTCATCCGGTACTGTCGTTCCAAGTCAACCAGCTTTGCTTTGAACCAAGTCTCCGCATCTTTTGAAGTTCGTTTGACTAATTGTAGTTGTTCGAATAGATATTCGAATTGCGCCTGTGTCTTTATGCTGGTCATTTTACTCGGTGGTATGCAGAAACGTAGACCACACGAAAGAGCCTGTAGTTGAAGTTCATTCGTTAAACCGGAGACAAATTCTTCACAAACCTTTCTGGTTGTTTCGGAAAATTTGGTTCGACTAACTTGTGGACGATGGAATTCTGAAGCTTGTTGAATGTACAAAGTTTGGCTTCTCGTATGTTTTCCATGCACAAGTTGGTAAATTTGATTCGGCTAACGAGGCTCAGTTCGTCAAGAATTATTGATCATTCGATGCACGTGGTCTGAAGTGTCGTTAGATTTTCTTTATAATCATCAATCTGACATCGCATCAAACGTCTCAAATTCCTGGTAGAGGCACAGGTTTTATTCCTCCGTAAGCGTTTGCAAAACGTAATCGGATATCTGTTGCAACGGGCACGTTGTTCCAGAAAATGAATACGGACTCGAGTTGTGGCAATTTCACATCTCAATCTGACTAGGTCATCGAGAGACCTAATGGTTGATTTCGGGAGACGAGATCTGAGGAAATTTAAACATGCTTTTCCCGAAATAATCTTGAAAAGAAAAGCCACAGTTGCAACATTGCACGATTCGTGTCCGGGACGATTTCGCTGCATCTGAACATGGTGCACACTGCACAACCATACTGTTTATATAAGTTCATGTTAAACCATAATTTTCGACAAATATAGGGGAAATTTCAATAGTCAAGTTACGTCACCATGATAAAGACACATGAACAAAGAGCTGTTTGTGCTGACACAATATTAGGTTTCCATGAATGTATGGCAATGGTTTGAACAAACCTCAAAAGCCTGGTATTCTTTGCCACGTAAATGACCCGAAACGCAGTGCTTCGGTCAGCTGGATGTTGCGTCATCAGAAGATGACGAGCGACGGCCGACGGCCGACGGCCGACAGCCGACGACGGGATCTTATGGTTTCCAACGTTGTCATTATGCCTTTGATCTGACCCTGATTGCATCACAAAACGTTGTACCCAATTTGGAATATATTCAATCACTCGGTTACGTAACTGGCGCTCTGTTCGACCCACGTACGTTGCTCCGCAACTACACTGAAATTGGTAAATCAGATTCGATTTGGTGTACAGAGGTGGAAGTTGTTTCACCGAGGGTGTGGGGATCTCAATCGTTCGATGAATAATTCTGAGGTCAGGTGCATAATATTTGTTTTGGGCAAGCGCTGATCCAAGTGGTCGTTTGAGCAAGCAATTGATGTCATCACGTTTGAATGGAAGACAAAGGGTGACTAGTAGATTTCTGCTGAACAATTCATTTGTCTGATCAATTGAGGCTTGCTGTGCTTTTCGATAAACGCATCGGGATAAGCGTTTCTAGTCAAAGATTCTTTCAGCTGTCGTAGTTCGTTGTCAATCATGTCTTCTGTGCAGATATGTCGTGCTGTTTGAAATAGTGTTCGGACCAGACCACGTTCATATTCCACAGACACAAAGCTGTCAAATTGCAAGCATTGGCCTGCCCAAGTTTCTTTTCGGTAAACAGATCTGGCCATTGTTCCATCATACTTCCTAGTAATTTTAATGTCGAGGAAGTGCAGTGTATCTTCGATTTCTGTTTCCATCGTAAATCGTATATTCGGATGCAGGCGATCGAGTTTATCCATAATCCATGTTGTCTCTTCTAGACTTAATGTGATGATTAGAACATGATCAACGTATCGTTTGTAAAGTTGTGAACGTTCGAGGATTTTGCTCGCCTTTTCCTCAAGATGAGCCAAAAACATATGTGCCAGAATGGGGCTCAATGGAGTTCGGATTGCGACACCGTCAATTTGTCTGTAAGCCCAACCAAGGAAGGAGAACGATACGTTTGTTGTGCACAGTAGTAATTGTCGTACCAGAACTGATACTGGTATACCGATTTTCAGTTGGTTTTGCTCCACATGATCACACATGATACGTATGACCTCCCGACCGGGAACATTCGTAAACAGTGATTGGAAATCAAATGAAGCCATGTGCTTCCCTTTCACATTGATCTGGTCCAAAAGCTTTACCACTTCGAAACTGTCTTTTTTATAGTGTGTCTGACCATTGATTTATGAACTGGCTCAAGCAATTTCTCCAGCCATTTGGCCAATTCGTGTTGTGGTGAATTTGTCATAGATAGTAGTAGTATTGGTCCAAGTGGCACTCCGGGTTTGTTTAGTTTCGGTAAACCATACAGTTGTGCACTTCGAGTTCCTTTTGGCTTCAGATGGTGAGCTGTGCTTTCATCGATGAAGTGTCCTTCTAGTAGAAACTGTACTGCTGTCGATATCTGTTGTTCTAGTTCTTTAGGGTCTTCACAGTCATCTTCGAGTACAAACTTGCTGGTATCATGAAGAACACTTTCCATCTTCTTCTCATAATCATTCCGATCGATCCGCACTGCTCCGGACCCCTTGTTAGGGCGTAAAACTAACAAATCAGGTCACAACTGTAGCTCTTCAATGGCGGATGTGAATGTGCTCAGGCGTGAAGAGTGACTTATGTTTGGACGATGTCATCCGGTACTGTCGTTCCAAGTCAACCAGCTTTGCTTTGAACCAAGTCTCCGCATCTTTTGAAGTTCGTTTGACTAATTGTAGTTGTTCGAATAGATATTCAAATTGCGCCTGTGTCTTTATGCTGGTCATTTTACTCGGTGGTATGCAGAAACGTAGACCACACGAAAGAGCCTGTAGTTGAAGTTCATTCGTTAAACCGGAGACAAATTCTTCACAAACCTTTCTGGTTGTTTCGGAAAATTTGGTTCGACTAACTTGTGGACGATGGAATTCTGAAGCTTGTTGAATGTACAAACTTTGGCTTCTCGTATGTTTTCCATGCACAAGTTGGTAAATTTGATTCGGCTAACGAGGCTCAGTTCGTCAAGAATTATTGATCATTCGATGCACGTGGTCTGAAGTGTCGTTAGATTTTCTTTATAATCATCAATCTGACATCGCATCAAACGTCTCAAATTCCTGGTAGAGGCACAGGTTTTATTCCTCCGTAAGCGTTTGCAAAACGTAATCGGATATCTGTTGCAACGGGCACGTTGTTCCAGAAAATGAATACGGACTCGAGTTGTGGCAATTTCACATCTCAATCTGACTAGGTCATCGAGAGACCTAATGGTTGATTTCGGGAGACGAGATCTGAGGAAATTTAAACATGCTTTTCCCGAAATAATCTTGAAAAGAAAAGCCACAGTTGCAACATTGCACGATTCGTGTCCGGGACGATTTCGCTGCATCTGAACATGGTGCACACTGCACAACCATACTGTTTATATAAGTTCATGTTAAACCATAATTTTCGACAAATATAGGGGAAATTTCAATAGTCAAGTTACGTCACCATGATAAAGACACATGAACAAAGAGCTGTTTGTGCTGACACAATATTAGGTTTCCAAGAATGTATGGCAATGGTTTGAACAAACCTCAAAAGCCTGGTATTCTTTGCCACGTAAATGACCCGAAACGCAGTGCTTCGGTCAGCTGGATGTTGCGTCATCAGAAGATGACGAGCGACGGCCGACGGCCGACGGCCGACAGCCGACGACGGGATCTTATGGTTTCCAACGTTGTCATTATGCCTTTGATCTGACCCTGATTGCATCACAAAACGTTGTACCCAATTTGGAATATATTCAATCACTCGGTTACGTAACTGGCGCTCTGTTCGACCCACGTACGTTGCTCCGCAACTACCATGAAATTTGTAAATCGGAATCGATTTGGTGTACAGAGGTGGACGTTGTTTCACCGAGGGTGTGGGGATCTCAATCGTTCGATGAATAATTCTGAGGTCAGGTGCATAATATTTGTTTTGGGCAAGCGCTGATCCAAGTGGTCGTTTGAGCAAGCAATTGATGTCATCACGTTTGAATGGAAGACAAAGGGTGACTAGTAGTTTTTCTGCTGAACAATTCGTTTGTCTGATCAATTGAGGCTTGCTGTGCTTTTCGATAAACGCATCGGGATAAGCGTTTCTAGTCAAAGATTCTTTCAGCTGTCGTAGTTCGTTGTCAATCATGTCTTCTGTGCAGATATGTCGTGCTGTTTGAAATAGTGTTCGGACCAGACCACGTTCATATTCCACAGACACAAAGCTGTCAAATTGCAAGCATTGGCCTGTCCAAGTTTCTTTTCGGTAAACAGATCTGGCCATTGTTCCATCATACTTCCTAGTAATTTTAATGTCGAGGAAGTGCAGTGTATCTTCGATTTCTGTTTCCATCGTAAATCGTATATTCGGATGCAGGCGATCGAGTTTATCCATAATCCATGTTGTCTCTTCTAGACTTAATGTGATGATTAGAACATGATCAACGTATCGTTTGTAAAGTTGTGAACGTTCGAGGATTTTGCTCGCCTTTTCCTCAAGATGAGCCAAAAACATATGTGCCAGAATGGGGCTCAATGGAGTTCGGATTGCGACACCGTCAATTTGTCTGTAAGCCCAACCAAGGAAGGAGAACGATACGTTTGTTGTACACAGTAGTAATTGTCGTACCAGAACTGATACTGGTATACCGATTTTCAGTTGGTTTTGCTCCACATGATCACACATGATATGTATGACCTCCCGACCGGGAACATTCGTAAACAGTGATTGGAAATCAAATGAAGCCATGTGCTTCCCTTTCACATTGATCTGGTCCAAAAGCTTTACCACTTCGAAACTGTCTTTTTTATAGTGTGTCTGACCATTGATTTATGAACTGGCTCAAGCAATTTCTCCAGCCATTTGGCCAATTCGTGTTGTGGTGAATTTGTCATAGATAGTAGTAGTATTGGTCCAAGTGGCACTCCGGGTTTGTTTAGTTTCGGTAAACCATACAGTTGTGCACTTCGAGTTCCTTTTGGCTTCAGATGGTGAGCTGTGCTTTCATCGATGAAGTGTCCTTCTAGTAGAAACTGTACTGCTGTCGATATCTGTTGTTCTAGTTCTTTAGGGTCTTCACAGTCATCTTCGAGTACAAACTTGCTGGGATCATGAAGAACACTTTCCATCTTCTTCTCATAATCATTCCGATCGATCAGCACTGCTCCGGACCCCTTGTTAGGGCGTAAAACTAACAATTCAGGTCACAACTGTAGCTCTTCAATGGCGGATGTGAATGTGCTCAGGCGTGAAGAGTGACTTATGTTTGGACGATGTCATCCGGTACTGTCGTTCCAAGTCAACCAGCTTTGCTTTGAACCAAGTCTCCGCATCTTTTGAAGTTCGTTTGACTAATTGTAGTTGTTCGAATAGATATTCGAATTGCGCCTGTGTCTTTATGCTGGTCATTTTACTCGGTGGTATGCAGAAACGTAGACCACACGAAAGAGCCTGTAGTTGAAGTTCATTCGTTAAACCGGAGACAAATTCTTCACAAACCTTTCTGGTTGTTTCGGAAAATTTGGTTCGACTAACTTGTGGACGATGGAATTCTGAAGCTTGTTGAATGTACAAAGTTTGGCTTCTCGTATGTTTTCCATGCACAAGTTGGTAAATTTGATTCGGCTAACGAGGCTCAGTTCGTCAAGAATTATTGATCATTCGATGCACGTGGTCTGAAGTGTCGTTAGATTTTCTTTATAATCATCAATCTGACATCGCATCAAACGTCTCAAATTCCTGGTAGAGGCACAGGTTTTATTCCTCCGTAAGCGTTTGCAAAACGTAATCGGATATCTGTTGCAACGGGCACGTTGTTCCAGAAAATGAATACGGACTCGAGTTGTGGCAATTTCACATCTCAATCTGACTAGGTCATCGAGAGACCTAATGGTTGATTTCGGGAGACGAGATCTGAGGAAATTTAAACATGCTTTTCCCGAAATAATCTTGAAAAGAAAAGCCACAGTTGCAACATTGCACGATTCGTGTCCGGGACGATTTCGCTGCATCTGAACATGGTGCACACTGCACAACCATACTGTTTATATAAGTTCATGTTAAACCATAATTTTCGACAAATATAGGGGAAATTTCAATAGTCAAGTTACGTCACCATGATAAAGACACATGAACAAAGAGCTGTTTGTGCTGACACAATATTAGGTTTCCATGAATGTATGGCAATGGTTTGAACAAACCTCAAAAGCCTGGTATTCTTTGCCACGTAAATGACCCGAAACGCAGTGCTTCGGTCAGCTGGATGTTGCGTCATCAGAAGATGACGAGCGACGGCCGACGGCCGACGGCCGACAGCCGACGACGGGATCTTATGGTTTCCAACGTTGTCATTATGCCTTTGATCTGACCCTGATTGCATCACAAAACGTTGTACCCAATTTGGAATATATTCAATCACTCGGTTACGTAACTGGCGCTCTGTTCGACCCACGTACGTTGCTCCGCAACTACACTGAAATTGGTAAATCAGATTCGATTTGGTGTACAGAGGTGGACGTTGTTTCACCGAGGGTGTGGGGATCTCAATCGTTCGATGAATAATTCTGAGGTCAGGTGCATAATATTTGTTTTGGGCAAGCGCTGATCCAAGTGGTCGTTTGAGCAAGCAATTTATGTCATCACGTTTGAATGGAAGACAAAGGGTGACTAGTAGATTTCTGCTGAACAATTCGTTTGTCTGATCAATTGAGGCTTGCTGTGCTTTTCGATAAACGCATCGGGATAAGCGTTTCTAGTCAAAGATTCTTTCAGCTGTCGTAGTTCGTTGTCAATCGTGTCTTCTGTGCAGATATGTCGTGCTGTTTGAAATAGTGTTCGGACCAGACCACGTTCATATTCCACAGACACAAAGCTGTCAAATTGCAAGCATTGACCTGTCCAAGTTTCTTTTCGGTAAACAGATCTGGCCATTGTTCCATCATTATTCCTAGTAATTTTAATGTCGAGGAAGTGCAGTGTATCTTCGATTTCTGTTTCCATCGTAAATCGTATATTCGGATGCAGGCGATCGAGTTTATCCATAATCCATGTTGTCTCTTCTAGACTTATTGTGATGATTAGAACATGATCAACGTATCGTTTGTAAAGTTGTGAACGTTCGAGGATTTTGCTCGCCTTTTCCTCAAGATGAGCCAAAAACATATGTGCCAGAATGGGGCTCAATGGAGTTCGGATTGCGACACCGTCAATTTGTCTGTAAGCCCAACCAAGGAAGGAGAACGATACGTTTGTTGTGCACAGTAGTAATTGTCGTACCAGAACTGATACTGGTATACCGATTTTCAGTTGGTTTTGCTCCACATGATCACACATGATACGTATGACCTCCCGACCGGGAACATTCGTAAACAGTGATTGGAAATCAAATGAAGCCATGTGCTTCCCTTTCACATTGATCTGGTCCAAAAGCTTTACCACTTCGAAACTGTCTTTTTTATAGTGTGTCTGACCATTGATTTATGAACTGGCTCAAGCAATTTCTCCAGCCATTTGGCCAATTCGTGTTGTGGTGAATTTGTCATAGATAGTAGTAGTATTGGTCCAAGTGGCACTCCGGGTTTGTTTAGTTTCGGTAAACCATACAGTTGTGCACTTCGAGTTCCTTTTGGCTTCAGATGGTGAGCTGTGCTTTCATCGATGAAGTGTCCTTCTAGTAGAAACTGTACTGCTGTCGATATCTGTTGTTCTAGTTCTTTAGGGTCTTCACAGTCATCTTCGAGTACAAACTTGCTGGGATCATGAAGAACACTTTCCATCTTCTTCTCATAATCATTCCGATCGATCAGCACTGCTCCGGACCCCTTGTTAGGGCGTAAAACTAACAAATCAGGTCACAACTGTAGCTCTTCAATGGCGGATGTGAATGTGCTCAGGCGTGAAGAGTGACTTATGTTTGGACGATGTCATCCGGTACTGTCGTTCCAAGTCAACCAGCTTTGCTTTGAACCAAGTCTCCGCATCTTTTGAAGTTCGTTTGACTAATTGTAGTTGTTCGAATAGATATTTGAATTGCGCCTGTGTCTTTATGCTGGTCATTTTACTCGGTGGTATGCAGAAACGTAGACCACACGAAAGAGCCTGTAGTTGAAGTTCATTCGTTAAACCGGAGACAAATTCTTCACAAACCTTTCTGGTTGTTTCGGAAAATTTGGTTCGACTAACTTGTGGACGATGGAATTCTGAAGCTTGTTGAATGTACAAAGTTTGGCTTCTCGTATGTTTTCCATGCACAAGTTGGTAAATTTGATTCGGCTAACGAGGCTCAGTTCGTCAAGAATTATTGATCATTCGATGCACGTGGTCTGAAGTGTCGTTAGATTTTCTTTATAATCATCAATCTGACATCGCATCAAACGTCTCAAATTCCTGGTAAAGGCACAGGTTTTATTCCTCCGTAAGCGTTTGCAAAACGTAATCGGATATCTGTTGCAACGGGCACGTTGTTCCAGAAAATGAATACGGACTCGAGTTGTGGCAATTTCACATCTCAATCTGACTAGGTCATCGAGAGACCTAATGGTTGATTTCGGGAGACGAGATCTGAGGAAATTTAAACATGCTTTTCCCGAAATAATCTTGAAAAGAATTGCCACAGTTGCAACATTGCACGATTCGTGTCCGGGACGATTTCGCTGCATCTGAACATGGTGCACACTGCACAACCATACTGTTTATATAAGTTCATGTTAAACCATAATTTTCGACAAATATAGGGGAAATTTCAATAGTCAAGTTACGTCACCATGATAAAGACACATGAACAAAGAGCTGTTTGTGCTGACACAATATTAGGTTTCCAAGAATGTATGGCAATGGTTTGAACAAACCTCAAAAGCCTGGTATTCTTTGCCACGTAAATGACCCGAAACGCAGTGCTTCGGTCAGCTGGATGTTGCGTCATCAGAAGATGACGAGCGACGGCCGACGGCCGACGGCCGACAGCCGACGACGGGATCTTATGGTTTCCAACGTTGTCATTATGCCTTTGATCTGACCCTGATTGCATCACAAAACGTTGTACCCAATTTGGAATATATTCAATCACTCGGTTACGTCACTGGCGCTCTGTTCGACCCACGTACGTTGCTCCGCAACTACCATGAAATTTGTAAATCGGAATCGATTTGGTGTACAGAGGTGGACGTTGTTTCACCGAGGGTGTGGGGATCTCAATCGTTCGATGAATAATTCTGAGGTCAGGTGCATAATATTTGTTTTGGGCAAGCGCTGATCCAAGTGGTCGTTTGAGCAAGCAATTGATGTCATCACGTTTGAATGGAAGACAAAGGGTGACTAGTAGTTTTTCTGCTGAACAATTCGTTTGTCTGATCAATTGAGGCTTGCTGTGCTTTTCGATAAACGCATCGGGATAAGCGTTTCTAGTCAAAGATTCTTTCAGCTGTCGTAGTTCGTTGTCAATCATGTCTTCTGTGCAGATATGTCGTGCTGTTTGAAATAGTGTTCGGACCAGACCACGTTCATATTCCACAGACACAAAGCTGTCAAATTGCAAGCATTGGCCTGTCCAAGTTTCTTTTCGGTAAACAGATCTGGCCATTGTTCCATCATACTTCCTAGTAATTTTAATGTCGAGGAAGTGCAGTGTATCTTCGATTTCTGTTTCCATCGTAAATCGTATATTCGGATGCAGGCGATCGAGTTTATCCATAATCCATGTTGTCTCTTCTAGACTTAATGTGATGATTAGAACATGATCAACGTATCGTTTGTAAAGTTGTGAACGTTCGAGGATTTTGCTCGCCTTTTCCTCAAGATGAGCCAAAAACATATGTGCCAGAATGGGGCTCAATGGAGTTCGGATTGCGACACCGTCAATTTGTCTGTAAGCCCAACCAAGGAAGGAGAACGATACGTTTGTTGTACACAGTAGTAATTGTCGTACCAGAACTGATACTGGTATACCGATTTTCAGTTGGTTTTGCTCCACATGATCACACATGATATGTATGACCTCCCGACCGGGAACATTCGTAAACAGTGATTGGAAATCAAATGAAGCCATGTGCTTCCCTTTCACATTGATCTGGTCCAAAAGCTTTACCACTTCGAAACTGTCTTTTTTATAGTGTGTCTGACCATTGATTTATGAACTGGCTCAAGCAATTTCTCCAGCCATTTGGCCAATTCGTGTTGTGGTGAATTTGTCATAGATAGTAGTAGTATTGGTCCAAGTGGCACTCCGGGTTTGTTTAGTTTCGGTAAACCATACAGTTGTGCACTTCGAGTTCCTTTTGGCTTCAGATGGTGAGCTGTGCTTTCATCGATGAAGTGTCCTTCTAGTAGAAACTGTACTGCTGTCGATATCTGTTGTTCTAGTTCTTTAGGGTCTTCACAGTCATCTTCGAGTACAAACTTGCTGGGATCATGAAGAACACTTTCCATCTTCTTCTCATAATCATTCCGATCGATCAGCACTGCTCCGGACCCCTTGTTAGGGCGTAAAACTAACAATTCAGGTCACAACTGTAGCTCTTCAATGGCGGATGTGAATGTGCTCAGGCGTGAAGAGTGACTTATGTTTGGACGATGTCATCCGGTACTGTCGTTCCAAGTCAACCAGCTTTGCTTTGAACCAAGTCTCCGCATCTTTTGAAGTTCGTTTGACTAATTGTAGTTGTTCGAATAGATATTCGAATTGCGCCTGTGTCTTTATGCTGGTCATTTTACTCGGTGGTATGCAGAAACGTAGACCACACGAAAGAGCCTGTAGTTGAAGTTAATTCGTTAAACCGGAGACAAATTCTTCACAAACCTTTCTGGTTGTTTCGGAAAATTTGGTTCGACTAACTTGTGGACGATGGAATTCTGAAGCTTGTTGAATGTACAAAGTTTGGCTTCTCGTATGTTTTCCATGCACAAGTTGGTAAATTTGATTCGGCTAACGAGGCTCAGTTCGTCAAGAATTATTGATCATTCGATGCACGTGGTCTGAAGTGTCGTTAGATTTTCTTTATAATCATCAATCTGACATCGCATCAAACGTCTCAAATTCCTGGTAGAGGCACAGGTTTTATTCCTCCGTAAGCGTTTGCAAAACGTAATCGGATATCTGTTGCAACGGGCACGTTGTTCCAGAAAATGAATACGGACTCGAGTTGTGGCAATTTCACATCTCAATCTGACTAGGTCATCGAGAGACCTAATGGTTGATTTCGGGAGACGAGATCTGAGGAAATTTAAACATGCTTTTCCCGAAATAATCTTGAAAAGAAAAGCCACAGTTGCAACATTGCACGATTCGTGTCCGGGACGATTTCGCTGCATCTGAACATGGTGCACACTGCACAACCATACTGTTTATATAAGTTCATGTTAAACCATAATTTTCGACAAATATAGGGGAAATTTCAATAGTCAAGTTACGTCACCATGATAAAGACACATGAACAAAGAGCTGTTTGTGCTGACACAATATTAGGTTTCCATGAATGTATGGCAATGGTTTGAACAAACCTCAAAAGCCTGGTATTCTTTGCCACGTAAATGACCCGAAACGCAGTGCTTCGGTCAGCTGGATGTTGCGTCATCAGAAGATGACGAGCGACGGCCGACGGCCGACGGCCGACAGCCGACGACGGGATCTTATGGTTTCCAACGTTGTCATTATGCCTTTGATCTGACCCTGATTGCATCACAAAACGTTGTACCCAATTTGGAATATATTCAATCACTCGGTTACGTAACTGGCGCTCTGTTCGACCCACGTACGTTGCTCCGCAACTACACTGAAATTGGTAAATCAGATTCGATTTGGTGTACAGAGGTGGACGTTGTTTCACCGAGGGTGTGGGGATCTCAATCGTTCGATGAATAATTCTGAGGTCAGGTGCATAATATTTGTTTTGGGCAAGCGCTGATCCAAGTGGTCGTTTGAGCAAGCAATTTATGTCATCACGTTTGAATGGAAGACAAAGGGTGACTAGTAGATTTCTGCTGAACAATTCGTTTGTCTGATCAATTGAGGCTTGCTGTGCTTTTCGATAAACGCATCGGGATAAGCGTTTCTAGTCAAAGATTCTTTCAGCTGTCGTAGTTCGTTGTCAATCGTGTCTTCTGTGCAGATATGTCGTGCTGTTTGAAATAGTGTTCGGACCAGACCACGTTCATATTCCACAGACACAAAGCTGTCAAATTGCAAGCATTGACCTGTCCAAGTTTCTTTTCGGTAAACAGATCTGGCCATTGTTCCATCATTATTCCTAGTCATTTTAATGTCGAGGAAGTGCAGTGTATCTTCGATTTCTGTTTCCATCGTAAATCGTATATTCGGATGCAGGCGATCGAGTTTATCCATAATCCATGTTGTCTCTTCTAGACTTATTGTGATGATTAGAACATGATCAACGTATCGTTTGTAAAGTTGTGAACGTTCGAGGATTTTGCTCGCCTTTTCCTCAAGATGAGCCAAAAACATATGTGCCAGAATGGGGCTCAATGGAGTTCCGATTGCGACACCGTCAATTTGTCTGTAAGCCCAACCAAGGAAGGAGAACGATACGTTTGTTGTGCACAGTAGTAATTGTCGTACCAGAACTGATACTGGTATACCGATTTTCAGTTGGTTTTGCTCCACATGATCACACATGATACGTATGACCTCCCGACCGGGAACATTCGTAAACAGTGATTGGAAATCAAATGAAGCCATGTGCTTCCCTTTCACATTGATCTGGTCCAAAAGCTTTACCACTTCGAAACTGTCTTTTTTATAGTGTGTCTGACCATTGATTTATGAACTGGCTCAAGCAATTTCTCCAGCCATTTGGCCAATTCGTGTTGTGGTGAATTTGTCATAGATAGTAGTAGTATTGGTCCAAGTGGCACTCCGGGTTTGTTTAGTTTCGGTAAACCATACAGTTGTGCACTTCGAGTTCCTTTTGGCTTCAGATGGTGAGCTGTGCTTTCATCGATGAAGTGTCCTTCTAGTAGAAACTGTACTGCTGTCGATATCTGTTGTTCTAGTTCTTTAGGGTCTTCACAGTCATCTTCGAGTACAAACTTGCTGGGATCATGAAGAACACTTTCCATCTTCTTCTCATAATCATTCCGATCGATCAGCACTGCTCCGGACCCCTTGTTAGGGCGTAAAACTAACAAATCAGGTCACAACTGTAGCTCTTCAATGGCGGATGTGAATGTGCTCAGGCGTGAAGAGTGACTTATGTTTGGACGATGTCATCCGGTACTGTCGTTCCAAGTCAACCAGCTTTGCTTTGAACCAAGTCTCCGCATCTTTTGAAGTTCGTTTGACTAATTGTAGTTGTTCGAATAGATATTCGAATTGCGCCTGTGTCTTTATGCTGGTCATTTTACTCGGTGGTATGCAGAAACGTAGACCACACGAAAGAGCCTGTAGTTGAAGTTCATTCGTTAAACCGGAGACAAATTCTTCACAAACCTTTCTGGTTGTTTCGGAAAATTTGGTTCGACTAACTTGTGGACGATGGAATTCTGAAGCTTGTTGAATGTACAAACTTTGGCTTCTCTTATGTTTTCCATGCACAAGTTGGTATATTTGATTCGGCTAACGAGGCTCAGTTCGTCAAGAATTATTGATCATTCGATGCACGTGGTCTGAAGTGTCGTTAGATTTTCTTTATAATCATCAATCTGACATCGCATCAAACGTCTCAAATTCCTGGTAGAGGCACAGGTTTTATTCCTCCGTAAGCGTTTGCAAAACGTAATCGGATATCTGTTGCAACGGGCACGTTGTTCCAGAAAATGAATACGGACTCGAGTTGTGGCAATTTCACATCTCAATCTGACTAGGTCATCGAGAGACCTAATGGTTGATTTCGGGAGACGAGATCTGAGGAAATTTAAACATGCTTTTCCCGAAATAATCTTGAAAAGAAAAGCCACAGTTGCAACATTGCACGATTCGTGTCCGGGACGATTTCGCTGCATCTGAACATGGTGCACACTGCACAACCATACTGTTTATATAAGTTCATGTAAAACCATAATTTTCGACAAATATAGGGGAAATTTCAATAGTCAAGTTACGTCACCATGATAAAGACACATGAACAAAGAGCTGTTTGTGCTGACACAATATTAGGTTTCCATGAATGTATGGCAATGGTTTGAACAAACCTCAAAAGCCTGGTATTCTTTGCCACGTAAATGACCCGAAACGCAGTGCTTCGGTCAGCTGGATGTTGCGTCATCGGAAGATGACGAGCGACGGCCGACGGCCGACGGCCGACAGCCGACGACGGGATCTTATGGTTTCCAACGTTGTCATTATGCCTTTGATCTGACCCTGATTGCATCACAAAACGTTGTACCCAATTTGGAATATATTCAATCACTCGGTTACCTAACTGGCGCTCTGTTCGACCCACGTACGTTGCTCCGCAACTACACTGAAACTGGTAAATCAGATTCGATTTGGTGTACAGAGGTGGAAGTTGTTTCACCGAGGGTGTGGGGATCTCAATCGTTCGATGAATAATTCTGAGGTCAGGTGCATAATATTTGTTTTGGGCAAGCGCTGATCCAAGTGGTCGTTTGAGCAAGCAATTGATGTCATCACGTTTGAATGGAAGACAAAGGGTGACTAGTAGTTTTTCTGCTGAACAATTCGTTTGTCTGATCAATTGAGGCTTGCTGTGCTTTTCGATAAACGCATCGGGATAAGCGTTTCTAGTCAAAGATTCTTTCAGCTGTCGTAGTTCGTTGTCAATCATGTCTTCTGTGCAGATATGTCGTGCTGTTTGAAATAGTGTTCGGACCAGACCACGTTCATATTCCACAGACACAAAGCTGTCAAATTGCAAGCATTGGCCTGTCCAAGTTTCTTTTCGGTAAACAGATCTGCCCATTGTTCCATCATTCTTCCTAGTAATTTTAATGTCGAGGAAGTGCAGTGTATCTTCGATTTCTGTTTCCATCGTAAATCGTATATTCGGATGCAGGCGATCGAGTTTATCCATAATCCATGTTGTCTCTTCTAGACTTAATGTGATGATTAGAACATGATCAACGTATCGTTTGTAAAGTTGTGAACGTTCGAGGATTTTGCTCGCCTTTTCCTCAAGATGAGCCAAAAACATATGTGCCAGAATGGGGCTCAATGGAGTTCGGATTGCGACACCGTCAATTTGTCTGTAAGCCCAACCAAGGAAGGAGAACGATACGTTTGTTGTGCACAGTAGTAATTGTCGTACCAGAACTGATACTGGTATACCGATTTTCAGTTGGTTTTGCTCCACATGATCACACATGATACGTATGACCTCCCGACCGGGAACATTCGTAAACAGTGATTGGAAATCAAATGAAGCCATGTGCTTCCCTTTCACATTGATCTGGTCCAAAAGCTTTACCACTTCGAAACTGTCTTTTTTATAGTGTGTCTGACCATTGATTTATGAACTGGCTCAAGCAATTTCTCCAGCCATTTGGCCAATTCGTGTTGTGGTGAATTTGTCATAGATAGTAGTAGTATTGGTCCAAGTGGCACTCCGGGTTTGTTTAGTTTCGGTAAACCATACAGTTGTGCACTTCGAGTTCCTTTTGGCTTCAGATGGTGAGCTGTGCTTTCATCGATGAAGTGTCCTTCTAGTAGAAACTGTACTGCTGTCGATATCTGTTGTTCTAGTTCTTTAGGGTCTTCACAGTCATCTTCGAGTACAAACTTGCTGGGATCATGAAGAACACTTTCCATCTTCTTCTCATAATCATTCCGATCGATCCGCACTGCTCCGGACCCCTTGTTAGGGCGTAAAACTAACAAATCAGGTCACAACTGTAGCTCTTCAATGGCGGATGTGAATGTGCTCAGGCGTGAAGAGTGACTTATGTTTGGACGATGTCATCCGGTACTGTCGTTCCAAGTCAACCAGCTTTGCTTTGAACCAAGTCTCCGCATCTTTTGAAGTTCGTTTGACTAATTGTAGTTGTTCGAATAGATATTCGAATTGCGCCTGTGTCTTTATGCTGGTCATTTTACTCGGTGGTATGCAGAAACGTAGACCACACGAAAGAGCCTGTAGTTGAAGTTCATTCGTTAAACCGGAGACAAATTCTTCACAAACCTTTCTGGTTGTTTCGGAAAATTTGGTTCGACTAACTTGTGGACGATGGAATTCTGAAGCTTGTTGAATGTACAAAGTTTGGCTTCTCGTATGTTTTCCATGCACAAGTTGGTAAATTTGATTCGGCTAACGAGGCTCAGTTCGTCAAGAATTATTGATCATTCGATGCACGTGGTCTGAAGTGTCGTTAGATTTTCTTTATAATCATCAATCTGACATCGCATCAAACGTCTCAAATTCCTGGTAGAGGCACAGGTTTTATTCCTCCGTAAGCGTTTGCAAAACGTAATCGGATATCTGTTGCAACGGGCACGTTGTTCCAGAAAATGAATACGGACTCGAGTTGTGGCAATTTCACATCTCAATCTGACTAGGTCATCGAGAGACCTAATGGTTGATTTCGGGAGACGAGATCTGAGGAAATTTAAACATGCTTTTCCCGAAATAATCTTGAAAAGAAAAGCCACAGTTGCAACATTGCACGATTCGTGTCCGGGACGATTTCGCTGCATCTGAACATGGTGCACACTGCACAACCATACTGTTTATATAAGTTCATGGTAAACCATAATTTTCGACAAATATAGGGGAAATTTCAATAGTCAAGTTACGTCACCATGATAAAGACACATGAACAAAGAGCTGTTTGTGCTGACACAATATTAGGTTTCCATGAATGTATGGCAATGGTTTGAACAAACCTCAAAAGCCTGGTATTCTTTGCCACGTAAATGACCCGAAACGCAGTGCTTCGGTCAGCTGGATGTTGCGTCATCAGAAGATGACGAGCGACGGCCGACGGCCGACGGCCGACAGCCGACGACGGGATCTTATGGTTTCCAACGTTGTCATTATGCCTTTGATCTGACCCTGATTGCATCACAAAACGTTGTACCCAATTTGGAATATATTCAATCACTCGGTTACCTAACTGGCGCTCTGTTCGACCCACGTACGTTGCTCCGCAACTACACTGAAATTGGTAAATCAGATTCGATTTGGTGTACAGAGGTGGAAGTTGTTTCACCGAGGATGTGGGGATCTCAATCGTTCGATGAATAATTCTGAGGTCAGGTGCATAATATTTGTTTTGGGCAAGCGCTGATCCAAGTGGTCGTTTGAGCAAGCAATTGATGTCATCACGTTTGAATGGAAGACAAAGGGTGACTAGTAGTTTTTCTGCTGAACAATTCGTTTGTCTGATCAATTGAGGCTTGCTGTGCTTTTCGATAAACGCATCGGGATAAGCGTTTCTAGTCAAAGATTCTTTCAGCTGTCGTAGTTCGTTGTCACTCATGTCTTCTGTGCAGATATGTCGTGCTGTTTGAAATAGTGTTCGGACCAGACCACGTTCATATTCCACAGACACAAAGCTGTCAAATTGCAAGCATTGGCCTGTCCAAGTTTCTTTTCGGTAAACAGATCTGCCCATTGTTCCATCATTATTCCTAGTAATTTTAATGTCGAGGAAGTGCAGTGTATCTTCGATTTCTGTTTCCATCGTAAATCGTATATTCGGATGCAGGCGATCGAGTTTATCCATAATCCATGTTGTCTCTTCTAGACTTAATGTGATGATTAGAACATGATCAACGTATCGTTTGTAAAGTTGTGAACGTTCGAGGATTTTGCTCGCCTTTTCCTCAAGATGAGCCAAAAACATATGTGCCAGAATGGGGCTCAATGGAGTTCGGATTGCGACACCGTCAATTTGTCTGTAAGCCCAACCAAGGAAGGAGAACGATACGTTTGTTGTGCACAGTAGTAATTGTCGTACCAGAACTGATACTGGTATACCGATTTTCAGTTGGTTTTGCTCCACATGATCACACATGATACGTATGACCTCCCGACCGGGAACATTCGTAAACAGTGATTGGAAATCAAATGAAGCCATGTGCTTCCCTTTCACATTGATCTGGTCCAAAAGCTTTACCACTTCGAAACTGTCTTTTTTATAGTGTGTCTGACCATTGATTTATGAACTGGCTCAAGCAATTTCTCCAGCCATTTGGCCAATTCGTGTTGTGGTGAATTTGTCATAGATAGTAGTAGTATTGGTCCAAGTGGCACTCCGGGTTTGTTTAGTTTCGGTAAACCATACAGTTGTGCACTTCGAGTTCCTTTTGGCTTCAGATGGTGAGCTGTGCTTTCATCGATGAAGTGTCCTTCTAGTAGAAACTGTACTGCTGTCGATATCTGTTGTTCTAGTTCTTTAGGGTCTTCACAGTCATCTTCGAGTACAAACTTGCTGGGATCATGAAGAACACTTTCCATCTTCTTCTCATAATCATTCCGATCGATCCGCACTGCTCCGGACCCCTTGTTAGGGCGTAAAACTAACAAATCAGGTCACAACTGTAGCTCTTCAATGGCGGATGTGAATGTGCTCAGGCGTGAAGAGTGACTTATGTTTGGACGATGTCATCCGGTACTGTCGTTCCAAGTCAACCAGCTTTGCTTTGAACCAAGTCTCCGCATCTTTTGAAGTTCGTTTGACTAATTGTAGTTGTTCGAATAGATATTCGAATTGCGCCTGTGTCTTTATGCTGGTCATTTTACTCGGTGGTATGCAGAAACGTAGACCACACGAAAGAGCCTGTAGTTGAAGTTCATTCGTTAAACCGGAGACAAATTCTTCACAAACGTTTCTGGTTGTTTCGGAAAATTTGGTTCGACTAACTTGTGGACGATGGAATTCTGAAGCTTGTTGAATGTACAAAGTTTGGCTTCTCGTATGTTTTCCATGCACAAGTTGGTAAATTTGATTCGGCTAACGAGGCTCAGTTCGTCAAGAATTATTGATCATTCGATGCACGTGGTCTGAAGTGTCGTTAGATTTTCTTTATAATCATCAATCTGACATCGCATCAAACGTCTCAAATTCCTGGTAGAGGCACAGGTTTTATTCCTCCGTAAGCGTTTGCAAAACGTAATCGGATATCTGTTGCAACGGGCACGTTGTTCCAGAAAATGAATACGGACTCGAGTTGTGGCAATTTCACATCTCAATCTGACTAGGTCATCGAGAGACCTAATGGTTGATTTCGGGAGACGAGATCTGAGGAAATTTAAACATGCTTTTCCCGAAATAATCTTGAAAAGAAAAGCCACAGTTGCAACATTGCACGATTCGTGTCCGGGACGATTTCGCTGCATCTGAACATGGTGCACACTGCACAACCATACTGTTTATATAAGTTCATGTTAAACCATAATTTTCGACAAATATAGGGGAAATTTCAATAGTCAAGTTACGTCACCATGATAAAGACACATGAACAAAGAGCTGTTTGTGCTGACACAATATTAGGTTTCCATGAATGTATGGCAATGGTTTGAACAAACCTCAAAAGCCTGGTATTCTTTGCCACGTAAATGACCCGAAACGCAGTGCTTCGGTCAGCTGGATGTTGCGTCATCAGAAGATGACGAGCGACGGCCGACGGCCGACGGCCGACAGCCGACGACGGGATCTTATGGTTTCCAACGTTGTCATTATGCCTTTGATCTGACCCTGATTGCATCACAAAACGTTGTACCCAATTTGGAATATATTCAATCACTCGGTTACGTAACTGGCGCTCTGTTCGACCCACGTACGTTGCTCCGCAACTACACTGAAATTGGTAAATCAGATTCGATTTGGTGTACAGAGGTGGACGTTGTTTCACCGAGGGTGTGGGGATCTCAATCGTTCGATGAATAATTCTGAGGTCAGGTGCATAATATTTGTTTTGGGCAAGCGCTGATCCAAGTGGTCGTTTGAGCAAGCAATTTATGTGATCACGTTTGAATGGAAGACAAAGGGTGACTAGTAGTTTTTCTGCTGAACAATTCGTTTGTCTGATCAATTTAGGCTTGCTGTGCTTTTCGATAAACGCATCGGGATAAGCGTTTCTAGTCAAAGATTCTTTCAGCTGTCGTAGTTCGTTGTCAATCATGTCTTCTGTGCAGATATGTCGTGCTGTTTGAAATAGTGTTCGGACCAGACCACGTTCATATTCCACAGACACAAAGCTGTCAAATTGCAAGCATTGGCCTGTCCAAGTTTCTTTTCGGTAAACAGATCTGGCCATTGTTCCATCATTCTTCCTAGTCATTTTAATGTCGAGGAAGTGCAGTGTATCTTCGATTTCTGTTTCCATCGTAAATCGTATATTCGGATGCAGGCGATCGAGTTTATCCATAATCCATGTTGTCTCTTCTAGACTTATTGTGATGACTAGAACACGATCAACGTATCGTTTGTAAAGTTGTGAACGTTCGAGGATTTTGCTCGCCTTTTCCTCAAGATGAGCCAAAAACATATGTGCCAGAATGGGGCTCAATGGAGTTCGGATTGCGACACCGTCAATTTGTCTGTAAGCCCAACCAAGGAAGGAGAACGATACGTTTGTTGTGCACAGTAGTAATTGTCGTACCAGAACTGATACTGGTATACCGATTTTCAGTTGGTTTTGCTCCACATGATCACACATGATACGTATGACCTCCCGACCGGGAACATTCGTAAACAGTGATTGGAAATCAAATGAAGCCATGTGCTTCCCTTTCACATTGATCTGGTCCAAAAGCTTTACCACTTCGAAACTGTCTTTTTTATAGTGTGTCTGACCATTGATTTATGAACTGGCTCAAGCAATTTCTCCAGCCATTTGGCCATTTCGTGTTGTGGTAAATTTGTCATAGATAGTAGTAGTATTGGTCCAAGTGGCACTCCGGGTTTGTTTAGTTTCGGTAAACCATACAGTTGTGCACTTCGAGTTCCTTTTGGCTTCAGATGGTGAGCTGTGCTTTCATCGATGAAGTGTCCTTCTAGTAGAAACTGTACTTCTGTCGATATCTGTTGTTCTAGTTCTTTAGGGTCTTCACAGTCATCTTCGAGTACAAACTTGCTGGGATCATGAAGAACACTTTCCATCTTCTTCTCATAATCATTCCGATCGATCCGCACTGCTCCGGACCCCTTGTTAGGGCGTAAAACTAACAAATCAGGTCACAACTGTAGCTCTTCAATGGCGGATGTGAATGTGCTCAGGCGTGAAGAGTGACTTATGTTTGGACGATGTCATCCGGTACTGTCGTTCCAAGTCAACCAGCTTTGCTTTGAACCAAGTCTCCGCATCTTTTGAAGTTCGTTTGACTAATTGTAGTTGTTCGAATAGATATTTGAATTGCGCCTGTGTCTTTATGCTGGTCATTTTACTCGGTGGTATGCAGAAACGTAGACCACACGAAAGAGCCTGTAGTTGAAGTTCATTCGTTAAACCGGAGACAAATTCTTCACAAACCTTTCTGGTTGTTTCGGAAAATTTGGTTCGACTAACTTGTGGACGATGGAATTCTGAAGCTTGTTGAATGTACAAAGTTTGGCTTCTCGTATGTTTTCCATGCACAAGTTGGTAAATTTGATTCGGCTAACGAGGCTCAGTTCGTCAAGAATTATTGATCATTCGATGCACGTGGTCTGAAGTGTCGTTAGATTTTCTTTATAATCATCAATCTGACATCGCATCAAACGTCTCAAATTCCTGGTAGAGGCACAGGTTTTATTCCTCCGTAAGCGTTTGCAAAACGTAATCGGATATCTGTTGCAACGGGCACGTTGTTCCAGAAAATGAATACGGACTCGAGTTGTGGCAATTTCACATCTCAATCTGACTAGGTCATCGAGAGACCTAATGGTTGATTTCGGGAGACGAGATCTGAGGAAATTTAAACATGCTTTTCCCGAAATAATCTTGAAAAGAAAAGCCACAGTTGCAACATTGCACGATTCGTGTCCGGGACGATTTCGCTGCATCTGAACATGGTGCACACTGCACAACCATACTGTTTATATAAGTTCATGTTAAACCATAATTTTCGACAAATATAGGGGAAATTTCAATAGTCAAGTTACGTCACCATGATAAAGACACATGAACAAAGAGCTGTTTGTGCTGACACAATATTAGGTTTCCATGAATGTATGGCAATGGTTTGAACAAACCTCAAAAGCCTGGTATTCTTTGCCACGTAAATGACCCGAAACGCAGTGCTTCGGTCAGCTGGATGTTGCGTCATCAGAAGATGACGAGCGACGGCCGACGGCCGACGGCCGACAGCCGACGACGGGATCTTATGGTTTCCAACGTTGTCATTATGCCTTTGATCTGACCCTGATTGCATCACAAAACGTTGTACCCAATTTGGAATATATTCAATCACTCGGTTACCTAACTGGCGCTCTGTTCGACCCACGTACGTTGCTCCGCAACTACCATGAAATTTGTAAATCGGAATCGATTTGGTGTACAGAGGTGGACGTTGTTTCACCGAGGGTGTGGGGATCTCAATCGTTCGATGAATAATTCTGAGGTCAGGTGCATAATATTTGTTTTGGGCAAGCGCTGATCCAAGTGGTCGTTTGAGCAAGCAATTGATGTCATCACGTTTGAATGGAAGACAAAGGGTGACTAGTAGTTTTTCTGCTGAACAATTCGTTTGTCTGATCAATTTAGGCTTGCTGTGCTTTTCGATAAACGCATCGGGATAAGCGTTTCTAGTCAAAGATTCTTTCAGCTGTCGTAGTTCGTTGTCAATCATGTCTTCTGTGCAGATATGTCGTGCTGTTTGAAATAGTGTTCGGACCAGACCACGTTCATATTCCACAGACACAAAGCTGTCAAATTGCAAGCATTGGCCTGTCCAAGTTTCTTTTCGGTAAACAGATCTGGCCATTGTTCCATCATTCTTCCTAGTCATTTTAATGTCGAGGAAGTGCAGTGTATCTTCGATTTCTGTTTCCATCGTAAATCGTATATTCGGATGCAGGCGATCGAGTTTATCCATAATCCATGTTGTCTCTTCTAGACTTATTGTGATGACTAGAACATGATCAACGTATCGTTTGTAAAGTTGTGAACGTTCGAGGATTTTGCTCGCCTTTTCCTCAAGATGAGCCAAAAACATATGTGCCAGAATGGGGCTCAATGGAGTTCGGATTGCGACACCGTCAATTTGTCTGTAAGCCCAACCAAGGAAGGAGAACGATACGTTTGTTGTGCACAGTAGTAATTGTCGTACCAGAACTGATACTGGTATACCGATTTTCAGTTGGTTTTGCTCCACATGATCACACATGATACGTATGACCTCCCGACCGGGAACATTCGTAAACAGTGATTGGAAATCAAATGAAGCCATGTGCTTCCCTTTCACATTGATCTGGTCCAAAAGCTTTACCACTTCGAAACTGTCTTTTTTATAGTGTGTCTGACCATTGATTTATGAACTGGCTCAAGCAATTTCTCCAGCCATTTGGCCAATTCGTGTTGTGGTGAATTTGTCATAGATAGTAGTAGTATTGGTCCAAGTGGCACTCCGGGTTTGTTTAGTTTCGGTAAACCATACAGTTGTGCACTTCGAGTTCCTTTTGGCTTCAGATGGTGAGCTGTGCTTTCATCGATGAAGTGTCCTTCTAGTAGAAACTGTACTTCTGTCGATATCTGTTGTTCTAGTTCTTTAGGGTCTTCATAGTCATCTTCGAGTACAAACTTGCTGGGATCATGAAGAACACTTTCCATCTTCTTCTCATAATCATTCCGATCGATCCGCACTGCTCCGGACCCCTTGTTAGGGCGTAAAACTAACAAATCAGGTCACAACTGTAGCTCTTCAATGGCGGATGTGAATGTGCTCAGGCGTGAAGAGTGACTTATGTTTGGACGATGTCATCCGGTACTGTCGTTCCAAGTCAACCAGCTTTGCTTTGAACCAAGTCTCCGCATCTTTTGAAGTTCGTTTGACTAATTGTAGTTGTTCGAATAGATATTCGAATTGCGCCTGTGTCTTTATGCTGGTCATTTTACTCGGTGGTATGCAGAAACGTAGACCACACGAAAGAGCCTGTAGTTGAAGTTCATTCGTTAAACCGGAGACAAATTCTTCACAAACCTTTCTGGTTGTTTCGGAAAATTTGGTTCGACTAACTTGTGGACGATGGAATTCTGAAGCTTGTTGAATGTACAAACTTTGGCTTCTCGTATGTTTTCCATGCACAAGTTGGTAAATTTGATTCGGCTAACGAGGCTCAGTTCGTCAAGAATTATTGATCATTCGATGCACGTGGTCTGAAGTGTCGTTAGATTTTCTTTATAATCATCAATCTGACATCGCATCAAACGTCTCAAATTCCTGGTAGAGGCACAGGTTTTATTCCTCCGTAAGCGTTTGCAAAACGTAATCGGATATCTGTTGCAACGGGCACGTTGTTCCACAAAATGAATACGGACTCGAGTTGTGGCAATTTCACATCTCAATCTGACTAGGTCATCGAGAGACCTAATGGTTGATTTCGGGAGACGAGATCTGAGGAAATTTAAACATGCTTTTCCCGAAATAATCTTGAAAAGAAAAGCCACAGTTGCAACATTGCACGATTCGTGTCCGGGACGATTTCGCTGCATCTGAACATGGTGCACACTGCACAACCATACTGTTTATATAAGTTCATGTTAAACCATAATTTTCGACAAATATAGGGGAAATTTCAATAGTCAAGTTACGTCACCATGATAAAGACACATGAACAAAGAGCTGTTTGTGCTGACACAATATTAGGTTTCCATGAATGTATGGCAATGGTTTGAACAAACCTCAAAAGCCTGGTATTCTTTGCCACGTAAATGACCCGAAACGCAGTGCTTCGGTCAGCTGGATGTTGCGTCATCAGAAGATGACGAGCGACGGCCGACGGCCGACGGCCGACAGCCGACGACGGGATCTTATGGTTTCCAACGTTGTCATTATGCCTTTGATCTGACCCTGATTGCATCACAAAACGTTGTACCCAATTTGGAATATATTCAATCACTCGGTTACCTAACTGGCGCTCTGTTCGACCCACGTACGTTGCTCCGCAACTACACTGAAATTGGTAAATCAGATTCGATTTGGTGTACAGAGGTGGACGTTGTTTCACCGAGGGTGTGGGGATCTCAATCGTTCGATGAATAATTCTGAGGTCAGGTGCATAATATTTGTTTTGGGCAAGCGCTGATCCAAGTGGTCGTTTGAGCAAGCAATTTATGTCATCACGTTTGAATGGAAGACAAAGGGTGACTAGTAGTTTTTCTGCTGAACAATTCGTTTGTCTGATCAATTTAGGCTTGCTGTGCTTTTCGATAAACGCATCGGGATAAGCGTTTCTAGTCAAAGATTCTTTCAGCTGTCGTAGTTCGTTGTCAATCATGTCTTCTGTGCAGATATGTCGTGCTGTTTGAAATAGTGTTCGGACCAGACCACGTTCATATTCCACAGACACAAAGCTGTCAAATTGCAAGCATTGACCTGTCCAAGTTTCTTTTCGGTAAACAGATCTGGCCATTGTTCCATCATACTTCCTAGTCATTTTAATGTCGAGGAAGTGCAGTGTATCTTCGATTTCTGTTTCCATCGTAAATCGTATATTCGGATGCAGGCGATCGAGTTTATCCATAATCCATGTTGTCTCTTCTAGACTTAATGTGATGATTAGAACATGATCAACGTATCGTTTGTAAAGTTGTGAACGTTCGAGGATTTTGCTCGCCTTTTCCTCAAGATGAGCCAAAAACATATGTGCCAGAATGGGGCTCAATGGAGTTCGGATTGCGACACCGTCAATTTGTCTGTAAGCCCAACCAAGGAAGGAGAACGATACGTTTGTTGTGCACAGTAGTAATTGTCGTACCAGAACTGATACTGGTATACCGATTTTCAGTTGGTTTTGCTCCACATGATCACACATGATACGTATGACCTCCCGACCGGGAACATTCGTAAACAGTGATTGGAAATCAAATGAAGCCATGTGCTTCCCTTTCACATTGATCTGGTCCAAAAGCTTTACCACTTCGAAACTGTCTTTTTTATAGTGTGTCTGACCATTGATTTATGAACTGGCTCAAGCAATTTCTCCAGCCATTTGGCCAATTCGTGTTGTGGTGAATTTGTCATAGATAGTAGTAGTATTGGTCCAAGTGGCACTCCGGGTTTGTTTAGTTTCGGTAAACCATACAGTTGTGCACTTCGAGTTCCTTTTGGCTTCAGATGGTGAGCTGTGCTTTCATCGATGAAGTGTCCTTCTAGTAGAAGTTGTACTTCTGTCGATATCTGTTGTTCTAGTTCTTTAGGGTCTTCACAGTCATCTTCGAGTACAAACTTGCTGGGATCATGAAGAACACTTTCCATCTTCTTCTCATAATCATTCCGATCGATCCGCACTGCTCCGGACCCCTTGTTAGGGCGTAAAACTAACAAATCAGGTCACAACTGTAGCTCTTCAATGGCGGATGTGAATGTGCTCAGGCGTGAAGAGTGACTTATGTTTGGACGATGTCATCCGGTACTGTCGTTCCAAGTCAACCAGCTTTGCTTTGAACCAAGTCTCCGCATCTTTTGAAGTTCGTTTGACTAATTGTAGTTGTTCGAATAGATATTCGAATTGCGCCTGTGTCTTTATGCTGGTCATTTTACTCGGTGGTATGCAGAAACGTAGACCACACGAAAGAGCCTGTAGTTGAAGTTCATTCGTTTACCCGGAGACAAATTCTTCACAAACCTTTCTGGTTGTTTCGGAAAATTTGGTTCGACTAACTTGTGGACGATGGAATTCTGAAGCTTGTTGAATGTACAAACTTTGGCTTCTCGTATGTTTTCCATGCACAAGTTGGTAAATTTGATTCGGCTAACGAGGCTCAGTTCGTCAAGAATTATTGATCATTCGATGCACGTGGTCTGAAGTGTCGTTAGATTTTCTTCATAATCATCAATCTGACATCGCATCAAACGTCTCAAATTCCTGGTAGAGGCACAGGTTTTATTCCTCCGTAAGCGTTTGCAAAACGTAATCGGATATCTGTTGCAACGGGCACGTTGTTCCAGAAAATGAATACGGACTCGAGTTGTGGCAATTTCACATCTCAATCTGACTAGGTCATCGAGAGACCTAATGGTTGATTTCGGGAGACGAGATCTGAGGAAATTTAAACATGCTTTTCCCGAAATAATCTTGAAAAGAAAAGCCACAGTTGCAACATTGCACGATTCGTGTCCGGGACGATTTCGCTGCATCTGAACATGGTGCACACTGCACAACCATACTGTTTATATAAGTTCATGTTAAACCATAATTTTCGACAAATATAGGGGAAATTTCAATAGTCAAGTTACGTCACCATGATAAAGACACATGAACAAAGAGCTGTTTGTGCTGACACAATATTAGGTTTCCAAGAATGTATGGCAATGGTTTGAACAAACCTCAAAAGCCTGGTATTCTTTGCCACGTAAATGACCCGAAACGCAGTGCTTCGGCCAGCTGGATGTTGCGTCATCAGAAGATGACGAGCGACGGCCGACGGCCGACGGCCGACAGCCGACGACGGGATCTTATGGTTTCGAACGTTGTCATTATGCCTTTGATCTGACCCTGATTGCATCACAAAACGTTGTACCCAATTTGGAATATATTCAATCACTCGGTTACGTAACTGGCGCTCTGTTCGACCCACGTAGGTTGCTCCGCAACTACACTGAAATTGGTAAATCAGATTCGATTTGGTGTACAGAGGTGGACGTTGTTTCACCGAGGGTGTGGGGATCTCAATCGTTCGATGAATAATTCTGAGGTCAGGTGCATAATATTTGTTTTGGGCAAGCGCTGATCCAAGTGGTCGTTTGAGCAAGCAATTGATGTCATCACGTTTGAATGGAAGACAAAGGGTGACTAGTAGTTTTTCTGCTGAACAATTCGTTTGTCTGATCAATTGAGGCTTGCTGTGCTTTTCGATAAACGCATCGGGATAAGCGTTTCTAGTCAAAGATTCTTTCAGCTGTCGTAGTTCGTTGTCAATCATGTCTTCTGTGCAGATATGTCGTGCTGTTTGAAATAGTGTTCGGACCAGACCACGTTCATATTCCACAGACACAAAGCTGTCAAATTGCAAGCATTGGCCTGTCCAAGTTTCTTTTCGGTAAACAGATCTGGCCATTGTTCCATCATTCTTCCTAGTCATTTTAATGTCGAGGAAGTGCAGTGTATCTTCGATTTCTGTTTCCATCGTAAATCGTATATTCGGATGCAGGCGATCGAGTTTATCCATAATCCATGTTGTCTCTTCTAGACTTATTGTGATGACTAGAACATGATCAACGTATCGTTTGTAAAGTTGTGAACGTTCGAGGATTTTGCTCGCCTTTTCCTCAAGATGAGCCAAAAACATATGTGCCAGAATGGGGCTCAATGGAGTTCGGATTGCGACACCGTCAATTTGTCTGTAAGCCCAACCAAGGAAGGAGAACGATACGTTTGTTGTGCACAGTAGTAATTGTCGTACCAGAACTGATACTGGTATACCGATTTTCAGTTGGTTTTGCTCCACATGATCACACATGATACGTATGACCTCCCGACCGGGAACATTCGTAAACAGTGATTGGAAATCAAATGAAGCCATGTGCTTCCCTTTCACATTGATCTGGTCCAAAAGCTTTACCACTTCGAAACTGTCTTTTTTATAGTGTGTCTGACCATTGATTTATGAACTGGCTCAAGCAATTTCTCCAGCCATTTGGCCAATTCGTGTTGTGGTGAATTTGTCATAGATAGTAGTAGTATTGGTCCAAGTGGCACTCCGGGTTTGTTTAGTTTCGGTAAACCATACAGTTGTGCACTTCGAGTTCCTTTTGGCTTCAGATGGTGAGCTGTGCTTTCATCGATGAAGTGTCCTTCTAGTAGAAACTGTACTTCTGTCGATATCTGTTGTTCTAGTTCTTTAGGGTCTTCACAGTCATCTTCGAGTACAAACTTGCTGGGATCATGAAGAACACTTTCCATCTTCTTCTCATAATCATTCCGATCGATCAGCACTGCTCCGGACCCCTTGTTAGGGCGTAAAACTAACAAATCAGGTCACAACTGTAGCTCTTCAATGGCGGATGTGAATGTGCTCAGGCGTGAAGAGTGACTTATGTTTGGACGATGTCATCCGGTACTGTCGTTCCAAGTCAACCAGCTTTGCTTTGAACCAAGTCTCCGCATCTTTTGAAGTTCGTTTGACTAATTGTAGTTGTTCGAATAGATATTCGAATTGCGCCTGTGTCTTTATGCTGGTCATTTTACTCGGTGGTATGCAGAAACGTAGACCACACGAAAGAGCCTGTAGTTGAAGTTCATTCGTTAAACCGGAGACAAATTCTTCACAAACCTTTCTGGTTGTTTCGGAAAATTTGGTTCGACTAACTTGTGGACGATGGAATTCTGAAGCTTGTTGAATGTACAAAGTTTGGCTTCTCGTATGTTTTCCATGCACAAGTTGGTAAATTTGATTCGGCTAACGAGGCTCAGTTCGTCAAGAATTATTGATCATTCGATGCACGTGGTCTGAAGTGTCGTTAGATTTTCTTTATAATCATCAATCTGACATCGCATCAAACGTCTCAAATTCCTGGTAGAGGCACAGGTTTTATTCCTCCGTAAGCGTTTGCAAAACGTAATCGGATATCTGTTGCAACGGGCACGTTGTTCCAGAAAATGAATACGGACTCGAGTTGTGGCAATTTCACATCTCAATCTGACTAGGTCATCGAGAGACCTAATGGTTGATTTCGGGAGACGAGATCTGAGGAAATTTAAACATGCTTTTCCCGAAATAATCTTGAAAAGAAAAGCCACAGTTGCAACATTGCACGATTCGTGTCCGGGACGATTTCGCTGCATCTGAAAATGGTGCACACTGCACAACCATACTGTTTATATAAGTTCATGTTAAACCATAATTTTCGACAAATATAGGGGAAATTTCAATAGTCAAGTTACGTCACCATGATAAAGACACATGAACAAAGAGCTGTTTGTGCTGACACAATATTAGGTTTCCAAGAATGTATGGCAATGGTTTGAACAAACCTCAAAAGCCTGGTATTCTTTGCCACGTAAATGACCCGAAACGCAGTGCTTCGGTCAGCTGGATGTTGCGTCATCAGAAGATGACGAGCGACGGCCGACGGCCGACGGCCGACAGCCGACGACGGGATCTTATGGTTTCCAACGTTGTCATTATGCCTTTGATCTGACCCTGATTGCATCACAAAACGTTGTACCCAATTTGGAATATATTCAATCACTCGGTTACCTAACTGGCGCTCTGTTCGACCCACGTACGTTGCTCCGCAACTACACTGAAATTGGTAAATCAGATTCGATTTGGTGTACAGAGGTGGACGTTGTTTCACCGAGGGTGTGGGGATCTCAATCGTTCGATGAATAATTCTGAGGTCAGGTGCATAATATTTGTTTTGGGCAAGCGCTGATCCAAGTGGTCGTTTGAGCAAGCAATTGATGTCATCACGTTTGAATGGAAGACAAAGGGTGACTAGTAGTTTTTCTGCTGAACAATTCGTTTGTCTGATCAATTGAGGCTTGCTGTGCTTTTCGATAAACGCATCGGGATAAGCGTTTCTAGTCAAAGGTTCTTTCAGCTGTCGTACTTCGTTGTCAATCATGTCTTCTGTGCAGATATGTCGTGCTGTTTGAAATAGTGTTCGGACCAGACCACGTTCATATTCCACAGACACAAAGCTGTCAAATTGCAAGCATTGGCCTGTCCAAGTTTCTTTTCGGTAAACAGATCTGGCCATTGTTCCATCATACTTCCTAGTCATTTTAATGTCGAGGAAGTGCAGTGTATCTTCGATTTCTGTTTCCATCGTAAATCGTATATTCGGATGCAGGCGATCGAGTTTATCCATAATCCATGTTGTCTCTTCTAGACTTAATGTGATGACTAGAACATGATCAACGTATCGTTTGTAAAGTTGTGAACGTTCGAGGATTTTGCTCGCCTTTTCCTCAAGATGAGCCAAAAACATATGTGCCAGAATGGGGCTCAATGGAGTTCGGATTGCGACACCGTCAATTTGTCTGTAAGCCCAACCAAGGAAGGAGAACGATACGTTTGTTGTGCACAGTAGTAATTGTCGTACCAGAACTGATACTGGTATACCGATTTTCAGTTGGTTTTGCTCCACATGATCACACATGATACGTATGACCTCCCGACCGGGAACATTCGTAAACAGTGATTGGAAATCAAATGAAGCCATGTGCTTCCCTTTCACATTGATCTGGTCCAAAAGCTTTACCACTTCGAAACTGTCTTTTTTATAGTGTGTCTGACCATTGATTTATGAACTGGCTCAAGCAATTTCTCCAGCCATTTGGCCAATTCGTGTTGTGGTGAATTTGTCATAGATAGTAGTAGTATTGGTCCAAGTGGCACTCCGGGTTTGTTTAGTTTCGGTAAACCATACAGTTGTGCACTTCAAGTTTATTTTGGCTTCAGATGGTGAGCTGTGCTTTCATCGATGAAGTGTCCTTCTAGTAGAAACTGTACTTCTGTCGATATCTGTTGTTCTAGTTCTTTAGGGTCTTCACAGTCATCTTCGAGTACAAACTTGCTGGGATCATGAAGAACACTTTCCATCTTCTTCTCATAATCATTCCGATCGATCAGCACTGCTCCGGACCCCTTGTTAGGGCGTAAAACTAACAAATCAGGTCACAACTGTAGCTCTTCAATGGCGGATGTGAATGTGCTCAGGCGTGAAGAGTGACTTATGTTTGGACGATGTCATCCGGTACTGTCGTTCCAAGTCAACCAGCTTTGCTTTGAACCAAGTCTCCGCATCTTTTGAAGTTCGTTTGACTAATTGTAGTTGTTCGAATAGATATTCGAATTGCGCCTGTGTCTTTATGCTGGTCATTTTACTCGGTGGTATGCAGAAACGTAGACCACACGAAAGAGCCTGTAGTTGAAGTTCATTCGTTAAACCGGAGACAAATTCTTCACAAACCTTTCTGGTTGTTTCGGAAAATTTGGTTCGACTAACTTGTGGACGATGGAATTCTGAAGCTTGTTGAATGTACAAAGTTTGGCTTCTCGTATGTTTTCCATGCACAAGTTGGTAAATTTGATTCGGCTAACGAGGCTCAGTTCGTCAAGAATTATTGATCATTCGATGCACGTGGTCTGAAGTGTCGTTAGATTTTCTTTATAATCATCAATCTGACATCGCATCAAACGTCTCAAATTCCTGGTAGAGGCACAGGTTTTATTCCTCCGTAAGCGTTTGCAAAACGTAATCGGATATCTGTTGCAACGGGCACGTTGTTCCAGAAAATGAATACGGACTCGAGTTGTGGCAATTTCACATCTCAATCTGACTAGGTCATCGAGAGACCTAATGGTTGATTTCGGGAGACGAGATCTGAGGAAATTTAAACATGCTTTTCCCGAAATAATCTTGAAAAGAAAAGCCACAGTTGCAACATTGCACGATTCGTGTCCGGGACGATTTCGCTGCATCTGAACATGGTGCACACTGCACAACCATACTGTTTATATAAGTTCATGTTAAACCATAATTTTCGACGAATATAGGGGAAATTTCAATAGTCAAGTTACGTCACCATGATAAAGACACATGAACAAAGAGCTGTTTGTGCTGACACAATATTAGGTTTCCATGAATGTATGGCAATGGTTTGAACAAACCTCAAAAGCCTGGTATTCTTTGCTACGTAAATGACCCGAAACGCAGTGCTTCGGTCAGCTGGATGTTGCGTCATCAGAAGATGACGAGCGACGGCCGACGGCCGACGGCCGACAGCCGACGACGGGATCTTATGGTTTCGAACGTTGTCATTATGCCTTTGATCTGACCCTGATTGCATCACAAAACGTTGTACCCAATTTGGAATATATTCAATCACTCGGTTACCTAACTGGCGCTCTGTTCGACCCACGTACGTTGCTCCGCAACTACACTGAAATTGGTAAATCAGATTCGATTTGGTGTACAGAGGTGGACGTTGTTTCACCGAGGGTGTGGGGATCTCAATCGTTCGATGAATAATTCTGAGGTCAGGTGCATAATATTTGTTTTGGGCAAGCGCTGATCCAAGTGGTCGTTTGAGCAAGCAATTGATGTCATCACGTTTGAAGGGAAGACAAAGGGTGACTAGTAGTTTTTCTGCTGAACAATTCGTTTGTCTGATCAATTGAGGCTTGCTGTGCTTTTCGATAAACGCATCGGGATAAGCGTTTCTAGTCAAAGATTCTTTCAGCTGTCGTAGTTCGTTGTCAATCATGTCTTCTGTGCAGATATGTCGTGCTGTTTGAAATAGTGTTCGGACCAGACCACGTTCATATTCCACAGACACAAAGCTGTCAAATTGCAAGCATTGGCCTGTCCAAGTTTCTTTTCGGTAAACAGATCTGGCCATTGTTCCATCATACTTCCTAGTCATTTTAATGTCGAGGAAGTGCAGTGTATCTTCGATTTCTGTTTCCATCGTAAATCGTATATTCGGATGCAGGCGATCGAGTTTATCCATAATCCATGTTGTCTCTTCTAGACTTAATGTGATGATTAGAACATGATCCACGTATCGTTTGTAAAGTTGTGAACGTTCGAGGATTTTGCTCGCCTTTTCCTCAAGATGAGCCAAAAACATATGTGCCAGAATGGGGCTCAATGGAGTTCCGGTTGCGACACCGTCAATTTGTCTGTAAGCCCAACCAAGGAAGGAGAACGATACGTTTGTTGTGCACAGTAGTAATTGTCGTACCAGAACTGATACTGGTATACCGATTTTCAGTTGGTTTTGCTCCACATGATCACACATGATACGTATGACCTCCCGACCGGGAACATTCGTAAACAGTGATTGGAAATCAAATGAAGCCATGTGCTTCCCTTTCACATTGATCTGGTCCAAAAGCTTTACCACTTCGAAACTGTCTTTTTTATAGTGTGTCTGACCATTGATTTATGAACTGGCTCAAGCAATTTCTCCAGCCATTTGGCCAATTCGTGTTGTGGTGAATTTGTCATAGATAGTAGTAGTATTGGTCCAAGTGGCACTCCGGGTTTGTTTAGTTTCGGTAAACCATACAGTTGTGCACTTCAAGTTTATTTTGGCTTCAGATGGTGAGCTGTGCTTTCATCGATGAAGTGTCCTTCTAGTAGAAACTGTACTTCTGTCGATATCTGTTGTTCTAGTTCTTTAGGGTCTTCACAGTCATCTTCGAGTACAAACTTGCTGGGATCATGAAGAACACTTTCCATCTTCTTCTCATAATCATTCCGATCGATCCGCACTGCTCCGGACCCCTTGTTAGGGCGTAAAACTAACAAATCAGGTCACAACTGTAGCTCTTCAATGGCGGATGTGAATGTGCTCAGGCGTGAAGAGTGACTTATGTTTGGACGATGTCATCCGGTACTGTCGTTCCAAGTCAACCAGCTTTGCTTTGAACCAAGTCTCCGCATCTTTTGAAGTTCGTTTGACTAATTGTAGTTGTTCGAATAGATATTTGAATTGCGCCTGTGTCTTTATGCTGGTCATTTTACTCGGTGGTATGCAGAAACGTAGACCACACGAAAGAGCCTGTAGTTGAAGTTCATTCGTTAAACCGGAGACAAATTCTTCACAAACCTTTCTGGTTGTTTCGGAAAATTTGGTTCGACTAACTTGTGGACGATGGAATTCTGAAGCTTGTTGAATGTACAAAGTTTGGCTTCTCGTATGTTTTCCATGCACAAGTTGGTAAATTTGATTCGGCTAACGAGGCTCAGTTCGTCAAGAATTATTGATCATTCGATGCACGTGGTCTGAAGTGTCGTTAGATTTTCTTTATAATCATCAATCTGACATCGCATCAAACGTCTCAAATTCCTGGTAGAGGCACAGGTTTTATTCCTCCGTAAGCGTTTGCAAAACGTAATCGGATATCTGTTGCAACGGGCACGTTGTTCCAGAAAATGAATACGGACTCGAGTTGTGGCAATTTCACATCTCAATCTGACTAGGTCATCGAGAGACCTAATGGTTGATTTCGGGAGACGAGATCTGAGGAAATTTAAACATGCTTTTCCCGAAATAATCTTGAAAAGAAAAGCCACAGTTGCAACATTGCACGATTCGTGTCCGGGACGATTTCGCTGCATCTGAACATGGTGCACACTGCACAACCATACTGTTTATATAAGTTCATGTTAAACCATAATTTTCGACGAATATAGGGGAAATTTCAATAGTCAAGTTACGTCACCATGATAAAGACACATGAACAAAGAGCTGTTTGTGCTGACACAATATTAGGTTTCCATGAATGTATGGCAATGGTTTGAACAAACCTCAAAAGCCTGGTATTCTTTGCTACGTAAATGACCCGAAACGCAGTGCTTCGGCCAGCTGGATGTTGCGTCATCAGAAGATGACGAGCGACGGCCGACGGCCGACGGCCGACAGCCGACGACGGGATCTTATGGTTTCCAACGTTGTCATTATGCCTTTGATCTGACCCTGATTGCATCACAAAACGTTGTACCCAATTTGGAATATATTCAATCACTCGGTTACGTAACTGGCGCTCTGTTCGACCCACGTACGTTGCTCCGCAACTACACTGAAATTGGTAAATCAGATTCGATTTGGTGTACAGAGGTGGACGTTGTTTCACCGAGGGTGTGGGGATCTCAATCGTTCGATGAATAATTCTGAGGTCAGGTGCATAATATTTGTTTTGGGCAAGCGCTGATCCAAGTGGTCGTTTGAGCAAGCAATTGATGTCATCACGTTTGAATGGAAGACAAAGGGTGACTAGTAGTTTTTCTGCTGAACAATTCGTTTGTCTGATCAATTTAGGCTTGCTGTGCTTTTCGATAAACGCATCGGGATAAGCGTTTCTAGTCAAAGATTCTTTCAGCTGTCGTAGTTCGTTGTCAATCATGTCTTCTGTGCAGATATGTCGTGCTGTTTGAAATAGTGTTCGGACCAGACCACGTTCATATTTCACAGACACAAAGCTGTCAAATTGCAAGCATTGGCCTGCCCAAGTTTCTTTTCGGTAAACAGATCTGGCCATTGTTCCATCATTCTTCCTAGTCATTTTAATGTCGAGGAAGTGCAGTGTATCTTCGATTTCTGTTTCCATCGTAAATCGTATATTCGGATGCAGGCGATCGAGTTTATCCATAATCCATGTTGTCTCTTCTAGACTTATTGTGATGACTAGAACATGATCAACGTATCGTTTGTAAAGTTGTGAACGTTCGAGGATTTTGCTCGCCTTTTCCTCAAGATGAGCCAAAAACATATGTGCCAGAATGGGGCTCAATGGAGTTCGGATTGCGACACCGTCAATTTGTCTGTAAGCCCAACCAAGGAAGGAGAACGATACGTTTGTTGTGCACAGTAGTAATTGTCGTACCAGAACTGATACTGGTATACCGATTTTCAGTTGGTTTTGCTCCACATGATCACACATGATACGTATGACCTCCCGACCGGGAACATTCGTAAACAGTGATTGGAAATCAAATGAAGCCATGTGCTTCCCTTTCACATTGATCTGGTCCAAAAGCTTTACCACTTCGAAACTGTCTTTTTTATAGTGTGTCTGACCATTGATTTATGAACTGGCTCAAGCAATTTCTCCAGCCATTTGGCCAATTCGTGTTGTGGTGAATTTGTCATAGATAGTAGTAGTATTGGTCCAAGTGGCACTCCGGGTTTGTTTAGTTTCGGTAAACCATACAGTTGTGCACTTCAAGTTTATTTTGGCTTCAGATGGTGAGCTGTGCTTTCATCGATGAAGTGTCCTTCTAGTAGAAACTGTACTTCTGTCGATATCTGTTGTTCTAGTTCTTTAGGGTCTTCACAGTCATCTTCGAGTACAAACTTGCTGGGATCATGAAGAACACTTTCCATCTTCTTCTCATAATCATTCCGATCGATCAGCACTGCTCCGGACCCCTTGTTAGGGCGTAAAACTAACAATTCAGGTCACAACTGTAGCTCTTCAATGGCGGATGTGAATGTGCTCAGGCGTGAAGAGTGACTTATGTTTGGACGATGTCATCCGGTACTGTCGTTCCAAGTCAACCAGCTTTGCTTTGAACCAAGTCTCCGCATCTTTTGAAGTTCGTTTGACTAATTGTAGTTGTTCGAATAGATATTCGAATTGCGCCTGTGTCTTTATGCTGGTCATTTTACTCGGTGGTATGCAGAAACGTAGACCACACGAAAGAGCCTGTAGTTGAAGTTCATTCGTTAAACCGGAGACAAATTCTTCACAAACGTTTCTGGTTGTTTCGGAAAATTTGGTTCGACTAACTTGTGGACGATGGAATTCTGAAGCTTGTTGAATGTACAAAGTTTGGCTTCTCGTATGTTTTCCATGCACAAGTTGGTAAATTTGATTCGGCTAACGAGGCTCAGTTCGTCAAGAATTATTGATCATTCGATGCACGTGGTCTGAAGTGTCGTTAGATTTTCTTTATAATCATCAATCTGACATCGCATCAAACGTCTCAAATTCCTGGTAGAGGCACAGGTTTTATTCCTCCGTAAGCGTTTGCAAAACGTAATCGGATATCTGTTGCAACGGGCACGTTGTTCCAGAAAATGAATACGGACTCGAGTTGTGGCAATTTCACATCTCAATCTGACTAGGTCATCGAGAGACCTAATGGTTGATTTCGGGAGACGAGATCTGAGGAAATTTAAACATGCTTTTCCCGAAATAATCTTGAAAAGAAAAGCCACAGTTGCAACATTGCACGATTCGTGTCCGGGACGATTTCGCTGCATCTGAACATGGTGCACACTGCACAACCATACTGTTTATATAAGTTCATGTTAAACCATAATTTTCGACAAATATAGGGGAAATTTCAATAGTCAAGTTACGTCACCATGATAAAGACACATGAACAAAGAGCTGTTTGTGCTGACACAATATTAGGTTTCCATGAATGTATGGCAATGGTTTGAACAAACCTCAAAAGCCTGGTATTCTTTGCCACGTAAATGACCCGAAACGCAGTGCTTCGGTCAGCTGGATGTTGCGTCATCGGAAGATGACGAGCGACGGCCGACGGCCGACGGCCGACAGCCGACGACGGGATCTTATGGTTTCCAACGTTGTCATTATGCCTTTGATCTGACCCTGATTGCATCACAAAACGTTGTACCCAATTTGGAATATATTCAATCACTCGGTTACGTAACTGGCGCTCTGTTCGACCCACGTACGTTGCTCCGCAACTACACTGAAATTGGTAAATCAGATTCGATTTGGTGTACAGAGGTGGACGTTGTTTCACCGAGGGTGTGGGGATCTCAATCGTTCGATGAATAATTCTGAGGTCAGGTGCATAATATTTGTTTTGGGCAAGCGCTGATCCAAGTGGTCGTTTGAGCAAGCAATTGATGTCATCACGTTTGAATGGAAGACAAAGGGTGACTAGTAGTTTTTCTGCTGAACAATTCGTTTGTCTGATCAATTTAGGCTTGCTGTGCTTTTCGATAAACGCATCGGGATAAGCGTTTCTAGTCAAAGATTCTTTCAGCTGTCGTAGTTCGTTGTCAATCATGTCTTCTGTGCAGATATGTCGTGCTGTTTGAAATAGTGTTCGGACCAGACCACGTTCATATTCCACAGACACAAAGCTGTCAAATTGCAAGCATTGGCCTGTCCAAGTTTCTTTTCGGTAAACAGATCTGGCCATTGTTCCATCATACTTCCTAGTCATTTTAATGTCGAGGAAGTGCAGTGTATCTTCGATTTCCGTTTCCATCGTAAATCGTATATTCGGATGCAGGCGATCGAGTTTATCCATAATCCATGTTGTCTCCTCTAGACTTATTGTGATGACTAGAACATGATCAACGTATCGTTTGTAAAGTTGTGAACGTTCGAGTATTTTGCTCGCCTTTTCCTCAAGATGAGCCAAAAACATATGTGCCAGAATGGGGCTCAATGGAGTTCCGGTTGCGACACCGTCAATTTGTCTGTAAGCCCAACCAAGGAAGGAGAACGATACGTTTGTTGTGCACAGTAGTAATTGTCGTACCAGAACTGATACTGGTATACCGATTTTCAGTTGGTTTTGCTCCACATGATCACACATGATACGTATGACCTCCCGACCGGGAACATTCGTAAACAGTGATTGGAAATCAAATGAAGCCATGTGCTTCCCTTTCACATTGATCTGGTCCAAAAGCTTTACCACTTCGAAACTGTCTTTTTTATAGTGTGTCTGACCATTGATTTATGAACTGGCTCAAGCAATTTCTCCAGCCATTTGGCCAATTCGTGTTGTGGTGAATTTGTCATAGATAGTAGTAGTATTGGTCCAAGTGGCACTCCGGGTTTGTTTAGTTTCGGTAAACCATACAGTTGTGCACTTCAAGTTTATTTTGGCTTCAGATGGTGAGCTGTGCTTTCATCGATGAAGTGTCCTTCTAGTAGAAACTGTACTGCTGTCGATATCTGTTGTTCTAGTTCTTTAGGGTCTTCACAGTCATCTTCGAGTACAAACTTGCTGGGATCATGAAGAACACTTTCCATCTTCTTCTCATAATCATTCCGATCGATCAGCACTGCTCCGGACCCCTTGTTAGGGCGTAAAACTAACAAATCAGGTCACAACTGTAGCTCTTCAATGGCGGATGTGAATGTGCTCAGGCGTGAAGAGTGACTTATGTTTGGACGATGTCATCCGGTACTGTCGTTCCAAGTCAACCAGCTTTGCTTTGAACCAAGTCTCCGCATCTTTTGAAGTTCGTTTGACTAATTGTAGTTGTTCGAATAGATATTTGAATTGCGCCTGTGTCTTTATGCTGGTCATTTTACTCGGTGGTATGCAGAAACGTAGACCACACGAAAGAGCCTGTAGTTGAAGTTCATTCGTTAAACCGGAGACAAATTCTTCACAAACCTTTCTGGTTGTTTCGGAAAATTTGGTTCGACTAACTTGTGGACGATGGAATTCTGAAGCTTGTTGAATGTACAAAGTTTGGCTTCTCGTATGTTTTCCATGCACAAGTTGGTAAATTTGATTCGGCTAACGAGGCTCAGTTCGTCAAGAATTATTGATCATTCGATGCACGTGGTCTGAAGTGTCGTTAGATTTTCTTTATAATCATCAATCTGACATCGCATCAAACGTCTCAAATTCCTGGTAGAGGCACAGGTTTTATTCCTCCGTAAGCGTTTGCAAAACGTAATCGGATATCTGTTGCAACGGGCACGTTGTTCCAGAAAATGAATACGGACTCGAGTTGTGGCAATTTCACATCTCAATCTGACTAGGTCATCGAGAGACCTAATGGTTGATTTCGGGAGACGAGATCTGAGGAAATTTAAACATGCTTTTCCCGAAATAATCTTGAAAAGAAAAGCCACTGTTGCAACATTGCACGATTCGTGTCCGGGACGATTTCGCTGCATCTGAACATGGTGCACACTGCACAACCATACTGTTTATATAAGTTCATGTTAAACCATAATTTTCGACAAATATAGGGGAAATTTCAATAGTCAAGTTACGTCACCATGATAAAGACACATGAACAAAGAGCTGTTTGTGCTGACACAATATTAGGTTTCCATGAATGTATGGCAATGGTTTGAACAAACCTCAAAAGCCTGGTATTCTTTGCCACGTAAATGACCCGAAACGCAGTGCTTCGGTCAGCTGGATGTTGCGTCATCAGAAGATGACGAGCGACGGCCGACGGCCGACGGCCGACAGCCGACGACGGGATCTTATGGTTTCCAACGTTGTCATTATGCCTTTGATCTGACCCTGATTGCATCACAAAACGTTGTACCCAATTTGGAATATATTCAATCACTCGGTTACGTAACTGGCGCTCTGTTCGACCCACGTACGTTGCTCCGCAACTACACTGAAATTGGTAAATCAGATTCGATTTGGTGTACAGAGGTGGACGTTGTTTCACCGAGGGTGTGGGGATCTCAATCGTTCGATGAATAATTCTGAGGTCAGGTGCATAATATTTGTTTTGGGTAAGCGCTGATCCAAGTGGTCGTTTGAGCAAGCAATTTATGTCATCACGTTTGAATGGAAGACAAAGGGTGACTAGTAGTTTTTCTGCTGAACAATTCGTTTGTCTGATCAATTTAGGCTTGCTGTGCTTTTCGATAAACGCATCGGGATAAGCGTTTCTAGTCAAAGATTCTTTCAGCTGTCGTAGTTCGTTGTCACTCATGTTTTCTGTGCAGATATGTCGTGCTGTTTGAAATAGTGTTCGGACCAGACCACGTTCATATTCCACAGACACAAAGCTGTCAAATTGCAAGCATTGGCCTGTCCAAGTTTCTTTTCGGTAAACAGATCTGGCCATTGTTCCATCATTCTTCCTAGTCATTTTAATGTCGAGGAAGTGCAGTGTATCTTCGATTTCTGTTTCCATCGTAAATCGTATATTCGGATGCAGGCGATCGAGTTTATCCATAATCCATGTTGTCTCTTCTAGACTTATTGTGATGACTAGAACATGATCAACGTATCGTTTGTAAAGTTGTGAACGTTCGAGGATTTTGCTCGCCTTTTCCTCAAGATGAGCCAAAAACATATGTGCCAGAATGGGGCTCAATGGAGTTCCGGTTGCGACACCGTCAATTTGTCTGTAAGCCCAACCAAGGAAGGAGAACGATACGTTTGTTGTGCACAGTAGTAATTGTCGTACCAGAACTGATACTGGTATACCGATTTTCAGTTGGTTTTGCTCCACATGATCACACATGATACGTATGACCTCCCGACCGGGAACATTCGTAAACAGTGATTGGAAATCAAATGAAGCCATGTGCTTCCCTTTCACATTGATCTGGTCCAAAAGCTTTACCACTTCGAAACTGTCTTTTTTATAGTGTGTCTGACCATTGATTTATGAACTGGCTCAAGCAATTTCTCCAGCCATTTGGCCAATTCGTGTTGTGGTGAATTTGTCATAGATAGTAGTAGTATTGGTCCAAGTGGCACTCCGGGTTTGTTTAGTTTCGGTAAACCATACAGTTGTGCACTTCGAGTTCCTTTTGGCTTCAGATGGTGAGCTGTGCTTTCATCGATGAAGTGTCCTTCTAGTAGAAACTGTACTGCTGTCGATATCTGTTGTTCTAGTTCTTTAGGGTCTTCACAGTCATCTTCGAGTACAAACTTGCTGGGATCATGAAGAACACTTTCCATCTTCTTCTCATAATCATTCCGATCGATCAGCACTGCTCCGGACCCCTTGTTAGGGCGTAAAACTAACAAATCAGGTCACAACTGTAGCTCTTCAATGGCGGATGTGAATGTGCTCAGGCGTGAAGAGTGACTTATGTTTGGACGATGTCATCCGGTACTGTCGTTCCAAGTCAACCAGCTTTGCTTTGAACCAAGTCTCCGCATCTTTTGAAGTTCGTTTGACTAATTGTAGTTGTTCGAATAGATATTCGAATTGCGCCTGTGTCTTTATGCTGGTCATTTTACTCGGTGGTATGCAGAAACGTAGACCACACGAAAGAGCCTGTAGTTGAAGTTCATTCGTTAAACCGGAGACAAATTCTTCACAAACCTTTCTGGTTGTTTCGGAAAATTTGGTTCGACTAACTTGTGGACGATGGAATTCTGAAGCTTGTTGAATGTACAAAGTTTGGCTTCTCGTATGTTTTCCAAGCACAAGTTGGTAAATTTGATTCGGCTAACGAGGCTCAGTTCGTCAAGAATTATTGATCATTCGATGCACGTGGTCTGAAGTGTCGTTAGATTTTCTTTATAATCATCAATCTGACATCGCATCAAACGTCTCAAATTCCTGGTAGAGGCACAGGTTTTATTCCTCCGTAAGCGTTTGCAAAACGTAATCGGATATCTGTTGCAACGGGCACGTTGTTCCAGAAAATGAATACGGACTCGAGTTGTGGCAATTTCACATCTCAATCTGACTAGGTCATCGAGAGACCTAATGGTTGATTTCGGGAGACGAGATCTGAGGAAATTTAAACATGCTTTTCCCGAAATAATCTTGAAAAGAAAAGCCACAGTTGCAACATTGCACGATTCGTGTCCGGGACGATTTCGCTGCATCTGAAAATGGTGCACACTGCACAACCATACTGTTTATATAAGTTCATGTTAAACCATAATTTTCGACAAATATAGGGGAAATTTCAATAGTCAAGTTACGTCACCATGATAAAGACACATGAACAAAGAGCTGTTTGTGCTGACACAATATTAGGTTTCCATGAATGTATGGCAATGGTTTGAACAAACCTCAAAAGCCTGGTATTCTTTGCCACGTAAATGACCCGAAACGCAGTGCTTCGGTCAGCTGGATGTTGCGTCATCAGAAGATGACGAGCGACGGCCGACGGCCGACGGCCGACAGCCGACGACGGGATCTTATGGTTTCCAACGTTGTCATTATGCCTTTGATCTGACCCTGATTGCATCACAAAACGTTGTACCCAATTTGGAATATATTCAATCACTCGGTTACGTAACTGGCGCTCTGTTCGACCCACGTACGTTGCTCCGCAACTACACTGAAATTGGTAAATCAGATTCGATTTGGTGTACAGAGGTGGACGTTGTTTCACCGAGGGTGTGGGGATCTCAATCGTTCGATGAATAATTCTGAGGTCAGGTGCATAATATTTGTTTTGGGTAAGCGCTGATCCAAGTGGTCGTTTGAGCAAGCAATTGATGTCATCACGTTTGAATGGAAGACAAAGGGTGACTAGTAGATTTCTGCTGAACAATTCGTTTGTCTGATCAATTGAGGCTTGCTGTGCTTTTCGATAAACGCATCGGGATAAGCGTTTCTAGTCAAAGATTCTTTCAGCTGTCGTAGTTCGTTGTCAATCATGTCTTCTGTGCAGATATGTCGTGCTGTTTGAAATAGTGTTCGGACCAGACCACGTTCATATTCCACAGACACAAAGCTGTCAAATTGCAAGCATTGGCCTGTCCAAGTTTCTTTTCGGTAAACAGATCTGGCCATTGTTCCATCATTCTTCCTAGTCATTTTAATGTCGAGGAAGTGCAGTGTATCTTCGATTTCTGTTTCCATCGTAAATCGTATATTCGGATGCAGGCGTTCGAGTTTATCCATAATCCATGTTGTCTCTTCTAGACTTATTGTGATGACTAGAACATGATCAACGTATCGTTTGTAAAGTTGTGAACGTTCGAGGATTTTGCTCGCCTTTTCCTCAAGATGAGCCAAAAACATATGTGCCAGAATGGGGCTCAATGGAGTTCCGGTTGCGACACCGTCAATTTGTCTGTAAGCCCAACCAAGGAAGGAGAACGATACGTTTGTTGTGCACAGTAGTAATTGTCGTACCAGAACTGATACTGGTATACCGATTTTCAGTTGGTTTTGCTCCACATGATCACACATGATACGTATGACCTCCCGACCGGGAACATTCGTAAACAGTGATTGGAAATCAAATGAAGCCATGTGCTTCCCTTTCACATTGATCTGGTCCAAAAGCTTTACCACTTCGAAACTGTCTTTTTTATAGTGTGTCTGACCATTGATTTATGAACTGGCTCAAGCAATTTCTCCAGCCATTTGGCCAATTCGTGTTGTGGTGAATTTGTCATAGATAGTAGTAGTATTGGTCCAAGTGGCACTCCGGGTTTGTTTAGTTTCGGTAAACCATACAGTTGTGCACTTCGAGTTCCTTTTGGCTTCAGATGGTGAGCTGTGCTTTCATCGATGAAGTGTCCTTCTAGTAGAAACTGTACTGCTGTCGATATCTGTTGTTCTAGTTCTTTAGGGTCTTCACAGTCATCTTCGAGTACAAACTTGCTGGGATCATGAAGAACACTTTCCATCTTCTTCTCATAATCATTCCGATCGATCAGCACTGCTCCGGACCCCTTGTTAGGGCGTAAAACTAACAAATCAGGTCACAACTGTAGCTCTTCAATGGCGGATGTGAATGTGCTCAGGCGTGAAGAGTGACTTATGTTTGGACGATGTCATCCGGTACTGTCGTTCCAAGTCAACCAGCTTTGCTTTGAACCAAGTCTCCGCATCTTTTGAAGTTCGTTTGACTAATTGTAGTTGTTCGAATAGATATTCGAATTGCGCCTGTGTCTTTATGCTGGTCATTTTACTCGGTGGTATGCAGAAACGTAGACCACACGAAAGAGCCTGTAGTTGAAGTTCATTCGTTAAACCGGAGACAAATTCTTCACAAACGTTTCTGGTTGTTTCGGAAAATTTGGTTCGACTAACTTGTGGACGATGGAATTCTGAAGCTTGTTGAATGTACAAAGTTTGGCTTCTCGTATGTTTTCCATGCACAAGTTGGTAAATTTGATTCGGCTAACGAGGCTCAGTTCGTCAAGAATTATTGATCATTCGATGCACGTGGTCTGAAGTGTCGTTAGATTTTCTTTATAATCATCAATCTGACATCGCATCAAACGTCTCAAATTCCTGGTAGAGGCACAGGTTTTATTCCTCCGTAAGCGTTTGCAAAACGTAATCGGATATCTGTTGCAACGGGCACGTTGTTCCAGAAAATGAATACGGACTCGAGTTGTGGCAATTTCACATCTCAATCTGACTAGGTCATCGAGAGACCTAATGGTTGATTTCGGGAGACGAGATCTGAGGAAATTTAAACATGCTTTTCCCGAAATAATCTTGAAAAGAAAAGCCACAGTTGCAACATTGCACGATTCGTGTCCGGGACGATTTCGCTGCATCGGAACATGGTGCACACTGCACAACCATACTGTTTATATAAGTTCATGTTAAACCATAATTTTCGACAAATACAGGGGAAATTTCAATAGTCAAGTTACGTCACCATGATAAAGACACATGAACAAAGAGCTGTTTGTGCTGACACAATATTAGGTTTCCATGAATGTATGGCAATGGTTTGAACAAACCTCAAAAGCCTGGTAATCTTTGCCACGTAAATGACCCGAAACGCAGTGCTTCGGTCAGCTGGATGTTGCGTCATCAGAAGATGACGAGCGACGGCCGACGGCCGACGGCCGACAGCCGACGACGGGATCTTATGGTTTCCAACGTTGTCATTATGCCTTTGATCTGACCCTGATTGCATCACAAAACGTTGTACCCAATTTGGAATATATTCAATCACTCGGTTACGTAACTGGCGCTCTGTTCGACCCACGTAGGTTGCTCCGCAACTACACTGAAATTGGTAAATCAGATTCGATTTGGTGTACAGAGGTGGACGTTGTTTCACCGAGGGTGTGGGGATCTCAATCGTTCGATGAATAATTCTGAGGTCAGGTGCATAATATTTGTTTTGGGTAAGCGCTGATCCAAGTGGTCGTTTGAGCAAGCAATTGATGTCATCACGTTTGAATGGAAGACAAAGGGTGACTAGTAGTTTTTCTGCTGAACAATTCGTTTGTCTGATCAATTGAGGCTTGCTGTGCTTTTCGATAAACGCATCGGGATAAGCGTTTCTAGTCAAAGATTCTTTCAGCTGTCGTACTTCGTTGTCAATCATGTCTTCTGTGCAGATATGTCGTGCTGTTTGAAATAGTGTTCGGACCAGACCACGTTCATATTCCACAGACACAAAGCTGTCAAATTGCAAGCATTGGCCTGTCCAAGTTTCTTTTCGGTAAACAGATCTGGCCATTGTTCCATCATTCTTCCTAGTCATTTTAATGTCGAGGAAGTGCAGTGTATCTTCGATTTCTGTTTCCATCGTAAATCGTATATTCGGATGCAGGCGATCGAGTTTATCCATAATCCATGTTGTCTCTTCTAGACTTATTGTGATGACTAGAACATGATCAACGTATCGTTTGTAAAGTTGTGAACGTTCGAGGATTTTGCTCGCCTTTTCCTCAAGATGAGCCAAAAACATATGTGCCAGAATGGGGCTCAATGGAGTTCCGGTTGCGACACCGTCAATTTGTCTGTAAGCCCAACCAAGGAAGGAGAACGATACGTTTGTTGTGCACACTAGTAATTGTCGTACCAGAACTGATACTGGTATACCGATTTTCAGTTGGTTTTGCTCCACATGATCACACATGATACGTATGACCTCCCGACCGGGAACATTCGTAAACAGTGATTGGAAATCAAATGAAGCCATGTGCTTCCCTTTCACATTGATCTGGTCCAAAAGCTTTACCACTTCGAAACTGTCTTTTTTATAGTGTGTCTGACCATTGATTTATGAACTGGCTCAAGCAATTTCTCCAGCCATTTGGCCAATTCGTGTTGTGGTGAATTTGTCATAGATAGTAGTAGTATTGGTCCAAGTGGCACTCCGGGTTTGTTTAGTTTCGGTAAACCATACAGTTGTGCACTTCGAGTTCCTTTTGGCTTCAGATGGTGAGCTGTGCTTTCATCGATGAAGTGTCCTTCTAGTAGAAACTGTACTTCTGTCGATATCTGTTGTTCTAGTTCTTTAGGGTCTTCACAGTCATCTTCGAGTACAAACTTGCTGGGATCATGAAGAACACTTTCCATCTTCTTCTCATAATCATTCCGATCGATCAGCACTGCTCCGGACCCCTTGTTAGGGCGTAAAACTAACAAATCAGGTCACAACTGTAGCTCTTCAATGGCGGATGTGAATGTGCTCAGGCGTGAAGAGTGACTTATGTTTGGACGATGTCATCCGGTACTGTCGTTCCAAGTCAACCAGCTTTGCTTTGAACCAAGTCTCCGCATCTTTTGAAGTTCGTTTGACTAATTGTAGTTGTTCGAATAGATATTCAAATTGCGCCTGTGTCTTTATGCTGGTCATTTTACTCGGTGGTATGCAGAAACGTAGACCACACGAAAGAGCCTGTAGTTGAAGTTCATTCGTTAAACCGGAGACAAATTCTTCACAAACCTTTCTGGTTGTTTCGGAAAATTTGGTTCGACTAACTTGTGGACGATGGAATTCTGAAGCTTGTTGAATGTACAAAGTTTGGCTTCTCGTATGTTTTCCATGCACAAGTTGGTAAATTTGATTCGGCTAACGAGGCTCAGTTCGTCAAGAATTATTGATCATTCGATGCACGTGGTCTGAAGTGTCGTTAGATTTTCTTTATAATCATCAATCTGACATCGCATCAAACGTCTCAAATTCCTGGTAGAGGCACAGGTTTTATTCCTCCGTAAGCGTTTGCAAAACGTAATCGGATATCTGTTGCAACGGGCACGTTGTTCCAGAAAATGAATACGGACTCGAGTTGTGGCAATTTCACATCTCAATCTGACTAGGTCATCGAGAGACCTAATGGTTGATTTCGGCAGACGAGATCTGAGGAAATTTAAACATGCTTTTCCCGAAATAATCTTGAAAAGAAAAGCCACAGTTGCAACATTGCACGATTCGTGTCCGGGACGATTTCGCTGCATCTGAAAATGGTGCACACTGCACAACCATACTGTTTATATAAGTTCATGTTAAACCATAATTTTCGACAAATATAGGGGAAATTTCAATAGTCAAGTTACGTCACCATGATAAAGACACATGAACAAAGAGCTGTTTGTGCTGACACAATATTAGGTTTCCATGAATGTATGGCAATGGTTTGAACAAACCTCAAAAGCCTGGTATTCTTTGCCACGTAAATGACCCGAAACGCAGTGCTTCGGTCAGCTGGATGTTGCGTCATCAGAAGATGACGAGCGACGGCCGACGGCCGAAGGCCGACAGCCGACGACGGGATCTTATGGTTTCCAACGTTGTCATTATGCCTTTGATCTGACCCTGATTGCATCACAAAACGTTGTACCCAATTTGGAATATATTCAATCACTCGGTTACGTCACTGGCGCTCTGTTCGACCCACGTACGTTGCTCCGCAACTACACTGAAATTGGTAAATCAGATTCGATTTGGTGTACAGAGGTGGACGTTGTTTCACCGAGGGTGTGGGGATCTCAATCGTTCGATGAATAATTCTGAGGTCAGGTGCATAATATTTGTTTTGGGCAAGCGCTGATCCAAGTGGTCGTTTGAGCAAGCAATTTATGTCATCACGTTTGAATGGAAGACAAAGGGTGACTAGTAGTTTTTCTGCTGAACAATTCGTTTGTCTGATCAATTGAGGCTTGCTGTGCTTTTCGGTAAACGCATCGGGATAAGCGTTTCTAGTCAAAGATTCTTTCAGCTGTCGTAGTTCGTTGTCAATCATGTCTTCTGTGCAGATATGTCGTGCTGTTTGAAATAGTGTTCGGACCAGACCACGTTCATATTCCACAGACACAAAGCTGTCAAATTGCAAGCATTGGCCTGTCCAAGTTTCTTTTCGGTAAACAGATCTGGCCATTGTTCCATCATTCTTCCTAGTCATTTTAATGTCGAGGAAGTGCAGTGTATCTTCGATTTCTGTTTCCATCGTAAATCGTATATTCGGATGCAGGCGTTCGAGTTTATCCATAATCCATGTTGTCTCTTCTAGACTTATTGTGATGACTAGAACATGATCAACGTATCGTTTGTAAAGTTGTGAACGTTCGAGGATTTTGCTCGCCTTTTCCTCAAGATGAGCCAAAAACATATGTGCCAGAATGGGGCTCAATGGAGTTCCGGTTGCGACACCGTCAATTTGTCTGTAAGCCCAACCAAGGAAGGAGAACGATACGTTTGTTGTGCACACTAGTAATTGTCGTACCAGAACTGATACTGGTATACCGATTTTCAGTTGGTTTTGCTCCACATGATCACACATGATACGTATGACCTCCCGACCGGGAACATTCGTAAACAGTGATTGGAAATCAAATGAAGCCATGTGCTTCCCTTTCACATTGATCTGGTCCAAAAGCTTTACCACTTCGAAACTGTCTTTTTTATAGTGTGTCTGACCATTGATTTATGAACTGGCTCAAGCAATTTCTCCAGCCATTTGGCCAATTCGTGTTGTGGTGAATTTGTCATAGATAGTAGTAGTATTGGTCCAAGTGGCACTCCGGGTTTGTTTAGTTTCGGTAAACCATACAGTTGTGCACTTCGAGTTCCTTTTGGCTTCAGATGGTGAGCTGTGCTTTCATCGATGAAGTGTCCTTCTAGTAGAAACTGTACTGCTGTCGATATCTGTTGTTCTAGTTCTTTAGGGTCTTCACAGTCATCCTCGAGTACAAACTTGCTGGGATCATGAAGAACACTTTCCATCTTCTTCTCATAATCATTCCGATCGATCAGCACTGCTCCGGACCCCTTGTTAGGGCGTAAAACTAACAAATCAGGTCACAACTGTAGCTCTTCAATGGCGGATGTGAATGTGCTCAGGCGTGAAGAGTGACTTATGTTTGGACGATGTCATCCGGTACTGTCGTTCCAAGTCAACCAGCTTTGCTTTGAACCAAGTCTCCGCATCTTTTGAAGTTCGTTTGACTAATTGTAGTTGTTCGAATAGATATTCAAATTGCGCCTGTGTCTTTATGCTGGTCATTTTACTCGGTGGTATGCAGAAACGTAGACCACACGAAAGAGCCTGTAGTTGAAGTTCATTCGTTAAACCGGAGACAAATTCTTCACAAACCTTTCTGGTTGTTTCGGAAAATTTGGTTCGACTAACTTGTGGACGATGGAATTCTGAAGCTTGTTGAATGTACAAAGTTTGGCTTCTCGTATGTTTTCCATGCACAAGTTGGTAAATTTGATTCGGCTAACGAGGCTCAGTTCGTCAAGAATTATTGATCATTCGATGCACGTGGTCTGAAGTGTCGTTAGATTTTCTTTATAATCATCAATCTGACATCGCATCAAACGTCTCAAATTCCTGGTAGAGGCACAGGTTTTATTCCTCCGTAAGCGTTTGCAAAACGTAATCGGATATCTGTTGCAACGGGCACGTTGTTCCAGAAAATGAATACGGACTCGAGTTGTGGCAATTTCACATCTCAATCTGACTAGGTCATCGAGAGACCTAATGGTTGATTTCGGGAGACGAGATCTGAGGAAATTTAAACATGCTTTTCCCGAAATAATCTTGAAAAGAAAAGCCACAGTTGCAACATTGCACGATTCGTGTCCGGGACGATTTCGCTGCATCTGAACATGGTGCACACTGCACAACCAGACTGTTTATATAAGTTCATGGTAAACCATAATTTTCGACAAATATAGGGGAAATTTCAATAGTCAAGTTACGTCACCATGATAAAGACACATGAACAAAGAGCTGTTTGTGCTGACACAATATTAGGTTTCCATGAATGTATGGCAATGGTTTGAACAAACCTCAAAAGCCTGGTATTCTTTGCCACGTAAATGACCCGAAACGCAGTGCTTCGGTCAGCTGGATGTTGCGTCATCAGAAGATGACGAGCGACGGCCGACGGCCGACGGCCGACAGCCGACGACGGGATCTTATGGTTTCCAACGTTGTCATTATGCCTTTGATCTGACCCTGATTGCATCACAAAACGTTGTACCCAATTTGGAATATATTCAATCACTCGGTTACGTAACTGGCGCTCTGTTCGACCCACGTACGTTGCTCCGCAACTACACTGAAATTGGTAAATCAGATTCGATTTGGTGTACAGAGGTGGACGTTGTTTCACCGAGGGTGTGGGGATCTCAATCGTTCGATGAATAATTCTGAGGTCAGGTGCATAATATTTGTTTTGGGCAAGCGCTGATCCAAGTGGTCGTTTGAGCAAGCAATTTATGTCATCACGTTTGAATGGAAGACAAAGGGTGACTAGTAGTTTTTCTGCTGAACAATTCGTTTGTCTGATCAATTGAGGCTTGCTGTGCTTTTCGGTAAACGCATCGGGATAAGCGTTTCTAGTCAAAGATTCTTTCAGCTGTCGTACTTCGTTGTCAATCATGTCTTCTGTGCAGATATGTCGTGCTGTTTGAAATAGTGTTCGGACCAGACCACGTTCATATTCCACAGACACAAAGCTGTCAAATTGCAAGCATTGGCCTGTCCAAGTTTCTTTTCGGTAAACAGATCTGGCCATTGTTCCATCATTCTTCCTAGTCATTTTAATGTCGAGGAAGTGCAGTGTATCTTCGATTTCTGTTTCCATCGTAAATCGTATATTCGGATGCAGGCGATCGAGTTTATCCATAATCCATGTTGTCTCTTCTAGACTTATTGTGATGACTAGAACATGATCAACGTATCGTTTGTAAAGTTGTGAACGTTCGAGGATTTTGCTCGCCTTTTCCTCAAGATGAGCCAAAAACATATGTGCCAGAATGGGGCTCAATGGAGTTCCGGTTGCGACACCGTCAATTTGTCTGTAAGCCCAACCAAGGAAGGAGAACGATACGTTTGTTGTGCACACTAGTAATTGTCGTACCAGAACTGATACTGGTATACCGATTTTCAGTTGGTTTTGCTCCACATGATCACACATGATACGTATGACCTCCCGACCGGGAACATTCGTAAACAGTGATTGGAAATCAAATGAAGCCATGTGCTTCCCTTTCACATTGATCTGGTCCAAAAGCTTTACCACTTCGAAACTGTCTTTTTTATAGTGTGTCTGACCATTGATTTATGAACTGGCTCAAGCAATTTCTCCAGCCATTTGGCCAATTCGTGTTGTGGTGAATTTGTCATAGATAGTAGTAGTATTGGTCCAAGTGGCACTCCGGGTTTGTTTAGTTTCGGTAAACCATACAGTTGTGCACTTCGAGTTCCTTTTGGCTTCAGATGGTGAGCTGTGCTTTCATCGATGAAGTGTCCTTCTAGTAGAAACTGTACTGCTGTCGATATCTGTTGTTCTAGTTCTTTAGGGTCTTCACAGTCATCCTCGAGTACAAACTTGCTGGGATCATGAAGAACACTTTCCATCTTCTTCTCATAATCATTCCGATCGATCCGCACTGCTCCGGACCCCTTGTTAGGGCGTAAAACTAACAAATCAGGTCACAACTGTAGCTCTTCAATGGCGGATGTGAATGTGCTCAGGCGTGAAGAGTGACTTATGTTTGGACGATGTCATCCGGTACTGTCGTTCCAAGTCAACCAGCTTTGCTTTGAACCAAGTCTCCGCATCTTTTGAAGTTCGTTTGACTAATTGTAGTTGTTCGAATAGATATTCGAATTGCGCCTGTGTCTTTATGCTGGTCATTTTACTCGGTGGTATGCAGAAACGTAGACCACACGAAAGAGCCTGTAGTTGAAGTTCATTCGTTAAACCGGAGACAAATTCTTCACAAACCTTTCTGGTTGTTTCGGAAAATTTGGTTCGACTAACTTGTGGACGATGGAATTCTGAAGCTTGTTGAATGTACAAAGTTTGGCTTCTCGTATGTTTTCCATGCACAAGTTGGTAAATTTGATTCGGCTAACGAGGCTCAGTTCGTCAAGAATTATTGATCATTCGATGCACGTGGTCTGAAGTGTCGTTAGATTTTCTTTATAATCATCAATCTGACATCGCATCAAACGTCTCAAATTCCTGGTAGAGGCACAGGTTTTATTCCTCCGTAAGCGTTTGCAAAACGTAATCGGATATCTGTTGCAACGGGCACGTTGTTCCAGAAAATGAATACGGACTCGAGTTGTGGCAATTTCACATCTCAATCTGACTAGGTCATCGAGAGACCTAATGGTTGATTTCGGGAGACGAGATCTGAGGAAATTTAAACATGCTTTTCCCGAAATAATCTTGAAAAGAAAAGCCACTGTTGCAACATTGCACGATTCGTGTCCGGGACGATTTCGCTGCATCTGAAAATGGTGCACACTGCACAACCATACTGTTTATATAAGTTCATGTTAAACCATAATTTTCGACAAATATAGGGGAAATTTCAATAGTCAAGTTACGTCACCATGATAAAGACACATGAACAAAGAGCTGTTTGTGCTGACACAATATTAGGTTTCCATGAATGTATGGCAATGGTTTGAACAAACCTCAAAAGCCTGGTATTCTTTGCCACGTAAATGACCCGAAACGCAGTGCTTCGGTCAGCTGGATGTTGCGTCATCAGAAGATGACGAGCGACGGCCGACGGCCGACGGCCGACAGCCGACGACGGGATCTTATGGTTTCCAACGTTGTCATTATGCCTTTGATCTGACCCTGATTGCATCACAAAACGTTGTACCCAATTTGGAATATATTCAATCACTCGGTTACGTAACTGGCGCTCTGTTCGACCCACGTAGGTTGCTCCGCAACTACACTGAAATTGGTAAATCAGATTCGATTTGGTGTACAGAGGTGGACGTTGTTTCACCGAGGGTGTGGGGATCTCAATCGTTCGATGAATAATTCTGAGGTCAGGTGCATAATATTTGTTTTGGGTAAGCGCTGATCCAAGTGGTCGTTTGAGCAAGCAATTGATGTCATCACGTTTGAATGGAAGACAAAGGGTGACTAGTAGTTTTTCTGCTGAACAATTCGTTTGTCTGATCAATTGAGGCTTGCTGTGCTTTTCGATAAACGCATCGGGATAAGCGTTTCTAGTCAAAGATTCTTTCAGCTGTCGTACTTCGTTGTCAATCATGTCTTCTGTGCAGATATGTCGTGCTGTTTGAAATAGTGTTCGGACCAGACCACGTTCATATTCCACATACACAAAGCTGTCAAATTGCAAGCATTGGCCTGTCAAAGTTTCTTTTCGGTAAACAGATCTGGCCATTGTTCCATCATTCTTCCTAGTAATTTTAATGTCGAGGAAGTGCAGTGTATCTTCGATTTCTGTTTCCATCGTAAATCGTATATTCGGATGCAGGCGATCGAGTTTATCCATAATCCATGTTGTCTCTTCTAGACTTATTGTGATGACTAGAACATGATCAACGTATCGTTTGTAAAGTTGTGAACGTTCGAGGATTTTGCTCGCCTTTTCCTCAAGATGAGCCAAAAACATATGTGCCAGAATGGAGCTCAATGGAGTTCCGGTTGCGACACCGTCAATTTGTCTGTAAGCCCAACCAAGGAAGGAGAACGATACGTTTGTTGTGCACACTAGTAATTGTCGTACCAGAACTGATACTGGTATACCGATTTTCAGTTGGTTTTGCTCCACATGATCACACATGATACGTATGACCTCCCGACCGGGAACATTCGTAAACAGTGATTGGAAATCAAATGAAGCCATGTGCTTCCCTTTCACATTGATCTGGTCCAAAAGCTTTACCACTTCGAAACTGTCTTTTTTATAGTGTGTCTGACCATTGATTTATGAACTGGCTCAAGCAATTTCTCCAGCCATTTGGCCAATTCGTGTTGTGGTGAATTTGTCATAGATAGTAGTAGTATTGGTCCAAGTGGCACTCCGGGTTTGTTTAGTTTCGGTAAACCATACAGTTGTGCACTTCGAGTTCCTTTTGGCTTCAGATGGTGAGCTGTGCTTTCATCGATGAAGTGTCCTTCTAGTAGAAACTGTACTTCTGTCGATATCTGTTGTTCTAGTTCTTTAGGGTCTTCACAGTCATCTTCGAGTACAAACTTGCTGGGATCATGAAGAACACTTTCCATCTTCTTCTCATAATCATTCCGATCGATCCGCACTGCTCCGGACCCCTTGTTAGGGCGTAAAACTAACAAATCAGGTCACAACTGTAGCTCTTCAATGGCGGATGTGAATGTGCTCAGGCGTGAAGAGTGACTTATGTTTGGACGATGTCATCCGGTACTGTCGTTCCAAGTCAACCAGCTTTGCTTTGAACCAAGTCTCCGCATCTTTTGAAGTTCGTTTGACTAATTGTAGTTGTTCGAATAGATATTCGAATTGCGCCTGTGTCTTTATGCTGGTCATTTTACTCGGTGGTATGCAGAAACGTAGACCACACGAAAGAGCCTGTAGTTGAAGTTAATTCGTTAAACCGGAGACAAATTCTTCACAAACCTTTCTGGTTGTTTCGGAAAATTTGGTTCGACTAACTTGTGGACGATGGAATTCTGAAGCTTGTTGAATGTACAAAGTTTGGCTTCTCGTATGTTTTCCATGCACAAGTTGGTAAATTTGATTCGGCTAACGAGGCTCAGTTCGTCAAGAATTATTGATCATTCGATGCACGTGGTCTGAAGTGTCGTTAGATTTTCTTTATAATCATCAATCTGACATCGCATCAAACGTCTCAAATTCCTGGTAGAGGCACAGGTTTTATTCCTCCGTAAGCGTTTGCAAAACGTAATCGGATATCTGTTGCAACGGGCACGTTGTTCCAGAAAATGAATACGGACTCGAGTTGTGGAAATTTCACATCTCAATCTGACTAGGTCATCGAGAGACCTAATGGTTGATTTCGGGAGACGAGATCTGAGGAAATTTAAACATGCTTTTCCCGAAATAATCTTGAAAAGAAAAGCCACAGTTGCAACATTGCACGATTCGTGTCCGGGACGATTTCGCTGCATCTGAACATGGTGCACACTGCACAACCAGACTGTTTATATAAGTTCATGGTAAACCATAATTTTCGACAAATATAGGGGAAATTTCAATAGTCAAGTTACGTCACCATGATAAAGACACATGAACAAAGAGCTGTTTGTGCTGACACAATATTAGGTTTCCATGAATGTATGGCAATGGTTTGAACAAACCTCAAAAGCCTGGTATTCTTTGCCACGTAAATGACCCGAAACGCAGTGCTTCGGTCAGCTGGATGTTGCGTCATCAGAAGATGACGAGCGACGGCCGACGGCCGACGGCCGACAGCCGACGACGGGATCTTATGGTTTCCAACGTTGTCATTATGCCTTTGATCTGACCCTGATTGCATCACAAAACGTTGTACCCAATTTGGAATATATTCAATCACTCGGTTACGTAACTGGCGCTCTGTTCGACCCACGTAGGTTGCTCCGCAACTACACTGAAATTGGTAAATCAGATTCGATTTGGTGTACAGAGGTGGACGTTGTTTCACCGAGGGTGTGGGGATCTCAATCGTTCGATGAATAATTCTGAGGTCAGGTGCATAATATTTGTTTTGGGCAAGCGCTGATCCAAGTGGTCGTTTGAGCAAGCAATTTATGTCATCACGTTTGAATGGAAGACAAAGGGTGACTAGTAGTTTTTCTGCTGAACAATTCGTTTGTCTGATCAATTGAGGCTTGCTGTGCTTTTCGGTAAACGCATCGGGATAAGCGTTTCTAGTCGAAGATTCTTTCAGCTGTCGTACTTCGTTGTCAATCATGTCTTCTGTGCAGATATGTCGTGCTGTTTGAAATAGTGTTCGGACCAGACCACGTTCATATTCCACAGACACAAAGCTGTCAAATTGCAAGCATTGGCCTGTCCAAGTTTCTTTTCGGTAAACAGATCTGGCCATTGTTCCATCATTCTTCCTAGTCATTTTAATGTCGAGGAAGTGCAGTGTATCTTCGATTTCTGTTTCCATCGTAAATCGTATATTCGGATGCAGGCGATCGAGTTTATCCATAATCCATGTTGTCTCTTCTAGACTTTTTGTGATGACTAGAACATGATCAACGTATCGTTTGTAAAGTTGTGAACGTTCGAGGATTTTGCTCGCCTTTTCCTCAAGATGAGCCAAAAACATATGTGCCAGAATGGGGCTCAATGGAGTTCCGGTTGCGACACCGTCAATTTGTCTGTAAGCCCAACCAAGGAAGGAGAACGATACGTTTGTTGTGCACACTAGTAATTGTCGTACCAGAACTGATACTGGTATACCGATTTTCAGTTGGTTTTGCTCCACATGATCACACATGATACGTATGACCTCCCGACCGGGAACATTCGTAAACAGTGATTGGAAATCAAATGAAGCCATGTGCTTCCCTTTCACATTGATCTGGTCCAAAAGCTTTACCACTTCGAAACTGTCTTTTTTATAGTGTGTCTGACCATTGATTTATGAACTGGCTCAAGCAATTTCTCCAGCCATTTGGCCAATTCGTGTTGTGGTGAATTTGTCATAGATAGTAGTAGTATTGGTCCAAGTGGCACTCCGGGTTTGTTTAGTTTCGGTAAACCATACAGTTGTGCACTTCGAGTTCCTTTTGGCTTCAGATGGTGAGCTGTGCTTTCATCGATGAAGTGTCCTTCTAGTAGAAACTGTACTGCTGTCGATATCTGTTGTTCTAGTTCTTTAGGGTCTTCACAGTCATCCTCGAGTACAAACTTGCTGGGATCATGAAGAACACTTTCCATCTTCTTCTCATAATCATTCCGATCGATCCGCACTGCTCCGGACCCCTTGTTAGGGCGTAAAACTAACAAATCAGGTCACAACTGTAGCTCTTCAATGGCGGATGTGAATGTGCTCAGGCGTGAAGAGTGACTTATGTTTGGACGATGTCATCCGGTACTGTCGTTCCAAGTCAACCAGCTTTGCTTTGAACCAAGTCTCCGCATCTTTTGAAGTTCGTTTGACTAATTGTAGTTGTTCGAATAGATATTCGAATTGCGCCTGTGTCTTTATGCTGGTCATTTTACTCGGTGGTATGCAGAAACGTAGACCACACGAAAGAGCCTGTAGTTGAAGTTCATTCGTTAAACCGGAGACAAATTCTTCACAAACCTTTCTGGTTGTTTCGGAAAATTTGGTTCGACTAACTTGTGGACGATGGAATTCTGAAGCTTGTTGAATGTACAAAGTTTGGCTTCTCGTATGTTTTCCATGCACAAGTTGGTAAATTTGATTCGGCTAACGAGGCTCAGTTCGTCAAGAATTATTGATCATTCGATGCACGTGGTCTGAAGTGTCGTTAGATTTTCTTTATAATCATCAATCTGACATCGCATCAAACGTCTCAAATTCCTGGTAGAGGCACAGGTTTTATTCCTCCGTAAGCGTTTGCAAAACGTAATCGGATATCTGTTGCAACGGGCACGTTGTTCCAGAAAATGAATACGGACTCGAGTTGTGGCAATTTCACATCTCAATCTGACTAGGTCATCGAGAGACCTAATGGTTGATTTCGGGAGACGAGATCTGAGGAAATTTAAACATGCTTTTCCCGAAATAATCTTGAAAAGAAAAGCCACTGTTGCAACATTGCACGATTCGTGTCCGGGACGATTTCGCTGCATCTGAAAATGGTGCACACTGCACAACCATACTGTTTATATAAGTTCATGTTAAACCATAATTTTCGACAAATATAGGGGAAATTTCAATAGTCAAGTTACGTCACCATGATAAAGACACATGAACAAAGAGCTGTTTGTGCTGACACAATATTAGGTTTCCATGAATGTATGGCAATGGTTTGAACAAACCTCAAAAGCCTGGTATTCTTTGCCACGTAAATGACCCGAAACGCAGTGCTTCGGTCAGCTGGATGTTGCGTCATCAGAAGATGACGAGCGACGGCCGACGGCCGACGGCCGACAGCCGACGACGGGATCTTATGGTTTCCAACGTTGTCATTATGCCTTTGATCTGACCCTGATTGCATCACAAAACGTTGTACCCAATTTGGAATATATTCAATCACTCGGTTACGTAACTGGCGCTCTGTTCGACCCACGTAGGTTGCTCCGCAACTACACTGAAATTGGTAAATCAGATTCGATTTGGTGTACAGAGGTGGACGTTGTTTCACCGAGGGTGTGGGGATCTCAATCGTTCGATGAATAATTCTGAGGTCAGGTGCATAATATTTGTTTTGGGTAAGCGCTGATCCAAGTGGTCGTTTGAGCAAGCAATTGATGTCATCACGTTTGAATGGAAGACAAAGGGTGACTAGTAGTTTTTCTGCTGAACAATTCGTTTGTCTGATCAATTGAGGCTTGCTGTGCTTTTCGATAAACGCATCGGGATAAGCGTTTCTAGTCAAAGATTCTTTCAGCTGTCGTACTTCGTTGTCAATCATGTCTTCTGTGCAGATATGTCGTGCTGTTTGAAATAGTGTTCGGACCAGACCACGTTCATATTCCACATACACAAAGCTGTCAAATTGCAAGCATTGGCCTGTCAAAGTTTCTTTTCGGTAAACAGATCTGGCCATTGTTCCATCATTCTTCCTAGTCATTTTAATGTCGAGGAAGTGCAGTGTATCTTCGATTTCTGTTTCCATCGTAAATCGTATATTCGGATGCAGGCGATCGAGTTTATCCATAATCCATGTTGTCTCTTCTAGACTTATTGTGATGACTAGAACATGATCAACGTATCGTTTGTAAAGTTGTGAACGTTCGAGGATTTTGCTCGCCTTTTCCTCAAGATGAGCCAAAAACATATGTGCCAGAATGGAGCTCAATGGAGTTCCGGTTGCGACACCGTCAATTTGTCTGTAAGCCCAACCAAGGAAGGAGAACGATACGTTTGTTGTGCACACTAGTAATTGTCGTACCAGAACTGATACTGGTATACCGATTTTCAGTTGGTTTTGCTCCACATGATCACACATGATACGTATGACCTCCCGACCGGGAACATTCGTAAACAGTGATTGGAAATCAAATGAAGCCATGTGCTTCCCTTTCACATTGATCTGGTCCAAAAGCTTTACCACTTCGAAACTGTCTTTTTTATAGTGTGTCTGACCATTGATTTATGAACTGGCTCAAGCAATTTCTCCAGCCATTTGGCCAATTCGTGTTGTGGTGAATTTGTCATAGATAGTAGTAGTATTGGTCCAAGTGGCACTCCGGGTTTGTTTAGTTTCGGTAAACCATACAGTTGTGCACTTCGAGTTCCTTTTGGCTTCAGATGGTGAGCTGTGCTTTCATCGATGAAGTGTCCTTCTAGTAGAAACTGTACTTCTGTCGATATCTGTTGTTCTAGTTCTTTAGGGTCTTCACAGTCATCTTCGAGTACAAACTTGCTGGGATCATGAAGAACACTTTCCATCTTCTTCTCATAATCATTCCGATCGATCCGCACTGCTCCGGACCCCTTGTTAGGGCGTAAAACTAACAAATCAGGTCACAACTGTAGCTCTTCAATGGCGGATGTGAATGTGCTCAGGCGTGAAGAGTGACTTATGTTTGGACGATGTCATCCGGTACTGTCGTTCCAAGTCAACCAGCTTTGCTTTGAACCAAGTCTCCGCATCTTTTGAAGTTCGTTTGACTAATTGTAGTTGTTCGAATAGATATTCGAATTGCGCCTGTGTCTTTATGCTGGTCATTTTACTCGGTGGTATGCAGAAACGTAGACCACACGAAAGAGCCTGTAGTTGAAGTTCATTCGTTAAACCGGAGACAAATTCTTCACAAACCTTTCTGGTTGTTTCGGAAAATTTGGTTCGACTAACTTGTGGACGATGGAATTCTGAAGCTTGTTGAATGTACAAAGTTTGGCTTCTCGTATGTTTTCCATGCACAAGTTGGTAAATTTGATTCGGCTAACGAGGCTCAGTTCGTCAAGAATTATTGATCATTCGATGCACGTGGTCTGAAGTGTCGTTAGATTTTCTTTATAATCATCAATCTGACATCGCATCAAACGTCTCAAATTCCTGGTAGAGGCACAGGTTTTATTCCTCCGTAAGCGTTTGCAAAACGTAATCGGATATCTGTTGCAACGGGCACGTTGTTCCAGAAAATGAATACGGACTCGAGTTGTGGCAATTTCACATCTCAATCTGACTAGGTCATCGAGAGACCTAATGGTTGATTTCGGGAGACGAGATCTGAGGAAATTTAAACATGCTTTTCCCGAAATAATCTTGAAAAGAAAAGCCACAGTTGCAACATTGCACGATTCGTGTCCGGGACGATTTCGCTGCATCTGAAAATGGTGCACACTGCACAACCATACTGTTTATATAAGTTCATGGTAAACCATAATTTTCGACAAATATAGGGGAAATTTCAATAGTCAAGTTACGTCACCATGATAAAGACACATGAACAAAGAGCTGTTTGTGCTGACACAATATTAGGTTTCCATGAATGTATGGCAATGGTTTGAACAAACCTCAAAAGCCTGGTATTCTTTGCCACGTAAATGACCCGAAACGCAGTGCTTCGGTCAGCTGGATGTTGCGTCATCGGAAGATGACGAGCGACGGCCGACGGCCGACGGCCGACAGCCGACGACGGGATCTTATGGTTTCCAACGTTGTCATTATGCCTTTGATCTGACCCTGATTGCATCACAAAACGTTGTACCCAATTTGGAATATATTCAATCACTCGGTTACGTAACTGGCGCTCTGTTCGACCCACGTAGGTTGCTCCGCAACTACACTGAAATTGGTAAATCAGATTCGATTTGGTGTACAGAGGTGGACGTTGTTTCACCGAGGGTGTGGGGATCTCAATCGTTCGATGAATAATTCTGAGGTCAGGTGCATAATATTTGTTTTGGGTAAGCGCTGATCCAAGTGGTCGTTTGAGCAAGCAATTGATGTCATCACGTTTGAATGGAAGACAAAGGGTGACTAGTAGTTTTTCTGCTGAACAATTCGTTTGTCTGATCAATTGAGGCTTGCTGTGCTTTTCGATAAACGCATCGGGATAAGCGTTTCTAGTCAAAGATTCTTTCAGCTGTCGTACTTCGTTGTCAATCATGTCTTCTGTGCAGATATGTCGTGCTGTTTGAAATAGTGTTCGGACCAGACCACGTTCATATTCCACATACACAAAGCTGTCAAATTGCAAGCATTGGCCTGTCAAAGTTTCTTTTCGGTAAACAGATCTGGCCATTGTTCCATCATTCTTCCTAGTCATTTTAATGTCGAGGAAGTGCAGTGTATCTTCGATTTCTGTTTCCATCGTAAATCGTATATTCGGATGCAGGCGATCGAGTTTATCCATAATCCATGTTGTCTCTTCTAGACTTATTGTGATGACTAGAACATGATCAACGTATCGTTTGTAAAGTTGTGAACGTTCGAGGATTTTGCTCGCCTTTTCCTCAAGATGAGCCAAAAACATATGTGCCAGAATGGGGCTCAATGGAGTTCCGGTTGCGACACCGTCAATTTGTCTGTAAGCCCAACCAAGGAAGGAGAACGATACGTTTGTTGTGCACACTAGTAATTGTCGTACCAGAACTGATACTGGTATACCGATTTTCAGTTGGTTTTGCTCCACATGATCACACATGATACGTATGACCTCCCGACCGGGAACATTCGTAAACAGTGATTGGAAATCAAATGAAGCCATGTGCTTCCCTTTCACATTGATCTGGTCCAAAAGCTTTACCACTTCGAAACTGTCTTTTTTATAGTGTGTCTGACCATTGATTTATGAACTGGCTCAAGCAATTTCTCCAGCCATTTGGCCAATTCGTGTTGTGGTGAATTTGTCATAGATAGTAGTAGTATTGGTCCAAGTGGCACTCCGGGTTTGTTTAGTTTCGGTAAACCATACAGTTGTGCACTTCGAGTTCCTTTTGGCTTCAGATGGTGAGCTGTGCTTTCATCGATGAAGTGTCCTTCTAGTAGAAACTGTACTGCTGTCGATATCTGTTGTTCTAGTTCTTTAGGGTCTTCACAGTCATCTTCGAGTACAAACTTGCTGGGATCATGAAGAACACTTTCCATCTTCTTCTCATAATCATTCCGATCGATCAGCACTGCTCCGGACCCCTTGTTAGGGCGTAAAACTAACAAATCAGGTCACAACTGTAGCTCTTCAATGGCGGATGTGAATGTGCTCAGGCGTGAAGAGTGACTTATGTTTGGACGATGTCATCCGGTACTGTCGTTCCAAGTCAACCAGCTTTGCTTTGAACCAAGTCTCCGCATCTTTTGAAGTTCGTTTGACTAATTGTAGTTGTTCGAATAGATATTCGAATTGCGCCTGTGTCTTTATGCTGGTCATTTTACTCGGTGGTATGCAGAAACGTAGACCACACGAAAGAGCCTGTAGTTGAAGTTCATTCGTTAAACCGGAGACAAATTCTTCACAAACCTTTCTGGTTGTTTCGGAAGATTTGGTTCGACTAACTTGTGGACGATGGAATTCTGAAGCTTGTTGAATGTACAAAGTTTGGCTTCTCGTATGTTTTCCATGCACAAGTTGGTAAATTTGATTCGGCTAACGAGGCTCAGTTCGTCAAGAATTATTGATCATTCGATGCACGTGGTCTGAAGTGTCGTTAGATTTTCTTTATAATCATCAATCTGACATCGCATCAAACGTCTCAAATTCCTGGTAGATGCACAGGTTTTATTCCTCCGTAAGCGTTTGCAAAACGTAATCGGATATCTGTTGCAACGGGCACGTTGTTCCAGAAAATGAATACGGACTCGAGTTGTGGCAATTTCACATCTCAATCTGACTAGGTCATCGAGAGACCTAATGGTTGATTTCGGGAGACGAGATCTGAGGAAATTTAAACATGCTTTTCCCGAAATAATCTTGAAAAGAAAAGCCACAGTTGCAACATTGAACGATTCGTGTCCGGGACGATTTCGCTGCATCTGAACATGGTGCACACTGCACAACCATACTGTTTATATAAGTTCATGTTAAACCATAATTTTCGACAAATATAGGGGAAATTTCAATAGTCAAGTTACGTCACCATGATAAAGACACATGAACAAAGAGCTGTTTGTGCTGACACAATATTAGGTTTCCATGAATGTATGGCAATGGTTTGAACAAACCTCAAAAGCCTGGTATTCTTTGCCACGTAAATGACCCGAAACGCAGTGCTTCGGTCAGCTGGATGTTGCGTCATCAGAAGATGACGAGCGACGGCCGACGGCCGACGGCCGACAGCCGACGACGGGATCTTATGGTTTCCAACGTTGTCATTATGCCTTTGATCTGACCCTGATTGCATCACAAAACGTTGTACCCAATTTGGAATATATTCAATCACTCGGTTACGTAACTGGCGCTCTGTTCGACCCACGTAGGTTGCTCCGCAACTACACTGAAATTGGTAAATCAGATTCGATTTGGTGTACAGAGGTGGACGTTGTTTCACCGAGGGTGTGGGGATCTCAATCGTTCGATGAATAATTCTGAGGTCAGGTGCATAATATTTGTTTTGGGCAAGCGCTGATCCAAGTGGTCGTTTGAGCAAGCAATTGATGTCATCACGTTTGAATGGAAGACAAAGGGTGACTAGTAGTTTTTCTGCTGAACAATTCGTTTGTCTGATCAATTGAGGCTTGCTGTGCTTTTCGATAAACGCATCGGGATAAGCGTTTCTAGTCAAAGATTCTTTCAGCTTTCGTACTTCGTTGTCAATCATGTCTTCTGTGCAGATATGTCGTGCTGTTTGAAATAGTGTTCGGACCAGACCACGTTCATATTCCACATACACAAAGCTGTCAAATTGCAAGCATTGGCCTGTCAAAGTTTCTTTTCGGTAAACAGATCTGGCCATTGTTCCATCATACTTCCTAGTAATTTTAATGTCGAGGAAGTGCAGTGTATCTTCGATTTCTGTTTCCATCGTAAATCGTATATTCGGATGCAGGCGATCGAGTTTATCCATAATCCATGTTGTCTCTTCTAGACTTATTTTGATGATTAGAACATGATCAACGTATCGTTTGTAAAGTTGTGAACGTTCGAGGATTTTGCTCGCCTTTTCCTCAAGATGAGCCAAAAACATATGTGCCAGAATGGGGCTCAATGGAGTTCCGATTGCGACACCGTCAATTTGTCTGTAAGCCCAACCAAGGAAGGAGAACGATACGTTTGTTGTGCACAGTAGTAATTGTCGTACCAGAACTGATACTGGTATACCGATTTTCAGTTGGTTTTGCTCCACATGATCACACATGATACGTATGACCTCCCGACCGGGAACATTCGTAAACAGTGATTGGAAATCAAATGAAGCCATGTGCTTCCCTTTCACATTGATCTGGTCCAAAAGCTTTACCACTTCGAAACTGTCTTTTTTATAGTGTGTCTGACCACTGATTTATGAACTGGCTCAAGCAATTTCTCCAGCCATTTGGCCAATTCGTGTTGTGGTGAATTTGTCATAGATAGTAGTAGTATTGGTCCAAGTGGCACTCCGGGTTTGTTTAGTTTCGGTAAACCATACAGTTGTGCACTTCGAGTTCCTTTTGGCTTCAGATGGTGAGCTGTGCTTTCATCGATGAAGTGTCCTTCTAGTAGAAACTGTACTGCTGTCGATATCTGTTGTTCTAGTTCTTTAGGGTCTTCACAGTCATCTTCGAGTACAAACTTGCTGGGATCATGAAGAACACTTTCCATCTTCTTCTCATAATCATTCCGATCGATCAGCACTGCTCCGGACCCCTTGTTAGGGCGTAAAACTAACAAATCAGGTCACAACTGTAGCTCTTCAATGGCGGATGTGAATGTGCTCAGGCGTGAAGAGTGACTTATGTTTGGACGATGTCATCCGGTACTGTCGTTCCAAGTCAACCAGCTTTGCTTTGAAACCAAGTCTCCGCATCTTTTGAAGTTCGTTTGACTAATTGTAGTTGTTCGAATAGATATTCGAATTGCGCCTGTGTCTTTATGCTGGTCATTTTACTCGGTGGTATGCAGAAACGTAGACCACACGAAAGAGCCTGTAGTTGAAGTTCATTCGTTAAACCGGAGACAAATTCTTCACAAACCTTTCTGGTTGTTTCGGAAGATTTGGTTCGACTAACTTGTGGACGATGGAATTCTGAAGCTTGTTGAATGTACAAAGTTTGGCTTCTCGTATGTTTTCCATGCACAAGTTGGTAAATTTGATTCGGCTAACGAGGCTCAGTTCGTCAAGAATTATTGATCATTCGATGCACGTGGTCTGAAGTGTCGTTAGATTTTCTTTATAATCATCAATCTGACATCGCATCAAACGTCTCAAATTTCTGGTAGAGGCACAGATTTTATTCCTCCGAAAGCGTTTGCAAAACGTAATCGGATATCTGTTGCAACGGACACATTGTTGCAGAAAATGAATACGGACTCGAGTTGTGGCAATTTCACATCTCAATCTGACTAGGTCATCGAGAGACCTAATGGTTGATTTCGGGAGACGAGATCTGAGGAAATTTAAACATGCTTTTCCCGAAATAATCTTGAAAAGAAAAGCCACAGTTGCAACATTGAACGATTCGTGTCCGGGACGATTTCGCTGCATCTGAACATGGTGCACACTGCACAACCATACTGTTTATATAAGTTCATGGTAAACCATAATTTTCGACAAATATAGGGGAAATTTCAATAGTCAAGTTATGTCACCATGATAAAGACACATGAACAAAGAGCTGTTTGTGCTGACACAATATTGCAAGCACTGGCCTGTCCAAGTTTATTTTTGGTAAACAGATCTGGCCATTGCTACATCATACTTCCTAGTCAATTTAATGTCGAGTTTGATCAATTCACCCATTTCCGTTGGTCCTATTGGAATTTCTCTTGTGCCAATGCGATTCTCAGGCCGTGACTATCCTCTGGACAAAGAATCAGCGTGCCCGTATTTGGCCGTTTAAGCCCAGTTTGATCAATTCACCCATTTCCGATAGTCCTACTGGAATTTCTTTTGTGCCATGCGTTTCTCAGGCCGCGATTATCCCCTGGACAAAGAATCAGCTTGCCCGCATTTGGCCGTTTAATCCCAGTTTGATCAATTCGCCCATTTCCGTTAGTCCTACTGGAATTTCTCTTGTGCCAATGCGTTTCTCAGGCCGTGACTATCCTCTGGACAAAGAATCAGCGTGCCCGTATTTGGCCGTTTAAGCCCAGTTTGATCAATTCACCCATTTCCGTTAGTCCTACTGGAATTTATCTTGTGCCAATGCGTTTCTCAGGCCGTGACTATCCTCTGGACAAAGAATCAGCGTGCCTGTAGGACGCCGTTTAAGCCGAGTTTGATCAATTCACCCATTTCCGTTAGTCCTACTGGAATTTCTCTTCTGCGAATGCGTTTCTCAGGCCGTGACTATCCTCTGGACAAAGAATCAGCGTGCCCGTATTTGGCCGTTTAAGCCCAGTTTGATCAATTCACCCATTTCCGTTAGTCCTACTGGAATTTCTCTTGTGCGAATGCGTTTCTCAGGCCGTGACTATCCTCTGGACAAAGAATCAGCGTGCCCGTATTTGGCCGTTTAAGCCGAGTTTGATCAATTCACCCATTTCCGTTAGTCCTACTGGAATTTCTCTTGTGCGAATGCGTTTCTCAGGCCGTGACTATCCTCTGGACAAAGAATCAGCGTGCCCGTATTAGGCCATTTAAGCCCAGTTTGATCAATTCACCCATTTCCGTTAGTCCTACTGGAATTTCTCTTGTGCCAATGCGTTTCTCAGGCCGTGACTATCCTCTGGACAAAGAATCAGCGTGCCCGTATTAGGCCGTTTAAGCCCAGTTTGATCAATTCACCCATTTCCGTTAGTCCTACTGGAATTTCTCTTGTGCGAATGCGTTTCTCAGGCCGTGACTATCCTCTGGACAAAGAATCAACATGCCCGTATTTGGACGTTTAGGCCCAGTTTGATCAATTCACCCATTTCCGTTAGTCCTACTGGAATTTCTCTTGTGCCAATGCGTTTCTCGGGCCGTGACTATCCTCTGGACAAAGAATCAGCATGCCCGAGGACGCCGTTTAAGCCTAGTTTGATCAATTCACCCGATTCCGTTAGTCCTACTGGAATTTCTCTTGTGCCAATGCGTTTCTCAGGCCGTGACTATCCTCTGGACAAAGAATCAGCGTGCCCGTATTTGGCCGTTTAAGCCCAGTTTGATCAATTCACCCATTTCCGTTAGTCCTACTGGAATTTATCTTGTGCCAATGCGTTTCTCGGGCCGTGACTATCCTCTGTACAAACAATCAGCGTGCCTGTAGGACGCCGTTTAAGCCGAGTTTGATCAATTCACCCATTTCCGTTAGTCCTACTGGAATTTCTCTTGTGCGAATGCGTTTCTCAGGCCGTGACTATCCTCTGGACAAAGAATCAGCGTGCCCGTATTCGGCCGTTTAATCCCAGTTTGATCAATTCACCCATTTCCGTTAGTCCTACTGGAATTTCTCTTGTGCGAATGCGTTTCTCAGGCCGTGACTATCCTCTGGACAAAGAATCAGCGTGCCCGTATTTGGCCGTTTAAGCCCAGTTTGATTAATTCACCCATTTCCGTTAGTCCTACTGGAATTTCTCTTGTGCGAATGCGTTTCTCAGGCCGTGACTATCCTCTGGACAAAGAATCAGCGTGCCCGTATTTGGCCGTTTAAGCCCAGTTTGATCAATTCACCCATTTCCGTTAGTCCTACTGGAATTTCTCTTCTGCGAATGCGTTTCTCAGGCCGTGACTATCCTCTGGACAAAGAATCAGCGTGCCCGTATTTGGCCGTTTAAGCCCAGTTTGATCAATTCACCCATTTCCGTTAGTCCTACTGGAATTTCTCTTGTGCGAATGCGTTTCTCAGGCCGTGACTATCCTCTGGACAAAGAATCAGCGTGCCCGTATTTGGCCGTTTAAGCCCAGTTTGATCAATTCACCCATTTCCGTTAGTCCTACTGGAATTTCTCTTGTGCGAATGCGTTTCTCAGGCCGTGACTATCCTCTGGACAAAGAATCAGCATGCCCGTATTTGGCCGTTTAAGCCCAGTTTGATTAATTCACCCATTTCCGTTAGTCCTACTGGAATTTCTCTTGTGCGAATGCGTTTCTCAGGCCGTGACTATCCTCTGGACAAAGAATCAGCGTGCCCGTATTTGGCCGTTCAAGCCCAGTTTGATCAATTCACCCATTTATGTTAGTCCTACTGGAATTTCTCTTGTGCCAATGCGTTTCTCAGGCCGTGACTATCCTCTGGACAAAGAATCAGCGTGCCCGTATTTGGCCGTTCAAGCCCAGTTTGATCAATTCATCCATTTATGTTAGTCCTACTGGAATTTCTCTTGTGCCAATGCGTTTCTCAGGCCGTGACTATCCTCTGGACAAAGAATCAGCGTGCCCGTATTTGGCCGTTCAAGCCCAGTTTGATCAATTCACCCATTTCCGTTAGTCCTACTGGAATTTCTCTTGTGCGAATGCGTTTCTCAGGCCGTGACTATCCTCTGGACAAAGAATCAGCGTGCCCGTATTTGGCCGTTTAAGCCCAGTTTGATCAATTCACCCATTTCCGTTAGTCCTACTGGAATTTCTCTTGTGCGAATGCGTTTCTCAGGCCGTGACTATCCTCTGGACAAAGAATCAGCGTGCCCGTATTAGGCCGTTTAAGCCCAGTTTGATCAATTCACCCATTTCCGTTAGTTCTCCTGGAATTTCTCTTGTGCCAATGCGTTTCTCAGGCAGTGACTATCCTCTGGACAAACAATCAGCGTGCCTGTATTTGGCCCTTTAAGCCCAGTTTGATCAATTCACCCATTTCCGTTAGTCCTACTGGAATTTCTCTTGTGCGAATGCGTTTCTCAGGCCGTGACTATCCTCTGGACAAAGAATCAGCGTGCCCGTATTTGGACGTTTAGGCCCAGTTTGATCAATTCACCCATTTCCGTTAGTCCTACTGGAATTTCTCTTGTGCCAATGCGTTTCTCGGGCCGTGACTATCCTCTGGACAAAGAATCAGCATGCCCGAGGACGCCGTTTAAGCCTAGTTTGATCAATTCACCCGATTCCGTTAGTCCTACTGGAATTTCTCTTGTGCCAATGCGTTTCTCAGGCCGTGACTATCCTCTGGACAAAGAATCAGCGTGCCCGTATTTGGCCGTTTAAGCCCAGTTTGATCAATTCACCCATTTCCGTTAGTCCTACTGGAATTTCTCTTGTGCCAATGCGTTTCTCAGGCCGTGACTATCCTCTGGACAAAGAATCAGCGTGCCCGTATTTGGCCGTTTAAGCCCAGTTTGATCAATTCACCCGTTTCCGTTAGTCCTACTGGAATTTCTCTTGTGCGAATGCGTTTCTCAGGCCATGAATATCCTCTGGACAAAGAATCAGCGTGCCCGTATTTGGCCGTTTAAGCCCAGTTTGATCAATTCACCCATTTCCGTTAGTCCTACTGGAATTTCTCTTGTGCGAATGCGTTTCTCAGGCCGTGACTATCCTCTGGACAAAGAATCAGCGTGCCCGTATTAGGCCGTTTAAGCTTAGTTTCATCAATTCACCCATTTCCGTTAGTCCTACTGGATTTTCTCTTGTGCCAATGCGTTTCTCAGGCCGTGACTATCCTCTGGACAAAGAATCCGCGTGCCCGTATTTGGCCGTTCAAGCCCAGTTTGATTAATTCACCCATTTCCGTTAGTCCTACTGGAATTTCTCTTGTGCGAATGCGTTTCTCAGGCCGTGACTATCCTCTGGACAAAGAATCAGCGTGCCCGTATTTGGCCGTTTAAGCCCAGTTTGATCAATTCACCCATTTCCGTTAGTCCTACTGGAATTTCTCTTGTGCGAATGCGTTTCTCAGGCCGTGACTATCCTCTGGACAAAGAATCAGCGTGCCCGTATTTGGCCGTTTAAGCCCAGTTTGATCAATTCACCCATTTCCGTGAGTCCTGCTGGAATTTCTCTTGTGCGAATGCGTTTCTCAGGCCGTGACTATCCTCTGGACAAAGAATCAGCGTGCCCGTATTTGGCCGTTTAAGCCCAGTTTGATCAATTCACCCATTTCCGTTAGTCCTACTGGAATTTCTCTTGTGCGAATGCGTTTCTCAGGCCGTGACTATCCTCTGGACAAAGAATCAGCGTGCCCGTATTTGGCCATTTAAGCCCAGTTTGATCAATTCGCCCATTTCCGTTAGTCCTCCTGGAATTTCTCTTGTGCGAATGCGTTTCTCAGGCCGTGACTATCCTCTGGACAAAGAATCAGCGTGCCCGTATTTGGCCGTTTAAGCCCAGTTTGATCAATTCACCCATTTCCGTTAGTCCTACTGGAATTTCTCTTGTGCGAATGCGTTTCTCAGGCCGTGAATATCCTCTGGACAAAGAATCAGCGTGCCCGTATTAGGCCGTTTCAGCCCAGTTTGATCAATTCACCCATTTCCGTTAGTCCTACTGGAATTTCTCTTGTGCCAATGCGTTTCTCAGGCCGTGACTATCCTCTGGACAAAGAATCAGCGTGCCCGTATTTGGCCGTTTAAGCCCAGTTTGATCAATTCACCCATTTCCGTTAGTCCTACTGGAATTTCTCTTGTGCGAATGCGTTTCTCAGGCCGTGACTATCCTCTGGACAAAGAATCAGCGTGCCCGTATTAGGCCGTTTAAGCTTAGTTTCATCAATTCACCCATTTCCGTTAGTCCTACTGGATTTTCTCTTGTGCCAATGCGTTTCTCAGGCCGTGACTATCCTCTGGACAAAGAATCCGCGTGCCCGTATTTGGCCGTTCAAGCCCAGTTTGATTAATTCACCCATTTCCGTTAGTCCTACTGGAATTTCTCTTGTGCGAATGCGTTTCTCAGGCCGTGACTATCCTCTGGACAAAGAATCAGCGTGCCCGTATTTGGCCGTTTAAGCCCAGTTTGATCAATTCACCCATTTCCGTTAGTCCTACTGGAATTTCTCTTGTGCGAATGCGTTTCTCAGGCCGTGACTATCCTCTGGACAAAGAATCAGCGTGCCCGTATTTGGCCGTTTAAGCCCAGTTTGATCAATTCACCCATTTCCGTGAGTCCTGCTGGAATTTCTCTTGTGCGAATGCGTTTCTCAGGCCGTGACTATCCTCTGGACAAAGAATCAGCGTGCCCGTATTTGGCCGTTTAAGCCCAGTTTGATCAATTCACCCATTTCCGTTAGTCCTACTGGAATTTCTCTTGTGCGAATGCGTTTCTCAGGCCGTGACTATCCTCTGGACAAAGAATCAGCGTGCCCGTATTTGGCCATTTAAGCCCAGTTTGATCAATTCGCCCATTTCCGTTAGTCCTCCTGGAATTTCTCTTGTGCGAATGCGTTTCTCAGGCCGTGACTATCCTCTGGACAAAGAATCAGCGTGCCCGTATTTGGCCGTTTAAGCCCAGTTTGATCAATTCACCCATTTCCGTTAGTCCTACTGGAATTTCTCTTGTGCGAATGCGTTTCTCAGGCCGTGAATATCCTCTGGACAAAGAATCAGCGTGCCCGTATTAGGCCGTTTCAGCCCAGTTTGATCAATTCACCCATTTCCGTTAGTCCTACTGGAATTTCTCTTGTGCCAATGCGTTTCTCAGGCCGTGACTATCCTCTGGACAAAGAATCAGCGTGCCCGTATTTGGCCGTTTAAGCCCAGTTTGATCAATTCACCCATTTCCGTTAGTCCTACTGGAATTTCTCTTGTGCGAATGCGTTTCTCAGGCCGTGACTATCCTCTGGACAAAGAATCAGCGTGCCCGTATTAGGCCGTTTCAGCCCAGTTTGATCAATTCACCCATTTCCGTTAGTCCTACTGGAATTTCTCTTGTGCGAATGCATTTCTCAGGCCGTGACTATCCTCTGGACAAAGAATCAGCGTGCCCGTATTAGGCCGTTTAAGCCCAGTTTGATCAATTCACCCATTTCCGTTAGTCCTACAGGAATTTCTCTTGTGCCAATGCGATTCTCAGGCCGTGACTATCCTCTGGACAAAGAATCAGCGTGCCCGTATTTGGCCGTTTAAGCCCAGTTTCATTAATTCACCCATTTCCGTTAGTCGTACTGGTATTTCTCTTGTGCCAATGCGTTTCTCAGGCCGTGACTATCCTCTGGACAAAGAATCAGCGTGCCCGTATTTGGCCGTTTAATACCAGTTTCTTCAATTCACCCATTTCCGTTAGTCCTACTGGAATTTCTCTTCTGCGAATGCGTTTCTCAGGCCGTGACTATCCTCTGGACAAAGAATCAGCGTGCCCGTAGGACGCCGTTTAAGCCCAGTTTGATCAATTCGCCCATTTCCGTTGGTCCTCCTGGAATTTCTCTTGTTCCAATGCGTTTCTCAGGCCGTGACTATCCTCCGGACAAAGAATCAGCGTGCCCGTATTTGGCCGTTTAAGCCCAGTTTGATCAATTCACCCATTTCCGTTAGTCCTACTGGAATTTCTCTTGTGCCAATGCGTTTCTCAGGCCGTGACTATCCTCTGGACAAAGAATCAGCGTGCCCGTATTTGGCCGTTTAAGCCCAGTTTGATCAATTCACCCATTTCCGTTAGTCCTACTGGAATTTCTCTTGTGCGAATGCGTTTCTCAGGCCGTGACTATCCTCTGGACAAAGAATCAGCGTGCCCGTATTTGGCCGTTTAAGCCCAGTTTGATCAATTCACCCGTTTCCGTTAGTCCTACTGGAATTTCTCTTGTGCGAATGCGTTTCTCAGGCCGTGACTATCCTCTGGACAAAGAATCAGCGTGCCCGTATTTGGCCGTTTAAGCCCAGTTTGATCAATTCACCCATTTCCGTTAGTCCTACTGGAATTTCTCTTGTGCGAATGCGTTTCTCAGGCCGTGACTATCCTCTGGACAAAGAATCAGCGTGCCCGTATTTGGCCGTTTAAGCACAGTTTGATCAATTCGCCCATTTCCGTTAGTCCTCCTGGAATTTCTCTTGTGCGAATGCGTTTCTCAGGCCGTGACTATCCTCTGGACAAAGAGTCAGCGTGCCCGTATTTGGCCGTTTAAGCCCAGTTTGATCAATTCACCCATTTCCGTTAGTCCTACTGGAATTTCTCTTGTGCGAATGCGTTTCTCAGGCCGTGACTATCCTCTGGACAAAGAATCAGCGTGCCCGTATTTGGCCGTTTAAGCCCAGTTTGATCAATTCACCCATTTCCGTTAGTCCTACTGGAATTTCTCTTGTGCGAATGCGTTTCTCAGGCCGTGACTATCCTCTGGACAAAGAATCAGCGTGCCCGTATTTGGCCGTTTAAGCCCAGTTTGATCAATTCACCCATTTCCGTTAGTCCTACTGGAATTTCTCTTGTGCGAATGCGTTTCTCAGGCCGTGACTATCCTCTGGACGAAGAATCAGCGTGCCCGTATTAGGCCGTTTAAGCCCAATTTGATCAATTCACCCATTTCCGTTAGTCCTACTGGAATTTCTCTTGTGCGAATGCGTTTCTCAGGCCGTGAATATCCTCTGGACAAAGAATTAGCGTGCCCGTATTAGGCCGTTTAAGCCCAGTTTGATCAATTCACCCATTTCCGTTAGTCCTACTGGAATTTCTCTTCTGCGAATGCGTTTCTCAGGCCGTGACTATCCTCTGGACAAACAATCATCGTGCCCGTATTTGGCCGTTTAAGCCCAGTTTGATCAATTCACCCATTTCCGTTAGTCCTACAGGAATTTCTCTTGTGCCAATGCGATTCTCAGGCCGTGACTATCCTCTGGACAAAGAATCAGCGTGCCCGTATTTGGCCGTTTAAGCCCAGTTTGATCAATTCACCCATTTCCGTTAGTCCTACTGGAATTTCTCTTGTGCCAATGCGTTTCTCAGGCCGTGACTATCCTCTGGACAAAGAATCAGCGTGCCCGTATTTGGACGTTTAAGCCCAGTTTGATCAATTCACCCATTTCCGTTAGTCCTATTGGAATTTCTCTTGTGCCAATGCGATTCTCAGGCCGTGACTATCCTCTGGACAAAGAATCAGCGTGCCCGTATTAGGCCATTTAAGCCCAGTTTGATCAATTCACCCATTTCCGTTAGTCCTACTGGAATTTCTCTTGTGCCAATGCGTTTCTCAGGCCGTGACTATCCTCTGGACAAAGAATCAGCGTGCCCGTATTTGGCCATTTAAGCCCAGTTTGATCAATTCACCCATTTCCGTTAGTCCTACTGGAATTTCTCTTGTGCGAATGCGTTTCTCAGGCCGTGACTATCCTCTGGACAAAGAATCAGCGTGCCCGTATTCGGCCATTTAAGCCCAGTTTGATCAATTCACCCATTTCCGTTAGTCCTACTGGAATTTCTCTTGTGCGAATGCGTTTCTCAGGCCGTGACTATCCTCTGGACAAAGAATCAGCGTGCCCGTATTTGGCCGTTTAAGCCCAGTTTGATCAATTCACCCATTTCCGTTAGTCCTACTGGAATTTCTCTTGTGCGAATGCGTTTCTCAGGCCGTGACTATCCTCTGGACAAAGAATCAGCGTGCCCGTATTTGGCCGTTTAAGCCCAGTTTGATCAATTCACCCATTTCCGTTAGTCCTACTGGAATTTCTCTTGTGCCAATGCGATTCTCAGGCCGTGACTATCCTCTGGACAAAGAATCAGCGTGCCCGTATTAGGCCATTTAAGCCCAGTTTGATCAATTCACCCATTTCCGTTAGTCCTACTGGAATTTCTCTTGTGCGAATGCGTTTCTCAGGCCGTGACTATCCTCTGGACAAAGAATCAGCGTGCCCGTATTTGGCCATTTAAGCCCAGTTTGATCAATTCACCCATTTCTGTTAGTCCTACTGGAATTTCTCTTGTGCGAATGCGTTTCTCAGGCCGTGACTATCCTCTGGACAAAGAATCAGCGTGCCCGTATTTGGCCGTTTAAGCCCAGTTTGATCAATTCACCCATTTCCGTTAGTCCTACTGGAATTTCTCTTGTGCGAATGCGTTTCTCAGGCCGTGACTATCCTCTGGACAAAGAATCAGCGTGCCCGTATTAGGCCGTTTAAGCCCAGTTTGATCAATTCACCCATTTCCGTTAGTCCTACTGGAATTTCTCTTGTGCCAATGCGTTTCTCAGGCCGTGAATATCCTCTGGACAAAGAATCAGCGTGCCCGTATTAGGCCGTTTAAGCCCAGTTTGATCAATTCACCCATTTCCGTTAGTCCTACTGGAATTTCTCTTCTGCGAATGCGTTTCTCAGGCCGTGACTATCCTCTGGACAAAGAATCAGCGTGCCCGTATTTGGCCGTTTAAGCCCAGTTTGATCAATTCACCCATTTCCGTTAGTTCTACTGGAATTTCTCTTGTGCCAATGCGTTTCTCAGGCCGTGACTATCCTCTGGACAAAGAATCAGCGTGCCCGTATTTGGCCGTTTAAGCCCAGTTTGATCAATTCACCCATTTCCGTTAGTCCTACTGGAATTTCTCTTGTGCGAATGCGTTTCTCAGGCCGTGACTATCCTCTGGACAAAGAATCAGCGTGCCCGTATTTGGCCGTTTAAGCCCAGTTTGATCAATTCACCCATTTCCGTTAGTCCTACTGGAATTTCTCTTGTGCGAATGCGTTTCTCAGGCCGTGACTATCCTCTGGACAAAGAATCAGCGTGCCCGTATTTGGCCGTTTAAGCCCAGTTTGATCAATTCACCCATTTCCGTTAGTCCTACTGGAATTTCTCTTGTGCGAATGCGTTTCTCAGGCCGTGACTATCCTCTGGACAAAGAATCAGCGTGCCCGTATTTGGACGTTTAGGCCCAGTTTGATCAATTCACCCATTTCCGTTAGTCCTACTGGAATTTCTCTTGTGCCAATGCGATTCTCAGGCCGTGACTATCCTCTGGACAAAGAATCAGCGTGCCCGTATTAGGCCGTTTAAGCCCAGTTTGATCAATTCACCCATTTCCGTTAGTCCTACTGGAATTTCTCTTGTGCCAATGCGTTTCTCAGGCCGTGACTATCCTCTGGACAAAGAATCAGCGTGCCCGTATTTGGCCATTTAAGCCCAGTTTGATCAATTCACCCATTTCCGTTAGTCCTACTGGAATTTCTCTTGTGCGAATGCGTTTCTCAGGCCGTGACTATCCTCTGGACAAAGAATCAGCGTGCCCGTATTAGGCCATTTAAGCCCAGTTTGATCAATTCGCCCATTTCCGTTAGTCCTACTGGAATTTCTCTTGTGCGAATGCGTTTCTCAGGCCGTGACTATCCTCTGGACAAAGAATCAGCGTGCCCGTATTAGGCCGTTTAAGCCCAATTTGATCAATTCACCCATTTCCGTTAGTCCTACTGGAATTTCTCTTGTGCGGATGCGTTTCTCAGGCCGTGACTATCCTCTGGACAAAGAATCAGCGTGCCCGTATTTGGCCGTTTAAGCCCAGTTTGATCAATTCACCCATTTCCGTTAGTCCTACTGGAATTTCTCTTGTGCGAATGCGTTTCTCAGGCCGTGACTATCCTCTGGACAAAGAATCAGCGTGCCCGTATTTGGCCGTTTAAGCCCAGTTTGATCAATTCACCCATTTCCGTTAGTCCTACTGGAATTTCTCTTGTGCGAATGCGTTTCTCAGGCCGTGACTATCCTCTGGACAAAGAATCAGCGTGCCCGTATTTGGCCATTTAAGCCCAGTTTGATCAATTCACCCATTTCCGTTAGTCCTACTGGAATTTCTCTTCTGCGAATGCGTTTCTCAGGCCGTGACTAACCTCTGGACAAAGAATCAGCGTGCCCGTATTTGGCCGTTTAAGCCCAGTTTGATCAATTCACCCATTTCCGTTAGTCCTACTGGAATTTCTCTTGTGCGAATGCGTTTCTCAGGCCGTGACTATCCTCTGGACAAAGAATCAGCGTGCTCGTATTTGGCCGTTTAATCCCGGTTTGATCAATTCACTCTTTTCCGTTAATCCTCCTGGAATTTCTCTTGTGCGAATGCGTTTCTCAGGCCGTGACTATCCTCTGGACAAATAATCAGCGCACCCGTAGGACGAGGTTTACGCCCTGTTTGATCAATTCACCCATTTCCGTTAGTCCTACTGGAATTTCTCTTGTGCCAATGCGTTTCTCAGGCCGTGACTATCCTCTGGACAAAGAATCAGCGTGCCCGTATTTGGCCGTTTAAGCCCAGTTTGATCAATTCACCCATTTCCGTTAGTCCTACTGGAATTTCTCTTGTGCCAATGCGTTTCTCAGGCCGTGACTATCCTCTGGACAAAGAATCAGCGTGCCCGTATTTGGACGTTTAAGCCCAGTTTGATCAATTCACCCATTTCCGTTAGTCCTATTGGAATTTCTCTTGTGCCAATGCGTTTCTCAGGCCGTGACTATCCTCTGGACAAAGAATCAGCGTGCCCGTATTTGGCCGTTTAAGCCCAGTTTGATCAATTCACCCATTTCCGTTAGTCCTACTGGAATTTCTCTTGTGCCAATGCGTTTCTCAGGCCGTGACTATCCTCTGGACAAAGAATCAGCGTGCCCGTATTCGGCCGTTTAAGCCCAGTTTGATCAATTCACCCATTTCCGTTAGTCCTACTGGAATTTCTCTTGTGCGAATGCGTTTCTCAGGCCGTGACTATCCTCTGGACAAAGAATCAGCGCACCCGTAGGACGAAGTTTACGCCCAGTTTGATCAATTCACCCATTTCCGTTAGTCCTACTGGAGTTCCTCTTGTGCCAATGCGTTTCTCAGGCCGTGACTATCCTCTGGACAAAGAATCAGCGTGCCCGTAGAAAGAAGTTTAGGCCCAGTTTGATCAATTCACCCATTTCCGTTAGTCCTACTGGAATTTCTCTTGTGCGAATGCGTTTCTCAGGCCGTGACTATCCTCTGGACAAACAATCAGCGTGCCCGTATTTGGCCGTTTAAGCCCAGTTTGATCAATTCACCCATTTCCGTTAGTCCTACTGGAATTTCTCTTGTGCGAATGCGTTTCTCAGGCCGTGACTATCCTCTGGACAAAGAATCAGCGTGCCCGTATTTGGCCGTTTAAGCCCAGTTTGATCAATTCACCCATTTCCGTTAGTCCTACTGGAATTTCTCTTGTGCGAATGCGTTTCTCAGGCCGTGACTATCCTCTGGACAAAGAATCCGCGTGCCCGTATTTGGCCATTTAAGCCCAGTTTGATCAATTCACCCATTTCCGTTAGTCCTACTGGAATTTCTCTTGTGCGAATGCGTTTCTCAGGCCGTGACTATCCTCTGGACAAAGAATCAGCGTGCCCGTATTTGGCCGTTTAAGCACAGTTTGATCAATTCGCCCATTTCCGTTAGTCCTCCTGGAATTTCTCTTGTGCGAATGCGTTTCTCAGGCCGTGACTATCCTCTGGACAAAGAATCAGCGTGCCCGTATTTGGCCGTTTAAGCCCAGTTTGATCAATTCACCCATTTCCGTTAGTCCTACTGGAATTTCTCTTGTGCGAATGCGTTTCTCAGGCCGTGACTATCCTCTGGACAAAGAATCAGCGTGCCCGTATTTGGCCGTTTAAGCCCAGTTTGATCAATTCACCCATTTCCGTTAGTCCTACTGGAATTTCTCTTGTGCCAATGCGTTTCTCAGGCCGTGACTATCCTCTGGACAACGAATCAGCGTGCCCGTTCTCGGCCGTTTAAGCCCAGTTTGATCAATTCACCCATTTCCGTTAGTCCTATTGGAATTTCTCTTGTGCCAATGCGATTCTCAGGCCTTGACTATCCTCTGGACAAAGAATCAGCGTGCCCGTATTTGGCCGTTTAAGCCCAGTTTGATCAATTCACCCATTTCCGTTAGTCCTACTGGAATTTCTCTTGTGCGAATGCGTTTCTCAGGCCGTGACTATCCTCTGGACAAAGAATCAGCGTGCCCGTATTCGGCCGTTTAAGCCCAGTTTGATCAATTCACCCATTTCCGTTAGTCCTACTGGAATTTCTCTTGTGCGAATGCGTTTCTCAGGCCGTGACTATCCTCTGGACAAAGAATCAGCGCACCCGTAGGACGAAGTTTACGCCCAGTTTGATCAATTCACCCATTTCCGTTAGTCCTACTGGAGTTTCTCTTGTGCCAATGCGTTTCTCAGGCCGTGACTATCCTCTGGACAAAGAATCAGCGTGCCCGTATTTGGCCGTTTAAGCCCAGTTTGATCAATTCACCCATTTCCGTTAGTCCTACTGGAATTTCTCTTGTGCCAATGCGTTTCTCAGGCCGTGACTATCCTCTGGACAAACAATCAGCGTGCCCGTATTTGGCCGTTTAAGCCCAGTTTGATCAATTCACCCATTTCCGTTAGTCCTACTGGAATTTCTCTTGTGCGAATGCGTTTCTCAGGCCGTGACTATCCTCTGGACAAAGAATCCGCGTGCCCGTATTTGGCCATTTAAGCCCAGTTTGATCAATTCACCCATTTCCGTTAGTCCTACTGGAATTTCTCTTGTGCCAATGCGTTTCTCAGGCCGTGACTATCCTCTGGACAGAGAATCAGCGTGCCCGTATTAGGCCGTTTAAGCCCAATTTGATCAATTCACCCATTTCCGTTAGTCCTACTGGAATTTCTCTTGTGCGAATGCGTTTCTCAGGCCGTGACTATCCTCTGGACAAAGAATCAGCGTGCCCGTATTTGGCCGTTTAAGCCCAGTTTGATCAATTCACCCATTTCCGTTAGTCCTACTGGAATTTCTCTTGTGCCAATGCGTTTCTCAGGCCGTGACTATCCTCTGGACAAAGAATCAGCGTGCCCGTATTAGGCCGTTTAAGCCCAGTTTGATCAATTCACCCATTTCCGTTAGTCCTACTGGAATTTCTCTTGTGCGAATGCGTTTCTCAGGCCGTGACTATCCTCTGGACAAAGAATCAGCGTGCCCGTATTAGGCCATTTAAGCCCAGTTTGATCAATTCGCCCATTTCCGTTAGTCCTACTGGAATTTCTCTTCTGCGAATGCGTTTCTCAGGCCGTGACTATCCTCTGGACAAAGAATCAGCGTGCCCGTATTTGGCCGTTTAAGCCCAGTTTGATCAATTCACCCATTTCCGAGAGTCCTACTGGAATTTCTCTTGTGCCAATGCGTTTCTCAGGCCGTGACTATCCTCTGGACAAAGAATCAGCGTGCCCGTATTTGGCCGTTTAATCCCGGTTTGATCAATTCACTCTTTTCCGTTAGTCCTCCTGGAATTTCTCTTGTGCCAATGCGTTTCTCAGGCCTTGACTATCCTCTGGACAAATAATCAGCGCACCCGTAGGGCGAGGTTTACGCCCTGTTTGATCAATTCACCCATTTCCGTTAGTCCTACTGGAATTTCTCTTGTGCCAATGCGTTTCTCAGGCCGTGACTATCCTCTGGACAAAGAATCAGCGTGCCCGTATTCGGCCGTTTAAGCCCAGTTTGATCAATTCACCCATTTCCGTTAGTCCTACTGGAGTTTCTCTTGTGCCAATGCGTTTCTCAGGCCGTGACTATCCTCTGGACAAAGAATCAGCGTGCCCGTATTTGGCCGTTTAAGCCCAGTTTGATCAATTCACCCATTTCCGTTAGTCCTACTGGAATTTCTCTTGTGCCAATGCGATTCTCAGGCCGTGACTATCCTCTGGACAAACAATCAGCGTGCCCGTATTAGGCCGTTTAAGCCCAGTTTGATCAATTCACCCATTTCCGTTAGTCCTACTGGAATTTCTCTTGTGCCAATGCGTTTCTCAGGCCGTGACTATCCACTGGACAAAGAATCAGCGTGCCCGTATTTGGCCGTTTAAGCCCAGTTTGATCAATTCACCCATTTCCGTTAGTCCTACTGGAATTTCTCTTGTGCGAATGCGTTTCTCAGGCCGTGACTATCCTCTGGACAAAGAATCAGCGTGCCCGTATTTGGCCATTTAAGCCCAGTTTGATCAATTCACCCATTTCCGTTAGTCCTACTGGAATTTCTCTTGTGCCAATGCGATTCTCAGGCCTTGACTATCCTCTGGACAAAGAATCAGCGTGCCCGTATTAGGCCGTTTAAGCCCAGTTTGATCAATTCACCCATTTCCGTTAGTCCTACTGGAATTTCTCTTGTGCGAATGCGTTTCTCAGGCCGTGACTATCCTCTGGACAAAGAATCAGCGTGCCCGTATTCGGCCGTTTAAGCCCAGTTTGATCAATTCACCCATTTCCGTTAGTCCTACTGGAATTTCTCTTGTGCCAATGCGTTTCTCAGGCCGTGACTATCCTCTGGACAAAGAATCAGCGCACCCGTAGGACGAAGTTTACGCCCAGTTTGATCAATTCACCCATTTCCGTTAGTCCTACTGGAGTTTCTCTTGTGCCAATGCGTTTCTCAGGCCGTGACTATCCTCTGGACAAAGAATCAGCGTGCCCGTATTTGGCCGTTTAAGCCCAGTTTGATCAATTCACCCATTTCCGTTAGTCCTACTGGAATTTCTCTTGTGCCAATGCGTTTCTCAGGCCGTGACTATCCTCTGGACAAACAATCAGCGTGCCCGTATTTGGCCGTTTAAGCCCAGTTTGATCAATTCACCCATTTCCGTTAGTCCTACTGGAATTTCTCTTGTGCCAATGCGTTTCTCAGGCCGTGACTATCCTCTGGACAAAGAATCAGCGTGCCCGTATTTGGCCATTTAAGCCCAGTTTGATCAATTCACCCATTTCCGTTAGTCCTACTGGAATTTCTCTTGTGCGAATGCGTTTCTCAGGCCGTGACTATCCTCTGGACAAAGAATCCGCGTGCCCGTATTTGGCCATTTAAGCCCAGTTTGATCAATTCACCCATTTCCGTTATTCCTACTGGAATTTCTCTTGTGCCAATGCGTTTCTCAGGCCGTGACTATCCTCTGGACAGAGAATCAGCGTGCCCGTATTAGGCCGTTTAAGCCCAGTTTGATCAATTCACCCATTTCCGTTAGTCCTACTGGAATTTATCTTGTGCCAATGCGTTTCTCAGGCCGTGACTATCCTCTGGACAAAGAATCCGCGTGCCCGTATTTGGCCATTTAAGCCCAGTTTGATCAATTCACCCATTTCCGTTAGTCCTACTGGAATTTCTCTTGTGCCAATGCGTTTCTCAGGCCGTGACTATCCTCTGGACAGAGAATCAGCGTGCCCGTATTAGGCCGTTTAAGCCCAGTTTGATCAATTCACCCATTTCCGTTAGTCCTACTGGAATTTCTCTTGTGCGAATGCGTTTCTCAGGCCGTGACTATCCTCTGGACAAAGAATCAGCGTGCCCGTATTAGGCCATTTAAGCCCAGTTTGATCAATTCGCCCATTTCCGTTAGTCCTACTGGAATTTCTCTTCTGCGAATGCGTTTCTCAGGCCGTGACTATCCTCTGGACAAAGAATCAGCGTGCCCGTATTTGGCCGTTTAAGCCCAGTTTGATCAATTCACCCATTTCCGTTAGTCCTACTGGAATTTCTCTTGTGCCAATGCGTTTCTCAGGCCGTGACTATCCTCTGGACAAAGAATCAGCGTGCCCGTATTAGGCCGTTTTAGCCCAGTTTGATCAATTCACTCTTTTCCGTTAGTCCTACTGGAATTTCTCTTGTGCGAATGCGTTTCTCAGGCCGTGACTATCCTCTGGACAAATAATCAGCGCACCCGTAGGACGAGGTTTACGCCCTGTTTGATCAATTCACCCATTTCCGTTAGTCCTACTGGAGTTTCTCTTGTGCCAATGCGTTTCTCAGGCCGTGACTATCCTCTGGACAAAGAATCAGCGTGCCCGTATTTGGCCGTTTAAGCCCAGTTTGATCAATTCACCCATTTCCGTTAGTCCTACTGGAATTTCTCTTGTGCCAATGCGATTCTCAGGCCGTGACTATTCTCTGGACAAACAATCAGCGTGCGCGTATTAGGCCGTTTAAGCCCAGTTTGATCAATTCACCCATTTCCGTTAGTCCTACTGGAATTTCTCTTGTGCCAATGCGTTTCTCAGGCCGTGACTATCCACTGGACAAAGAATCAGCGTGCCCGTATTTGGCCGTTTAAGCCCAGTTTGATCAATTCACCCATTTCCGTTAGTCCTACTGGAATTTCTCTTGTGCGAATGCGTTTCTCAGGCCGTGACTATCCTCTGGACAAAGAATCAGCGTGCCCGTATTTGGCCATTTAAGCCCAGTTTGATCAATTCACCCATTTCCGTTAGTCCTACTGGAATTTCTCTTGTGCCAATGCGTTTCTCAGGCCGTGACTATCCTCTAGACAAAGAATCAGCGTGCCCGTATTTGGCCGTTTAAGCCCAGTTTGATCAATTCACCCATTTCCGTTAGTCCTACTGGAATTTCTCTTGTGCCAATGCGTTTCTCAGGCCGTGAATATCCTCTGGACAAAGAATCAGCGTGCCCGTATTTGGCCGTTTAAGCCCAGTTTGATCAATTCACCCATTTCCGTTAGTCCTACTGGAATTTCTCTTGTGCCAATGCGTTTCTCAGGCCGTGACTATCCTCTGGACAAAGAATCAGCGTGCCCGTATTCGGCCGTTTAATCCCGGTTTGATCAATTCACCCATTTCCGTTAGTCCTACTGGAATTTCTCTTGTGCCAATGCGTTTCTCAGGCCGTGACTATCCTCTGGACAAAGAATCAGCGCAGCCGTAGGACGACGTTAACGCCCAGTTTGATCAATTCACCCATTTCCGTTAGTCCTACTGGAGTTTCTCTTGTGCCAATGCGTTTCTCAGGCCGTGACTATCCTCTGGACAAAGATTCAGCGTGCCCGTAGAAAGAAGTTTAGGCCCAGTTTGATCAATTCACCCATTTCCGTTAGTCCTACTGGAATTTCTCTTGTGCCAATGCGTTTCTCAGGCCGTGACTATCCTCTGGACAAAGAATCAGCGTGCCCGTATTTGGCCGTTTAAGCCCAGTTTGATCAATTCACCCATTTCCGTTAGTCCTACTGGAATTTCTCTTGTGCGAATGCGTTTCTCAGGCCGTGACTATCCTCTGGACAAAGAATCCGCGTGCCCGTATTTGGCCATTTAAGCCCAGTTTGATCAATTCACCCATTTCCGTTAGTCCTACTGGAATTTCTCTTGTGCGAATGCGTTTCTCAGGCCGTGACTATCCTCTGGACAAAGAATCAGCGTGCCCGTATTTGGCCATTTAAGCCGAGTTTGATCAATTCACCCATTTCCGTTAGTCCTACTGGAATTTCTCTTGTGCGAATGCGTTTCTCAGGCCGTGACTATCCTCTGGACAAAGAATCGGCGTGCCCGTATTTGGCCGTTTAAGACCAGTTTGATCAACTCACTCATTTCCGTTAGTCCTACTGGAATTTCTCTTGTGCCAATGCGTTTCTCAGGCCGTGACTATCCTCTGGACAAAGAATCAGCGTGCCCGTATTTGGCCGTTTAAGCCCAGTTTGATCAATTCACCCATTTCCGTTAGTCCTACTGGAATTTCTCTTGTGCGAATGCGTTTCTCAGGCCGTGACTATCCTCCGGACAAAGAATCAGCGTGCCCGTATTTGGCCATTTAAGCCGAGTTTGATCAATTCACCCATTTCCGTTAGTCCTACTGGAATTTCTCTTGTGCGAATGCGTTTCTCAGGCCGTGACTATCCTCTGGACAAAGAATCAGCGTGCCCGTATTTGGCCATTTAAGCCCAGTTTGATCAATTCACCCATTTCCGTTAGTCCTACTGGAATTTCTCTTGTGCGAATGCGTTTCTCCGGCCGTGACTATCCTCTGGACAAAGAATCCGCGTGCCCGTATTCGGCCGTTTAAGCCCAGTTTGATCAATTCACCCATTTCCGTTAGTCCTACTGGAATTTCTCTTGTGCGAATGCGTTTCTCAGGCCGTGACTATCCTCTGGACAAAGAATCAGCGTGCCCGTATTTGGCCGTTTAAGCCCAGTTTGATCAATTCACCCATTTCCGTTATTCCTACTGGAATTTCTCTTGTGCGAATGCGTTTCTCAGGCCGTGACTATCCTCTGGACAAAGAATCATCGTGCCCGTATTTGGCCGTTTAAGCCCAGTTTGATCAATTCACCCATTTCCGTTAGTCCTACTGGAATTTCTCTTGTGCCAATGCGTTTCTCAGGCCGTGACTATCCTCTGGACAAAGAATCAGCGTGCCCGTATTTGGCCGTTTAAGCCCAGTTTGATCAATTCACCCATTTCCGTTAGTCCTACTGGAATTTCTCTTGTGCGAATGCGTTTCTCAGGCCGTGACTATCCTCTGGACAAAGAATCAGCGTGCCCGTATTTGGCCGTTTAAGCCCAGTTTGATCAATTCACCCATTTTCGTTAGTCCTACTGGAATTTCTCTTGTGCGAACGCGTTTCTCAGGCCGTGACTATCCTCTGGACAAAGAATCAGCGTGCTCGTATTTGGCCGTTTAAGCCCAGTTTGATCAATTCACCCATTTCCGTTAGTCCTACTGGAATTTCTCTTGTGCCAATGCGTTTCTCAGGCCGTGACTATCCTCTGGACAAAGAATCAGCGTGCGCGTATTTGGCCGCTTAAGCCCAGTTTGATCAATTCACCCATTTCCGTTAGTCCTACTGGAGTTTCTCTTGTGCTAATGCGTTTCTCAGGCCGTGAATATCCTCTGGACAAACAATCAGCGTGCCCGTATTAGGCCGTTTAAGCCCAGTTTGATCAATTCACCCATTTCCGTTAGTCCTACTGGAATTTCTCTTGTGCGAATGCGTTTCTCAGGCCGTGACTATCCTCTGGACAAACAATCAGCGTGCCCGTATTTGGCCGTTTCAGCCCAGTTTGATCAATTCACCCATTTCCGTTAGTCCTACTGGAATTTCTCTTGTGCCAATGCGTTTCTCAGGCCGTGACTATCCTCTGGACAAAGAATCAGCGTGCCCGTATTTGGCCATTTAAGCCCAGTTTGATCAATTCACCCATTTCCGTTAGTCCTACTGGAATTTCTCTTGTGCGAATGCGTTTCTCAGGCCGTGACTATCCTCTGGACAAAGAATCAGCGTGCCCGTATTTGGCCGTTTAAGCCCAGTTTGATCAATTCACCCATTTCCGTTAGTCCTACTGGAATTTCTCTTGTGCCAATGCGTTTCTCAGGCCGTGACTATCCTCTGGACAAAGAATCAGCGTGCCCGTATTTGGCCGTTTAAGCCCAGTTTGATCAATTCACCCATTTCCGTTAGTCCTACTGGAATTTCTCTTGTGCCAATGCGATTCTCAGGCCGTGACTATCCTCTGGACAAAGAATCGGCGTGCCCGTATTTGGCCGTTTAAGCCCAGTTTGATCAATTCACCCATTTCCGTTAGTCCTACTGGAATTTCTCTTGTGCCAATGCGTTTCTCAGGCCGTGACTATCCTCTGGACAAAGAATCAGCGTGCCCGTATTTGGCCGTTTAAGCCCAGTTTGATCAATTCACCCATTTCCGTTGATCCTACTGGAATTTCTCTTGTGCCAATGCGTTTCTCAGGCCGTGACTATCCTCTGGACAAAGAATCAGCGTGCCCGTATTTGGCCGTTTAAGCCCAGTTTGATCAATTCACCCATTTCCGTTAGTCCTACTGGAATTTCTCTTGTGCGAATGCGTTTCTCAGGCCGTGACTATCCTCTGGACAAAGAATCAGCGTGCCCGTATTTGGCCGTTTAAGCCCAGTTTGATCAATTCACCCATTTCCGTTAGTCCTACTGGAATTTCTCTTGTGCGAATGCGTTTCTCAGGCCGTGACTATCCTCTGGACAAAGAATCAGCGTGCCCGTATTCGGCCGTTTAAGCCCAGTTTGATCAATTCACCCATTTCCGTTAGTCCTACTGGAATTTCTCTTGTGCGAATGCGTTTCTCAGGCCGTGACTATCCTCTGGACAAAGAATCAGCGTGCCCGTATTTGGCCATTTAAGCCCAGTTTGATCAATTCACCCATTTCCGTTAGTCCTACTGGAATTTCTCTTGTGCGAATGCGTTTCTCCGGCCGTGACTATCCTCTGGACAAAGAATCCGCGTGCCCGTATTCGGCCGTTTAAGCCCAGTTTGATCAATTCACCCATTTCCGTTAGTCCTACTGGAATTTCTCTTGTGCGAATGCGTTTCTCAGGCCGTGACTATCCTCTGGACAAAGAATCAGCGTGCCCGTATTTGGCCGTTTAAGCCCAGTTTGATCAATTCACCCATTTCCGTTATTCCTACTGGAATTTCTCTTGTGCGAATGCGTTTCTCAGGCCGTGACTATCCTCTGGACAAAGAATCATCGTGCCCGTATTTGGCCGTTTAAGCCCAGTTTGATCAATTCACCCATTTCCGTTAGTCCTACTGGAATTTCTCTTGTGCCAATGCGTTTCTCAGGCCGTGACTATCCTCTGGACAAAGAATCAGCGTGCCCGTATTTGGCCGTTTAAGCCCAGTTTGATCAATTCACCCATTTCCGTTAGTCCTACTGGAATTTCTCTTGTGCGAATGCGTTTCTCAGGCCGTGACTATCCTCTGGACAAAGAATCAGCGTGCCCGTATTTGGCCGTTTAAGCCCAGTTTGATCAATTCACCCATTTTCGTTAGTCCTACTGGAATTTCTCTTGTGCGAACGCGTTTCTCAGGCCGTGACTATCCTCTGGACAAAGAATCAGCGTGCTCGTATTTGGCCGTTTAAGCCCAGTTTGATCAATTCACCCATTTCCGTTAGTCCTACTGGAATTTCTCTTGTGCCAATGCGTTTCTCAGGCCGTGACTATCCTCTGGACAAAGAATCAGCGTGCGCGTATTTGGCCGCTTAAGCCCAGTTTGATCAATTCACCCATTTCCGTTAGTCCTACTGGAGTTTCTCTTGTGCTAATGCGTTTCTCAGGCCGTGAATATCCTCTGGACAAACAATCAGCGTGCCCGTATTAGGCCGTTTAAGCCCAGTTTGATCAATTCACCCATTTCCGTTAGTCCTACTGGAATTTCTCTTGTGCGAATGCGTTTCTCAGGCCGTGACTATCCTCTGGACAAACAATCAGCGTGCCCGTATTTGGCCGTTTCAGCCCAGTTTGATCAATTCACCCATTTCCGTTAGTCCTACTGGAATTTCTCTTGTGCCAATGCGTTTCTCAGGCCGTGACTATCCTCTGGACAAAGAATCAGCGTGCCCGTATTTGGCCATTTAAGCCCAGTTTGATCAATTCACCCATTTCCGTTAGTCCTACTGGAATTTCTCTTGTGCGAATGCGTTTCTCAGGCCGTGACTATCCTCTGGACAAAGAATCAGCGTGCCCGTATTTGGCCGTTTAAGCCCAGTTTGATCAATTCACCCATTTCCGTTAGTCCTACTGGAATTTCTCTTGTGCCAATGCGTTTCTCAGGCCGTGACTATCCTCTGGACAAAGAATCAGCGTGCCCGTATTTGGCCGTTTAAGCCCAGTTTGATCAATTCACCCATTTCCGTTAGTCCTACTGGAATTTCTCTTGTGCCAATGCGATTCTCAGGCCGTGACTATCCTCTGGACAAAGAATCGGCGTGCCCGTATTTGGCCGTTTAAGCCCAGTTTGATCAATTCACCCATTTCCGTTAGTCCTACTGGAATTTCTCTTGTGCCAATGCGTTTCTCAGGCCGTGACTATCCTCTGGACAAAGAATCAGCGTGCCCGTATTTGGCCGTTTAAGCCCAGTTTGATCAATTCACCCATTTCCGTTGATCCTACTGGAATTTCTCTTGTGCCAATGCGTTTCTCAGGCCGTGACTATCCTCTGGACAAAGAATCAGCGTGCCCGTATTTGGCCGTTTAAGCCCAGTTTGATCAATTCACCCATTTCCGTTAGTCCTACTGGAATTTCTCTTGTGCGAATGCGTTTCTCAGGCCGTGACTATCCTCTGGACAAAGAATCAGCGTGCCCGTATTTGGCCGTTTAAGCCCAGTTTGATCAATTCACCCATTTCCGTTAGTCCTACTGGAATTTCTCTTGTGCGAATGCGTTTCTCAGGCCGTGACTATCCTCTGGACAAAGAATCAGCGTGCCCGTATTCGGCCGTTTAAGCCCAGTTTGATCAATTCACCCATTTCCGTTAGTCCTACTGGAATTTCTCTTGTGCGAATGCGTTTCTCAGGCCGTGACTATCCTCTGGACAAAGAATCAGCGTGCCCGTATTTGGCCGTTTAAGCCCAGTTTGATCAATTCACCCATTTCCGTTAGTCCTACTGGAATTTCTCTTGTGCCAATGCGTTTCTCAGGCCGTGACTATCCTCTGGACAAAGAATCAGCGTGCCCGTATTTGGCCATTTAAGCCCAGTTTGATCAATTCACCCATTTCCGTTAGTCCTACTGGAATTTCTCTTGTGCCAATGCGATTCTCAAGCCGTGACTATCCTCTGGACAAAGAATCAGCGTGCCCGTATTAGGCCGTTTAAGCCGAGTTTGATCAATTCACCCATTTCCGTTAGTCCTACTGGAATTTCTCTTGTGCGAATGCGTTTCTCAGGCCGTGAATATCCTCTGGACAAACAATCAGCGTGCCCGTATTTGGCCGTTTAAGCCCAGTTTGATCAATTCACCCATTTCTGTTAGTCCTACTGGAATTTCTCTTGTGCCAATGCGTTTCTCAGGCCGTGACTATCCTCTGGACAAAGAATCAGCGTGCTCGTATTTGGCCGTTTAAGCCCAGTTTGATCAATTCACCCATTTCCGTTAGTCCTACTGGAATTTCTCTTGTGCGAATGCGTTTCTCAGGCCGTGACTATCCTCTGGACAAAGAATCAGCGTGCCCGTATTTGGCCGTTTAAGCCCAGTTTGATCAATTCACCCATTTCCGTTAGTCCTACTGGAATTTCTCTTGTGCCAATGCGATTCTCAGGCCGTGACTATCCTCTGGACAAAGAATCAGCGTGTCCGTATTTGGCCGTTTAAGCCCAGTTTGATCAATTCACCCATTTCCGTTAGTCCTACTGGAATTTCTCTTGTGCCAATGCGATTCTCAGGCCGTGACTATCCTCTGGACAAAGAATCAGCGTGCCCGTATTAGGCCGTTTAAGCCCAGTTTGATCAATTCACCCATTTCCGTTAGTCCTACTGGAATTTCTCTTGTGCCAATGCGTTTCTCAGGCCGTGACTATCCTCTGGACAAAGAATCAGCGTGCCCGTATTCGGCCGTTTAAGCCCAGTTTGATCAATTCACCCATTTCCGTTAGTCCTACTGGAATTTCTCTTGTGCCAATGCGTTTCTCAGGCCGTGACTATCCTCTGGACAAAGAATCAGCGTGCCCGTATTTGGCCGTTTAAGCCCAGTTTGATCAATTCACCCATTTCCGTTAGTCCTACTGGAATTTCTCTTGTGCGAATGCGTTTCTCAGGCCGTGACTATCCTCTGGACAAAGAATCAGCGTGCCCGTATTTGGCCGTTTAAGCCCAGTTTGATCAATTCACCCATTTCCGTTAGTCCTACTGGAATTTCTTTTGTGCCAATGCGATTCTCAAGCCGTGACTATCCTCTGGACAAACAATCAGCGTGCCCGTATTTGGCCATTTAAGCCCAGTTTGATCAATTCACTCATTTCCGTTAGTCCTACTGGAATTTCTCTTGTGCGAATGCGTTTCTCAGGCCGTGACTATCCTCTGGACAAAGAATCAGCGTGCCCGTATTTGGCCGTTTAAGCCCAGTTTGATCAATTCACCCATTTCCGTTAGTCCTACTGGAATTTCTCTTGTGCCAATGCGATTCTCAGTCCGTGACTATCCTCTGGACAAAGAATCAGCGTGCCCGTATTAGGCCGTTTAAGCCCAGTTTGATCAATTCACCCATTTCCGTTAGTCCTACTGGAATTTCTCTTGTGCGAATGCGTTTCTCAGGCCGTGACTATCCTCTGGACAAAGAACCAGCGTGCCCGTATTTGGCCGTTTAAGCCCAGTTTGATCAATTCATCCATTTCCGTTAGTCCTACTGGAATTTCTCTTGTGCCAATGCGTTTCTCAGGCCGTGACTATCCTCTGGACAAAGAATCAGCGTGCCCGTATTAGGCCGTTTTAGCCGAGTTTGATCAATTCACCCATTTCCGTTAGTCCTACTGGAATTTCTCTTGTGCCAATGCGTTTCTCAGGCCGTGACTATCCTCTGGACAAAGAATCAGCGTGCCCGTATTTGGCCATTTAAGCCCAGTTTGATCAATTCACCCATTTCCGTTAGTCCTACTGGAATTTCTCTTGTGCCAATGCGATTCTCAGGCCGTGACTATCCTCTGGACAAAGAATCAGCGTGCCCGTATTTGGCCGTTTAAGCCCAGTTTGATCAATTCACCCATTTCCGTTAGTCCTACTGGAATTTCTCTTGTGCCAATGCGATTCTCAGGCCGTGACTATCCTCTGGACAAAGAATCAGCGTGCCCGTATTAGGCCGTTTAAGCCCAGTTTGATCAATTCACCCATTTCCGTTAGTCCTACTGGAATTTCTCTTGTGCGAATGCGTTTCTCAGGCCGTGACTATCCTCTGGACAAAGAATCAGCGTGCCCGTATTCGGCCGTTTAAGCCCAGTTTGATCAATTCACCCATTTCCGTTAGTCCTACTGGAATTTCTCTTGTGCGAATGCGTTTCTCAGGCCGTGACTATCCTCTGGACAAAGAATCAGCGTGCCCGTATTTGGCCGTTTAAGCCCAGTTTGATCAATTCACCCATTTCCGTTAGTCCTACTGGAATTTCTCTTGTGCGAATGCGTTTCTCAGGCCGTGACTATCCTCTGGACAAAGAATCAGCGTGCCCGTATTTGGCCGTTTAAGCCCAGTTTGATCAATTCACCCATTTCCGTTAGTCCTACTGGAATTTCTTTTGTGCCAATGCGATTCTCAAGCCGTGACTATCCTCTGGACAAACAATCAGCGTGCCCGTATTTGGCCATTTAAGCCCAGTTTGATCAATTCACTCATTTCCGTTAGTCCTACTGGAATTTCTCTTGTGCGAATGCGTTTCTCAGGCCGTGACTATCCTCTGGACAAAGAATCAGCGTGCCCGTATTTGGCCGTTTAAGCCCAGTTTGATCAATTCACCCATTTCCGTTAGTCCTACTGGAATTTCTCTTGTGCCAATGCGATTCTCAGGCCGTGACTATCCTCTGGACAAAGAATCAGCGTGCCCGTATTAGGCCGTTTAAGCCCAGTTTGATCAATTCACCCATTTCCGTTAGTCCTACTGGAATTTCTCTTGTGCGAATGCGTTTCTCAGGCCGTGACTATCCTCTGGACAAAGAATCAGCGTGCCCGTATTTGGCCGTTTAAGCCCAGTTTGATCAATTCATCCATTTCCGTTAGTCCTACTGGAATTTCTCTTGTGCCAATGCGTTTCTCAGGCCGTGACTATCCTCTGGACAAAGAATCAGCGTGCCCGTATTAGGCCGTTTTAGCCGAGTTTGATCAATTCACCCATTTCCGTTAGTCCTACTGGAATTTCTCTTGTGCCAATGCATTTCTCAGGCCGTGACTATCCTCTGGACAAAGAATCAGCGTGCCCGTATTTGGCCATTTAAGCCCAGTTTGATCAATTCACCCATTTCCGTTAGTCCTACTGGAATTTCTCTTGTGCGAATGCGTTTCTCAGGCCGTGACTATCCTCTGGACAAAGAATCAGCGTGCCCGTATTAGGCCGTTTAAGCCCAGTTTGATTAATTCACCGAGTTCCGTTAGTCCTACTGGAATTTCTCTTGTGCGAATGCGTTTCTCAGGCCGTGACTATCCTCTGGACAAAGAATCATCGTGCCCGTATTAGGCCGTTTAAGCCCAGTTTGATCAATTCACTCATTTGCGTTAGTCCTACTGGAATTTCTCTTGTGCGAATGCGTTTCTCAGGCCGTGACTATCCTCTGGACAAAGAATCAGCGTGCCCGTATTTGGCCGTTTAAGCCCAGTTTGATCAATTCACCCATTTCCGTTAGTCCTACTGGAATTTCTCTTGTGCGAATGCGTTTCTCAGGCCGTGACTATCCTCTGGACAAAGAATCAGCGTGCCCGTATTAGGCCGTTTAAGCCCAGTTTGATCAATTCACCCATTTCCGTTAGTCCTACTGGAATTTCTCTTGTGCCAATGCGTTTCTCAGGCCGTGACTATCCTCTGGACAAAGAATCAGCGTGCCCGTATTTGGCCGTTTAAGCCGAATTTGATCAATTCACCCATTTCCGTTAGTCCTACTGGAATTTCTCTTCTGCGAATGCGTTTCTCAGGCCGTGACTATCCTCTGGACAAAGAATCAGCGTGCCCGTATTTGGCCGTTTAATCCCGGTTTGATCAATTCACCCATTTCCGTTAGTCCTACTGGAATTTCTCTTGTGCGAATGCGTTTCTCAGGCCGTGACTATCCTCTGGACAAAGAATCAGCGTGCCCGTATTTGGCCATTTAAGCCCAGTTTGATCAATTCACCCATTTCCGTTAGTCCTACTGGAATTTCTCTTGTGCGAATGCGTTTCTCAGGCCGAGACTATCCTCTGGACAAAGAATCAGCGTGCCCGTATTTGGCCGTTTAAGCCCAGTTTGATCAATTCACCCATTTCCGTTAGTCCTACTGGAATTTCTCTTGTGCGAATGCGTTTCTCAGGCCGTGACTATCCTCTGGACAAACAATCAGCGTGCCCGTATTTGGCCGTTTAAGCCCAGTTTGATCAATTCACCCATTTCCGTTAGTCCTACTGGAATTTCTCTTGTGCGAATGCGTTTCTCAGGCCGTGACTATCCTCTGGACAAAGAATCAGCGTGCCCGTATTTGGCCGTTTAAGCCCAGTTTGATCAATTCACCCATTTCCGTTAGTCCTACTGGAATTTCTCTTGTGCGAATGCGTTTCTCAGGCCGTGACTATCCTCTGGACAAAGAATCAGCGTGCCCGTATTTGGCCATTTAAGCCCAGTTTGATCAATTCACCCATTTCCGTTAGTCCTACTGGAATTTCTCTTGTGCGAATGCGTTTCTCAGGCCGTGACTATCCTCTGGACAAACAATCAGCGTGCCCGTATTTGGCCATTTAAGCCCAGTTTGATCAATTCACCCATTTCCGTTAGTCCTACTGGAATTTCTCTTGTGCCAATGCGTTTCTCAGGCCGTGACTATCCTCTGGACAAAGAATCAGCGTGCCCGTATTTGGCCATTTAAGCCCAGTTTGATCAATTCACCCATTTCCGTTAGTCCTACTGGAATTTCTCTTGTGCGAATGCGTTTCTCAGGCCGAGACTATCCTCTGGACAAAGAATCCGCGTGCCCGTATTTGGCCGTTTAAGCCCAGTTTGATCAATTCACCCATTTCCGTTAGTCCTACTGGAATTTCTCTTGTGCCAATGCGTTTCTCAGGCCGAGACTATCCTCTGGACAAAGAATCAGCGTGCCCGTATTTGGCCGTTTAAGCCCAGTTTGATCAATTCACCCATTTCCGTTAGTCCTACTGGAATTTCTCTTGTGCGAATGCGTTTCTCAGGCCGTGACTATCCTCTGGACAAACAATCAGCGTGCCCGTATTTGGCCGTTTAAGCCCAGTTTGATCAATTCACCCATTTCCGTTAGTCCTACTGGAATTTCTCTGGTGCGAATGCGTTTCTCAGGCCGTGACTATCCTCTGGACAAAGAATCAGCGTGCCCGTATTAGGCCGTTTTAGCCCAGTTTGATCAATTCACCCATTTCCGTTTGTCCTACTGGAATTTCTCTTGTGCGAATGCGTTTCTCAGGCCGTGACTATCCTCTGGACAAAGAATCAGCGTGCCCGTATTAGGCCGTTGAAGCCCAGTTTGATCAATTCACCCATTTCCGTTAGTCCTACTGGAATTTCTCTTGTGCCAATGCGTTTCTCAGGCCGTGACTATCCTCTGGACAAACAATCAGCGTGCCCGTATTTGGCCGTTTAAGCCCAGTTTGATCAATTCACCCATTTCCGTTAGTCCTACTGGAATTTCTCTTGTGCGAATGCGTTTCTCAGGCCGTGACTATCCTCTGGACAAAGAATCAGCGTGCCCGTATTTGGCCGTTTAAGCCCAGTTTGATCAATTCACCCATTTCCGTTAGTCCTACTGGAATTTCTCTTGTGCGAATGCGTTTCTCAGGCCGTGACTATCCTCTGGACAAAGAATCAGCGTGCCCGTATTTGGCCGTTTAAGCCCAGTTTGATCAATTCACCCATTTCCGTTAGTCCTACTGGAATTTCTCTTGTGCGAATGCGTTTCTCAGGCCGTGACTATCCTCTGGACAAAGAATCAGCGTGCCCGTATTTGGCCATTTAAGCCCAGTTTGATCAATTCACCCATTTCCGTTAGTCCTACTGGAATTTCTCTTGTGCCAATGCGTTTCTCAGGCCGTGAATATCCTCTGGACAAACAATCAGCGTGACCGTATTTGGCCGTTTAAGCCCAGTTTGATCAATTCACCCATTTCCGTTAGTCCTACTGGAATTTCTCTTGTGCCAATGCGTTTCTCAGGCCGTGACTATCCTCTGGACAAAGAATCAGCGTGCCCGTATTTGGCCGTTTAAGCCCAGTTTGATCAATTCACCCATTTCCGTTCGTCCTACTGGAATTTCTCTTGTGCCAATGTGTTTCTCAGGCCGTGACTATCCTCTGGACAAAGAATCAGCGTGCCCGTATTAGGCCATTTAAGCCCAGTTTGATCAATTCACCCATTTCCGTTAGTCCTACTGGAATTTCTCTTGTGCGAATGCGTTTCTCAGGCCGTGACTATCCTCTGGACAAAGAATCAGCGTGCCCGTTTTTGGCCGTTTAAGCCCAGTTTGATCAATTCACCCATTTCCGTTAGTCCTACTGGAATTTCTCTTGTGCGAATGCGTTTCTCAGGCCGTGACTATCCTCTGGACAAAGAATCAGCGTGCCCGTATTTAGCCGTTTAAGCCCAGTTTGATCAATTCACCCATTTCCGTTAGTCCTACTGGAATTTCTCTTGTGCGAATGCGTTTCTCAGGCCGTGACTATCCTCTGGACAAAGAATCAGCGTGTCCGTATTTGGCCGTTTTAGCCCAGTTTGATCAATTCACCCATTTCCGTTAGTCCCACTGGAATTTCTCTTGTGCGAATGCGTTTCTCAGGCCGTGACTATCCTCTGGACAAAGAATCAGCGTGCCCGTATTTGGCCGTTTAAGCCGAGTTTGATCAATTCACCCATTTCCGTTAGTCCTACTGGAATTTCTCTTGTGCGAATGCGTTTCTCAGGCCGTGACTATCCTCTGGACAAAGAATCAGCGTGCCCGTATTTGGCCATTTAAGCCCAGTTTGATCAATTCACCCATTTCCGTTAGTCCTACTGGAATTTCTCTTGTGCCAATGCGTTTCTCAGGCCGTGACTATCCTCTGGACAAAGAATCAGCGTGCCCGTATTTCGCCGTTTAAGCCCAGTTTGATCAATTCACCCATTTCCGTTAGTCCTACTGGAATTTCTCTTGTGCCAATGCGTTTCTCAGGCCGTGACTATCCTCTGGACAAAGAATCAGCGTACCCGTATTTGGCCGTTTAAGCCCAGTTTGATCAATTCACCCATTTCCGTTAGTCCTACTGGAATTTCTCTTGTGCGAATGCGTTTCTCAGGCCGTGACTATCCTCTGGACAAAGAATCAGCGTGCCCGTATTTGGCCGTTTAAGCCCAGTTTGATCAATTCACCCATTTCCGTTAGTCCTACTGGAATTTCTCTTGTGCGAATGCGTTTCTCAGGCCGTGACTATCCTCTGGACAAAGAATCAGCGTGCCCGTATTTGGCCATTTAAGCCCAGTTTGATCAATTCACCCATTTCCGTTAGTCCTACTGGAATTTCTCTTGTGCCAATGCGTTTCTCAGGCCGTGACTATCCTCTGGACAAAGAATCAGCGTGCCCGTATTTGGCCGTTTAAGCCCAGTTTGATCAATTCACCCATTTCCGTTAGTCCTACTGGAATTTCTCTTGTGCCAATGCGTTTCTCAGGCCGTGACTATCCTCTGGACAAAGAATCAGCGTACCCGTATTTGTCCGTTTAGGCCCAGTTTGATCAATTCACCCATTTCCGTTAGTCCTACTGGAATTTCTCTTGTGCGAATGCGTTTCTCAGGCCGTGACTATCCTCTGGTCAAAGAATCTGCGTGCCCGTATTTGGCCATTTAGGCCCATTTTGATAAATCTCTCCCATGTCCGTCAGTCCTACTGGAATTTCTCTTGTGCGAATGCGTTTCTCAGGCCGTGACTATCCTCTGGACAAAGAATCAGCGTGCCCGTATTTGGCCGTTTAAGCCCAGTTTGATTGATTCACCGAGTTCCGTTAGTCCTACTGGAATTTCTCTTGTGCGAATGCGTTTCTCAGGCCGTGACTATCCTCTGGACAAAGAATCAGCGTGCCCGTATTAGGCCGTTTAAGCCCAGTTTGATCAATTCACCCATTTCCCTTAGTCCTACTGGAATTTCTCTTGTGCGAATGCGTTTCTCAGGCCGTGACTATCCTCTGGACAAAGAATCAGCGTGCCCGTATTTGGCCGTTTAAGCCCAGTTTGATCAATTCACCCATTTCCGTTAGTCCTACTGGAATTTCTCTTGTGCGAATGCGTTTCTCAGGCCGTGACTATCCTCTGGACAAAGAATCAGCGTGCCCGTATTTGGCCATTTAAGCCCAGTTTGATCAATTCACCCATTTCCGTTAGTCCTACTGGAATTTCTCTTGTGCCAATGCGTTTCTCAGGCCGTGACTATCCTCTGGACAAAGAATCAGCGTGCCCGTATTTGGCCGTTTAAGCCCAGTTTGATCAATTCACCCATTTCCGTTAGTCCTACTGGAATTTCTCTTGTGCGAATGCGTTTCTCAGGCCGTGACTATCCTCTGGACAAAGAATCAGCGTGCCCGTATTTGGCCGTTTAAGCCCAGTTTGATCAATTCACCCATTTCCGTTAGTCCTACTGGAATTTCTCTTGTGCGAATGCGTTTCTCACGCCGTGTTTAACCTGTGGACAAAGAATCAGCTCGACCGTAGGACGTCGCTTAAGCCCAGTTTGATTAATTCACCCATTTCCGTTAGTCCTACTGGAATTTCTCTTGTGCCAATGCGTTTCTCAGGCCGTAACTATCCTCTGGACAAACAATCAGCGTGCCCGTATTTGGCCGTTTAAGCCCAGTTTGATCAATTCACCCATTTCCGTTAGTCCTACTGGAATGTCTCTTGTGCCAATGCGTTTCTCAGGCCGTGACTATCCTCTGGACAAAGAATCAGCGTGCCCGTATTAGGCCGTTTAAGCCCAGTTTGATCAATTCACCCATTTCTGTTAGTCCTACTGGAATTTCTCTTGTGCCAATGCGTTTCTCAGGCCGTGACTATCCTCTGGACAAAGAATCAGCGTACCCGTATTAGGCCATTTAAGCCCAGTTTGATCAATTCACCCATTTACGTTAGTCCTACTGGAATTTCTCTTGTGCCAATGCGTTTCTCAGGCCGTGACTATCCTCTGGACAAAGAATCAGCGTGCCCGTATTTGGCCATTTAAGCCCAGTTTGATCAATTCACCCATTTCCGTTAGTCCTACTGGAATTTCTCTTGTGCGAATGCGTTTCTCAGGCCGTGACTATCCTCTGGACAAAGAATCAGCGTGCCCGTATTTGGCCATTTAAGCCCAGTTTGATCAATTCACCCATTTCCGTTAGTCCTACTGGAAATTCTCTTGTGCGAATGCGTTTCTCAGGCCGTGACTATCCTCTGGACAAAGAATCAGCGTGCCCGTATTTGGCCGTTTAAGCCCAGTTTGATCAATTCACCCATTTCCGTTAGTCCTACTGGAATTTCTCTTGTGCCAATGCGTTTCTCAGGCCGTGACTATCCTCTGGACAAACAATCAGCGTGCCCGTATTTGGCCGTTTAAGCCCAGTTTGATCAATTCACCCATTTCCGTTAGTCCTACTGGAATTTCTCTTGTGCGAATGCGTTTCTCAGGCCGTGACTATCCTCTGGACAAAGAATCAGCGTGCCCGTATTTGGCCATTTAAGCCCAGTTTGATCGATTCACCCATTTCCGTTAGACCTACTGGAATTTTTCTTGTGCGAATGCGTTTCTCAGGCCGTGACTATCCTCTGGACAAAGAATCAGCGTGCCCGTATTTGGCCATTTAAGCCCAGTTTGATCAATTCACCCATTTCCGTTAGTCCTACTGGAATTTCTCTTGTGCGAATGCGTTTCTCAGGCCGTGACTATCCTCTGGACAAAGAATCAGCGTGCCCGTATTTGGCCGTTTAAGCCCAGTTCGATCAATTCACCCATTTCCGTTAGTCCTACTGGAATTTCTCTTGTGCGAATGCGTTTCTCAGGCCGTGACTATCCTCTGGACAAAGAATCGGCGTGCCCGTATTTGGCCGTTTAAGCCCAGTTTGATCAATTCACCCATTTCCGTTAGTCCTACTGGAATTTCTCTTGTGCCAATGCGTTTCTCAGGCCGTGACTATCCTCTGGACAAAGAATCGGCGTGCCCGTATTTGGCCGTTTAAGCCCAGTTTGATCAATTCACCCATTTCCGTTAGTCCTACTGGAATTTCTCTTGTGCCAATGCGTTTCTCAGGCCGTGACTATCCTCTGGACAAAGAATCATCGTGCCCGTAGGACGCCGTTTAAGCCCAGTTCGATCAATTCACCCATTTCCGTTAGTCCTACTGGAATTTCTCTTGTGCGAATGCGTTTCTCAGGCCGTGACTATCCTCTGGACAAAGAATCAGCGTGCCCGTATTTGGCCGTTTAAGCCCAGTTTGATCAATTCACCCATTTCCGTTAGTCCTACTGGAATTTCTCTTGTGCCAATGCGTTTCTCAGGCCGTGACTATCCTCTGGACAAAGAATCAGCGTGCCCGTATTTGGCCGTTTAAGCCCACTTTGATTGATTCACCGAGTTCCGTTAGTCCTACTGGAATTTCTCTTGTGCCAATGCGTTTCTCAGGCCGTGACTATCCTCTGGACAAAGAATCAGCGTGCCCGTATTTGGCCGTTTAAGCCCAGTTTGATCAATTCACCCATTTCCGTTAGTCCTACTGGAATTTCTCTTGTGCGAATGCGTTTCTCAGGCCGTGACTATCCTCTGGACAAAGAATCAGCGTGCCCGTATTTGGCCATTTAAGCCCAGTTTGATCAATTCACCCATTTCCGTTAGTCCTACTGGAATTTCTCTTGTGCCAATGCGTTTCTCAGGCCGTGACTATCCTCTGGACAAAGAATCAGCGTGCCCGTATTTGGACGTTTAGGCCCAGTTTGATCAATTCACCCATTTCCGTTAGTCCTACTGGAAATTCTCTTGTGCGAATGCGTTTCTCAGGCCGTGACTATCCTCTGGACAAAGAATCAGCGTGCCCGTATTTGGCCGTTTAAGCCCAGTTTGATCAATTCACCCATTTCCGTTAGTCCTACTGGAATTTCTCTGGTGCGAATGCGTTTCTCAGGCCGTGACTATCCTCTGGAGAAAGAATCAGCGTGCCCGTAGGACGCCGTTTAGGCCCAGTTTGATCGATTCACCCATTTCCGTTAGACCTACTGGAATTTTTCTTGTGCGAATGCGTTTCTCAGGCCGTGACTATCCTCTGGACAAAGAATCAGCGTGCCCGTATTTGGCCATTTAAGCCCAGTTTGATCAATTCACCCATTTCCGTTAGTCCTACTGGAATTTCTCTTGTGCGAATGCGTTTCTCAGGCCGTGACTATCCTCTGGACAAAGAATCAGCGTGCCCGTATTTGGCCGTTTAAGCCCAGTTCGATCAATTCATCCATTTCCGTTAGTCCTACTGGAATTTCTCTTGTGCGAATGCGTTTCTCAGGCCGTGACTATCCTCTGGACAAAGAATCCGCGTGCCCGTATTTGGCCGTTTAAGCCCAGTTTGATCAATTCACCCATTTCCGTTAGTCCTACTGGAATTTCTCTTGTGCCAATGCGTTTCTCAGGCCGTGACTATCCTCTGGACAAAGAATCGGCGTGCCCGTATTTGGCCGTTTAAGCCCAGTTTGATCAATTCACCCATTTCCGTTAGTCCTACTGGAATTTCTCTTGTGCGAATGCGTTTCTCAGGCCGTGACTATCCTCTGGACAAAGAATCATCGTGCCCGTAGGACGCCGTTTAAGCCCAGTTCGATCAATTCACCCATTTCCGTTAGTCCTACTGGAATTTCTCTTGTGCGAATGCGTTTCTCAGGCCGTGACTATCCTCTGGACAAAGAATCAGCGTGCCCGTATTTGGCCGTTTAAGCCCAGTTTGATCAATTCACCCATTTCCGTTAGTCCTACTGGAATTTCTCTTGTGCCAATGCGTTTCTCAGGCCGTGACTATCCTCTGGACAAAGAATCAGCGTGCCCGTATTTGGCCGTTTAAGCCCAGTTTGATTGATTCACCGAGTTCCGTTAGTCCTACTGGAATTTCTCTTGTGCGAATGCGTTTCTCAGGCCGTGACTATCCTCTGGACAAAGAATCAGCGTGCCCGTATTTGGCCGTTTAAGCCCAGTTTGATCAATTCACCCATTTCCGTTAGTCCTACTGGAATTTCTCTTGTGCGAATGCGTTTCTCAGGCCGTGACTATCCTCTGGACAAAGAATCAGCGTGCCCGTATTTGGCCATTTAAGCCCAGTTTGATCAATTCACCCATTTCCGTTAGTCCTACTGGAATTTCTCTTGTGCCAATGCGTTTCTCAGGCCGTGACTATCCTCTGGACAAAGAATCAGCGTGCCCGTATTTGGACGTTTAGGCCCAGTTTGATCAATTCACCCATTTCCGTTAGTCCTACTGGAATTTCTCTTGTGCCAATGCGTTTCTCAGGCCGTGACTATTCTCTGGACAAAGAATCAGCGTGCCCGTATTTGGCCGTTTAAGCCCAGTTTGATCAATTCACCCATTTCCGTTAGTCCTACTGGAATTTCTCTTGTGCCAATGCGTTTCTCAGGCCGTGACTATCCTCTGGACAAAGAATCAGCGTGCCCGTATTCGGCCGTTTAAGCCCAGTTTGATCAATTCACCCATTTCCGTTAGTCCTACTGGAATTTCTCTTGTGCGAATGCGTTTCTCAGGCCGTGACTATCCTCTGGACAAAGAATCAGCGTGCCCGTATTTGGCCGTTTAAGCCCAGTTTGATCAATTCACCCATTTCCGTTAGTCCTACTGGAATTTCGCTTGTGCCAATGCGTTTCTCAGGCCGTGACTATCCTCTGGACAACGAATCAGCGTGCCCGTATTTGGCCGTTTAAGCCCAGTTTGATCAATTCACCCATTTCCGTTAGTCCTACTGGAATTTCTCTTGTGCCAATGCGTTTCTCAAGCCGTGACTATCCTCTGGACAAAAAATCAGCGTGCCCGTATTAGGCCGTTTAAGCCCAGTTTGATCAATTCACCCATTTCCGTTAGTCGTACTGGAATTTCTCTTGTGCCAATGCGTTTCTCAGGCCGTGACTATCCTCTGGACAAAGAATCAGCGTACCCGTATTAGGCCGTTTAAGCCCAGTTTGATCAATTCACCCATTTCCGTTAGTCCTACTGGAATTTCTCTTGTGCGAATGCGTTTCTCAGGCCGTGACTATCCTCTGGACAAAGAATCAGAGTGCCCGTATTAGGCCGTTTAAGCCCAGTTTGATCAATTCACCCATTTCCGTTAGTCCTACTGGAATTTCTCTTGTGCGAATGCGTTTCTCAGGCCGTGACTATCCTCTGGACAAAGAATCAGCGTACCCGTATTTGGCCGTTTAAGCCCAGTTTGATCAATTCACCCATTTCCGTTAGTCCTACTGGAATTTCTCTTGTGCCAATGCGTTTCTCAGGCCGTGACTATCCTCTGGACAAAGAATCAGCGTGCCCGTATTAGGCCGTTTAAGCCCAGTTTGATCAATTCACCCATTTCCGTTAGTCCTACTGGAATTTCTCTTGTGCGAATGCGTTTCTCAGGCCGTGACTATCCTCTGGACAAAGAATCAGCGTGCCCGTATTTGGCCGTTTAAGCCCAGTTTGATCAATTCACCCATTTCCGTTAGTCCTACTGGAATTTCTCTTGTGCCAATGCGTTTCTCAGGCCGTGACTATCCTCTGGACAAAGAATCAGCGTGCGCGTATTTGGCCGCTTAAGCCCAGTTTGATCAATTCACCCATTTCCGTTAGTCCTACTGGAATTTCTCTTGTGCCAATGCGTTTCTCAGGCCGTGACTATCCTCTGGACAAAGAATCAGCATGCCCGTATTTGGCCGTTTAAGCCCAGTTTGATCAATTCACCCATTTCCGTTAGTCCTACTGGAATTTCTCTTGTGCGAATGCGTTTCTCAGGCCGTGACTATCCTCTGGACAAAGAATCAGCGTGCCCGTATTAGGCCGTTTAAGCCCAGTTTGATCAATTCACCCATTTCCGTTAGTCCTACTGGAATTTCTCTTGTGCCAATGCGTTTCTCAGGCCGTGACTATCCTCTGGACAAAGAATCAGCGTGCCCGTATTTGGCCATTTAGGCCCAGTTTGATCAATTCACCCATTTCCGTTAGTCCTACTGGAATTTCTCTTGTGCCAATGCGTTTCTCAGGCCGTGACTATCCTCTGGACAAAGAATCAGCGTGCCCGTATTAGGCCGTTTAAGCCGAGTTTGATCAATTCACCCATTTCCGTTAGTCCTACTGGAATTTCTCTTGTGCCAATGCGTTTCTCAGGCCGTGACTATCCTCTGGACAAAGAATCAGCGTACCCGTATTAGGCCGTTTAAGCCCAGTTTGATCAATTCACCCATTTCCGTTAGTCCTACTGGAATTTCTCTTGTGCGAATGCGTTTCTCAGGCCGTGACTATCCTCTGGACAAAGAATCAGCGTGCCCGTATTAGGCCGTTTAAGCCCAGTTTGATCAATTCACCCATTTCCGTTAGTCCTACTGGAATTTCTCTTGTGCGAATGCGTTTCTCAGGCCGTGACTATCCTTTGGACAAAGAATCATCGTGCCCGTATTTGGCCGTTTAAGCCCAGTTTGATCAATTCACCCATTTCCGTTAGTCCTACTGGAATTTCTCTTGTGCCAATGCGTTTCTCAGGCCGTGACTATCCTCTGGACAAAGAATCAGCGTGCCCGTATTTGGCCATTTAGGCCCAGTTTGATCAATTCACCCATTTCCGTTAGTCCTACTGGAATTTCTCTTGTGCCAATGCGTTTCTCAGGCCGTGACTATCCTCTGGACAAAGAATCAGCGTGCCCGTATTAGGCCGTTTAAGCCGAGTTTGATCAATTCACCCATTTCCGTTAGTCCTACTGGAATTTCTCTTGTGCGAATGCGTTTCTCAGGCCGTGACTATCCTCTGGACAAAGAATCAGCGTACCCGTATTAGGCCGTTTAAGCCCAGTTTGATCAATTCACCCATTTCCGTTAGTCCTACTGGAATTTCTCTTGTGCGAATGCGTTTCTCAGGCCGTGACTATCCTCTGGACAAAGAATCAGCGTGCCCGTATTTAGCCGTTTAAGCCCAGTTTGATCAATTCACCCATTTCCGTTAGTCCTACTGGAATTTCTCTTGTGCCAATGCGTTTCTCAGGCCGTGACTATCCTCTGGACAAAGAATCATCGTGCCCGTATTTGGCCGTTTAAGCCCAGTTTGATCAATTCACCCATTTCCGTTAGTCCTACTGGAATTTCTCTTGTGCCAATGCGTTTCTCAGGCCGTGACTATCCTCTGGACAAAGATTCAGCGTGCCCGTATTAGGCCGTTTAAGCCCAGTTTGATCAATTCACCCATTTCCGTTAGTCCTACTGGAATTTCTCTTGTGCCAATGCGTTTCTCAGGCCGTGACTATCCTCTGGACAAAGAATCGGCGTGCGCGTATTTGGCCGTTTAAGCCCAGTTTGATCAATTCACCCATTTCTGTTAGTCCTACTGGAATTTCTCTTGTGCGAATGCGTTTCTCAGGCCGTGACTATCCTCTGGACAAAGAATCATCGTGCCCGTATTTGGCCGTTTCAGCCCAGTTTGATCAATTCACCCATTTCCGTTAGTCCTACTGGAATTTCTCTTGTGCGAATGCGTTTCTCAGGCCGTGACTATCCTCTGGACAAAGAATCAGCGTGCCCGTATTTGGCCGTTTAAGCCCAGTTTGATCAATTCACCCATTTCTGTTAGTCCTACTGGAATTTCTCTTGTGCGAATGCGTTTCTCAGGCCGTGACTATCCTCTGGACAAGGAATACGCTTGCCCGTAGGACGCCGCTTAAGCCCAGTTCGATCAATTCACCCATTTCCGTTAGTCCTACTGGAATTTCTCTTGTGCGAATGCGTTTCTCAGGCCGTGACTATCCTCTGGACAAAGAATCAGCGTGCCCGTATTAGGCCGTTTAAGCCCAGTTTGATCAATTCACCCATTTTCGTTAGTCCTACTGGAATTTCTCTTGTGCCAATGCGTTTCTCAGGCCGTGACTATCCTCTGGACAAAGAATCAGCGTGCCCGTATTAGGCCGTTTAAGCCCAGTTTGATCAATTCACCCATTTCCGTTAGTCCTACTGGAATTTCTCTTGTGCCAATGCGTTTCTCAGGCCGTGACTATCCTCTGGACAAAGAATCATCGTGCCCGTATTTGGCCGTTTAAGCCCAGTTTGATCAATTCACCCATTTCCGTTAGTCCTACTGGAATTTCTCTTGTGCCAATGCGTTTCTCAGGCCGTGACTATCCTCTGGACAAAGATTCAGCGTGCCCGTATTAGGCCGTTTAAGCCCAGTTTGATCAATTCACCCATTTCCGTTAGTCCTACTGGAATTTCTCTTGTGCCAATGCGTTTCTCAGGCCGTGACTATCCTCTGGACAAAGAATCGGCGTGCGCGTATTTGGCCGTTTAAGCCCAGTTTGATCAATTCACCCATTTCTGTTAGTCCTACTGGAATTTCTGTTGTGCGAATGCGTTTCTCAGGCCGTGACTATCCTCTGGACAAAGAATCAGCGTGCCCGTATTTGGCCGTTTAAGCCCAGTTTGATCAATTCACCCATTTCCGTTAGTCCTACTGGAATTTCTCTTGTGCCAATGCGTTTCTCAGGCCGTGACTATCCTCTGGACAAAGAATCAGCGTGCCCGTATTTGGCCGTTTAAGCCCAGTTTGATCAATTCACCCATTTCCGTTAGTCCTACTGGTATTTCTCTTGTGCCAATGCGTTTCTCAGGCCGTGACTATCCTCTGGACAAAGAATCATCGTGCCCGTATTTGGCCATTTAAGCCCAGTTTGATCAATTCACCCATTTCCGTTAGTCCTACTGGAATTTCTCTTGTGCCAATGCGTTTCTCAGGCCGTGACTATCCTCTGGACAAAGATTCAGCGTGCCCGTATTAGGCCGTTTAAGCCCAGTTTGATCAATTCACCCATTTCCGTTAGTCCTACTGGAATTTCTCTTGTGCCAATGCGTTTCTCAGGCCGTGACTATCCTCTGGACAAAGAATCATCGTGCCCGTATTTGGCCATTTAAGCCCAGTTTGATCAATTCACCCATTTCCGTTAGTCCTACTGGAATTTCTCTTGTGTCAATGCGTTTCTCAGGCCGTGACTATCCTCTGGACAAAGAATCAGCGTGCCCGTATTTCGCCGTTTAAGCCCAGTTTGATCAATTCACCCATTTCCGTTAGTCCTACTGGGATTTCTCTTGTGCCAATGCGTTTCTCAGGCCGTGACTATCCTCTGGACAAAGATTCAGCGTGCCCGTATTAGGCCGTTTAAGCCCAGTTTGATCAATTCACCCATTTCCGTTAGTCCTACTGGAATTTCTCTTGTGCCAATGCGTTTCTCAGGCCGTGACTATCCTCTGGACAAAGAATCGGCGTGCGCGTATTTGGCCGTTTAAGCCCAGTTTGATCAATTCACCCATTTCTGTTAGTCCTACTGGAATTTCTCTTGTGCGAATGCGTTTCTCAGGCCGTGACTATCCTCTGGACAAAGAATCATCGTGCCCGTATTTGGCCGTTTAAGCCCAGTTTGATCAATTCACCCATTTCCGTTAGTCCTACTGGAATTTCTCTTGTGCCAATGCGTTTCTCAGGCCGTGACTATCCTCTGGACAAAGAATCAGCGTGCCCGTATTTGGCCGTTTAAGCCCAGTTTGATCAATTCACCCATTTCCGTTAGTCCTACTGGTATTTCTCTTGTGCCAATGCGTTTCTCAGGCCGTGACTATCCTCTGGACAAAGAATCATCGTGCCCGTATTTGGCCATTTAAGCCCAGTTTGATCAATTCACCCATTTCCGTTAGTCCTACTGGAATTTCTCTTGTGCCAATGCGTTTCTCAGGCCGTGACTATCCTCTGGACAAAGATTCAGCGTGCCCGTATTAGGCCGTTTAAGCCCAGTTTGATCAATTCACCCATTTCCGTTAGTCCTACTGGAATTTCTCTTGTGCGAATGCGTTTCTCAGGCCGTGACTATCCTCTGGACAAAGAATCGGCGTGCGCGTATTTGGCCGTTTAAGCCCAGTTTGATCAATTCACCCATTTCTGTTAGTCCTACTGGAATTTCTCTTGTGCGAATGCGTTTCTCAGGCCGTGACTATCCTCTGGACAAAGAATCATCGTGCCCGTATTTGGCCGTTTAAGCCCAGTTTGATCAATTCACCCATTTCCGTTAGTCCTACTGGAATTTCTTTTGTGCCAATGCGTTTCTCAGGCCGTGACTATCCTCTGGACAAGGAATACGCTTGCCCGTAGGACGCCGTTTAAGCACAGTTCGATCAATTCACCCATTTCCGTTAGTCCTACTGGAATTTCTCTTGTGCGAATGCGTTTCTCAGGCCGTGACTATCCTCTGGACAAAGAATCAGCGTGCCCGTATTAGGCCGTTTAAGCCCAGTTTGATCAATTCACCCATTTCCGTTAGTCCTACTGGAATTTCTCTTGTGCGAATGCGTTTCTCAGGCCGTGACTATCCTCTGGACAAAGAATCAGCATGCCCGTATTTAGCCGTTTAAGCCCAGTTTGATCAATTCACCCATTTCCGTTAGTCCTACTGGAATTTCTCTTGTGCGAATGCGTTTCTCAGGCCGTGACTATCCTCTGGACAAAGAATCATCGTGCCCGTATTTGGCCGTTTAAGCCCAGTTTGATCAATTCACCCATTTCCGTTAGTCCTACTGGAATTTCTCTTGTGCCAATGCGTTTCTCAGGCCGTGACTATCCTCTGGACAAAGAATCAGCGTGCCCGTATTAGGCCGTTTAAGCCCAGTTTGATCAATTCACCCATTTCCGTTAGTCCTACTGGAATTTCTCTTGTGCGAATGCGTTTCTCAGGCCGTGACTATCCTCTGGACAAAGAATCGGCGTGCGCGTATTTGGCCGTTTAAGCCCAGTTTGATCAATTCACCCATTTCTGTTAGTCCTACTGGAATTTCTCTTGTGCGAATGCGTTTCTCAGGCCGTGACTATCCTCTGGACAAAGAATCAGCGTGCCCGTATTTGGCCGTTTAAGCCCAGTTTGATCAATTCACCCATTTCCGTTAGTCCTACTGGAATTTCTCTTGTGCTAATGCGTTTCTCAGGCCGTGACTATCCTCTGGACAAAGAATCAGCGTGCCCGTATTTGGCCGTTTAAGCCCAGTTTGATCAATTCACCCATTTCCGTTAGTCCTACTGGAATTTCTCTTGTGCCAATGCGTTTCTCAGGCCGTGACTATCCTCTGGACAAAGAATCATCGTGCCCGTATTTGGCCATTTAAGCCCAGTTTGATCAATTCACCCATTTCCGTTAGTCCTACTGGAATTTCTCTTGTGCGAATGCGTTTCTCAGGCCGTGACTATCCTCTGGACAAAGAATCAGCGTGCCCGTATTTGGCCGTTTAAGCCCAGTTTGATCAATTCACCCATTTCCGTTAGTCCTACTGGTATTTCTCTTGTGCCAATGCGTTTCTCAGGCCGTGACTATCCTCTGGACAAAGAATCATCGTGCCCGTATTTGGCCGTTTAAGCCCAGTTTGATCAATTCACCCATTTCCGTCAGTCCTACTGGAATTTCTCTTGTGCCAATGCGTTTCTCAGGCCGTGACTATCCTCCGGACAAAGAATCAGCGTGCCCGTATTTGGCCGTTTAAGCCCAGTTTGATCAATTCACCCATTTCCGTTAGTCCTACTGGAATTTCTCTTGTGCCAATGCGTTTCTCAGGCCGTGACTATCCTCTGGACAAAGAATCAGCGTGCCCGTATTAGGCCGTTTAAGCCCAGTTTGATCAATTCACCCATTTCCGTTAGTCCTACTGGAATTTCTCTTGTGCCAATGCGTTTCTCAGGCCGTGACTATCCTCTGGACAAAGAATCAGCGTGCCCGTATTTGGCCATTTAAGCCCAGTTTGATCAATTCACCCATTTCCGTTAGTCCTACTGGAATTTCTCTTGTGCGAATGCGTTTCTCAGGCCGTGACTATCCTCTGGACAAAGAATCAGCGTGCCCGTATTTGGCCGTTTAAGCCCAGTTTGATCAATTCACCCATTTCCGTTAGTCCTACTGGAATTTCTCTTGTGCGAATGCGTTTCTCAGGCCGTGACTATCCTCTGGACAAAGAATCAGCGTGCGCGTATTTGGCCGCTTAAGCCCAGTTTGATCAATTCACCCATTTCCGTTAGTCCTACTGGAATTTCTCTCGTGCGAATGCGTTTCTCAGGCCGTGACTATCCTCTGGACAAAGAATCAGCATGCCCGTATTTGGCCATTTAAGCCCAGTTTGATCAATTCACCCATTTCCGTTAGTCCTACTGGAATTTCTCTTGTGCGAATGCGTTTCTCAGGCCGTGACTATCCTCTGGACAACGAATCAGCGTGCCCGTATTTGGCCATTTAAGCCCAGTTTGATCAATTCACCCATTTCCGTTAGTCCTACTGGAATTTCTCTTGTGCCAATGCGTTTCTCAAGCCGTGACTATCCTCTGGACAAAGAATCAGCGTGCCCGTATTAGGCCGTTTAAGCCCAGTTTGATCAATTCACCCATTTCCGTTAGTCCTACTGGAATTTCTCTTGTGCCAATGCGTTTCTCAGGCCGTGACTATCCTCTGGACAAAGAATCAGCGTGCCCGTATTTGGCCATTTAGGCCCAGTTTGATCAATTCACCCATTTTCGTTAGTCCTACTGGAATTTCTCTTGTGCCAATGCGTTTCTCAGGCCGTGACTATCCTCTGGACAAAGAATCAGCGTGCCCGTATTAGGCCGTTTAAGCCCAGTTTGATCAATTCACCCATTTCCGTTAGTCCTACTGGAATTTCTCTTGTGCCAATGCGTTTCTCAGGCCGTGACTATCCTCTGGACAAAGAATCATCGTGCCCGTATTTGGCCGTTTAAGCCCAGTTTGATCAATTCACCCATTTACGTTAGTCCTACTGGAATTTCTCTTGTGCGAATGCGTTTCTCAGGCCGTGACTATCCTCTGGACAAAGAATCAGCGTGCCCGTATTAGGCCGTTCAAGCCCAGTTTGATCAATTCACCCATTTCCGTTAGTCCTACTGGAATTTCTCTTGTGCCAATGCGTTTCTCAGGCCGTGACTATCCTCTGGACAAAGAATCATCGTGCCCGTATTTGGCCATTTAAGCCCAGTTTGATCAATTCACCCATTTCCGTTAGTCCTACTGGAATTTCTCTTGTGCCAATGCGTTTCTCAGGCCGTGACTATCCTCTGGACAAAGAATCAGCGTGCCCGTATTAGGCCGTTTAAGCCCAGTTTGATCAATTCACCCATTTCCGTTAGTCCTACTGGAATTTCTCTTGTGCCAATGCGTTTCTCCGGCCGTGACTATCCTCTGGACAAAGAATCAGCGTGCCCGTATTTGGCCGTTTAAGCCCAGTTTGATCAATTCACCCATTTCCGTTAGTCCTACTGGAATTTCTCTTGTGCCAATGCGTTTCTCAGGCCGTGACTATCCTCTGGACAAAGAATCAGCGTGCCCGTATTAGGCCGTTTAAGCCCAGTTTGATCAATTCACCCATTTCCGTTAGTCCTACTGGAATTTCTCTTGTGCCAATGCGTTTCTCAGGCCGTGACTATCCTCTGGACAAAGAATCAGCGTGCCCGTATTTGGCCGTTTAAGCCCAGTTTGATCAATTCACCCATTTCCGTTAGTCCTACTGGAATTTCTCTTGTGCCAATGCGTTTCTCAGGCCGTGACTATCCTCTGGACAAAGAATCAGCGTGCCCGTATTTGGCCGTTTAAGCCCAGTTTGATCAATTCACCCATTTCTGTTAGTCCTACTGGAATTTCTCTTGTGCGAATGCGTTTCTCAGGCCGTGACTATCCTCTGGACAAAGAATCATCGTGCCCGTATTTGGCCGTTTAAGCCCAGTTTGATCAATTCACCCATTTCCGTTAGTCCTACTGGAATTTCTCTTGTGCCAATGCGTTTCTCAGGCCGTGACTATCCTCTGGACAAAGAATACGCATGCCCGTATTTGGCCGTTTAAGCCCAGTTTGATCAATTCACCCATTTCCGTTAGTCCTACTGGAATTTCTCTTGTGCGAATGCGTTTCTCAGGCCGTGACTATCCTCTGGACAAAGAATCAGCGTGCCCGTATTTGGCCATTTAAGCCCAGTTTGATCAATTCACCCATTTCCGTTAGTCCTACTGGAATTTCTCTTGTGCCAATGAGTTTCTCAGGCCGTGACTATCCTCTGGACAAAGAATCAGCGTGCCCGTATTTGGCCGTTTAAGCCCAGTTTGATCAATTCACCCATTTCCGTTAGTCCTACTGGTATTTCTCTTGTGCCAATGCGTTTCTCAGGCCGTGACTATCCTCTGGACAAAGAATCAGCGTGCCCGTATTTGGCCGTTTAAGCCCAGTTTGATCAATTCACCCATTTCCGTTAGTCCTACTGGAATTTCTCTTGTGCCGATGCGCTTCTCAGGCCGTGACTATCCTCTGGACAAAGAATCAGCGTGCCCGTATTTGGCCATTGAAGCCCAGTTTGATCAATTCACCCATTTCCGTTAGTCCTACTGGAATTTCTCTTGCGCCAATGCGTTTCTCAGGCCGTGACTATCCTCTGGACAAAGAATCAACGTGCCCGTATTAGGCCGTTTAAGCCCAGTTTGATCAATTCACCCATTTCCGTTAGTCCTACTGGAATTTCTCTTGTGCGAATGCGTTTCTCAGGCCGTGACTATCCTCTGGACAAAGAATCAGCGTGCCCGTATTTGGCCGTTTAAGCCCAGTTTGATCAATTCACCCATTTCCGTTAGTCCTACTGGAATTTCTCTTGTGCGAATGCGTTTCTCAGGCCGTGACTATCCTCTGGACAAAGAATCGGCGTGCCCGTAGGACGCCGTTTAAGCCCAGTTTGATCAATTCACCCATTTCCGTTAGTCCTACTGGAATTTCTCTTGTGCGAATGCGTTTCTCAGGCCGTGACTATCCTCTGGACAAAGAATCATCGTGCCCGTATTTGGCCATTTAAGCCCAGTTTGATCAATTCACCCATTTCCGTTAGTCCTACTGGAATTTCTCTTGTGCGAATGCATTTCTCAGGCCGTGACTATCCTCTGGACAAAGAATCAGCGTGCCCGTATTAGGCCGTTTAAGCCCAGTTTGATCAATTCACCCATTTTCGTTAGTCCTACTGGAATTTCTCTTGTGCCAATGCGTTTCTCAGGCCGTGACTATCCTCTGGACAAAGAATCAGCGTGCCCGTATTTGGCCGTTTAAGCCCAGTTTGATCAATTCACCCATTTCCGTCAGTCCTACTGGAATTTCTTTTGTGCCAATGCGTTTCTCAGGCCGTGACTATCCTCTGGACAAAGAATCAGCGTGCCCGTATTTGGCCGTTTAGGCCCAGTTTGATCAATTCACCCATTTCCGTTAGTCCTACTGGAATTTCTCTTGTGCCAATGCGTTTCTCAGGCCGTGACTATCCTCTGGACAAAGAATCAGCGTGCCCGTATTTGGCCGTTTAAGCCCAGTTTGATCAATTCACCCATTTCCGTTAGTCCCACTGGAATTTCTCTTGTGCCAATGCGTTTCTCAGGCCGTGACTATCCTCTGGACAAAGAATCAGCGTGCCCGTATTAGGCCGTTCAAGCCCAGTTTGATCAATTCACCCATTTCCGTTAGTCCTACTGGAATTTCTCTTGTGCCAATGCGTTTCTCAGGCCGTGACTATCCTCTGGACAAATAATCAACATTCCCCTATTAGACCGTTTTAGCCCAGTTTGATCAATTCACCCATTTCCGTTAGTCCTACTGGAATTTCTCTTGTGCCAATGCGATTCTCAGGCCGTGACTATCCTCTGGACAAAGAATCAGCGTGCCCGTATTAGGCCGTTTAAGCCCAGTTTGATCAATTCACCCATTTCCGTTAGTCCTACTGGAATTTCTCTTGTGCCAATGCGTTTCTCAGGCCGTGACTATCCTCTGGACAAAGAATCAGCGTGCCCGTATTAGGCCGTTTCAGCCCAGTTTGATCAATTCACCCATTTCCGTGAGTCCTACTGGAATTTCTCTTGTGCGAATGCGTTTCTCAGGCCGTGACTATCCTCTGGACAAAGAATGAACGTGCCCGTATTTGGCCGTTTAAGCCCAGTTTGATCAATTCACCCATTTCCGTTAGTCCTACTGGAATTTCTCTTGTGCCAATGCGTTTCTCAGGCCGTGACTATCCTCTGGACAAAGAATCAGCGTGCGCGTATTTGGCCGTTTAAGCCCAGTTTGATCAATTCACCCATTTCCGTCAGTCCTACTGGAATTTCTCTTGTGCCAATGCGTTTCTCAGGCCGTGACTATCCTCTGGACAAAGAATCAGCGTGCCCGTATTAGGCCATTTAAGCCCAGTTTGATCAATTCACCCATTTCCGTTAGTCCCACTGGAATTTCTCTTGTGCCAATGCGTTTCTCAGGCCGTGACTATCCTCTGGACAAAGAATCAGCGTGCCCGTATTTGGCCGTTTAAGCCCAGTTTGATCAATTCACCCATTTCCGTTAGTCCTACTGGAATTTCTCTTGTGCGAATGCGTTTCTCAGGCCGTGACTATCCTCTGGACAAAGAATCAGCGTGCGCGTATTTGGCCGTTTAAGCCCAGTTTGATCAATTCACCCATTTCCGTTAGTCCTACTGGAATTTCTCTTGTGCGAATGCGTTTCTCAGGCCGTGACTATCCTCTGGACAAAGAATCAGCGTGCCCGTATTTGGCCGTTTAAGCCCAGTTTGATCAATTCACCCATTTCCGTTAGTCCTACTGGAATTTCTCTTGTGCCAATGCGTTTTCAGGCCGTGACTATCCTCTGGACAAAGAATCAGCGTGCCCGTATTAGGCCGTTTAAGCCCAGTTTGATCAATTCACCCATTTCCGTTAGTCCTACTGGAATTTCTCTTGTGCCAATGCGTTTCTCAGGCCGTGACTATCCTCTGGACAAAGAATCAGCGTGCCCGTATTAGGCCGTTTCAGCCCAGTTTGATCAATTCACCCATTTCCGTTAGTCCTGCTGGAATTTCTCTTGTGCCAATGCGTTTCTCAGGCCGTGACTATCCTCTGGACAAAGAATGAACGTGTCCGTATTTGGCCGTTTAAGCCCAGTTTGATCAATTCACCCATTTCCGTTAGTCCTACTGGAATTTCTCTTGTGCCAATGCGTTTCTCAGGCCGTGACTATCCTCTGGACAAAGAATCAGCGTGCGCGTATTTGGCCGTTTAAGCCCAGTTTGATCAATTCACCCATTTCCGTGAGTCCTACTGGAATTTCTCTTGTGCGAATGCGTTTCTCAGGCCGTGACTATCCTCTGGACAAAGAATCAGCGTGCCCGTATTTGGCCGTTTAAGCCCAGTTTGATCAATTCACCCATTTCCGTTAGTCCCACTGGAATTTCTCTTGTGCCAATGCGTTTCTCAGGCCGTGACTATCCTCTGGACAAAGAATCAGCGTGCCCGTATTTGGCCGTTTAAGCCCAGTTTGATCAATTCACCCATTTCCGTTAGTCCTACTGGAATTTCTCTTGTGCCAATGCGTTTCTCAGGCCGTGACTATCCTCTGGACAAAGAATCAGCGTGCCCGTATTAGGCCGTTTTAGCCCAGTTTGATCAATTCACCCATTTCCGTTAGTCCTACTGGAATTTCTCTTGTGCCAATGCGTTTCTCAGGCCGTGACTATCCTCTGGACAAAGAATCAGCGTGCCCGTATTTGGCCGTTTAAGCCCAGTTTGATCAATTCACCCATTTCCGTTAGTCCTACTGGAACTTCTCTTGTGCGAATGCGTTTCTCAGGCCGTGACTATCCTCTGGACAAAGAATCAGCGTGCCCGTATTTGGCCGTTTAAGCCCAGTTTGATCAATTCACCCATTTCCGTTAGTCCTACTGGAATTTCTCTTGTGCCAATGCGTTTCTCAGGCCGTGACTATCCTCTGGACAAAGAATCAGCGTGCCCGTATTTGGCCGTTTAAGCCCAGTTTGATCAATTCACCCATTTCCGTTAGTCCTACTGGAATTTCTCTTGTGCCAATGCGTTTCTCAGGCCGTGACTATCCTCTGGACAAAGAATCAGCGTGCCCGTTTTTGGCCATTTAAGCCCAGTTTGATCAATTCACCCATTTCCGTTAGTCCTACTGGAATTTCTTTTGCGCCAATGCGTTTCTCAGGCCGTGACTATCCTCTGGACAAAGAATCAGCGTGCCCGTATTTGGCCGTTTAAGCCCAGTTTGATCAATTCACCCATTTCCGTTAGTCCTACTGGAATTTCTCTTGTGCGAATGCGTTTCTCAGGCCGTGATTATCCTCCGGACAAAGAATCAGCGTGCTCGTATTTGGCCGTTTAAGCCCAGTTTGATCAATTCACCCATTTCCGTTAGTCCTACTGGAATTTCTCTTGTGCCAATGCGTTTCTCAGGCCGTGACTATCCTCTGGACAAAGAATCAGCGTGCCCGTATTTGGCCGTTTAAGCCCAGTTTGATCAATTCACCCATTTCCGTTAGTCCCACTGGAATTTCTCTTGTGCCAATGCGTTTCTCAGGCCGTGACTATCCTATGGACAAAGAATCAGCGTGCCCGTATTTGGCCGTTTAAGCCGAGTTTGATCAATTCACCCATTTCCGTTAGTCCTACTGGAATTTCTCTTGTGCCAATGCGTTTCTCAGGCCGTGACTATCCTCTGGACAAAGAATCAGCGTGCCCGTATTTGGCCGTTTAAGCCCAGTTTGATCAATTCACCCATTTCCGTTAGTCCTACTGGAATTTCTCTTGTGCGAATGCGCTTCTCACGCCGTGATTATCCTCCGGACAAAGAATCAGCGTGCCCGTATTTGGCCGTTTAAGCCCAGTTTGATCAATTCACCCATTTCCGTTAGTCCTACTGGAATTTCTCTTGTGCCAATGCGTTTCTCAGGCCGTGACTATCCTCTGGACAAAGAATCAGCGTGCCCGTATTTGGCCGTTTAAGCCCAGTTTGATCAATTCACCCATTCCCGTTAGTCCTACTGGAATTTCTCTTGTGCTAATGCGTTTCTCAGGCCGTGACTATCCTCTGGACAAAGAATCAGCGTGCCCGTATTTGGCCGTTTAAGCCCAGTTTGATCAATTCACCCATTTCCGTTAGTCCTACTGGAATTTCTCTTGTGCCAATGCGTTTCTCAGGCCGTGATTATCCTCCGGACAAAGAATCAGCGTGCCCGTATTTAGCCGTTTAAGCCCAGTTTGATCAATTCACCCATTTCCGTTAGTCCTACTGGAATTTCTCTTGTGCGAATGCGTTTCTCAGGCCGTGACTATCCTCTGGACAAAGAATCAGCGTGCCCGTATTTGGCCGTTTAAGCCCAGTTTGATCAATTCACCCATTTCCGTTAGTCCCACTGGAATTTCTCTTGTGCCAATGCGTTTCTCAGGCCGTGACTATCCTCTGGACAAAGAATCAGCGTGCCCGTATTTGGCCGTTTAAGCCCAGTTTGATCAATTCACCCATTTCCGTTAGTCCTACTGGAATTTCTCTTGTGCGAATGCGTTTCTCAGGCCGTGACTATCCTCTGGACAAAGAATCAGCGTGCCCGTATTTGGCCGTTTAAGCCCAGTTTGATCAATTCACCCATTTCCGTTAGTCCTACTGGAATTTCTCTTGTGCGAATGCGTTTCTCAGGCCGTGACTATCCTCTGGACAAAGAATCAGCGTGCCCGTATTAGGCCGTTTAAGCCCAGTTTGATCAATTCACCCATTTCCGTTAGTCCTACTGGAATTTCTCTTGTGCGAATGCGTTTCTCAGGCCGTGACTATCCTCTGGACAAAGAATCAGCGTGCCCGTATTTGGCCGTTTAAGCCCAGTTTGATCAATTCACCCATTTCCGTTAGTCCTACTGGAATTTCTCTTGTGCCAATGCGTTTCTCAGGCCGTGACTATCCTCTGGACAAAGAATGAACGTGCCCGTATTTGGCCGTTTAAGCCCAGTTTGATCAATTCACCCATTTCCGTTAGTCCTACTGGAATTTCTCTTGTGCCAATGCGTTTCTCAGGCCGTGACTATCCTCTGGACAAAGAATCATCGTGCCCGTATTTGGCCGTTTAAGCCCAGTTTGATCAATTCACCCATTTCCGTTAGTCCTACTGGAATTTCTCTTGTGCGAATGCGTTTCTCAGGCCGTGACTATCCTCTGGACAAAGAATCAGCGTGCCCGTATTTGGCCGTTTAAGCCCAGTTTGATCAATTCACCCATTTCCGTTAGTCCTACTGGAATTTCTCTTGTGCCAATGCGTTTCTCAGGCCGTGACTATCCTCTGGACAAAGAATCAGCGTGCCCGTATTAGGCCGTTTAAGCCCAGTTTGATCAATTCACCCATTTCCGTTAGTCCTACTGGAATTTCTCTTGTGCGAATGCGTTTCTCAGGCCGTGACTATCCTCTGGACAAAGAATCAGCGTGCCCGTATTTGGCCGTTTAAGCCCAGTTTGATCAATTCACCCATTTCCGTTAGTCCTACTGGAATTTCTCTTGTGCGAATGCGTTTCTCAGGCCGTGACTATCCTCTGGACAAAGAATCCGCGTGCCCGTATTTGGCCGTTTAAGCCCAGTTTGATCAATTCACCCATTTCCGTTAGTCCTACTGGAATTTCTCTTGTGCGAATGCGTTTCTCAGGCCGTGACTATCCTCTGGACAAAGAATCAGCGTGCCCGTATTAGGCCGTTTAAGCCCAGTTTGATCAATTCATCCATTTCCGTTAGTCCTACTGGAAGTTCTCTTGTGCCAATGCGTTTCTCAGGCCGTGACTATCCTCTGGACAAATAATGAACGTGCCCGTATTTGGCCGTTTAAGCCCAGTTTGATCAATTCACCCATTTCCGTTAGTCCTACTGGAATTTCTCTTGTGCGAATGCGTTTCTCAGGCCGTGACTATCCTCTGGACAAAGAATCAGCGTGCCCGTATTTGGCCGTTTAAGCCCAGTTTGATCAATTCACCCATTTCCGTTAGTCCTACTGGAATTTCTCTTGTGCCAATGCGTTTCTCAGGCCGTGACTATCCTCTGGACAAAGAATCAGCGTGCCCGTATTAGGCCGTTTAAGCCCAGTTTGATCAATTCACCCATTTCCGTTAGTCCTACTGGAATTTCTCTTGTGCCAATGCGTTTCTCAGGCCGTGACTATCCTCTGGACAAAGAATGAACGTGCCCGTATTTGGCCGTTTAAGCCCAGTTTGATCAATTCACCCATTTCCGTTAGTCCTACTGGAATTTCTCTTGTGCCAATGCGTTTCTCAGGCCGTGACTATCCTCTGGACAAACAATCATCGTACCCGTATTTGGCCGTTTAAGCCCAGTTTGATCAATTCACCCATTTCCGTTAGTCCTACTGGAATTTCTCTTGTGCCAATGCGTTTCTCAGGCCGTGACTATCCTCTGGACAAAGAATCAGCGTGCCCGTATTTGGCCGTTTAAGCCCAGTTTGATCAATTCACCCATTTCCGTTAGTCCTACTGGAATTTCTCTTGTGCGAATGCGTTTCTCAGGCCGTGACTATCCTCTGGACAAAGAATCAGCGTGCCCGTATTTGGCCGTTTAAGCCCAGTTTGATCAATTCACCCATTTCCGTTAGTCCTACTGGAATTTCTCTTGTGCGAATGCGTTTCTCAGGCCGTGACTATCCTCTGGACAAAGAATCAGCGTGCCCGTATTTGGCCGTTTAAGCCCAGTTTGATCAATTCACCCATTTCCGTTAGTCCTACTGGAATTTCTCTTGTGCCAATGCGTTTCTCAGGCCGTGACTATCCTCTGGACAAAGAATCAGCGTGCCCGTATTTGGCCGTTTAAGCCCAGTTTGATCAATTCACCCATTTCCGTTAGTCCTACTGGAACTTCTCTTGTGCGAATGCGTTTCTCAGGCCGTGACTATCCTCTGGACAAAGAATCAGCGTGCCCGTATTTGGCCGTTTAAGCCCAGTTTGATCAATTCACCCATTTCCGTTAGTCCTACTGGAATTTCTCTTGTGCCAATGCGTTTCTCAGGCCGTGACTATCCTCTGGACAAAGAATCAGCGTGCCCGTATTTGGCCGTTTAAGCCCAGTTTGATCAATTCACCCATTTCCGTTAGTCCTACTGGAATTTCTCTTGTGCGAATGCGTTTCTCAGGCCGTGACTATCCCCTGGACAAAGAATCAGCTTGCCCGTATTTGGCCGTTTAAGCCCAGTTTGATCAATTCACCCATTTCCGTTAGTCCTACTGGAATTTCTCTTGTGCCAATGCGTTTCTCAGGCCGTGACTATCCTCTGGACAAAGAATCATCGTGCCCGTATTTGGCCGTTTCAGCCCAGTTTGATCAATTCACCCATTTCCGTTAGTCCTACTGGAATTTCTCTTGTGCGAATGCGTTTCTCAGGCCGTGACTATCCTCTGGACAAAGAATCAGCGTGCCCGTATTAGGCCGTTTAGGCCCAGTTTGATCAATTCACCCATTTCCGTTAGTCCTACTGGAATTTCTCTTGTGCGAATGCGTTTCTCAGGCCGTGACTATCCTCTGGACAAAGAATCCGCGTGCCCGTATTTGGCCGTTTAAGCCCAGTTTGATCAATTCACCCATTTCCGTTAGTCCTACTGGAATTTCTCTTGTGCCAATGCGTTTCTCAGGCCGTGACTATCCTCTGGACAAAGAATCAGCGTGCCCGTATTAGGCCATTTGGGACCAGTTTGATCAATTCACCCATTTCCGTTAGTCCTACTGGAATTTCTCTTGTGCCAATGCGTTTCTCAGGCCGTGACTATCCTCTGGACAAAGAATCAGCGTGCCCGTATTTGGCCGTTTAAGCCCAGTTTGATCAATTCACCCATTTCCGTTAGTCCTACTGGAATTTCTCTTGTGCCAATGCGTTTCTCAGGCCGTGACTATCCTCTGGACAAACAATCAGCGTGCCCGTATTAGGCCGTTTAAGCCCAGTTTGATCAATTCATCCATTTCCGTTAGTCCTACTGGAAGTTCTCTTGTGCGAATGCGTTTCTCAGGCCGTGACTATCCTCTGGACAAATAATGAACGGGCCCGTATTTGGCCGTTTAAGCCCAGTTTGATCAATTCACCCATTTCCGTTAGTCCTACTGGAATTTCTCTTGTGCCAATGCGTTTCTCAGGCCGTGACTATCCTCTGGACAAAGAATCAGCGTGCCCGTATTTGGCCGTTTAAGCCCAGTTTGATCAATTCACCCATTTCCGTTAGTCCTACTGGAATTTCTCTTGTGCCAATGCGTTTCTCAGGCCGTGACTATCCTCTGGACAAAGAATCAGCGTGCCCGTATTTGGCCGTTTAAGCCCAGTTTGATCAATTCACCCATTTCCGTTTGTCCTACTGGAATTTCTCTTGTGCCAATGCGTTTCTCAGGCCGTGACTATCCCCTGGACAAAGAATCAGCTTGCCCGTATTTGGCCGTTTAAGCCCAGTTTGATCAATTCACCCATTTCCGTTAGTCCTACTGGAATTTCTCTTGTGCCAATGCGTTTCTCAGGCCGTGACTATCCTCTGGACAAAGAATCATCGTGCCCGTATTTGGCCGCTTCAGCCCAGTTTGATCAATTCACCCATTTCCGTTAGTCCTACTGGAATTTCTCTTGTGCCAATGCGTTTCTCAGGCCGTGACTATTCTCTGGACAAAGAATCAGCGTGCCCGTATTTGGCCGTTTAAGCCCAGTTTGATCAATTCACCCATTTCCGTTAGTCCTACTGGAATTTCTCTTGTGCGAATGCGTTTCTCAGGCCGTGACTATCCTCTGGACAAAGAATCAGCGTGCCCGTATTAGGCCGTTTAAGCCCAGTTTGATCAATTCACCCATTTCCGTTAGTCCTACTGGAATTTCTCTTGTGCGAATGCGTTTCTCAGGCCGTGACTATCCTCTGGACAAAGAATCAGCGTGCCCGTATTTGGCCGTTTAAGCCCAGTTTGATCAATTCACCCATTTCCGTTAGTCCTACTGGAATTTCTCTTGTGCCAATGCGTTTCTCAGGCCGTGACTATCCTCTGGACAAAGAATCAGCGTGCCCGTATTTGGCCGTTTAAGCCCAGTTTGATCAATTCACCCATTTCCGTTAGTCCTACTGGAATTTCTCTTGTGCGAATGCGTTTCTCAGGCCGTGACTATCCTCTGGACAAAGAATCAGCGTGCCCGTATTTGGCCGTTTAAGCCCGGTTTAATCAATTCACCCATTTCCGTTAGTCCTACTGGAATTTCTCTTGTGCCAATGCGTTTCTCAGGCCGTGACTATCCTCTGGACAAACAATCAGCGTGCCCGTATTAGGCCGTTTAAGCCCAGTTTGATCAATTCATCCATTTCCGTTAGTCCTACTGGAAGTTCTCTTGTGCGAATGCGTTTCTCAGGCCGTGACTATCCTCTGGACAAATAATGAACGTGCCCGTATTTGGCCGTTTAAGCCCAGTTTGATCAATTCACCCATTTCCGTTAGTCCTACTGGAATTTCTCTTGTGCGAATGCGTTTCTCAGGCCGTGACTATCCTCTGGACAAAGAATCAGCGTGCCCGTATTTGGCCGTTTAAGCCCAGTTTGATCAATTCACCCATTTCCGTTAGTCCTACTGGAATTACTCTTGTGCCAATGCGTTTCTCAGGCCGTGACTATCCTCTGGACAAAGAATCAGCGTGCCCGTATTTGGCCGTTTAAGCCCAGTTTGATCAATTCACCCATTTCCGTTAGTCCTACTGGAATTTCTCTTGTGCCAATGCCTTTCTCAGGCCGTGACTATCCTCTGGACAAAGAATCAGCGTGCCCGTATTAGGCCGTTTAAGCCCAGTTTGATCAATTCACCCATTTCCGTTAGTCCTGCTGGAATTTCTCTTGTGCCAATGCGTTTCTCAGGCCGTGACTATCCTCTGGACAAAGAATCAGCGTGCCCGTATTTGGCCGTTTAAGCCCAGTTTGATCAATTCACCCATTTCCGTTAGTCCTACTGGAATTTCTCTTGTGCGAATGCGTTTCTCAGGCCGTGACTATCCTCTGGACAAAGAATCAGCGTGCCCGTAGTAGGCCATTTAAGCCCAGTTTGATCAATTCACCCATTTCCGTTAGTCCTACTGGAATTTCTCTTGTGCGAATGCGTTTCTCAGGCCGTGACTATCCTCTGGACAAAGAATCAGCGTGCCCGTATTAGGCCGTTTAAGCCCAGTTTGATCAATTCACCCATTTCCGTTAGTCCTACTGGAACTTCTCTTGTGCGAATGCGTTTCTCAGGCCGTGACTATCCTCTGGACAAAGAATCAGCGTGCGCGTATTTGGCCGTTTAAGCCCAGTTTGATCAATTCACCCATTTCCGTTAGTCCTACTGGAATTTCTCTTGTGCCAATGCGTTTCTCAGGCCGTGACTATCCTCTGGACAAAGAATCCGCGTGCCCGTATTTGGCCGTTTAAGCCCAGTTTGATCAATTCACCCATTTCCGTTAGTCCTACTGGAATTTCTCTTGTGCGAATGCGTTTCTCAGGCCGTGACTATCCTCTGGACAAAGAATCAGCGTGCCCGTATTTGGCCGTTTAAGCCCAGTTTGATCAATTCACCCATTTCCGTTAGTCCTACTGGAATTTCTCTTGTGCGAATGCGTTTCTCAGGCCGTGACTATCCTCTGGACAAAGAATCAGCGTGCCCGTATTAGGCCGTTTAAGCCCAGTTTGATCAATTCACCCATTTCCGTTAGTCCTACTGGAATTTCTCTTGTGCGGATGCGTTTCTCAGGCCGTGACTATCCTCTGGACAAAGAATCAGCGTGCCCGTATTTGGCCGTTTAAGCCCAGTTTGATCAATTCACCCATTTCCGTTAGTCCTACTGGAATTTCTCTTGTGCGAATGCGTTTCTCAGGCCGTGACTATCCTCTGGACAAAGAATCAGCGTGCCCGTATTTGGCCGTTTAAGCCCGGTTTAATCAATTCACCCATTTCCGTTAGTCCTACTGGAATTTTTCTTGTGCCAATGCGTTTCTCAGGCCGTGACTATCCTCTGGACAAACAATCAGCGTGCCCGTATTAGGCCGTTTAAGCCCAGTTTGATCAATTCATCCATTTCCGTTAGTCCTACTGGAAGTTCTCTTGTGCGAATGCGTTTCTCAGGCCGTGACTATCCTCTGGACAAATAATGAACGTGCCCGTATTTGGCCGTTTAAGCCCAGTTTGATCAATTCACCCATTTCCGTTAGTCCTACTGGAATTTCTCTTGTGCGAATGCGTTTCTCAGGCCGTGACTATCCTCTGGACAAAGAATCAGCGTGCCCGTATTTGGCCGTTTAAGCCCAGTTTGATCAATTCACCCATTTCCGTTAGTCCTACTGGAATTTCTCTTGTGCGAATGCGTTTCTCAGGCCGTGACTATCCTCTGGACAAAGAATCAGCGTGCCCGTATTTGGCCGTTTAAGCCCAGTTTGATCAATTCACCCATTTCCGTTAGTCCTACTGGAATTTCTCTTGTGCGAATGCGTTTCTCAGGCCGTGACTATCCTCTGGACAAAGAATCAGCGTGCCCGTATTAGGCCGTTTAAGCCCAGTTTGATCAATTCACCCATTTCCGTTAGTCCTGCTTGAATTTCTCTTGTGCGAATGCGTTTCTCAGGCCGTGACTATCCTCTGGACAAAGAATCAGCGTGCCCGTATTTGGCCGTTTAAGCCCAGTTTGATCAATTCACCCATTTCCGTTAGTCCTACTGGAATTTCTCTTGTGCGAATGCGTTTCTCAGGCCGTGACTATCCTCTGGACAAAGAATCAGCGTGCCCGTATTTGGCCATTTAAGCCCAGTTTGATCAATTCACCCATTTCCGTTAGTCCTACTGGAATTTTTCTTGTGCCAATGCGTTTCTCAGGCCGTGACTATCCTCTGGACAAAGAATCAGCGTGCCCGTATTAGGCCGTTTAAGCCCAGTTTGATCAATTCACCCATTTCCGTTAGTCCTACTGGAATTTCTCTTGTGCCAATGCGTTTCTCAGGCCGTGACTATCCTCTGGACAAAGAATCAGCGTGCGCGTATTTGGCCGTTTAAGCCCAGTTTGATCAATTCACCCATTTCCGTTAGTCCTACTGGAATTTCTCTTGTGCCAATGCGTTTCTCAGGCCGTGACTATCCTCTGGACAAAGAATCCGCGTGCCCGTATTTGGCCGTTTAAGCCCAGTTTGATCAATTCACCCATTTCCGTTAGTCCTACTGGAATTTCTCTTGTGCCAATGCGTTTCTCAGGCCGTGACTATCCTCTGGACAAAGAATCAGCGTGCCCGTATTAGGCCGTTTAAGCCCAGTTTGATCAATTCACCCATTTCCGTTAGTCCTGCTGGAATTTCTCTTGTGCCAATGCGTTTCTCAGGCCGTGACTATCCTCTGGACAAAGAATCAGCGTGCCCGTATTTGGCCGTTTAAGCCCAGTTTGATCAATTCACCCATTTCCGTTAGTCCTACTGGAATTTCTCTTGTGCGAATGCGTTTCTCAGGCCGTGACTATCCTCTGGACAAAGAATCAGCGTGCCCGTAGTAGGCCATTTAAGCCCAGTTTGATCAATTCACCCATTTCCGTTAGTCCTACTGGAATTTCTCTTGTGCGAATGCGTTTCTCAGGCCGTGACTATCCTCTGGACAAAGAATCAGCGTGCCCGTATTAGGCCGTTTAAGCCCAGTTTGATCAATTCACCCATTTCCGTTAGTCCTACTGGAATTTCTCTTGTGCGAATGCGTTTCTCAGGCCGTGACTATCCTCTGGACAAAGAATCAGCGTGCGCGTATTTGGCCGTTTAAGCCCAGTTTGATCAATTCACCCATTTCCGTTAGTCCTACTGGAATTTCTCTTGTGCCAATGCGTTTCTCAGGCCGTGACTATCCTCTGGACAAAGAATCCGCGTGCCCGTATTTGGCCGTTTAAGCCCAGTTTGATCAATTCACCCATTTCCGTTAGTCCTACTGGAATTTCTCTTGTGCGAATGCGTTTCTCAGGCCGTGACTATCCTCTGGACAAAGAATCAGCGTGCCCGTATTTGGCCGTTTAAGCCCAGTTTGATCAATTCACCCATTTCCGTTAGTCCTACTGGAATTTCTCTTGTGCGAATGCGTTTCTCAGGCCGTGACTATCCTCTGGACAAAGAATCAGCGTGCCCGTATTAGGCCGTTTGAGCCCAGTTTGATCAATTCACCCATTTCCGTTAGTCCTACTGGAATTTCTCTTGTGCGGATGCGTTTCTCAGGCCGTGACTATCCTCTGGACAAAGAATCAGCGTGCCCGTATTTGGCCGTTTAAGCCCAGTTTGATCAATTCACCCATTTCCGTTAGTCCTACTGGAATTTCTCTTGTGCGAATGCGTTTCTCAGGCCGTGACTATCCTCTGGACAAAGAATCAGCGTGCCCGTATTTGGCCGTTTAAGCCCGGTTTAATCAATTCACCCATTTCCGTTAGTCCTACTGGAATTTTTCTTGTGCCAATGCGTTTCTCAGGCCGTGACTATCCTCTGGAGAAAAATAATGAACGGGCCCGTATTTGGCCGTTTAAGCCCAGTTTGATCAATTCATCCATTTCCGTTAGTCCTACTGGAAGTTCTCTTGTGCGAATGCGTTTCTCAGGCCGTGACTATCCTCTGGACAAATAATGAACGTGCCCGTATTTGGCCGTTTAAGCCCAGTTTGATCAATTCAAACATTTCCGTTAGTCCTGCTGGAATTTCTCTTGTGCGAATGCGTTTCTCAGGCCGTGACTATCCTCTGGACAAAGAATCAGCGTGCCCGTATTTGGCCGTTTAAGCCCAGTTTGATCAATTCACCCATTTCCGTTAGTCCTACTGGAATTTCTCTTGTGCGAATGCGTTTCTCAGGCCGTGACTATCCTCTGGACAAAGAATCAGCGTGCCCGTATTTGGCCGTTTAAGCCCAGTTTGATCAATTCACCCATTTCCGTTAGTCCTACTGGAATTTCTCTTGTGCGAATGCGTTTCTCAGGCCGTGACTATCCTCTGGACAAAGAATCAGCGTGCCCGTATTAGGCCGTTTAAGCCCAGTTTGATCAATTCACCCATTTCCGTTAGTCCTACTGGAATTTCTCTTGTGCGGATGCGTTTCTCAGGCCGTGACTATCCTCTGGACAAAGAATCAGCGTGCCCGTATTTGGCCGTTTAAGCCCAGTTTGATCAATTCACCCATTTCCGTTAGTCCTACTGGAATTTCTCTTGTGCGAATGCGTTTCTCAGGCCGTGACTATCCTCTGGACAAAGAATCAGCGTGCCCGTATTTGGCCGTTTAAGCCCGGTTTAATCAATTCACCCATTTCCGTTAGTCCTACCGGAATTTTTCTTGTGCCAATGCGTTTCTCAGGCCGTGACTATCCTCTGGAGAAAAATAATGAACGGGCCCGTATTTGGCCGTTTAAGCCCAGTTTGATCAATTCATCCATTTCCGTTAGTCCTACTGGAAGTTCTCTTGTGCGAATGCGTTTCTCAGGCCGTGACTATCCTCTGGACAAATAATGAACGTGCCCGTATTTGGCCGTTTAAGCCCAGTTTGATCAATTCAAACATTTCCGTTAGTCCTGCTGGAATTTCTCTTGTGCGAATGCGTTTCTCAGGCCGTGACTATCCTCTGGACAAAGAATCAGCGTGCCCGTATTTGGCCGTTTAAGCCCAGTTTGATCAATTCAAACATTTCCGTTAGTCCTACTGGAATTTCTCTTGTGCCAATGCGTTTCTCAGGCCGTGACTATCCTCTGGACAAAGAATCAGCGTGCCCGTATTTGGCCGTTTAAGCCCAGTTTGATCAATTCACCCATTTCCGTTAGTCCTACTGGAATTTCTCTTGTGCGAATGCGTTTCTCAGGCCGTGACTATCCTCTGGACAAAGAATCAGCGTGCCCGTATTAGGCCGTTTAAGCCCAGTTTGATCAATTCACCCATTTCCGTTAGTCCTACTGGAATTTCTCTTGTGCGAATGCGTTTCTCAGGCCGTGACTATCCTCTGGACAAACAATCAGCGTGCCCGTATTTGGCCGTTTAAGCCCAGTTTGATCAATTCACCCATTTCCGTTAGTCCTACTGGAATTTCTCTTGTGCGAATGCGTTTCTCAGGCCGTGACTATCCTCTGGACAAAGAATCAGCGTGCCCGTATTTGGCCATTTAAGCCCAGTTTGATCAATTCACCCATTTCCGTTAGTCCTACTGGAATTTCTCTTGTGCCAATGCGTTTCTCAGGCCGTGACTATCCTCTGGACAAAGAATCAGCGTGCCCGTATTAGGCCGTTTAAGCCCAGTTTGATCAATTCACCCATTTCCGTTAGTCCTACTGGAATTTCTCTTGTGCCAATGCGTTTCTCAGGCCGTGACTATCCTCTGGACAAAGAATCAGCGTGCGCGTATTTGGCCGTTTAAGCCCAGTTTGATCAATTCACCCATTTCCGTTAGTCCTACTGGAATTTCTCTTGTGCCAATGCGTTTCTCAGGCCGTGACTATCCTCTGGACAAAGAATCCGCGTGCCCGTATTTGGCCGTTTAAGCCCAGTTTGATCAATTCACCCATTTCCGTTAGTCCTACTGGAATTTCTCTTGTGCGAATGCGTTTCTCAGGCCGTGACTATCCTCTGGACAAAGAATCAGCGTGCCCGTATTTGGCCGTTTAAGCCCAGTTTGATCAATTCAAACATTTCCGTTAGTCCTACTGGAATTTCTCTTGTGCCAATGCGTTTCTCAGGCCGTGACTATCCTCTGGACAAACAATCAGCGTGCCCGTATTCAGCCGTTTAAGCCCAGTTTGATCAATTCATCCATTTCCGTTAGTCCTACTGGAATTTCTCTTGTGCGAATGCGTTTCTCAGGCCGTGACTATCCTCTGGACAAAGAATCAGCGTGCCCGTATTAGGCCGTTTAAGCCCAGTTTGATCAATTCACCCATTTCCGTTAGTCCTGCTGGAATTTCTCTTGTGCGAATGCGTTTCTCAGGCCGTGACTATCCTCTGGACAAAGAATCAGCGTGCCCGTATTTGGCCGTTTAAGCCCAGTTTGATCAATTCACCCATTTCCGTTAGTCCTACTGGAATTTCTCTTGTGCGAATGCGTTTCTCAGGCCGTGACTATCCTCTGGACAAAGAATCAGCGTGCCCGTATTAGGCCATTTAAGCCCAGTTTGATCAATTCACCCATTTCCGTTAGTCCTACTGGAATTTCTCTTGTGCCAATGCGTTTCTCAGGCCGTGACTATCCTCTGGACAAAGAATCAGCGTGCCCGTATTAGGCCGTTTAAGCCCAGTTTGATCAATTCACCCATTTCCGTTAGTCCTACTGGAATTTCTCTTGTGCCAATGCGTTTCTCAGGCCGTGACTATCCTCTGGACAAAGAATCAGCGTGCGCGTATTTGGCCGTTTAAGCCCAGTTTGATCAATTCACCCATTTCCGTTAGTCCTACTGGAATTTCTCTTGTGCCAATGCGTTTCTCAGGCCGTGACTATCCTCTGGACAAAGAATCCGCGTGCCCGTATTTGGCCGTTTAAGCCCAGTTTGATCAATTCACCCATTTCCGTTAGTCCTACTGGAATTTCTCTTGTGCGAATGCGTTTCTCAGGCCGTGACTATCCTCTGGACAAAGAATCAGCGTGCCCGTATTAGGCCGTTTAAGCCCAGTTTGATCAATTCAAACATTTCCGTTAGTCCTACTGGAATTTCTCTTGTGCGAATGCGTTTCTCAGGCCGTGACTATCCTCTGGACAAACAATCAGCGTGCCCGTATTCAGCCGTTTAAGCCCAGTTTGATCAATTCATCCATTTCCGTTAGTCCTACTGGAATTTCTCTTGTGCGAATGCGTTTCTCAGGCCGTGACTATCCTCTGGACAAAGAATCAGCGTGCCCGTATTTGGCCGTTTAAGCCCAGTTTGATCAATTCACCCATTTCCGTTAGTCCTACTGGAAGTTCTCTTGTGCCAATGCGTTTCTCAGGCCGTGACTATCCTCTGGACAAAGAATCAGCGTGCCCGTATTTGGCCGTTTAAGCCCAGTTTGATCAATTCACCCATTTCCGTTAGTCCTACTGGAATTTCTCTTGTGCGAATGCGTTTCTCAGGCCGTGACTATCCTCTGGACAAAGAATCAGCGTGCCCGTATTTGGCCGTTTAAGCCCAGTTTGATCAATTCACCCATTTCCGTTAGTCCTACTGGAATTTCTCTTGTGCCAATGCGTTTCTCAGGCCGTGACTATCCTCTGGACAAAGAATCAGCGTGCCCGTATTTGGCCGTTTAAGCCCAGTTTGATCAATTCACCCATTTCCGTCAGTCCTACTGGAATTTCTCTTGTGCGAATGCGTTTCTCAGGCCGTGACTATCCTCTGGACAAAGAATCAACGTGCCCGTATTTGGCCGTTTAAGCGCAGTTTGACCAATTCACCCATTTCCGTTAGTCCTACTGGAATTTCTCTTGTGCCAATGCGATTCCCAGGCCGTGACTATCCTCTGGACAAAGAATCAGCGTGCCCGTATTTGGCCGTTTAAGCCCAGTTTGATCAATTCACCCATTTCCGTTAGTCCTACTGGAAATTCTCTTGTGCCAATGCGTTTCTCAGGCCGTGACTATCCTCTGGACAAAGAATCAGCGTGCCCGTATTAGGCCGTTTAGGCCCAGTTTGATCAATTCACCCATTTCCGTTAGTCCTACTGGAATTTCTCTTGTGCGAATGCGTTTCTCAGGCCGTGACTATCCTCTGGACAAAGAATCAGCGTGCCCGTATTTGGCCGTTTAAGCCCAGTTTGATCAATTCACCCATTTCCGTTAGTCCTACTGGAAGTTCTCTTGTGCCAATGCGTTTCTCAGGCCGTGACTATCCTCTGGACAAAGAATCAGCGTACTCGTATTTGGCCGTTTAAGCCCAGTTTGATCAATTCACCCATTTCTGTTAGTCCTACTGGAATTTCTCTTGTGCGAATGCGTTTCTCAGGCCGTGACTATCCTCTGGACAAAGAATCAGCGTGCCCGTATTTGGCCGTTTAAGCCCAGTTTGATCAATTCACCCATTTCCGTTAGTCCTACTGGAATTTCTCTTGTGCCAATGCGTTTCTCAGGCCGTGACTATCCTCTGGACAAAGAATCAGCATGCCCGTATTTGGCCGTTTAAGCCCAGTTTGATCAATTCACCCATTTCCGTTAGTCCTACTGGAATTTCTCTTGTGCGAATGCGTTTCTCAGGCCGTGACTATCCTCTGGACAAAGAATCAGCGTGCCCGTATTTGGCCATTTAAGCCCAGTTTGATCAATTCACCCATTTCCGTTAGTCCTACTGGAATTTCTCTTGTGCGAATGCGTTTCTCAGGCCGTGACTATCCTCTGGACAAAGAATCAGCGTGCCCGTATTTGGCCGTTTAAACCCATTTTGATAAAGCTCTCCCATTTCCGTTAGTCCTACTGGAATTTCTCTTGTGCGAATGCGTTTCTCAGGCCGTGATTATCCTCCGGACAAAGAATCAGCGTGCCCGTATTAGGCCATTTAAGCCCAGTTTGATCAATTCACCCATTTCCGTTAGTCCTACTGGAATTTCTCTTGTGCGAATGCGTTTCTCAGGCCGTGACTATCCTCTGGACAAAGAATCAGCGTGCCCGTATTTGGCCGTTTAAGCCCAGTTTGATCAATTCACCCATTTCCGTTAGTCCTACTGGAATTTCTCTTGTGCCAATGCGTTTCTCAGGCCGTGACTATCCTCTGGACAAACAATCAGCGTGCCCGTAATGAGCCATCTTAGCACAGTTTGATCAATTCACCCATTTCCGTTAGTCCTACTGGAATTTCTCTTGTGCGAATGCGTTTCTCAGGCCGTGACTATCCTCTGGACAAAGAATCAGCGTGCCCGTATTAGGCCGTTTAAGCCCAGTTTGATCAATTCACCCATTTCCGTTAGTCCTACTGGAATTTCTTTTGCGCCAATGCGTTTCTCAGGCCGTGACTATCCTCTGGACAAAGAATCAGCATGCCCGTAGGAAGCCGTTTAAGCCCAGTTTGATCAATTCACCCATTTCCGTTAGTCCTACTGGAATTTCTCTTGTGCCAATGCGTTTCTCAGGCCGTGACTATCCTCTGGACAAAGAATCAGCGTGCCCGTATTCGGCCGTTTCAGCCCAGTTTGATCAATTCACCCATTTCCGTTAGTCCTACTGGAATTTTTCTTGTGCGAATGCGTTTCTCAGGCCGTGACTATCCTCTGGACAAAGAATCAGCGTGCCCGTATTTGGCCGTTTAAGCCCAGTTTGATCAATTCACCCATTTCCGTTAGTCCTACTGGAATTTCTCTTGTGCCAATGCGTTTCTCAGGCCGTGACTATCCTCTGGACAAAGAATCAGCGTGCCCGTATTTGGCCATTTAAGCCCAGTTTGATCAATTCACCCATTTCCGTTAGTCCTACTGGAATTTCTCTTGTGCCAATGCGTTTCTCAGGCCGTGACTATCCTCTGGACAAAGAATCAGCGTGCCCGTATTTGGCCGTTTAAGCCCAGTTTGATCAATTCACCCATTTCCGTTCGTCCTACTGGAATTTCTCTTGTGCCAATGCGTTTCTCAGGCCGTGACTATCCTCTGGACAAAGAATCAGCGTGCCCGTATTTGGCCGTTTAAGCCCAGTTTGATCAATTCACCCATTTCCGTTAGTCCTACTGGAATTTCTCTTGTGCCAATGCGTTTCTCAGGCCGTGACTATCCTCTGGACAAAGAATCAACGTGCCCGTATTAGGCCATTTGGGACCAGTTTGATCAATTCACCCATTTCCGTTAGTCCTACTGGAATTTCTCTTGTGCGAATGCGTTTCTCAGGCCGTGACTATCCTCTGGACAAAGAATCAGCGTGCCCGTAGGAAGCCGTTTAAGCCCAGTTTGATCAATTCACCCATTTCCGTTAGTCCTACTGGAATTTCTCTTGTGCCAATGCGTTTCTCAGGCCGTGACTATCCTCTGGACAAAGAATCAGCGTGCCCGTATTTGGCCGTTTAAGCCCAGTTTGATCAATTCACCCATTTTTGTTAGTCCTACTGGAATTTCTCTTGTGCGAATGCGTTTCTCAGGCCGTGACTATCCTCTGGACAAAGAATCAGCGTGCCCGTATTTGGCCGTTTAAGCCCAGTTTGATCAATTCACCCATTTCCGTTAGTCCTACTGGAATTTCTCTTGTGCGAATGCGTTTCTCAGGCCGTGACTATCCTCTGGACAAAGTATCAGCGTGCCCGTATTAGGCCATTTGGGACCAGTTTGATCAATTCACCCATTTCCGTTTGTCCTACTGGAATTTCTCTTGTGCGAATGCGTTTCTCAGGCCGTGACTATCCTCTGGACAAAGAATCAGCGTGCCCGTATTTGGCCATTTAAGCCCAGTTTGATCAATTCACCCATTTCCGTTATTCCTACTGGAATTTCTCTTGTGCGAATGCGTTTCTCAGGCCGTGACTATCCTCTGGACAAAGAATCAGCGTGCCCGTATTTGGCCGTTTAAGCCCAGTTTGATCAATTCACCCATTTCCGTTAGTCCTACTGGAATTTCTCTTGTGCCAATGCGTTTCTCAGGCCGTGACTATCCTCTGGACAAAGAATCAGCGTGCCCGTATTTGGCCGTTTAAACACATTTTGATAAAGCTCTCCCATTCCGTTAGTCCTACTGGAATTTCTCTTGTACGAATGCGTTTCTCAGGCCGTGACTATCCTCTGGACAAAGAATCAGCGTGCCCGTATTAGGCCGTTTAAGCCCAGTTTGATCAATTCACCCATTTCCGTTAGTCCTACTGGAATTTCTCTTGTGCGAATGCGTTTCTCAGGCCGTGACTATCCTCTGGACAAAGAATCAGCGTGCCCGTATTTGGCCGTTTAAGCCCAGTTTGATCAATTCACCCATTTCCGTTAGTCCTACTGGAATTTCTCTTGTGCCAATGCGTTTCTCAGGCCGTGACTATCCTCTGGACAAAGAATCAGCGTGCCCGTATTTGGCCGTTTAAGCCCAGTTTGATCAATTCACCCATTTCCGTTAGTCCTACTGGAATTTCTCTTGTGCCAATGCGTTTCTCAGGCCGTGACTATCCTCTGGACAGAGAATCAGCGTGCCCGTATTTGGCCGTTTAAGCCCAGTTTGATCAATTCACCCATTTCCGTTAGTCCTACTGGAATTTCTCTTGTGCCAATGCGTTTCTCAGGCCGTGACTATCCTCTGGACAATGAATCAGCGTGCCCGTATTTGGCCGTCTAAGCCCAGTTTGATCAATTCACCCATTTCCGTTAGTCCTACTGGAATTTCTCTTGTGCTAATGCGTTTCTCAGGCCGTGACTATCCTCTGGACAAAGAATCAGCGTGCCCGTATTTGGCCGTTTAAGCCCAGTTTGATCAATTCACCCATTTCCGTTAGTCCTACTGGAATTTCTCTTGTGCCAATGCGTTTCTCAGGCCGTGACTATCCTCTGGACAAAGAATCAGCTTGCCCGTATTTGGCCGTTTAAGCCCTCTTTGATCAATTCACCCATTTCCGTTAGTCCTACTGGAATTTCTCTTGTGCGAATGCGTTTCTCAGGCCGTGACTATCCTCTGGACAAAGAATCAGCGTGCCCGTATTTGGCCATTTAAGCCCAGTTTGATCAATTCACTCATTGCCGTCAGTCCTACTGGAATTTCTCTTGTGCCAATGCGTTTCTCAGGCCGTGACTATCCTCTGGACAAAGAATCAGCGTGCCCGTATTTGGCCGTTTAAGCCCAGTTTGATCAATTCACCCATTTCCGTTAGTCCTACTGGAATTTCTCTTGTGCCAATGCGTTTCTCAGGCCGTGACTATCCTCTGGACAAACAATCAGCGTGCCCGTATTAGGCCGTTTAGGCCCAGTTTGATCAATTCACCCATTTCCGTTAGTCCTACTGGAATTTCTCTTGTGCCAATGCGTTTCTCAGGCCGTGACTATCCTCTGGACAAAGAATCAGCATGCCCGTAGGAAGCCGTTTAAGCCCAGTTTGATCAATTCACCCATTTCCGTTAGTCCTACTGGAATTTCTCTTGTTCCAATGCGTTTCCCAGGCCGTGACTATCCTCTGGACAAAGAATCAGCGTGCCCGTATTTGGCCATTTAAGCCCAGTTTGATCAATTCACCCATTTCCGTTAGTCCTACTGGAATTTCTCTTGTGCCAATGCGTTTCTCAGGCCGTGACTATCCTCTGGACAAAGAATCAGCGTGCCCGTATTTGGCCGTTTAAGCCCAGTTTGATCAATTCACCCATTTCCGTTAGTCCTACTGGAAGTTCTCTTGTGCGAATGCGTTTCTCAGGCCGTGACTATCCTCTGGACAAAGAATCAGCGTGCCCGTATTTGGCCGTTTAAGCCCAGTTTGATCAATTCACCCATTTCCGTTAGTCCTACTGGAATTTCTCTTGTGCCAATGCGTTTCTCAGGCCGTGACTATCCTCTGGACAAAGAATCAGCGTGCCCGTATTTGGCCGTTTAAGCCCAGTTTGATCAATTCACCCATTTCCGTTAGTCCTACTGGAATTTCTCTTGTGCCAGTGCGTTTCTCAGGCCGTGACTATCCTCTGGACAAAGAATCAGCGTGCCCGTATTTGGCCGTTTAAGCCCAGTTTGATCAATTCACCCATTTCCGTTAGTCCTACTGGAATTTCTCTTGTGCCAATGCGTTTCTCAGGCCGTGACTATCCTCTGGACAAAGAATCAGCGTGCCCGTATTTGGCCGTTTAAGCCCAGTTTGATCAATTCACCCATTTCCGTTAGTCCTACTGGAATTTCTCTTGTGCCAATGCGTTTCTCAGGCCGTGACTATCCTCTGGACAAAGAATCAGCGTGCCCGTATTTGGCCGTTTAAGCCCAGTTTGATCAATTCACCCATTTCCGTTAGTCCTACTGGAATTTCTCTTGTGCGAATGCGTTTCTCAGGCCGTGACTATCCTCTGGACAAAGAATCAGCGTGCCCGTATTTGGCCGTTTAAGCCCAGTTTGATCAATTCACCCATTTCCGTTAGTCCTACTGGAATTTCTCTTGTGCCAATGCGTTTCTCAGGCCGTGACTATCCTCTGGACAAAGAATCAGCGTGCCCGTATTAGGCCGTTTAAGCCCAGTTTGATCAATTCACCCATTTCCGTTAGTCCTACTGGAATTTCTTTTGCGCCAATGAGTTTCTCAGGCCGTGACTATCCTCTGGACAAACAATCAGCGTGCCCGTATTAGGCCGTTTAAGCCCAGTTTGATCAATTCACCCATTTCCGTTAGTCCTACTGGAATTTCTCTTGTTCCAATGCGTTTCCCAGGCCGTGACTATCCTCTGGACAAAGAATCAGCGTGCCCGTATTTGGCCATTTAGGCCCAGTTTGATCAATTCACCCATTTCTGTTAGTCCTACTGGAATTTCTCTTGTGCGAATGGGTTTCTCAGGCCGTGACTATCCTCTGGACAAAGAATCAGCGTGCCCGTATTTGGCCGTTTAAGCCCAGTTTGATCAATTCACCCATTTCCGTTAGTCCTACTGGAATTTCTCTTGTGCCAATGCGTTTCTCAGGCCGTGACTATCCTCTGGACAAAGAATCAGCGTGCCCGTATTTGGCCGTTTAAGCCCAGTTTGATCAATTCACCCATTTCCGTTAGTCCTACTGGAATTTCTCTTGTGCGAATGCGTTTCTCAGGCCGTGACTATCCTCTGGACAAAGAATCAGCGTGCCCGTATTTGGCCGTTTAAGCCCAGTTTGATCAATTCACCCATTTCCGTTAGTCCTACTGGAATTTCTCTTGTGCCAATGCGTTTCTCAGGCCGTGACTATCCTCTGGACAAAGAATCAGCGTGCCCGTATTTGGCCGTTTAAGCCCAGTTTGATCAATTCACCCATTTCCGTTAGTCCTACTGGAATTTCTCTTGTGCCAATGCATTTCTCAGGCCGTGACTATCCTCTGGACGAAGAATGAACGTGCCCGTATTTGGCCGTTTAAGCCCAGTTTGATCAATTCACCCATTTCCGTTAGTCCTACTGGAATTTCTCTTGTGCCAATGCGTTTCTCAGGCCGTGACTATCCTCTGGACAAAGAATCAGCGTGCCCGTATTTGGCCGTTTAAGCCCAGTTTGATCAATTCACCCATTTCCGTTAGTCCTACTGGAATTTCTCTTGTGCGAATGCGTTTCTCAGGCCGTGACTATCCTCTGGACAAAGAATCAGCTTGGCCGTAGGACGCCGTTTAGGCCAGTTTGATCAATTCACCCATTTCCGTTAGTCCTACTGGAATTTCTCTTGTGCCAATGCGTTTCTCAGGCCGTGACTATCCTCTGGACAAAGAATCAGCGTGCCCGTATTTAGCCGTTTAAGCCCAGTTTGATCAATTCACCCATTTCCGTTAGTCCTACTGGAATTTCTCTTGTGCGAATGCGTTTCTCAGGCCGTGACTATCCTCTGGACAAAGAATCAGCGTGCCCGTATTTGGCCGTTTAAGCCCAGTTTGATCAATTCACCCATTTCCGTTAGTCCTACTGGAATTTCTCTTGTGCCAATGCATTTCTCAGGCCGTGACTATCCTCTGGACGAAGAATGAACGTGCCCGTATTTGGCCGTTTAAGCCCAGTTTGATCAATTCACCCATTTCCGTTAGTCCTACTGGAATTTCTCTTGTGCCAATGCGTTTCTCAGGCCGTGACTATCCTCTGGACAAAGAATCAGCGTGCCCGTATTTGGCCGTTTAAGCCCAGTTTGATCAATTCACCCATTTCCGTTAGTCCTACTGGAATTTCTCTTGTGCGAATGCGTTTCTCAGGCCGTGACTATCCTCTGGACAAAGAATCAGCGTGCCCGTATTTGGCCGTTTAAGCCCAGTTTGATCAATTCACCCATTTCCGTTAGTCCTACTGGAATTTCTCTTGTGCCAATGCGTTTCTCAGGCCGTGACTATCCTCTGGACAAAGAATCAGCGTGCCCGTATTTAGCCGTTTAAGCCCAGTTTGATCAATTCACCCATTTCCGTTAGTCCTACTGGAATTTCTCTTGTGCGAATGCGTTTCTCAGGCCGTGACTATCCTCTGGACAAAGAATCAACGTGCCCGTATTTGGCCGTTTAAGCCCAGTTTGATCAATTCACCCATTTCCGTTAGTCCTACTGGAATTTCTCTTGTGCCAATGCGTTTCTCAGGCCGTGACTATCCTCTGGACAAAGAATCAGCGTGCCCGTATTTGGCCGTTTAAGCCCAGTTTGATCAATTCACCCATTTTTGTTAGTCCTACTGGAATTTCTCTTGTGCGAATGCGTTTCTCAGGCCGTGACTATCCTCTGGACAAAGAATCAGCGAGCCCGTATTTGGCCGTTTAAGCCCAGTTTGATCAATTCACCCATTTCCGTTAGTCCTACTGGAATTTCTCTTGTGCGAATGCGTTTCTCAGGCCGTGACTATCCTCTGGACAAAGAATCAGCATGCCCGTATTTGGCCGTTTAAGCCCAGTTTGATCAATTCACCCATTTCCGTTAGTCCTACTGGAATTTCTCTTGTGTCAATGCGTTTCTCAGGCCGTGACTATCCTCTGGACAAAGAATCAGCGTGCCCGTATTAGGCCGTTTAAGCCCAGTTTGATCAATTCACCCATTTCCGTTAGTCCTACTGGAATTTCTCTTGTGCGAATGCGTTTCTCAGGCCGTGACTATCCTCTGGACAAAGAATCAGCGTGCCCGTATTTGGCCGTTTAAGCCCAGTTTGATCAATTCACCCATTTCCGTTAGTCCTACTGGAATTTCTCTTGTGCGAATGCGTTTCTCAGGCCGTGACTATCCTCTGGACAAAGAATCAGCGTGCCCGTATTTGGCCGTTTAAGCCCAGTTTGATCAATTCACCCATTTCCGTTATTCCTACTGGAATTTCTCTTGTGCGAATGCGTTTCTCAGGCCGTGACTATCCTCTGGACAAAGAATCAGCGTGCCCGTATTTGGCCGTTTAAGCCCAGTTTGATCAATTCACCCATTTCCAATAGTCCTACTGGAATTTCTCTTGTGTCAATGCGTTTCTCAGGCCGTGAATATCCTCTGGACAAAGAATCAGCGTGCCCGTATTAGGCCGTTTAAGCCCAGTTTGATCAATTCACCCATTTCCGTTAGTCCTACTGGAATTTCTCTTGTGCGAATGCGTTTCTCAGGCCGTGACTATCCTCTGGACAAAGAATCAGCGTGCCCGTATTTGGCCGTTTAAGCCCAGTTTGATCAATTCACCCATTTTCGATAGTCCTACTGGAATTTCTCTTGTGCGAATTCGTTTCTCAGGCCGTGACTATCCTCTGGACAAAGAATCAGCGTGCCCGTATTAGGCCGTTTAAGCCCAGTTTGATCAATTCACCCATTTCCGTTAGTCCTACTGGAATTTCTCTTGTGCGAATGCGTTTCTCAGGCCGTGACTATCCTCTGGACAAAGAATCAGCGTGCCCGTATTTGGCCGTTTAAGCCCAGTTTGATCAATTCACCCATTTCCGTTAGTCCTACTGGAATTTCTCTTGTGCGAATGCGTTTCTCAGGCCGTGACTATCCTCTGGACAAAGAATCAGCGTGCCCGTATTTGGCCATTTAAGCCCAGTTTGATCAATTCACCCATTTCCGTTAGTCCTACTGGAATTTCTCTTGTGCGAATGCGTTTCTCAGGCCGTGACTATCCTCTGGACAAAGAATCAGCGTGCCCGTATTTGGCCGTTTAAGCCCAGTTTGATCAATTCACCCATTTCCAATAGTCCTACTGGAATTTCTCTTGTGTCAATGCGTTTCTCAGGCCGTGAATATCCTCTGGACAAAGAATCAGCGTGCCCGTATTAGGCCGTTTAAGCCCAGTTTGATCAATTCACCCATTTCCGTTAGTCCTACTGGAATTTCTCTTGTGCGAATGCGTTTCTCAGGCCGTGACTATCCTCTGGACAAAGAATCAGCGTGCCCGTATTTGGCCGTTTAAGCCCAGTTTGATCAATTCACCCATTTTCGATAGTCCTAGTGGAATTTCTCTTGTGCGAATTCGTTTCTCAGGCCGTGACTATCCTCTGGACAAAGAATCAGCGTGCCCGTAGGACGCCGTTTAAGCCCAGTTTGATCAATTCACCCATTTCCAATAGTCCTACTGGAATTTCTCTTGTGTCAATGCGTTTCTCAGGCCGTGAATATCCTCTGGACAAAGAATCAGCGTGCCCGTATTAGGCCGTTTAAGCCCAGTTTGATCAATTCACCCATTTCCGTTAGTCCTACTGGAATTTCTCTTGTGCCAATGCGTTTCTCAGGCCGTGACTATCCTCTGGACAAAGAATCAGCGTGCCCGTATTTGGCCGTTTAAGCCCAGTTTGATCAATTCACCCATTTTCGATAGTCCTAGTGGAATTTCTCTTGTGCGAATTCGTTTCTCAGGCCGTGACTATCCTCTGGACAAAGAATCAGCGTGCCCGTAGGACGCCGTTTAAGCCCAGTTTGATCAATTCACCCATTTCCGTTAGTCCTACTGGAATTTCTCTTGTGCGAATGCGTTTCTCAGGCCGTGACTATCCTCTGGACAAAGAATCAGCGTGCCCGTATTTGGCCGTTTAAGCCCAGTTTGATCAATTCACCCATTTCCGTTAGTCCTACTGGAATTTCTCTTGTGCCAATGCGTTTCTCAGGCCGTGACTATCCTCTGGACAAAGAATCAGCGTGCCCGTATTTGGCCATTTAAGCCCAGTTTGATCAATTCACCCATTTCCGTTAGTCCTACTGGAATTTCTCTTGTGCGAATGCGTTTCTCAGGCCGTGACTATCCTCTGGACAAAGAATCAGCGTGCCCGTATTTGGCCGTTTAAGCCCAGTTTGATCAATTCACCCATTTCCGTTAGTCCTACTGGAATTTCTCTTGTGCCAATGCATTTCTCAGGCCGTGACTATCCTCTGGACAAAGAATCAGCATGCCCGTATTTGGCCGTTTAAGCCCAGTTTGATCAATTCACCCATTTCCGTTAGTCCTACTGGAATTTCTCTTGTGCGAATGCGTTTCTCAGGCCGTGACTATCCTCTGGACAAAGAATCAGCGTGCCCGTATTAGGCCGTTTAAGCCCAGTTTGATCAATTCACCCATTTCCGTTAGTCCTACTGGAATTTCTCTTGTGCGAATGCGTTTCTCAGGCCGTGACTATCCTCTGGACAAAGAATCAGCGTGCCCGTATTTGGCCGTTTAAGCCCAGTTTGATCAATTCACCCATTTCCGTTAGTCCTACTGGAATTTCTCTTGTGCGAATGCGTTTCTCAGGCCGTGACTATCCTCTGGACAAAGAATCAGCGTGCCCGTATTTGGCCGTTTAAGCCCAGTTTGATCAATTCACCCATTTCCGTTAGTCCTACTGGAATTTCTCTTGTGCCAATGCGTTTCTCAGGCCGTGACTATCCTCTGGACAAAGAATCAGCGTGCCCGTATTTGGCCGTTTAAGCCCAGTTTGATCAATTCACCCATTTCCGTTAGTCCTACTGGAATTTCTCTTGTGTCAATGCGTTTCTCAGGCCGTGACTATCCTCTGGACAAAGAATCAGCGTGCCCGTATTTGGCCGTTTAAGCCCAGTTTGATCAATTCACCCATTTCCGTTAGTCCTACTGGAATTTCTCTTGTGCCAATGCGTTTCTCAGGCCGTGACTATCCTCTGGACAAAGAATCCGCGTGCGCGTATTTGGCCGTTTAAGCCCAGTTTGATCAATTCACCCATTTCCGTTAGTCCTACTGGAATTTCTCTTGTGCGAATGCGTTTCTCAGGCCGTGACTATCCTCTGGACAAAGAATCAGCGTGCCCGTATTTGGCCGTTTAAGCCCAGTTTGATCAATTCACCCATTTCCGTTAGTCCTACTGGAATTTCTCTTGTGCCAATGCGTTTCTCAGGCCGTGACTATCCTCTGGACAAAGAATCATCGTGCCCGTAGGACGCCGTTTAAGCCCAGTTTGATCAATTCACCCATTTCCGTTAGTCCTACTGGAATTTCTCTTGTGCCAATGCGTTTCTCAGGCCGTGACTATCCTCTGGACAAAGAATCAGCGTGCCCGTATTTGGCCGTTTAAGCCCAGTTTGATCAATTCACCCATTTCCGTTAGTCCTACTGGAATTTCTCTTGTGCCAATGCGTTTCTCAGGCCGTGACTATCCTCTGGACAAAGAATCAGCGTGCCCGTATTTGGCCATTTAAGCCCAGTTTGATCAATTCACCCATTTCCGTTAGTCCTACTGGAATTTCTCTTGTGCCAATGCGTTTCTCAGGCCGTGACTATCCTCTGGACAAAGAATCAGCGTGCCCGTATTTGGCCGTTTAAGCCCAGTTTGATCAATTCACCCATTTCCGTTAGTCCTACTGGAATTTCTCTTGTGCGAATGCGTTTCTCAGGCCGTGACTATCCTCTGGACAAAGAATCAGCGTGCCCGTATTTGGCCGTTTCAGCCCAGTTTGATCAATTCACCCATTTCCGTTAGTCCTACTGGAATTTCTCTTGTGCCAATGCGTTTCTCAGGCCGTGACTATCCTCTGGACAAAGAATCAGCGTGCCCGTATTTGGCCGTTTAAGCCCAGTTTGATCAATTCACCCATTTCCGTTAGTCCTACTGGAATTTCTCTTGTGCGAATGCGTTTCTCAGGCCGTGACTATCCTCTGGACAAAGAATCAGCGTGCCCGTATTTGGCCGTTTAAGCCCAGTTTGATCAATTCACCCATTTCCGTTAGTCCTACTGGAATTTCTCTTGTGCGAATGCGTTTCTCAGGCCGTGACTATCCTCTGGACAAAGAATCAGCGTGCCCGCAGGACGCCGTTATGGCCCAGTTTGATCAATTCACCCATTTCCGTTAGTCCTACTGGAATTTCTCTTGTGCCAATGCGTTTCTCAGGCCGTGACTATCCTCTGGACAAAGAATCATCGTGCCCGTAGGACGCCGTTTAAGCCCAGTTTGATCAATTCACCCATTTCCGTTAGTCCTACTGGAATTTCTCTTGTGCCAATGCGTTTCTCAGGCCGTGACTATCCTCTGGACAAAGAATCAGCGTGCCCGTATTTGGCCGTTTAAGCCCAGTTTGATCAATTCACCCATTTCCGTTAGTCCTACTGGAATTTCTCTTGTGCCAATGCGTTTCTCAGGCCGTGACTATCCTCTGGACAAAGAATCAGCGTGCCCGTATTTGGCCATTTAAGCCCAGTTTGATCAATTCACCCATTTCCGTTAGTCCTACTGGAATTTCTCTTGTGCCAATGCGTTTCTCAGGCCGTGACTATCCTCTGGACAAAGAATCAGCGTGCCCGTATTTGGCCGTTTAAGCCCAGTTTGATCAATTCACCCATTTCCGTTAGTCCTACTGGAATTTCTCTTGTGCGAATGCGTTTCTCAGGCCGTGACTATCCTCTGGACAAAGAATCAGCGTGCCCGTATTTGGCCGTTTCAGCCCAGTTTGATCAATTCACCCATTTCCGTTAGTCCTACTGGAATTTCTCTTGTGCCAATGCGTTTCTCAGGCCGTGACTATCCTCTGGACAAAGAATCAGCGTGCCCGTATTTGGCCGTTTAAGCCCAGTTTGATCAATTCACCCATTTCCGTTAGTCCTACTGGAATTTCTCTTGTGCGAATGCGTTTCTCAGGCCGTGACTATCCTCTGGACAAAGAATCAGCGTGCCCGTATTTGGCCGTTTAAGCCCAGTTTGATCAATTCACCCATTTCCGTTAGTCCTACTGGAATTTCTCTTGTGCGAATGCGTTTCTCAGGCCGTGACTATCCTCTGGACAAAGAATCAGCGTGCCCGCAGGACGCCGTTATGGCCCAGTTTGATCAATTCACCCATTTCCGTTAGTCCTACTGGAATTTCTCTTGTGCCAATGCGTTTCTCAGGCCGTGACTATCCTCTGGACAAAGAATCAGCATGCCCGTATTTGGCCGTTTAAGCCCAGTTTGATCAATTCACCCATTTCCGTTAGTCCTACTGGAATTTCTCTTGTGCGAATGCGTTTCTCAGGCCGTGACTATCCTCTGGACAAAGAATCAGCGTGCCCGTATTTGGCCGTTTCAGCCCAGTTTGCGCATTTCACCCATTTCCGTTAGTCCTACTGGAATTTCTCTTGTGCGAATGCGTTTCTCAGGCCGTGACTATCCTCTGGACAAAGAATCAGCGTGCCCGTATTTGGCCGTTTAAGCCCAGTTTGATCAATTCACCCATTTCCGTTAGTCCTACTGGAATTTCTCTTGTGCGAATGCGTTTCTCAGGCCGTGACTATCCTCTGGACAAAGAATCCGCGTGCCCGTATTTGGCCGTTTAAGCCCAGTTTGATCAATTCACCCATTTCCGTTAGTCCTACTGGAATTTCTCTTGTGCCAATGCGTTTCTCAGGCCGTGACTATCCTCTGGACAAAGAATCAGCGTGCCCGTATTTGGCCGTTTCAGCCCAGTTTGCGCATTTCATCCATTTCCGTTAGTCCTACTGGAATTTCTCTTGTGCGAATGCGTTTCTCAGGCCGTGACTATCCTCTGGACAAAGAATCAGCGTGCCCGTATTTGGCCGTTTAAGCCCAGTTTGATCAATTCACCCATTTCCGTTAGTCCTAGTGGAATTTCTCTTGTGCCAATGCGTTTCTCAGGCCGTGACTATCCTCTGGACAAAGAATCAGCGTGCCCGTATTAGGCCGTTTAAGCCCAGTTTGATCAATTCACCCATTTCCGTTAGTCCTACTGGAATTTCTCTTGTGCCAATGCGTTTCTCAGGCCGTGACTATCCTCTGGACAAAGAATCAGCGTGCCCGTATTAGGCCGTTTAAGCCCAGTTTGATCAATTCACCCATTTCCGTTAGTCCTACTGGAATTTCTCTTGTGCGAATGCGTTTCTCAGGCCGTGACTATCCTCTGGACAAAGAATCAGCGTGCCCGTATTTGGCCGTTTAAGCCCAGTTTGATCAATTCACCCATTTCCGTTAGTCCTACTGGAATTTCTCTTGTGCGAATGCGTTTCTCAGGCCGTGACTATCCTCTGGACAAAGAATCAGCGTGCCCGTATTTGGCCGTTTAAGCCCAGTTTGATCAATTCACCCATTTCCGTTAGTCCTACTGGAATTTCTCTTGTGCGAATGCGTTTCTCAGGCCGTGACTTTCCTCTGGACAAAGAATCAGCGTGCCCGTATTTGGCCGTTTAAGCCCAGTTTGATCAATTCACCCATTTCCGTTAGTCCTACTGGAATTTCTCTTGTGCGAATGCGTTTCTCAGGCCGTGACTATCCTCTGGACAAAGAATCAGCGTGCCCGTATTTGGCCGTTTCAGCCCAGTTTGCGCATTTCACCCATTTCCGTTAGTCCTACTGGAATTTCTCTTGTGCGAATGCGTTTCTCAGGCCGTGACTATCCTCTGGAGAAAGAATCAGCGTGCCCGTATTTGGCCGTTTAAGCCCAGTTTGATCAATTCACCCATTTCCGTTAGTCCTACTGGAATTTCTCTTGTGCCAATGCGTTTCTCAGGCCGTGACTATCCTCTGGACAAAGAATCAGCGTGCCCGTATTAGGCCGTTTAAGCCCAGTTTGATCAATTCACCCATTTCCGTTAGTCCTACTGGAATTTCTCTTGTGCGAATGCGTTTCTCAGGCCGTGACTATCCTCTGGACAAACAATCAGCGTGCCCGTATTTGGCCGTTTAAGCCCAGTTTGATCAATTCACCCATTTCCGTTAGTCCTACTGGAATTTCTCTTGTGCGAATGCGTTTCTCAGGCCGTGACTATCCTCTGGACAAAGAATCAGCGTGCCCGTATTTGGCCGTTTAAGCCCAGTTTGATCAATTCACCCATTTCCGTTAGTCCTACTGGAATTTCTCTTGTGCGAATGCGTTTCTCAGGCCGTGACTATCCTCTGGACAAAGAATCAGCGTGCCCGTATTTGGCCGTTTAAGCCCAGTTTGATCAATTCACCCATTTCCGTTAGTCCTACTGGAATTTCTCTTGTGCGAATGCGTTTCTCAGGCCGTGACTATCCTCTGGACAAAGAATCAGCGTGCCCGTATTTGGCCGTTTCAGCCCAGTTTGCGCATTTCACCCATTTCCGTTAGTCCTACTGGAATTTCTCTTGTGCCAATGCGTTTCTCAGGCCGTGACTATCCTCTGGACAAAGAATCAGCGTGCCCGTATTTGGCCGTTTAAGCCCAGTTTGATCAATTCACCCATTTCCGTTAGTCCTACTGGAATTTCTCTTGTGCCAATGCGTTTCTCAGGCCGTGACTATCCTCTGGACAAAGAATCAGCGTGCCCGTATTAGGCCGTTTAAGCCCAGTTTGATCAATTCACCCATTTCCGTTAGTCCTACTGGAATTTCTCTTGTGCGAATGCGTTTCTCAGGCCGTGACTATCCTCTGGACAAAGAATCAGCGTGCCCGTATTTGGCCGTTTAAGCCCAGTTTGATCAATTCACCCATTTCCGTTAGTCCTACTGGAATTTCTCTTGTGCCAATGCGTTTCTCAGGCCGTGACTATCCTCTGGACAAAGAATCAGCGTGCCCGTATTTGGCCGTTTGGGCCCAGTTTGATCAATTCACCCATTTCCGTTAGTCCTACTGGAATTTCTCTTGTGCGAATGCGTTTCTCAGGCCGTGACTATCCTCTGGACAAAGAATCAGCGTGCCCGTATTTGGCCGTCTAAGCCCAGTTTGATCAATTCACCCATTTCCGTTAGTCCTACTGGAATTTCTCTTGTGCGAATGCGTTTCTCAGGCCGTGACTATCCTCTGGACAAAGAATCAGCGTGCCCGTATTTGGCCGTTTAAGCACAGTTTGATCAATTCACCCATTTCCGTTAGTCCTACTGGAATTTCTCTTGTGCCAATGCGTTTCTCAGGCCGTGACTATCCTCTGGACAAAGAATCAGCGTGCCCGTATTTGGCCGTTTAAGCCCAGTTTGATCAATTCACCCATTTCCGTTAGTCCTACTGGAATTTCTCTTGTGCGAATGCGTTTCTCAGGCCGTGACTATCCTCTGGACAAAGAATCAGCGTGCCCGTATTTGGCCGTTTCAGCCCAGTTTGCGCATTTCACCCATTTCCGTTAGTCCTACTGGAATTTCTCTTGTGCGAATGCGTTTCTCAGGCCGTGACTATCCTCTGGACAAAGAATCAGCGTGCCCGTATTTGGCCGTCTAAGCCCAGTTTGATCAATTCACCCATTTCCGTTAGTCCTACTGGAATTTCTCTTGTGCCAATGCGTTTCTCAGGCCGTGACTATCCTCTGGACAAAGAATCAGCGTGCCCGTATTTGGCCGTTTAAGCACAGTTTGATCAATTCACCCATTTCCGTTAGTCCTACTGGAATTTCTCTTGTGCCAATGCGTTTCTCAGGCCGTGACTATCCTCTGGACAAAGAATCAGCGTGCCCGTATTTGGCCGTTTAAGCCCAGTTTGATCAATTCACCCATTTCCGTTAGTCCTACTGGAATTTCTCTTGTGCGAATGCGTTTCTCAGGCCGTGACTATCCTCTGGACAAAGAATCAGCGTGCCCGTATTTGGCCGTTTCAGCCCAGTTTGCGCATTTCACCCATTTCCGTTAGTCCTACTGGAATTTCTCTTGTGCGAATGCGTTTCTCAGGCCGTGACTATCCTCTGGACAAAGAATCAGCGTGCCCGTATTTGGCCGTTTAAGCCCAGTTTGATCAATTCACCCATTTCCGTTAGTCCTACTGGAATTTCTCTTGTGCCAATGCGTTTCTCAGGCCGTGACTATCCTCTGGACAAAGAATCAGCGTGCCCGTATTAGGCCGTTTAAGCCCAGTTTGATCAATTCACCCATTTCCGTTAGTCCTACTGGAATTTCTCTTGTGCGAATGCGTTTCTCAGGCCGTGACTATCCTCTGGACAAAGAATCAGCGTGCCCGTATTTGGCCGTTTAAGCCCAGTTTGATCAATTCACCCATTTCCGTTAGTCCTACTGGAATTTCTCTTGTGCCAATGCGTTTCTCAGGCCGTGACTATCCTCTGGACAAAGAATCAGCGTGCCCGTATTTGGCCGTTTAAGCCCAGTTTGATCAATTCACCCATTTCCGTTAGTCCTACTGGAATTTCTCTTGTGCGAATGCGTTTCTCAGGCCGTGACTATCCTCTGGACAAAGAATCAGCGTGCCCGTATTTGGCCGTTTAAGCCCAGTTTGATCAATTCACCCATTTCCGTTAGTCCTACTGGAATTTCTCTTGTGCGAATGCGTTTCTCAGGCCGTGACTATCCTCTGGACAAAGAATCAGCGTGCCCGTATTTGGCCGTTTCAGCCCAGTTTGCGCATTTCACCCATTTCCGTTAGTCCTACTGGAATTTCTCTTGTGCCAATGCGTTTCTCAGGCCGTGACTATCCTCTGGACAAAGAATCAGCGTGCCCGTATTTGGCCGTTTAAGCCCAGTTTGATCAATTCACCCATTTCCGTTAGTCCTACTGGAATTTCTCTTGTGCCAATGCGTTTCTCAGGCCGTGACTATCCTCTGGACAAAGAATCAGCGTGCCCGTATTAGGCCGTTTAAGCCCAGTTTGATCAATTCACCCATTTCCGTTAGTCCTACTGGAATTTCTCTTGTGCGAATGCGTTTCTCAGGCCGTGACTATCCTCTGGACAAAGAATCAGCGTGCCCGTATTTGGCCGTCTAAGCCCAGTTTGATCAATTCACCCATTTCCGTTAGTCCTACTGGAATTTCTCTTGTGCCAATGCGTTTCTCAGGCCGTGACTATCCTCTGGACAAAGAATCAGCGTGCCCGCAGGACGCCGTTTAAGCACAGTTTGATCAATTCACCCATTTCCGTTAGTCCTACTGGAATTTCTCTTGTGCCAATGCGTTTCTCAGGCCGTGACTATCCTCTGGACAAAGAATCAGCGTGCCCGTATTTGGCCGTTTAAGCCCAGTTTGATCAATTCACCCATTTCCGTTAGTCCTACTGGAATTTCTCTTGTGCCAATGCGTTTCTCAGGCCGTGACTATCCTCTGGACAAAGAATCAGCGTGCCCGTATTTGGCCGTTTAAGCCCAGTTTGATCAATTCACCCATTTCCGTTAGTCCTACTGGAATTTCTCTTGTGCGAATGCGTTTCTCAGGCCGTGACTATCCTCTGGACAAAGAATCAGCGTGCCCGTATTTGGCCGTTTAAGCCCAGTTTGATCAATTCACCCATTTCCGTTAGTCCTACTGGAATTTCTCTTGTGCGAATGCGTTTCTCAGGCCGAGACTATCCTCTGTACAAAGAATCAGCGTGCCCGTATTTGGCCGTTTAAGCCCAGTTTGATCAATTCACCCATTTCCGTTAGTCCTACTGGAATTTCTCTTGTGCGAATGCGTTTCTCAGGCCGTGACTATCCTCTGGACAAAGAATCATCGTGCCCGTAGGACGCCGTTTAAGCCCAGTTTGATCAATTCACCCATTTCCGTTAGTCCTACTGGAATTTCTCTTGTGCGAATGCGTTTCTCAGGCCGTGACTATCCTCTGGACAAAGAATCAGCGTGCCCGTATTTGGCCGTTTAAGCCCAGTTTGATCAATTCACCCATTTCCGTTAGTCCTACTGGAATTTCTCTTGTGCGAATGCGTTTCTCAGGCCGTGACTATCCTCTGGACAAAGAATCAGCGTGCCCGTATTTGGCCGTTTCAGCCCAGTTTGCGCATTTCACCCATTTCCGTTAGTCCTACTGGAATTTCTCTTGTGCCAATGCGTTTCTCAGGCCGTGACTATCCTCTGGACAAAGAATCAGCGTGCCCGTATTTGGCCGTTTAAGCCCAGTTTGATCAATTCACCCATTTCCGTTAGTCCTACTGGAATTTCTCTTGTGCCAATGCGTTTCTCAGGCCGTGACTATCCTCTGGACAAAGAATCAGCGTGCCCGTATTAGGCCGTTTAAGCCCAGTTTGATCAATTCACCCATTTCCGTTAGTCCTACTGGAATTTCTCTTGTGCCAATGCGTTTCTCAGGCCGTGACTATCCTCTGGACAAAGAATCAGCGTGCCCGTATTAGGCCGTTTAAGCCCAGTTTGATCAATTCACCCATTTCCGTTAGTCCTACTGGAATTTCTCTTGTGCCAATGCGTTTCTCAGGCCGTGACTATCCTCTGGACAAAGAATCAGCGTGCCCGTATTTGGCCGTTTCAGCCCAGTTTGCGCATTTCACCCATTTCCGTTAGTCCTACTGGAATTTCTCTTGTGCGAATGCGTTTCTCAGGCCGTGACTATCCTCTGGACAAAGAATCAGCGTGCCCGTATTTGGCCGTTTAAGCCCAGTTTGATCAATTCACCCATTTCCGTTAGTCCTACTGGAATTTCTCTTGTGCCAATGCGTTTCTCAGGCCGTGACTATCCTCTGGACAAAGAATCAGCGTGCCCGTATTAGGCCGTTTAAGCCCAGTTTGATCAATTCACCCATTTCCGTTAGTCCTACTGGAATTTCTCTTGTGCGAATGCGTTTCTCAGGCCGTGACTATCCTCTGGACAAAGAATCAGCGTGCCCGTATTTGGCCGTCTAAGCCCAGTTTGATCAATTCACCCATTTCCGTTAGTCCTACTGGAATTTCTCTTGTGCCAATGCGTTTCTCAGGCCGTGACTATCCTCTGGACAAAGAATCAGCGTGCCCGTATTTGGCCGTTTAAGCACAGTTTGATCAATTCACCCATTTCCGTTAGTCCTACTGGAATTTCTCTTGTGCCAATGCGTTTCTCAGGCCGTGACTATCCTCTGGACAAAGAATCCGCGTGCCCGTATTTGGCCGTTTAAGCCCAGTTTGATCAATTCACCCATTTCCGTTAGTCCTACTGGAATTTCTCTTGTGCCAATGCGTTTCTCAGGCCGTGACTATCCTCTGGACAAAGAATCAGCGTGCCCGTATTTGGCCGTTTAAGCCCAGTTTGATCAATTCACCCATTTCCGTTAGTCCTACTGGAATTTCTCTTGTGCCAATGCGTTTCTCAGGCCGTGACTATCCTCTGGACAAAGAATCAGCGTGCCCGTATTTGGCCGTTTAAGCCCAGTTTGATCAATTCACCCATTTCCGTTAGTCCTACTGGAATTTCTCTTGTGCGAATGCGTTTCTCAGGCCGTGACTATCCTCTGGACAAAGAATCAGCGTGCCCGTATTTGGCCGTTTAAGCCCAGTTTGATCAATTCACCCATTTCCGTTAGTCCTACTGGAATTTCTCTTGTGCGAATGCGTTTCTTAGGCCGTGACTATCCTCTGGACAAAGAATCAGCGTGCCCGTATTTGGCCGTTTAAGCCCAGTTTGATCAATTCACCCATTTCCGTTAGTCCTACTGGAATTTCTCTTGTGCGAATGCGTTTCTCAGGCCGTGACTATCCTCTGGACAAAGAATCCGCGTGCCCGTATTTGGCCGTTTAAGCCCAGTTTGATCAATTCACCCATTTCCGTTAGTCCTACTGGAATTTCTCTTGTGCGAATGCGTTTCTCAGGCCGAGACTATCCTCTGGACAAAGAATCAGCGTGCCCGTATTAGGCCGTTTAAGCCCAGTTTGATCAATTCACCCATTTCCGTTAGTCCTACTGGAATTTCTCTTGTGCGAATGCGTTTCTCAGGCCGTGACTATCCTCTGGACAAAGAATCAGCGTGCCCGTATTTGGCCGTTTAAGCCCAGTTTGATCAATTCACCCATTTCCGTTAGTCCTACTGGAATTTCTCTTGTGCCAATGCGTTTCTCAGGCCGTGACTATCCTCTGGACAAAGAATCAGCGTGCCCGTATTTTGCCGTTTCAGCCCAGTTTGATCAATTCACCCATTTCCGTTAGTCCTACTGGAATTTCTCTTGTGCCAATGCGTTTCTCAGGCCGTGACTATCCTCTGGACAAAGAATCAGCGTGCCCGTATTTGGCCGTTTAAGCCCAGTTTGATCAATTCACCCATTTCCGTTCGTCCTACTGGAATTTCTCTTGTGCCAATGTGTTTCTCAGGCCGTGACTATCCTCTGGACAAAGAATCAGCGTGCCCGTATTTGGCCGTTTAAGCCCAGTTTGATCAATTCACCCATTTCCGTTAGTCCTACTGGAATTTCTCTTGTGCGAATGCGTTTCTCAGGCCGTGACTATCCTCTGGACAAAGAATCAGCGTGCCCGTATTTGGCCGTTCAAGCCCAGTTTGCGCATTTCACCCATTTCCGTTAGTCCTACTGGAATTTCTCTTGTGCGAATGCGTTTCCCAGGCCGTGACTATCCTCTGGACAAAGAATCAGCGTGCCCGTATTTGGCCGTTTAAGCCCAGTTTGATCAATCCACCCATTTCCGTTAGTCCTACTGGAATTTCTCTTGTGCCAATGCGTTTCTCAGGCCGTGACTATCCTCTGGACAAAGAATCAGCGTGCCCGTATTAGGCCGTTTAAGCCCAGTTTGATCAATTCACCCATTTCCGTTAGTCCTACTGGAATTTCTCTTGTGCGAATGCGTTTCTCAGGCCGTGACTATCCTCTGGACAAAGAATCAGCGTGCCCGTATTTGGCCGTCTAAGCCCAGTTTGATCAATTCACCCATTTCCGTTAGTCCTACTGGAATTTCTCTTGTGCGAATGCGTTTCTCAGGCCGTGACTATCCTCTGGACAAAGAATCCGCGTGCCCGTATTTGGCCGTTTAAGCCCAGTTTGATCAATTCACCCATTTCCGTTAGTCCTACTGGAATTTCTCTTGTGCCAATGCGTTTCTCAGGCCGTGACTATCCTCTGGACAAAGAATCAGCGTGCCCGTATTTGGCCGTTTAAGCCCAGTTTGATCAATTCACCCATTTCCGTTAGTCCTACTGGAATTTCTCTTGTGCCAATGCGTTTCTCAGGCCGTGACTATCCTCTGGACAAAGAATCAGCGTGCCCGTATTTTGCCGTTCAAGCCCAGTTTGATCAATTCACCCATTTCCGTTAGTCCTACTGGAATTTCTCTTGTGCGAATGCGTTTCTCAGGCCGTGACTATCCTCTGGACAAAGAATCAGCGTGCCCGTATTTGGCCGTTTAAGCCCAGTTTGATCAATTCACCCATTTCCGTTAGTCCTACTGGAATTTCTCTTGTGCGAATGCGTTTCTTAGGCCGTGACTATCCTCTGGACAAAGAATCAGCGTGCCCGTATTTGGCCGTTTAAGCCCAGTTTGATCAATTCACCCATTTCCGTTAGTCCTACTGGAATTTCTCTTGTGCGAATGCGTTTCTCAGGCCGTGACTATCCTCTGGACAAAGAATCCGCGTGCCCGTATTTGGCCGTTTAAGCCCAGTTTGATCAATTCACCCATTTCTGTTAGTCCTACTGGAATTTCTCTTGTGCGAATGCGTTTCTCAGGCCGAGACTATCCTCTGGACAAAGAATCAGCGTGCCCGTATTTGGCCGTTTAAGCCCAGTTTGATCAATTCACCCATTTCCGTTAGTCCTACTGGAATTTCTCTTGTGCCAATGCGTTTCTCAGGCCGTGACTATCCTCTGGACAAAGAATCAGCGTGCCCGTATTAGGCCGTTTAAGCCCAGTTTGATCAATTCACCCATTTCCGTTAGTCCTACTGGAATTTCTCTTGTGCGAATGCGTTTCTCAGGCCGTGACTATCCTCTGGACAAAGAATCAGCGTGCCCGTATTTGGCCGTTTAAGCCCAGTTTGATCAATTCACCCATTTCCGTTCGTCCTACTGGAATTTCTCTTGTGCCAATGTGTTTCTCAGGCCGTGACTATCCTCTGGACAAAGAATCAGCGTGCCCGTATTTGGCCGTTTAAGCCCAGTTTGATCAATTCACCCATTTCCGTTAGTCCTACTGGAATTTCTCTTGTGCCAATGCGTTTCTCAGGCCGAGACTATCCTCTGGACAAAGAATCAGCGTGCCCGTATTTGGCCGTTTAAGCCCAGTTTGATCAATTCACCCATTTCCGTTAGTCCTACTGGAATTTCTCTTGTGCGAATGCGTTTCTCAGGCCGTGACTATCCTCTGGACAAAGAATCAGCGTGCCCGTATTTGGCCGTTTAAGCCCAGTTTGATCAATTCACCCATTTCCGTTAGTCCCACTGGAATTTCTCTTGTGCGAATGCGTTTCTCAGGCCGTGACTATCCTCTGGACAAAGAATCAGCGTGCCCGTATTTGGCCATTTAAGCCCAGTTTGATCAATTCACCCATTTCCGTTAGTCCTATTGGAATTTCTCTTGTGCCAATGCGTTTCTCAGGCCGTGACTATCCTCTGGACAAAGAATCAGCGTGCCCGTATTTGGCCGTTTAAGCCCAGTTTGATCAATTCACCCATTTCCGTTAGTCCTACTGGAATTTCTCTTGTGCGAATGCGTTTCTCAGGCCGAGACTATCCTCTGGACAAAGAATCAGCGTGCCCGTATTAGGCCGTTTAAGCCCAGTTTGATCAATTCACCCATTTCCGTTAGTCCTACTGGAATTTCTCTTGTGCGAATGCGTTTCTCAGGCCGTGACTATCCTCTGGACAAAGAATCAGCGTGCCCGTATTTGGCCGTTTAAGCCCAGTTTGATCAATTCACCCATTTCCGTTAGTCCTACTGGAATTTCTCTTGTGCCAATGCGTTTCTCAGGCCGTGACTATCCTCTGGACAAAGAATCAGCGTGCCCGTATTTTGCCGTTTCAGCCCAGTTTGATCAATTCACCCATTTCCGTTAGTCCTACTGGAATTTCTCTTGTGCCAATGCGTTTCTCAGGCCGTGACTATCCTCTGGACAAAGAATCAGCGTGCCCGTATTTGGCCGTTTAAGCCCAGTTTGATCAATTCACCCATTTCCGTTCGTCCTACTGGAATTTCTCTTGTGCCAATGTGTTTCTCAGGCCGTGACTATCCTCTGGACAAAGAATCAGCGTGCCCGTATTTGGCCGTTTCAGCCCAGTTTGCGCATTTCACCCATTTCCGTTAGTCCTAGTGGAATTTCTCTTGTGCCAATGCGTTTCTCAGGCCGTGACTATCCTCTGGACAAAGAATCAGCGTGCCCGTATTTGGCCGTTTAAGCCCAGTTTGATCAATCCACCCATTTCCGTTAGTCCTACTGGAATTTCTCTTGTGCCAATGCGTTTCTCAGGCCGTGACTATCCTCTGGACAAAGAATCAGCGTGCCCGTATTAGGCCGTTTAAGCCCAGTTTGATCAATTCACCCATTTCCGTTAGTCCTACTGGAATTTCTCTTGTGCGAATGCGTTTCTCAGGCCGTGACTATCCTCTGGACAAAGAATCAGCGTGCCCGTATTTGGCCGTCTAAGCCCAGTTTGATCAATTCACCCATTTCCGTTAGTCCTACTGGAATTTCTCTTGTGCCAATGCGTTTCTCAGGCCGTGACTATCCTCTGGACAAAGAATCCGCGTGCCCGTATTTGGCCGTTTAAGCCCAGTTTGATCAATTCACCCATTTCCGTTAGTCCTACTGGAATTTCTCTTGTGCCAATGCGTTTCTCAGGCCGTGACTATCCTCTGGACAAAGAATCAGCGTGCCCGTATTTGGCCGTTTAAGCCCAGTTTGATCAATTCACCCATTTCCGTTAGTCCTACTGGAATTTCTCTTGTGCCAATGCGTTTCTCAGGCCGTGACTATCCTCTGGACAAAGAATCAGCGTGCCCGTATTTGGCCGTTTAAGCCCAGTTTGATCAATTCACCCATTTCCGTTAGTCCTACTGGAATTTCTCTTGTGCGAATGCGTTTCTCAGGCCGTGACTATCCTCTGGACAAAGAATCAGCGTGCCCGTATTTGGCCGTTTAAGCCCAGTTTGATCAATTCACCCATTTCCGTTAGTCCTACTGGAATTTCTCTTGTGCGAATGCGTTTCTTAGGCCGTGACTATCCTCTGGACAAAGAATCAGCGTGCCCGTATTTGGCCGTTTAAGCCCAGTTTGATCAATTCACCCATTTCCGTTAGTCCTACTGGAATTTCTCTTGTGCCAATGCGTTTCTCAGGCCGTGACTATCCTCTGGACAAAGAATCCGCGTGCCCGTATTTGGCCGTTTAAGCCCAGTTTGATCAATTCACCCATTTCCGTTAGTCCTACTGGAATTTCTCTTGTGCCAATGCGTTTCTCAGGCCGAGACTATCCTCTGGACAAAGAATCAGCGTGCCCGTATTTGGCCGTTTAAGCCCAGTTTGATCAATTCACCCATTTCCGTTAGTCCTACTGGAATTTCTCTTGTGCCAATGCGTTTCTCAGGCCGTGACTATCCTCTGGACAAAGAATCAGCGTGCCCGTATTAGGCCGTTTAAGCCCAGTTTGATCAATTCACCCATTTCCGTTAGTCCTACTGGAATTTCTCTTGTGCGAATGCGTTTCTCAGGCCGTGACTATCCTCTGGACAAAGAATCAGCGTGCCCGTATTTGGCCGTTTAAGCCCAGTTTGATCAATTCACCCATTTCCGTTCGTCCTACTGGAATTTCTCTTGTGCCAATGTGTTTCTCAGGCCGTGACTATCCTCTGGACAAAGAATCAGCGTGCCCGTATTTGGCCGTTTAAGCCCAGTTTGATCAATTCACCCATTTCCGTTAGTCCTACTGGAATTTCTCTTGTGCCAATGCGTTTCTCAGGCCGAGACTATCCTCTGGACAAAGAATCAGCGTGCCCGTATTTGGCCGTTTAAGCCCAGTTTGATCAATTCACCCATTTCCGTTAGTCCTACTGGAATTTCTCTTGTGCGAATGCGTTTCTCAGGCCGTGACTATCCTCTGGACAAAGAATCAGCGTGCCCGTATTTGGCCGTTTAAGCCCAGTTTGATCAATTCACCCATTTCCGTTAGTCCCACTGGAATTTCTCTTGTGCGAATGCGTTTCTCAGGCCGTGACTATCCTCTGGACAAAGAATCAGCGTGCCCGTATTTGGCCATTTAAGCCCAGTTTGATCAATTCACCCATTTCCGTTAGTCCTATTGGAATTTCTCTTGTGCCAATGCGTTTCTCAGGCCGTGACTATCCTCTGGACAAAGAATCAGCGTGCCCGTATTTGGCCGTTTAAGCCGAGTTTGATCAATACACCCATTTCCGTTAGTCCCACTGGAATTTCTCTTGTGCCAATGCGTTTCTCAGGCCGTGACTATCCTCTGGACAAAGAATCAGCATGCCCGTATTTGGCCGTTTAAGCCCAGTTTGATCAATTCACCCATTTCCGTTAGTCCTACTGGAATTTCTCTTGTGCGAATGCGTTTCTCAGGCCGTGACTATCCTCTGGACAAAGAATCAGCGTGCCCGTATTTGGCCGTTTAAGCCCAGTTTGATCAATTCACCCATTTCCGTTAGTCCTACTGGAATTTCTCTTGTGCGAATGCGTTTCTCAGGCCGTGACTATCCTCTGGACAAAGAATCAGCGTGCCCGTATTTGGCCGTTTAAGCCCAGTTTGATCAATTCACCCATTTCCGTTAGTCCTACTGGAATTTCTCTTGTGCGAATGCGTTTCTCAGGCCGAGACTATCCTCTGGACAAAGAATCAGCGTGCCCGTATTTGGCCGTCTAAGCCCAGTTTGATCAATTCACCCATTTCCGTTAGTCCTACTGGAATTTCTCTTGTGCCAATGCGTTTCTCAGGCCGTGACTATCCTCTGGACAAAGAATCAGCGTGCCCGTATTTGGCCGTTTAAGCCCAGTTTGATCAATTCACCCATTTCCGTTAGTCCCACTGGAATTTCTCTTGTGCGAATGCGTTTCTCAGGCCGTGACTATCCTCTGGACAAAGAATCAGCGTGCCCGTATTTGGCCGTTTAAGCCCAGTTTGATCAATTCACCCATTTCCGTTAGTCCTACTGGAATTTCTCTTGTGCCAATGCGTTTCTCAGGCCGTGACTATCCTCTGGACAAAGAATCAGCGTTCCCGTATTTGGCCGTTTAAGCCCAGTTTGATCAATTCACCCATTTCCGTTAGTCCTACTGGACGTTCTCTTGTGCCAATGCGTTTCTCAGGCCGTGACTATCCTCTGGACAAAGAATCAGCATGCCCGTATTTGGCCGTTTAAGCCCAGTTTGATCAATTCACCCATTTCCGTTAGTCCTACTGGAATTTCTCTTGTGCCAATGCGTTTCTCAGGCCGTGACTATCCTCTGGACAAAGAATCAGCGTGCCCGTATTAGGCCGTTTAAGCCCAGTTTGATCAATTCACCCATTTCCGTTAGTCCTACTGGAATTTCTCTTGTGCGAATGCGTTTCTCAGGCCGTGACTATCCTCTGGACAAAGAATCAGCGTGCCCGTATTTGGCCGTTTAAGCCCAGTTTGATCAATTCACCCATTTCCGTTAGTCCTACTGGAATTTCTCTTGTGCGAATGCGTTTCTCAGGCCGAGACTATCCTCTGGACAAAGAATCACCGTGCCCGTATTTGGCCGTTTAAGCCCAGTTTGATCAATTCACCCATTTCCGTTAGTCCTACTGGAATTTCTCTTGTGCCAATGCGTTTCTCAGGCCGTGACTATCCTCTGGACAAAGAATCAGCGTGCCCGTATTTGGCCGTTTAAGCCCAGTTTGATCAATTCACCCATTTCCGTTAGTCCTACTGGAATTTCTCTTGTGCGAATGCGTTTCTCAGGCCGTGACTATCCTCTGGACAAAGAATCAGCGTGCCCGTATTTGGCCGTTTAAGCCCAGTTTGATCAATTCACCCATTTCCGTTAGTCCTACTGGAATTTCTCTTGTGCGAATGCGTTTCTCAGGCCGTGACTATCCTCTGGACAAAGAATCAGCGTGCCCGTATTTGGCCGTTTAAGCCCAGTTTGATCAATACACCCATTTCCGTTAGTCCCACTGGAATTTCTCTTGTGCGAATGCGTTTCTCAGGCCGTGACTATCCTCTGGACAAAGAATCAGCGTGCCCGTATTTTGCCGTTTCAGCCCAGTTTGATCAATTCACCCATTTCCGTTAGTCCTACTGGAATTTCTCTTGTGCCAATGCGTTTCTCAGGCCGTGACTATCCTCTGGACAAAGAATCAGCGTGCCCGTATTTGGCCGTCTAAGCCCAGTTTGATCAATTCACCCATTTCCGTTAGTCCTACTGGAATTTCTCTTGTGCGAATGCGTTTCTCAGGCCGAGACTATCCTCTGGACAAAGAATCAGCGTGCCCGCAGGACGCCGTTTAGGCCCAGTTTGATCAATTCACCCATTTCCGTTAGACCTACTGGAATTTCTCTTGTGCGAATGCGTTTCTCAGGCCGTGACTATCCTCTGGACAAAGAATCAGCGTGCCCGTATTTGGCCGTTTAAGCCCAGTTTGATCAATTCACCCATTTCCGTTAGTCCTACTGGAATTTCTCTTGTGCGAATGCGTTTCTCAGGCCGTGACTATCCTCTGGACAAAGAATCAGCGTGCCCGTATTAGGCCGTTTAAGCCCAGTTTGATCAATTCACCCATTTCCGTTAGTCCTACTGGAATTTCTCTTGTGCGAATGCGTTTCTCAGGCCGTGACTATCCTCTGGACAAAGAATCAGCGTGCCCGTATTTGGCCGTTTAAGCCCAGTTTGATCAATTCACCCATTTTCGTTCGTCCTACTGGACGTTCTCTTGTGCCAATGCGTTTCTCAGGCCGTGACTATCCTCTGGACAAAGAATCAGCGTGCCCGTATTTTGCCGTTTCAGCCCAGTTTGATCAATTCACCCATTTCCGTTAGTCCTACTGGAATTTCTCTTGTGCCAATGCGTTTCTCAGGCCGTGACTATCCTCTGGACAAAGAATCAGCGTGCCCGTATTTGGCCGTTTAAGCCCAGTTTGATCAATTCACCCATTTCCGTTAGTCCTACTGGAATTTCTCTTGTGCGAATGCGTTTCTCAGGCCGTGACTATCCTCTGGACAAAGAATCAGCATGCCGTATTTGGCCGTTTAAGCCCAGTTTGATCAATTCACCCATTTCCGTTAGTCCTACTGGAATTTCTCTTGTGCGAATGCGTTTCTCAGGCCGTGACTATCCTCTGGACAAAGAATCAGCGTGCCCGTATTTGGCCGTTTAAGCCCAGTTTGATCAATTCACCCATTTCCGTTAGTCCGACTGGAATTTCTCTTGTGCGAATGCGTTTCTCAGGCCGTGACTATCCTCTGGACAAAGAATCAGCGTGCCCGTATTTGGCCGTTTAAGCCCAGTTTGATCAATTCACCCATTTCCGTTAGTCCTACTGGAATTTCTCTTGTGCGAATGCGTTTCTCAGGCCGAGACTATCCTCTGGACAAAGAATCAGCGTGCCCGCAGGAAGCCGTTTAGGCCCAGTTTGATCAATTCACCCATTTCCGTTAGTCCTACTGGAATTTCTCTTGTGCCAATGCGTTTCTCAGGCCGTGACTATCCTCTGGACAAAGAATCAGCGTGCCCGTATTTGGCCGTTTAAGCCCAGTTTGATCAATTCACCCATTTCCGTTAGTCCTACTGGAATTTCTCTTGTGCCAATGCGTTTCTCAGGCCGTGACTATCCTCTGGACAAAGAATCAGCGTGCCCGTATTTGGCCGTTTCAGCCCAGTTTGATCAATTCACCCATTTCCGTTAGTCCTACTGGAATTTCTCTTGTGCCAATGCGTTTCTCAGGCCGTGACTATCCTCTGGACAAAGAATCAGCGTGCCCGTATTTGGCCGTTTAAGCCCAGTTTGATCAATTCACCCATTTCCGTTAGTCCTACTGGAATTTCTCTTGTGCGAATGCGTTTCTCAGGCCGTGACTATCCTCTGGACAAACAATCAGCGTGCCCGTATTTGGCCGTTTAAGCCCAGTTTGATCAATTCACCCATTTCCGTTAGTCCTACTGGAATTTCTCTTGTGCGAATGCGTTTCTCAGGCCGAGACTATCCTCTGGACAAAGAATCAGCGTGCCCGTATTTGGCCGTTTCAGCCCAGTTTGATCAATTCACCCATTTCCGTTAGTCCTACTGGAATTTCTCTTGTGCGAATGCGTTTCTCAGGCCGTGACTATCCTCTGGACAAACAATCAGCGTGCCCGTATTTGGCCGTTTAAGCCCAGTTTGATCAATTCACCCATTTCCGTTAGTCCTACTGGAATTTCTCTTGTGCGAATGCGTTTCTTAGGCCGTGACTATCCTCTGGACAAACAATCAGCGTGCGCGTATTTGGCCGTTTAAGCCCAGTTTGATCAATTCACCCATTTCCGTTAGTCCTACTGGAATTTCTCTTGTGCCAATGCGTTTCTCAGGCCGTGACTATCCTCTGGACAAAGAATCAGCGTGCCCGTATTTGGCCGTTTAAGCCCAGTTTGATCAATTCACCCATTTCCGTTAGTCCTACTGGAATTTCTCTTGTGCCAATGCGTTTCTCAGGCCGTGACTATCCTCTGGACAAAGAATCAGCGTGCCCGCAGGACGCCGTTATGGCCCAGTTTGATCAATTCACCCATTTCCGTTAGTCCTACTGGAATTTCTCTTGTGCGAATGCGTTTCTCAGGCCGTGACTATCCTCTGGACAAAGAATCAGCGTGCCCGTATTTGGCCGTTTAAGCCCAGTTTGATCAATTCACCCATTTCCGTTAGTCCTACTGGAATTTCTCTTGTGCGAATGCGTTTCTCAGGCCGTGACTATCCTCTGGACAAAGAATCAGCGTGCCCGTATTTGGCCGTTTAAGCCCAGTTTGATCAATTCACCCATTTCCGTTAGTCCTACTGGAATTTCTCTTGTGCGAATGCGTTTCTCAGGCCGAGACTATCCTCTGGACAAAGAATCAGCGTGCCCGCAGGACGCCGTTTAGGCCCAGTTTGATCAATTCACCCATTTCCGTTAGTCCTACTGGAATTTCTCTTGTGCGAATGCGTTTCTCAGGCCGTGACTATCCTCTGGACAAAGAATCAGCGTGCCCGTATTTGGCCGTTTAAGCCCAGTTTGATCAATTCACCCATTTCCGTTAGTCCTACTGGAATTTCTCTTGTGCGAATGCGTTTCTCAGGCCGTGACTATCCTCTGGACAAAGAATCAGCGTGCCCGTATTTGGCCGTTTAAGCCCAGTTTGATCAATTCACCCATTTCCGTTAGTCCTACTGGAATTTCTCTTGTGCCAATGCGTTTCTCAGGCCGTGACTATCCTCTGGACAAAGAATCAGCGTGCCCGTATTTGGCCGTTTAAGCCCAGTTTGATCAATTCACCCATTTCCGTTAGTCCTACTGGAATTTCTCTTGTGCCAATGCGTTTCTCAGGCCGTGACTATCCTCTGGACAAAGAATCAGCATGCCCGTATTTGGCCGTTTAAGCCCAGTTTGATCAATTCACCCATTTCCGTTAGTCCTACTGGAATTTCTCTTGTGCGAATGCGTTTCTCAGGCCGTGACTATCCTCTGGACAAAGAATCAGCGTGCCCGTATTTGGCCGTTTAAGCCCAGTTTGATCAATTCACCCATTTCCGTTAGTCCTACTGGAATTTCACTTGTGCGAATGCGTTTCTCAGGCCGTGACTATCCTCTGGACAAAGAATCAGCGTGCCCGTATTTGGCCGTTTAAGCCCAGTTTGATCAATTCACCCATTTCCGTTAGTCCTACTGGAATTTCTCTTGTGCGAATGCGTTTCTCAGGCCGAGACTATCCTCTGGACAAAGAATCAGCGTGCCCGTATTTGGCCGTTTAAGCCCAGTTTGATCAATTCACCCATTTCCGTTAGACCTACTGGAATTTCTCTTGTGCGAATGCGTTTCTCAGGCCGTGACTATCCTCTGGACAAAGAATCAGCGTGCCCGTATTTGGCCGTTTAAGCCCAGTTTGATCAATTCACCCATTTCCGTTAGTCCTACTGGAATTTCTCTTGTGCCAATGCGTTTCTCAGGCCGTGACTATCCTCTGGACAAAGAATCAGCGTGCCCGTATTTAGCCGTTTAAGCCCAGTTTGATCAATTCACCCATTTCCGTTAGTCCTACTGGAATTTCTATTGTGCGAATGCGTTTCTCAGGCCGTGACTATCCTCTGGACAAAGAATCAGCGTGCCCGTATTTGGCCGTTTAAGCCCAGTTTGATCAATTCACCCATTTCCGTTAGTCCTACTGGAATTTCTCTTGTGCCAATGCGTTTCTCAGGCCGTGACTATCCTCTGGACAAAGAATCAGCGTGCCCGTATTTGGCCGTTTAAGCCCAGTTTGATCAATTCACCCATTTCCGTTAGTCCTACTGGAATTTCTCTTGTGCCAATGCGTTTCTCAGGCCGTGACTATCCTCTGGACAAAGAATCAGCGTGCCCGTATTTGGCCGTTTAAGCCCAGTTTGATCAATTCACCCATTTTCGTTAGTCCTACTGGAATTTCTCTTGTGCCAATGCGTTTCTCAGGCCGTGACTATCCTCTGGACAAAGAATCAGCGTGCCCGTATTTGGCCGTTTAAGCCCAGTTTGATCAATTCACCCATTTCCGTTAGTCCTACTGGAATTTCTCTTGTGCGAATGCGTTTCTCAGGCCGTGATTATCCTCTGGACAAAGAATCAGCGTGCCCGTATTAGGCCGTTTAAGCCCAGTTTGATCAATTCACCCATTTCCGTTAGTCCTACTGGAATTTCTCTTGTGCCAATGCGTTTCTCAGGCCGTGACTATCCTCTGGACAAAGAATCAGCGTGCCCGTATTTGGCCGTTTAAGCCCAGTTTGATCAATTCACCCATTTCCGTTAGTCCTACTGGAATTTCTCTTGTGCCAATGCGTTTCTCAGGCCGTGACTATCCTCTGGACAAAGAATCAGCGTGCCCGCAGGACGCCGTTATGGCCCAGTTTGATCAATTCACCCATTTCCGTTAGTCCTACTGGAATTTCTCTTGTGCGAATGCGTTTCTCAGGCCGTGACTATCCTCTGGACAAAGAATCAGCGTGCCCGTATTTGGCCGTTTAAGCCCAGTTTGATCAATTCACCCATTTCCGTTAGTCCTACTGGAATTTCTCTTGTGCGAATGCGTTTCTCAGGCCGTGACTATCCTCTGGACAAAGAATCAGCGTGCCCGTATTTGGCCGTTTAAGCCCAGTTTGATCAATTCACCCATTTCCGTTAGTCCTACTGGAATTTCTCTTGTGCGAATGCGTTTCTCAGGCCGAGACTATCCTCTGGACAAAGAATCAGCGTGCCCGCAGGACGCCGTTTAGGCCCAGTTTGATCAATTCACCCATTTCCGTTAGTCCTACTGGAATTTCTCTTGTGCGAATGCGTTTCTCAGGCCGTGACTATCCTCTGGACAAAGAATCAGCGTGCCCGTATTTGGCCGTTTAAGCCCAGTTTGATCAATTCACCCATTTCCGTTAGTCCTACTGGAATTTCTCTTGTGCGAATGCGTTTCTCAGGCCGTGACTATCCTCTGGACAAAGAATCAGCGTGCCCGTATTTGGCCGTTTAAGCCCAGTTTGATCAATTCACCCATTTCCGTTAGTCCTACTGGAATTTCTCTTGTGCCAATGCGTTTCTCAGGCCGTGACTATCCTCTGGACAAAGAATCAGCGTGCCCGTATTTGGCCGTTTAAGCCCAGTTTGATCAATTCACCCATTTCCGTTAGTCCTACTGGAATTTCTCTTGTGCCAATGCGTTTCTCAGGCCGTGACTATCCTCTGGACAAAGAATCAGCATGCCCGTATTTGGCCGTTTAAGCCCAGTTTGATCAATTCACCCATTTCCGTTAGTCCTACTGGAATTTCTCTTGTGCGAATGCGTTTCTCAGGCCGTGACTATCCTCTGGACAAAGAATCAGCGTGCCCGTATTTGGCCGTTTAAGCCCAGTTTGATCAATTCACCCATTTCCGTTAGTCCTACTGGAATTTCACTTGTGCGAATGCGTTTCTCAGGCCGTGACTATCCTCTGGACAAAGAATCAGCGTGCCCGTATTTGGCCGTTTAAGCCCAGTTTGATCAATTCACCCATTTCCGTTAGTCCTACTGGAATTTCTCTTGTGCGAATGCGTTTCTCAGGCCGAGACTATCCTCTGGACAAAGAATCAGCGTGCCCGTATTTGGCCGTTTAAGCCCAGTTTGATCAATTCACCCATTTCCGTTAGACCTACTGGAATTTCTCTTGTGCGAATGCGTTTCTCAGGCCGTGACTATCCTCTGGACAAAGAATCAGCGTGCCCGTATTTGGCCGTTTAAGCCCAGTTTGATCAATTCACCCATTTCCGTTAGTCCTACTGGAATTTCTCTTGTGCCAATGCGTTTCTCAGGCCGTGACTATCCTCTGGACAAAGAATCAGCGTGCCCGTATTTAGCCGTTTAAGCCCAGTTTGATCAATTCACCCATTTCCGTTAGTCCTACTGGAATTTCTATTGTGCGAATGCGTTTCTCAGGCCGTGACTATCCTCTGGACAAAGAATCAGCGTGCCCGTATTTGGCCGTTTAAGCCCAGTTTGATCAATTCACCCATTTCCGTTAGTCCTACTGGAATTTCTCTTGTGCCAATGCGTTTCTCAGGCCGTGACTATCCTCTGGACAAAGAATCAGCATGCCCGTATTTGGCCGTTTAAGCCCAGTTTGATCAATTCACCCATTTCCGTTAGTCCTACTGGAATTTCTCTTGTGCCAATGCGTTTCTCAGGCCGTGACTATCCTCTGGACAAAGAATCAGCGTGCCCGTATTTGGCCGTTTAAGCCCAGTTTGATCAATTCACCCATTTTCGTTAGTCCTACTGGAATTTCTCTTGTGCCAATGCGTTTCTCAGGCCGTGACTATCCTCTGGACAAAGAATCAGCGTGCCCGTATTTGGCCGTTTAAGCCCAGTTTGATCAATTCACCCATTTCCGTTAGTCCTACTGGAATTTCTCTTGTGCGAATGCGTTTCTCAGGCCGTGATTATCCTCTGGACAAAGAATCAGCGTGCCCGTATTAGGCCGTTTAAGCCCAGTTTGATCAATTCACCCATTTCCGTTAGTCCTACTGGAATTTCTCTTGTGCCAATGCGTTTCTCAGGCCGTGACTATCCTCTGGACAAAGAATCAGCGTGCCCGTATTTGGCCGTTTAAGCCCAGTTTGATCAATTCACCCATTTCCGTTAGTCCTACTGGAATTTCTCTTGTGCGAATGCGTTTCTCAGGCCGTGACTATCCTCTGGACAAAGAATCAGCGTGCCCGTATTTGGCCGTTTAAGCCCAGTTTGATCAATTCACCCATTTCCGTTAGTCCTACTGGAATTTCTCTTGTGCCGATCCGTTTCTCAGGCCGTGACTATCCTCTGGATAAAGAATCAGCGTGCCCGTATTAGGCCGTTTAAGCCCAGTTTGATCAATTCACCCATTTCCGTTAGTCCTACTGGAATTTCTCTTGTGCCAATGCGTTTCTCAGGCCGTGACTATCCTCTGGACAAAGAATCAGCGTGCCCGTATTAGGCCATTTAAGCCCAGTTTGATCAATTCACCCATTGCCGTTAGTCCTACTGGAATTTCTCTTGTGCCAATGCGTTTCTCAGGCCGTGACTATCCTCTGGACAAAGAATCAGCGTGCCCGTATTTGGCCGTTTAAGCCCAGTTTGATCAATTCACCCATTTCCGTTAGTCCTACTGGAATTTCTCTTGTGCGAATGCGTTTCTCAGGCCGTGACTATCCTCTGGACAAAGAATCAGCGTGCCCGTATTTGGCCGTTTCAGCCCAGTTTGATCAATTCACCCATTTCCGTTAGTCCTACTGGAATTTCTCTTGTGCCAATGCGTTTCTCAGGCCGTGACTATCCTCTGGACAAAGAATCAGCGTGCCCGTATTTGGCCGTTTAAGCCCAGTTTGATCAATTCACCCATTTCCGTTAGTCCTACTGGAATTTCTCTTGTGCGAATGCGCTTCTCACGCCGTGATTATCCTCCGGACAAAGAATCAGCGTGCCCGTATTTGGCCGTTTAAGCCCAGTTTGATCAATTCACCCATTTCCGTAAGTCCTACTGGAATTTCACTTGTGCGAATGCGTTTCTCAGGCCGTGACTATCCTCTGGACAAAGAATCAGCGTGCCCGTATTTGGCCGTTTAAGCCCAGTTTGATCAATTCACCCATTTCCGTTAGTCCTACTGGAATTTCTCTTGTGCGAATGCGTTTCTCAGGCCGTGACTATCCTCTGGACAAAGAATCAGCGTGCCCGTATTTGGCCGTTTTAGCCCAGTTTGATCAATTCACCCATTTCCGTTAGTCTTACTGGAATTTCTCTTGTGCGAATGCGTTTCGCAGGCCGTGACTATCCTCTGGACAAAGAATCAGCGTGCTCGTATTTGGCCGTTTCAGCCCAGTTTGATCAATTCACCCATTTCCGTTAGTCCTACTGGAATTTCTCTTGTGCCAATGCGTTTCTCAGGCCGTGACTGTCCTCTGGACAAAGAATCAGCGTGCCCGTATTTGGCCGTTTAAGCCCAGTTTGATCAATTCACCCATTTCCGTTAGTCCTACTGGAATTTCTCTTGTGCGAATGCATTTCTCAGGCCGTGACTATCCTCTGGACAAAGAATCAGCGTGCCCGTATTTGGCCGTTTAAGCGCAGTTTGATCAATTCACCCATTTCCGTTAGTCCTACTGGAATTTCTCTTGTGCCAATGCGTTTCTCAGGCCGTGACTATCCTCTGGACAAAGAATCAGCGTGCCCGTATTTGGCCGTTTAAGCCCACTTTGATCAATTCACCCATTTCCGTTAGTCCTACTGGAATTTCTCTTGTGCCAATGCGTTTCTCAGGCCGTGACTATCCTCTGGACAAAGAATCAGCGTGCCCGTATTTGGCCGTTTCAGCCCAGTTTGATCAATTCACCCATTTCCGTTAGTCCTACTGGAATTTCTCTTGTGGGAATGCGTTTCTCAGGCCGTAACTATCCTCTGGACAAAGAATCAGCGTGCCCGTATTTGGCCGTTTAAGCCCAGTTTGATCAATTCACCCATTTCCGTTAGTCCTACTGGAATTTCTCTTGTGCGAATGCGTTTCTCAGGCCGTGACTATCCTCTGGACAAAGAATCAGCGTGCGCGTAGGATAACGTTTAGGCCCAGTTTGATCAATTCACCCATTTCCGTTAGTCCTACTGGAATTTCTCTTGTGCGAATGCGTTTCTCAGGCCGTGACTATCCTCTGGACAAAGAATCAGCGTGCCCGTATTTGGCCGTTTTAGCCCAGTTTGATCAATTCACCCATTTCCGTTAGTCTTACTGGAATTTCTCTTGTGCGAATGCGTTTCGCAGGCCGTGACTATCCTCTGGACAAAGAATCAGCGTGCTCGTATTTGGCCGTTTCAGCCCAGTTTGATCAATTCACCCATTTCCGTTAGTCCTACTGGAATTTCTCTTGTGCCAATGCGTTTCTCAGGCCGTGACTGTCCTCTGGACAAACAATCAGCGTGCCCGTATTTGGCCGTTTAAGCCCAGTTTGATCAATTCACCCATTTCCGTTAGTCCTACTGGAATTTCTCTTGTGCGAATGCATTTCTCAGGCCGTGACTATCCTCTGGACAAAGAATCAGCGTGCCCGTATTTGGCCGTTTAAGCGCAGTTTGATCAATTCACCCATTTCCGTTAGTCCTACTGGAATTTCTCTTGTGCCAATGCGTTTCTCAGGCCGTGACTATCCTCTGGACAAAGAATCAGCGTGCCCGTATTTGGCCGTTTAAGCCCACTTTGATCAATTCACCCATTTCCGTTAGTCCTACTGGAATTTCTCTTGTGCCAATGCGTTTCTCAGGCCGTGACTATCCTCTGGACAAAGAATCAGCGTGCCCGTATTTGGCCGTTTCAGCCCAGTTTGATCAATTCACCCATTTCCGTTAGTCCTACTGGAATTTCTCTTGTGGGAATGCGTTTCTCAGGCCGTAACTATCCTCTGGACAAAGAATCAGCGTGCCCGTATTTGGCCGTTTAAGCCCAGTTTGATCAATTCACCCATTTCCGTTAGTCCTACTGGAATTTCTCTTGTGCGAATGCGTTTCTCAGGCCGTGACTATCCTCTGGACAAAGAATCAGCGTGCGCGTAGGATAACGTTTAGGCCCAGTTTGATCAATTCACCCATTTCCGTTAGTCCTACTGGAATTTCTCTTGTGCCAATGCGTTTCTCAGGCCGTGACTATCCTCTGGACAAACAATCAGCGTGCCCGTATTTGGCCGTTTAAGCCCAGTTTGATCAATTCACCCATTTCCGTTAGTCTTACTGGAATTTCTCTTGTGCCAATGCGTTTCTCAGGCCGTGACTGTCCTCTGGACAAAGAATCAGCGTGCCCGTATTTGGCCGTTTAAGCCCAGTTTGATCAATTCACCCATTTCCGTTAGTCCTACTGGAATTTCTCTTGTGCGAATGCATTTCTCAGGCCGTGACTATCCTCTGGACAAAGAATCAGCGTGCCCGTATTTGGCCGTTTAAGCCCAGTTTGATCAATTCACCCATTTCCGTTAGTCCTACTGGAATTTCTCTTGTGCCAATGCGTTTCTCAGGCCGTGACTATCCTCTGGACAAAGAATCAGCGTGCCCGTATTTGGCCGTTTAAGCCCACTTTGATCAATTCACCCATTTCCGTTAGTCCTACTGGAATTTCTCTTGTGCGAATGCGTTTCTCAGGCCGTGACTATCCTCTGGACAAAGAATCAGCGTGCCCGTATTTGGCCGTTTCAGCCCAGTTTGATCAATTCACCCATTTCCGTTAGTCCTACTGGAATTTCTCTTGTGCGAATGCGTTTCTCAGGCCGTAACTATCCTCTGGACAAAGAATCAGCGTGCCCGTATTTGGCCGTTTAAGCCCAGTTTGATCAATTCACCCATTTCCGTTAGTCCTACTGGAATTTCTCTTGTGCGAATGCGTTTCTCAGGCCGTGACTATCCTCTGGACAAAGAATCAGCGTGCGCGTAGGACAACGTTTAGGCCCAGTTTGATCAATTCACCCATTTCCGTTAGTCCTACTGGAATTTCTCTTGTGCGAATGCGTTTCTCAGGCCGTGACTATCCTCTGGACAAAGAATCAGCGTGCCCGTATTTGGCCGTTTAAGCCCAGTTTGATCAATTCACCCATTTCCGTTAGTCCTACTGGAATTTCTCTTGTGCGAATGCGTTTCTCAGGCCGTGACTATCCTCTGGACAAAGAATCAGCGTGCCCGTATTTGGCCGTTTAAGCCCAGTTTGATCAATTCACCCATTTCCGTTAGTCCTACTGGAATTTCTCTTGTGCGAATGCATTTCTCAGGCCGTGACTATCCTCTGGACAAAGAATCAGCGTGCCCGTATTTGGCCGTTTAAGCCCAGTTTGATCAATTCACCCATTTCCGTTAGTCCTACTGGAATTTCTCTTGTGCCAATGCGTTTCTCAGGCCGTGACTATCCTCTGGACAAAGAATCAGCGTGCCCGTATTTAGCCGTTTAAGCCCAGTTTGATCAATTCACCCATTTTCGTTAGTCCTACTGGAATTTCTCTTGTGCCAATGCGTTTCTCAGGCCGTGACTATCCTCTGGACAAAGAATCAGCGTGCCCGTATTTGGCCGTTTAAGCCCAGTTTGATCAATTCACCCATTTCCGTTAGTCCTACTGGAATTTCTCTTGTGCCAATGCGTTTCTCAGGCCGTGACTATCCTCTGGACAAAGAATCAGCGTGCCCGTATTTGGCCGTTTAAGCCCAGTTTGATCAATTCACGCATTTCCGTTAGTCCTACTGGAATTTCTCTTGTGCGAATGCGTTTCTCAGGCCGTGACTATCCTCTGGACAAAGAATCAGCGTGCCCGTATTTGGCCGTTTAAGCCCAGTTTGATCAATTCACCCATTTCCGTTAGTCCTACTGGAATTTCTCTTGTGCGAATGCGTTTCTCAGGCCGTGACTATCCTCTGGACAAAGAATCAGCGTGCCCGTATTTGGCCGTTTAAGCCCAGTTTGATCAATTCACCCATTTCCGTTAGTCCTACTGGAATTTCTCTTGTGCGAATGCGTTTCTCAGGCCGTGACTATCCTCTGGACAAAGAATCAGCGTGCCCGTATTTGGCCGTTTAAGCCCAGTTTGATCAATTCACCCATTTCCGTTAGTCCTACTGGAATTTCTCTTGTGCGAATGCGTTTCTCAGGCCGTGACTATCCTCTGGACAAAGAATCAGCGTGCCCGTATTTGGCCGTTTAAGCCCAGTTTGATCAATTCACCCATTTCCGTTAGTCCTACTGGAATTTCTCTTGTGCGAATGCGTTTCTCAGGCCGTGACTATCCTCTGGACAAAGAATCAGCGTGCCCGTATTTGGCCGTTTAAGCCCAGTTTGATCAATTCACCCATTTCCGTTAGTCCTACTGGAATTTCTCTTGTGCGAATGCGTTTCTCAGGCCGAGACTATCCTCTGGACAAAGAATCAGCGTGCCCGTATTTGGCCGTTTAAGCCCAGTTTGATCAATTCACCCATTTCCGTTAGTCCTACTGGAATTTCTCTTGTGCGAATGCGTTTCTCAGGCCGTGACTATCCTCTGGACAAAGAATCAGCGTGCCCGTATTTGGCCGTTTAAGCCCAGTTTGATCAATTCACCCATTTCCGTTAGTCCTACTGGAATTTCTCTTGTGCGAATGCGTTTCTCAGGCCGTGACTATCCTCTGGACAAAGAATCAGCGTGCCCGTATTTGGCCGTTTAAGCCCAGTTTGATCAATTCACCCATTTCCGTTAGTCCTACTGGAATTTCTCTTGTGCGAATGCGTTTCTCAGGCCGTGACTATCCTCTGGACAAAGAATCAGCGTGCCCGTATTTGGCCGTTTAAGCCCAGTTTGATCAATTCACCCATTTCCGTTAGTCCTACTGGAATTTCTCTTGTGCGAATGCGTTTCTCAGGCCGTGACTATCCTCTGGACAAAGAATCAGCGTGCCCGTATTTGGCCGTTTAGGCCCAGTTTGATCAATTCACCCATTTCCGTTGGTCCTACTGGAATTTCTCTTGTGCGAATGCGTTTCTCAGGCCGTGACTATCCTCCGGACAAAGAATCAGCGTGCCCGTATTTGGCCGTTTAGGCCCAGTTTGATCAATTCACCCATTTCCGTTAGTCCTACTGGAATTTCTCTTGTGCGAATGCGTTTCTCAGGCCGTGACTATCCTCTGGACAAAGAATCAGCGTGCCCGTATTTGGCCGTTTAAGCCCAGTTTGATCAATTCACCCATTTCCGTTAGTCCTACTGGAATTTCTCTTGTGCGAATGCGTTTCTCAGGCCGTGACTATCCTCTGGACAAAGAATCAGCGTGCCCGTATTTGGCCGTTTAAGCCCAGTTTGATCAATTCACCCATTTCCGTTAGTCCTACTGGAATTTCTCTTGTGCGAATGCGTTTCTCAGGCCGTGACTATCCTCTGGACAAAGAATCAGCGTGCCCGTATTTGGCCGTTTAAGCCCAGTTTGATCAATTCACCCATTTCCGTTAGTCCTACTGGAATTTCTCTTGTGCGAATGCGTTTCTCAGGCCGTGACTATCCTCTGGACAAAGAATCAGCGTGCCCGTATTTGGCCGTTTAAGCCCAGTTTGATCAATTCACCCATTTCCGTTAGTCCTACTGGAATTTCTCTTGTGCGAATGCGTTTCTCAGGCCGTGACTATCCTCTGGACAAAGAATCAGCGTGCCCGTATTTGGCCGTTTAGGCCCAGTTTGATCAATTCACCCATTTCCGTTAGTCCTACTGGAATTTCTCTTGTGCGAATGCGTTTCTCAGGCCGTGACTATCCTCTGGACAAAGAATCAGCGTGCCCGTATTTGGCCGTTTAAGCCCAGTTTGATCAATTCACCCATTTCCGTTAGTCCTACTGGAATTTCTCTTGTGCGAATGCGTTTCTCAGGCCGTGACTATCCTCTGGACAAAGAATCAGCGTGCCCGTATTTGGCCGTTTAAGCCCAGTTTGATCAATTCACCCATTTCCGTTAGTCCTACTGGAATTTCTCTTGTGCGAATGCGTTTCTCAGGCCGTGACTATCCTCTGGACAAAGAATCAGCGTGCCCGTATTTGGCCGTTTAAGCCCAGTTTGATCAATTCACCCATTTCCGTTAGTCCTACTGGAATTTCTCTTGTGCGAATGCGTTTCTCAGGCCGTGACTATCCTCTGGACAAAGAATCAGCGTGCCCGTATTTGGCCGTTTAAGCCCAGTTTGATCAATTCACCCATTTCCGTTAGTCCTACTGGAATTTCTCTTGTGCCAATGCGTTTCTCAGGCCGTGACTATCCTCTGGACAAAGAATCAGCGTGCCCGTATTTGGCCGTTTAAGCCCAGTTTGATCAATTCACCCATTTCCGTTAGTCCTACTGGAATTTCTCTTGTGCGAATGCGTTTCTCAGGCCGTGACTATCCTCTTGACAAAGAATCATCGTGCACGTATTTGGCCGTTTAAGCCCAGTTCGATCAAGTCACCCATTTCCGTTAGTCCTACTGGAATTTCTCTTGTGCGAATGCGTTTCTCAGGCCGTGACTATCCTCTGGACAAAGAATCAGCGTGCCCGTATTTGGCCGTTTAAGCCCAGTTTGATCAATTCACCCATTTCCGTTAGTCCTACTGGAATTTCTCTTGTGCCAGTGCGTTTCTCAGGCCGTGACTATCCTCTGGACAAAGAATCAGCGTGCCCGTATTTGGCCGTTTAAGCCCAGTTTGATCAATTCACCCATTTCCGTTAGTCCTACTGGAATTTCTCTTGTGCGAATGCGTTTCTCAGGCCGTGACTATCCTCTGGACAAAGAATCAGCGTGCCCGTATTTGGCCGTTTAAGCCCAGTTTGATCAACTCACCCATTTCCGTTGGTCCTACTGGAATTTCTCTTGTGCGAATGCGTTTCTCAGGCCGTGACTATCCTCTGGACAAAGAATCAGCGTGCCCGTATTTGGCCGTTTAAGCCCAGTTTGATCAATTCACCCATTTCCGTTAGTCCTACTGGAATTTCTCTTGTGCGAATGCGTTTCTCAGGCCGTGACTATCCTCTGGACAAAGAATCAGCGTGCCCGTATTTGGCCGTTTAAGCCCAGTTTGATCAATTCACCCATTTCCGTTAGTCCTACTGGAATTTCTCTTGTGCGAATGCGTTTCTCAGGCCGTGACTATCCTCTGGACAAAGAATCAGCGTGCCCGTATTTGGCCGTTTAGGCCCAGTTTGATCAATTCACCCATTTCCGTTAGTCCTACTGGAATTTCTCTTGTGCGAATGCGTTTCTCAGGCCGTGACTATCCTCTGGACAAAGAATCAGCGTGCCCGTATTTGGCCGTTTAAGCCCAGTTTGATCAATTCACCCATTTCCGTTAGTCCTACTGGAATTTCTCTTGTGCGAATGCGTTTCTCAGGCCGTGACTATCCTCTGGACAAAGAATCAGCGTGCCCGTATTTGGCCGTTTAAGCCCAGTTTGATCAATTCACCCATTTCCGTTAGTCCTACTGGAATTTCTCTTGTGCGAATGCGTTTCTCAGGCCGTGACTATCCTCTGGACAAAGAATCAGCGTGCCCGTATTTGGCCGTTTAAGCCCAGTTTGATCAATTCACCCATTTCCGTTAGTCCTACTGGAATTTCTCTTGTGCGAATGCGTTTCTCAGGCCGTGACTATCCTCTGGACAAAGAATCAGCGTGCCCGTATTTGGCCGTTTAAGCCCAGTTTGATCAATTCACCCATTTCCGTTAGTCCTACTGGAATTTCTCTTGTGCGAATGCGTTTCTCAGGCCGTGACTATCCTCTGGACAAAGAATCAGCGTGCCCGTATTTGGCCGTTTAAGCCCAGTTTGATCAATTCACCCATTTCCGTTAGTCCTACTGGAATTTCTCTTGTGCGAATGCGTTTCTCAGGCCGTGACTATCCTCTGGACAAAGAATCAGCGTGCCCGTATTTGGCCGTTTAAGCCCAGTTTGATCAATTCACCCATTTCCGTTAGTCCTACTGGAATTTCTCTTGTGCGAATGCGTCTCTCAGGCCGTGACTATCCTCTGGACAAAGAATCAGCGTGCCCGTATTTGGCCGTTTAAGCCCAGTTTGATCAATTCACCCATTTCCGTTAGTCCTACTGGAATTTCTCTTGTGCCAATGCGTTTCTCAGGCCGTGACTATCCTCTGGACAAAGAATCAGCGTGCCCGTATTTGGCCGTTTAAGCCCAGTTTGATCAATTCACCCATTTCCGTTAGTCCTACTGGAATTTCTCTTGTGCCAATGCGTTTCTCAGGCCGTGACTATCCTCTGGACAAAGAATCAGCGTGCCCGTATTTGGCCGTTTAAGCCCAGTTTGATCAATTCACCCATTTCCGTTAGTCCTACTGGAATTTCTCTTGTGCGAATGCGTTTCTCAGGCCGTGACTATCCTCTGGACAAAGAATCAGCGTGCCCGTATTTGGCCGTTTAAGCCCAGTTTGATCAATTCACCCATTTCCGTTAGTCCTGCTGGAATTTCTCTCGTGCCAATGTGTTTCTCAGGCCGTGACTATCCTCTGGACAAAGAATCAGCTTGCCCGTATTTGGCCGTTTAAGCCCAGTTTGATCAATTCACCCATTTCCGTTAGTCCTACTGGAATTTCTCTTGTGCGAATGCGTTTCTCAGGCCGTGACTATCCTCTGGACAAAGAATCAGCGTGCCCGTATTAGGCCATTTAAGCCCAGTTTGATCAATTCACCCATTTCCGTTAGTCCTACTGGAATTTCTCTTGTGCGAATGCGTTTCTCAGGCCGTGACTATCCTCTGGACAAAGAATCATCGTGCCCGTATTTGGCCGTTTAAGCCCAGTTTGATCAATTCACCCATTTCCGTTAGTCCTACTGGAATTTCTCTTGTGCCAGTGCGTTTCTCAGGCCGTGACTATCCTCTGGACAAAGAATCAGCGTGCCCGTATTTGGCCGTTTAAGCCCAGTTTGATCAATTCACCCATTTCCGTTAGTCCTACTAGAATTTCTCTTGTGCCAGTGCGTTTCTCAGGCCGTGACTATCCTCTGGACAAAGAATCAGCGTGCCCGTATTTGGCCGTTTAAGCCCAGTTTGATCAATTCACCCATTTCCGTTAGTCCTACTGGAATTTCTCTGGTGCCAGTGCGTTTCTCAGGCCGTGACTATCTTCTGGACAAAGAATAAGCGTGCCCGTGTTTGGCCGTTTAAGCCCAGTTTGATCAATTCACCCATTTCCGTTAGCCCTACTGGAATTTCTCTTGTGCCAATGCGTTTCTCAGGCCGTGACTATCCTCTGGACAAAGAATCAGCGTGCCCGTATTTGGCCGTTTAAGCCCAGTTTGATCAATTCACCCATTTCCGTTAGTCCTACTGGAATTTCTCTTGTTCCAATGCGTTTCTCAGGCCGTGACTATCCTCTGGACAAAGAATCAGCGTGCCCGTATTTGGCCGTTTAAGCCCAGTTTGATCAATTCACCCATTTCCGTTAGTCCTACTGGAATTTCTCTTGTGCCAATGCGTTTCTCAGGCCGTGACTATCCTCTGGACAAAGAATCAGCGTGCCCGTATTTGGCCGTTTAAGCCCAGTTTGATCAATTCACCCATTTCCGTTAGTCCTACTGGAATTTCTCTTGTGCGAATGCGTTTCTCAGGCCGTGACTATCCTCTGGACAAAGAATCAGCGTGCCCGTATTTGGCCGTTTAAGCCCAGTTTGATCAATTCACCCATTTCCGTTAGTCCTACTGGAATTTCTCTTGTGCGAATGCGTTTCTCAGGCCGTGACTATCCTCTGGACAAAGAATCAGCGTGCCCGTATTTGGCCGTTTAAGCCCAGTTTGATCAATTCACCCATTTCCGTTAGTCCTACTGGAATTTCTCTTGTGCCAATGCGTTTCTCAGGCCGTGACTATCCTCTGGACAAAGAATCAGCGTGCCCGTATTTGGCCGTTTAAGCCCAGTTTGATCAATTCACCCATTTCCGTTAGTCTTACTGGAATTTCTCTTGTGCGAATGCGTTTCTCAGGCCGTGACTATCCTCTGGACAAAGAATCAGCGTGCCCGTATTTGGCCGTTTAAGCCCAGTTTGATCAATTCACCCATTTCCGTTAGTCCTACTGGAATTTCTCTGGTGCCAGTGCGTTTCTCAGGCCGTGACTATCCTCTGGACAAAGAATAAGCGTGCCCGTGTTTGGCCGTTTAAGCCCAGTTTGATCAATTCACCCATTTCCGTTAGTCCTACTGGAATTTCTCTTGTGCCAATGTGTTTCTCAGGCCGTGACTATCCTCTGGACAAAGAATCAGCGTGCCCGTATTTGGCCGTTTAAGCCCAGTTTGATCAATTCACCCATTTCCGTTAGTCCTACTGGAATTTCTCTTGTGCCAATGCATTTCTCAGGCCGTGACTATCCTCTGGACAAAGAATCAGCCTGCCCGTATTTGGCCGTTTAAGCCCAGTTTGATCAATTCACCCATTTCCGTTAGTCCTACTGGAATTTCTCTTGTGCGAATGCGTTTCTCAGGCCGTGACTATCCTCTGGACAAAGAATCAGCGTGCCCGTATTTGGCCGTTTAAGCCCAGTTTGATCAATTCACCCATTTCCGTTAGTCCTACTGGAATTTCTCTTGTGCCAATGCGTTTCTCAGGCCGTGACTATCCTCTGGACAAAGAATCAGCGTGCCCGTATTTGGCCGTTTAAGCCCAGTTTGATCAATTCACCCATTTCCGTTAGTCCTACTGGAATTTCTCTTGTGCGAATGCGTTTCTCAGGCCGTGACTATCCTCTGGACAAAGAATCAGCGTGCCCGTATTTGGCCGTTTAAGCCCAGTTTGATCAATTCACCCATTTCCGTTAGTCCTACTGGAATTTCTCTTGTGCGAATGCGTTTCTCAGGCCGTGACTATCCTCTGGACAAAGAATCAGCGTGCCCGTATTTGGCCGTTTAAGCCCAGTTTGATCAATTCACCCATTTCCGTTAGTCCTACTGGAATTTCTCTTGTGCGAATGCGTTTCTCAGGCCGTGACTATCCTCTGGACAAAGAATCAGCGTGCCCGTATTTGGCCGTTTAAGCCGAGTTTGATCAATTCACCCATTTCCGTTAGTCCTACTGGAATTTCTCTTGTGCGAATGCGTTTCTCAGGCCGTGACTATCCTCTGGACAAAGAATCAGCGTGCCCGTATTTGGCCGTTTAAGCCCAGTTTGATCAATTCACCCATTTCCGTTAGTCCTACTGGAATTTCTCTTGTGCCCATGCGTTTCTCAGGCCGTGACTATCCTCTGGACAAAGAATCAGCGTGCCCGTATTTGGCCGTTTAAGCCCAGTTTGATCAATTCACCCATTTCCGTTAGTCCTACTGGAATTTCTCTTGTGCCAATGCGTTTCTCAGGCCGTGACTATCCTCTGGACAAAGAATCAGCGTGCCCGTATTTGGCCGTTTAAGCCCAGTTTGATCAATTCACCCATTTCCGTTAGTCCTACTGGAATTTCTCTTGTGCCAATGCGTTTCTCAGGCCGTGACTATCCTCTGGACAAAGAATCAGCGTGCCCGTATTTGGCCGTTTAAGCCCAGTTTGATCAATTCACCCATTTCCGTTAGTCCTATTGGAATTTCTCTTGTGCGAATGCGTTTCTCAGGCCGTGACTATCCTCTGGACAAAGAATCAGCGTGCCCGTATTTGGCCGTTTAAGCCCAGTTTGATCAATTCACCCATTTCCGTTAGTCCTACTGGAATTTCTCTTGTGCGAATGCGTTTCTCAGGCCGTGACTATCCTCTGGACAAAGAATCAGCGTGCCCGTATTTGGCCGTTTAAGCCCAGTTTGATCAATTCACCCATTTCCGTTAGTCCTACTGGAATTTCTCTTGTGCCAATGCGTTTCTCAGGCCGTGACTATCCTCTGGACAAAGAATCAGCGTGCCCGTATTTGGCCATTTAAGCCCAGTTTGATCAATTCACCCATTTCCGTTAGTCCTACTGGAATTTCTCTTGTGCCAATACGTTTCTCAGGCCGTGACTATCCTCTGGACAAAGAATCAGCGTGCCCGTATTTGGCCGTTTAAGCCGAGTTTGATCAATTCACCCATTTCCGTTAGTCCTACTGGAATTTCTCTTGTGCGAATGCGTTTCTCAGGCCGTGACTATCCTCTGGACAAAGAATCAGCGTGCCCGTATTTGGCCGTTTAAGCCCAGTTTGATCAATTCACCCATTTCCGTTAGTCCTACTGGAATTTCTCTTGTGCGAATGCGTTTCTCAGGCCGTGACTATCCTCTGGACAAAGAATCAGCGTGCCCGTATTTGGCCGTTTAAGCCCAGTTTGATCAATTCACCCATTTCCGTTAGTCCTACTGGAATTTCTCTTGTGCGAATGCGTTTCTCAGGCCGTGACTATCCTCTGGACAAAGAATCATCGTGCCCGTATTTGGCCGTTTAAGCCCAGTTTGATCAATTCACCCATTTCCGTTAGTCCTACTGGAATTTCTCTTGTGTGAATGCGTTTCTCAGGCCGTGACTATCCTCTGGACAAAGAATCAGCGTGCCCGTATTTGGCCGTTTAAGCCGAGTTTGATCAATTCACCCATTTCCGTTAGTCCTACTGGAATTTCTCTTGTGCGAATGCGTTTCTCAGGCCGTGACTATCCTCTGGACAAAGAATCAGCGTGCCCGTATTTGGCCGTTTAAGCCCAGTTTGATCAATTCACCCATTTCCGTTAGTCCTACTGGAATTTCTCTTGTGCGAATGCGTTTCTCAGGCCGTGACTATCCTCTGGACAAAGAATCAGCGTGCCCGTATTTGGCCGTTTAAGCCCAGTTTGATCAATTCACCCATTTCCGTTAGTCCTACTGGAATTTCTCTTGTGCGAATGCGTTTCTCAGGCCGTGACTATCCTCTGGACAAAGAATCAGCGTGCCCGTATTTGGCCGTTTAAGCCCAGTTTGATCAATTCACCCATTTCCGTTAGTCCTACTGGAATTTCTCTTGTGCCAATGCGTTTCTCAGGCCGTGACTATCCTCTGGACAAAGAATCAGCGTGCCCGTATTTGGCCGTTTAAGCCCAGTTTGATCAATTCACCCATTTCCGTTAGTCCTACTGGAATTTCTCTTGTGCGAATGCGTTTCTCAGGCCGTGACTATCCTCTGGACAAAGAATCAGCGTGCCCGTATTTGGCCGTTTAAGCCCAGTTTGATCAATTCACCCATTTCCGTTAGTCCTACTGGAATTTCTCTTGTGCGAATGCGTTTCTCAGGCCGTGACTATCCTCTGGATAAAGAATCAGCGTGCCCGTATTTGGCCGTTTAAGCCCAGTTTGATCAATTCACCCATTTCCGTTAGTCCTACTGGAATTTCTCTTGTGCCAATGCGTTTCTCAGGCCGTGACTATCCTCTGGACAAAGAATCAGCGTGCCCGTATTTGGCCGTTTAAGCCCAGTTTGATCAATTCACCCATTTCCGTTAGTCCTACTGGAATTTCTCTTGTGCGAATGCGTTTCTCAGGCCGTGACTATCCTCTGGACAAAGAATCAGCGTGCCCGTTTTTGGCCGTTTAAGCCCAGTTTGATCAATTCACCCATTTCCGTTAGTCCTACTGGAATTCTTCTTGTGCCAATGCGTTTCTCAGGCCGTGACTATCCTCTGGACAAAGAATCAGCGTGCCCGTAGGAAGCCGTTTAAGCCCAGTTTGATCAATTCACCCATTTCCGTTAGTCCTACTGGAATTTCTCTTGTGCGAATGCGTTTCTCAGGCCGTGACTATCCTCTGGACAAAGAATCAGCGTGCCCGTATTTGGCCGTTTAAGCCCAGTTTGATCAATTCACCCATTTCCGTTAGTCCTACTGGAATTTCTCTTGTGCGAATGCGTTTCTCAGGCCGTGACTATCCTCTGGACAAAGAATCAGCGTGCCCGTATTTTGCCGTTTAAGCCCAGTTTGATCAATTCACCCATTTCCGTTAGTCCTACTGGAATTTCTCTTGTGCCAATGCGTTTCTCAGGCCGTGACTATCCTCTGGACAAAGAATCAGCGTGCCCGTATTTGGCCGTTTAAGCCCAGTTTGATCAATTCACTCATTTCCGTTAGTCCTACTGGAATTTCTCTTGTGCGAATGCGTTTCTCAGGCCGTGACTATCCTCTGGACAAACAATCAGCGTGCCCGTATTTGGCCGTTTAAGCCCAGTTTGATCAATTCACCCATTTCCGTTAGTCCTACTGGAATTTCTCTTGTGCGAATGCGTTTCTCAGGCCGTGACTATCCTCTGGACAAAGAATCAGCGTGCCCGTATTTGGCCGTTTAAGCCCAGTTTGATCAATTCACCCATTTCCGTTAGTCCTACTGGAATTTCTCTTGTGCGAATGCGTTTCTCAGGCCGTGACTATCCTCTGGACAAAGAATCAGCGTGCCCGTATTTGGCCGTTTAAGCCCAGTTTGATCAATTCACCCATTTCCGTTAGTCCTACTGGAATTTCTCTTGTTCCAATGCGTTTCTCAGGCCGTGACTATCCTCTGGACAAAGAATCAGCGTGCCCGTATTTGGCCGTTTAAGCCCAGTTTGATCAATTCACCCATTTCCGTTAGTCCTACTGGAATTTCTCTTGTGCCAATGCGTTTCTCAGGCCGTGACTATCCTCTGGACAAACAATCAGCGTGCCCGTATTTGGCCGTTTAAGCCCAGTTTGATCAATTCACCCATTTCCGTTAGTCCTACGGGAATTTCTCTTGTGCCAATGCGTTTCTCAGGCCGTGACTATCCTCTGGACAAAGAATCAGCGTGCCCGTATTTGGCCGTTTAAGCCGAGTTTGATCAATTCACCCATTTCCGTTGGTCCTACTGGAATTTCTCTTGTGCGAATACGTTTCTCAGGCCGTGACTATCCTCTGGACAAAGAATCAGCGTGCCCGTATTTGGCCGTTTAAGCCCAGTTTGATCAATTCACCCATTTCCGTTAGTCCTACTGGAATTTCTCTTGTGCGAATGCGTTTCTCAGGCCGTGACTATCCTCTGGACAAAGAATCAGCGTGCCCGTATTTGGCCGTTTAAGCCCAGTTTGATCAATTCACCCATTTCCGTTAGTCCTACTGGAATTTCTCTTGTGCGAATGCGTTTCTCAGGCCGTGACTATCCTCTGGACAAAGAATCAGCGTGCCCGTATTTGGCCGTTTAAGCCCAGTTTGATCAATTCACCCATTTCCGTTAGTCCTATTGGAATTTCTCTTGTGCCAATGCGTTTCTCAGGCCGTGACTATCCTCTGGACAAAGAATCAGCGTGCCCGTATTTGGCCGTTTAAGCCCAGTTTGATCAATTCACCCATTTCCGTTAGTCCTACTGGAATTTCTCTTGTGCGAATGCGTCTCTCAGGCCGTGACTATCCTCTGGACAAAGAATCAGCGTGCCCGTATTTGGCCGTTTAAGCCCAGTTTGATCAATTCACCCATTTCCGTTAGTCCTATTGGAATTTCTCTTGTGCGAATGCGTCTCTCAGGCCGTGACTATCCTCTGGACAAAGAATCAGCGTGCCCGTATTTGGCCGTTTAAGCCCAGTTTGATCAATTCACCCATTTCCGTTAGTCCTACTGGAATTTCTCTTGTGCGAATGCGTTTCTCAGGCCGTGACTATCCTCTGGACAAAGAATCAGCGTGCCCGTATTTGGCCATTTAAGCCCAGTTTGATCAATTCACCCATTTCCGTTAGTCCTACTGGAATTTCTCTTGTGCGAATGCGTTTCTCAGGCCGTGACTATCCTCTGGACAAAGAATCAGCGTGCCCGTATTTGGCCGTTTAAGCCCAGTTTGATCAATTCACCCATTTCCGTTAGTCCTACTGGAATTTCTCTTGTGCCAATGCGTTTCTCAGGCCGTGACTATCCTCTGGACAAAGAATCAGCGTGCCCGTATTTGGCCGTTTAAGCCCAGTTTGATCAATTCACCCATTTCCGTTAGTCCTACTGGAATTTCTCTTGTGCCAATGCGTTTCTCAGGCCGTGACTATCCTCTGGACAAAGAATCAGCGTGCCCGTATTTGGCCGTTTAAGCCCAGTTTGATCAATTCACCCATTTCCGTTAGTCCTACTGGAATTTCTCTTGTGCGAATGCGTTTCTCAGGCCGTGACTATCCTCTGGACAAAGAATCAGCGTGCCCGTATTTGGCCGTTTAAGCCCAGTTTGATCAATTCACCCATTTCCGTTAGTCCTACTGGAATTTCTCTTGTGCGAATGCGTTTCTCAGGCCGTGACTATCCTCTGGACAAAGAATCAGCGTGCCCGTATTTGGCCGTTTAAGCGCAGTTTGATCAATTCACCCATTTCCGTTAGTCCTACTGGAATTTCTCTTGTGCGAATGCGTTTCTCAGGCCGTGACTATCCTCTGGACAAAGAATCAGCGTGCCCGTATTTGGCCGTTTAAGCCCAGTTTGATCAATTCACCCATTTCCGTTAGTCCTACTGGAATTTCTCTTGTGCCAATGCGTTTCTCAGGCCGTGACTATCCTCTGGACAAAGAATCAGCGTGCCCGTATTTGGCCGTTTAAGCCCAGTTTGATCAATTCACCCATTTCCGTTAGTCCTACTGGAATTTCTCTTGTGCCAATGCGTTTCTCAGGCCGTGACTATCCTCTGGACAAAGAATCAGCGTGCCCGTATTTGGCCATTTAAGCCCAGTTTGATCAATTCACCCATTTCCGTTAGTCCTACTGGAATTTCTCTTGTGCGAATGCGTTTCTCAGGCCGTGACTATCCTCTGGACAAAGAATCAGCGTGCCCGTATTTGGCCGTTTAAGCCCAGTTTGATCAATTCACCCATTTCCGTTAGTCCTACTGGAATTTCTCTTGTGCGAATGCGTTTCTCAGGCCGTGACTATCCTCTGGACAAAGAATCAGCGTGCCCGTATTTGGCCGTTTAAGCCCAGTTTGATCAATTCACCCATTTCCGTTAGTCCTACTGGAATTTCTCTTGTGCCAATGCGTTTCTCAGGCCGTGACTATCCTCTGGACAAAGAATCAGCGTGCCCGTATTTGGCCGTTTAAGCCCAGTTTGATCAATTCACCCATTTCCGTTAGTCCTACTGGAATTTCTCTTGTGCCAATGCGTTTCTCAGGCCGTGACTATCCTCTGGACAAAGAATCAGCGTGCCCGTATTTGGCCGTTTAAGCCCAGTTTGATCAATTCACCCATTTCCGTTAGTCCTACTGGAATTTCTCTTGTGCGAATGCGTTTCTCAGGCCGTGACTATCCTCTGGACAAAGAATCAGCGTGCCCGTATTTGGCCGTTTAAGCCCAGTTTGATCAATTCACCCATTTCCGTTAGTCCTACTGGAATTTCTCTTGTGCGAATGCGTTTCTCAGGCCGTGACTATCCTCTGGACAAAGAATCAGCGTGCCCGTATTTGGCCGTTTAAGCCCAGTTTGATCAATTCACCCATTTCCGTCAGTCCTACTGGAATTTCTCTTGTGCCAATGCGTTTCTCAGGCCGTGACTATCCTCTGGACAAAGAATCAGCGTGCCCGTATTTGGCCGTTTAAGCCCAGTTTGATCAATTCACCCATTTCCGTTAGTCCTACTGGAATTTCTCTTGTGCCAATGCGTTTCTCAGGCCGTGACTATCCTCTGGACAAAGAATCAGCGTGCCCGTATTTGGCCGTTTAAGCCGAGTTTGATCAATTCACCCATTTCCGTTGGTCCTACTGGAATTTCTCTTGTGCGAATGCGTTTCTCAGGCCGTGACTATCCTCTGGACAAAGAATCAGCGTGCCCGTATTAGGCCGTTTAAGCCCAGTTTGATCAATTCACCCATTTCCGTTAGTCCTACTGGAATTTCTCTTGTGCCAATGCGTTTCTCAGGCCGTGACTATCCTCTGGACAAAGAATCAGCGTGCCCGTATTTGGCCGTTTAAGCCCAGTTTGATCAATTCACCCATTTCCGTTAGTCCTACTGGAATTTCTCTTGTGCCAGTGCGTTTCTCAGGCCGTGACTATCCTCTGGACAAAGAATCAGCGTGCCCGTATTTGGCCGTTTAAGCCCAGTTTGATCAATTCACCCATTTCCGTTAGTCCTACTGGAATTTCTCTTGTGCGAATGCGTTTCTCAGGCCGTGACTATCCTCTGGACAAAGAATCAGCGTGCCCGTATTTGGCCGTTTAAGCCCAGTTTGATCAATTCACCCATTTCCGTTAGTCCTACTGGAATTTCTCTTGTGCGAATGCGTTTCTCAGGCCGTGACTATCCTCTGGACAAAGAATCAGCGTGCCCGTATTTGGCCGTTTAAGCCCAGTTTGATCAATTCACCCATTTCCGTTAGTCCTACTGGAATTTCTCTTGTGCCAATGCGTTTCTCAGGCCGTGACTATCCTCTGGACAAAGAATCAGCGTGCCCGTATTTGGCCGTTTAAGCCCAGTTTGATCAATTCACCCATTTCCGTTGGTCCTACTGGAATTTCTCTTGTGCCAATGCGTTTCTCAGGCCGTGACTATCCTCTGGACAAAGAATCAGCGTGCCCGTATTAGGCCGTTTAAGCCGAGTTTGATCAATTCACCCATTTCCGTTAGTCCTACTGGAATTTCTCTTGTGCGAATGCGTTTCTCAGGCCGTGACTATCCTCTGGACAAAGAATCAGCGTGCCCGTATTTGGCCGTTTAAGCCCAGTTTGATCAATTCACCCATTTCCGTTAGTCCTACTGGAATTTCTCTTGTTCCAATGCGTTTCTCAGGCCGTGACTATCCTCTGGACAAAGAATCAGCGTGCCCGTATTAGGCCGTATAAGCCCAGTTTGATCAACTCACCCATTTCCGTTAGTCCTACTGGAATTTCTCTTGTGCGAATGCGTTTCTCAGGCCGTGACTATCCTCTGGACAAAGAATCAGCGTGCCCGTATTTGACCGTTTAAGCCCAGTTTGATCAATTCACCCATTTCCGTTAGTCCTACTGGAATTTCTCTTGTGCGAATGCGTTTCTCAGGCCGTGACTATCCTCTGGACAAAGAATCAGCGTGCCCGTATTAGGCCATTTAAGCCCAGTTTGATCAATTCACCCATTTCCGTTAGTCTTACTGGAATTTCTCTTGTGCCAATGCGTTTCTCAGGCCGTGACTATCCTCTGGACAAAGAATCAGCGTGCCCGTATTTGGCCGTTTAAGCCCAGTTTGATCAATTCACCCATTTCCGTTAGTCCTACTGGAATTTCTCTTGTGCCAATGCGTTTCTCAGGCCGTGACTATCCTCTGGACAAAGAATCAGCGTGCCCGTATTTGGCCGTTTAAGCCCAGTTTGATCAATTCACCCATTTCCGTTGGTCCTACTGGAATTTCTCTTGTGCCAATGCGTTTCTCAGGCCGTGACTATCCTCTGGACAAAGAATCAGCGTGCCCGTATTAGGCCGTTTAAGCCCAGTTTGATTAATTCACCCATTTCCGTTAGTCCTACTGGAATTTCTCTTGTGCGAATGCGTTTCTCAGGCCGTGACTATCCTCTGGACAAAGAATCCGCGTGCCCGTATTTGGCCGTTTAAGCCCAGTTTGATCAATTCACCCATTTCCGTTAGTCCTACTGGAATTTCTCTTGTTCCAATGCGTTTCTCAGGCCGTGACTATCCTCTGGACAAAGAATCAGCGTGCCCGTATTAGGCCGTATAAGCCCAGTTTGATCAACTCACCCATTTCCGTTAGTCCTACTGGAATTTCTCTTGTGCCAATGCGTTTCTCAGGCCGTGACTATCCTCTGGACAAAGAATCAGCGTGCCCGTATTTGACCGTTTAAGCCCAGTTTGATCAATTCACCCATTTCCGTTAGTCCTACTGGAATTTCTCTTGTGCGAATGCGTTTCTCAGGCCGTGACTATCCTCTGGACAAAGAATCAGCGTGCCCGTATTAGGCCATTTAAGCCCAGTTTGATCAATTCACCCATTTCCGTTAGTCTTACTGGAATTTCTCTTGTGCGAATGCGTTTCTCAGGCCGTGACTATCCTCTGGACAAATAATCAGCGTGCCCGTATTAGGCCGTTTAAGCCCAGTTTGATCAATTCACCCATTTCCGTTAGTCCTACTGGAATTTCTCTTGTGCGAATGCGTTTCTCAGGCCGTGACTATCCTCTGGACAAAGAATCAGCGTGCCCATATTTGGCCGTTTAAGCCCAGTTTGATCAATTCACCCATTTCCGTTAGTCCTACTGGAATTTCTCTTGTGCGAATGCGTTTCTCAGGCCGTGACTATCCTCTGGACAAAGAATCAGCGTGCCCGTATTTGGCCGTTTAAGCCCAGTTTGATCAATTCACCCATTTCCGTTAGTCCTACTGGAATTTCTCTTGTGCGAATGCGTTTCTCAGGCCGTGACTATCCTCTGGACAAAGAATCAGCGTGCCCGTATTTGGCCGTTTAAGCCCAGTTTGATCAATTCACCCATTTCCGTTAGTCCTACTGGAATTTCTCTTGTGCGGATGCGTTTCTCAGGCCGTGACTATCCTCTGGACAAAGAATCAGCGTGCCCGTATTTGGCCGTTTAAGCCGAGTTTGATCAATTCACCCATTTCCGTTAGTCCTACTGGAATTTCTCTTTTGCGAATGCGTTTCTCAGGCCGTGACTATCCTCTGGACAAAGAATCAGCGTGCCCGTATTAGGCCGTTTAAGCCCAGTTTGATCAATTCACCCATTTCCGTTAGTCCTACTGGAATTTCTCTTGTGCGAATGCGTTTCTCAGGCCGTGACTATCTTCTGGACAAAGAATCAGCGTGCCCGTATTTGGCCGTTTAAGCCCAGTTTGATCAATTCACCCATTTCCGTTAGTCCTACTGGAATTTCTCTTGTGCTAATGCGTTTCTCAGGCCGTGACTTTCCTCTGGACAAAGAATCAGCGTGCCCGTATTTGGCCGTTTAAGCCCAGTTTGATCAATTCACCCATTTCCGTTAGTCCTACTGGAATTTCTCTTGTGCGAATGCCTTTCTCAGGCCGTGACTATCCTCTGGACAAAGAATCGGCGTGCCCGTATTTGGCCATTTAAGCCGAGTTTGATCAATTCACCCATTTCCGTTAGTCCTACTGGAATTTCTCTTGTGCAAATGCGTTTCTCAGGCCGTGACTATCCTCTGGACAAAGAATCAGCGTGCCCGTATTTGGCCGTTTAAGCCCAGTTTGATCAATTCACCCATTTCCGTTAGTCCTACTGGAATTTCTCTTGTGCCAATGCGTTTCTCAGGCCGTGACTATCCTCTGGACAAAGAATCAGCGTGCCCGTATTAGGCCGTTTAAGCCCAGTTTGATCAATTCACCCATTTCCGTTAGTCCTACTGGAATTTCTCTTGTGCGGATGCGTTTCTCAGGCCGTGACTATCCTCTGGACAAAGAATCAGCGTGCCCGTATTTGGCCGTTTAAGCCGAGTTTGATCAATTCACCCATTTCCGTTGGTCCTACTGGAATTTCTCTTGTGCGAATGCGTTTCTCAGGCCGTGACTATCCTCTGGACAAAGAATCAGCGTGCCCGTATTTGGCCGTTTAAGCCCAGTTTGATCAATTCACCCATTTCCGTTAGTCCTACTGGAATTTCTCTTGTGCGAATGCGTTTCTCAGGCCGTGACTATCCTCTGGACAAAGAATCAGCGTGCCCGTATTTGGCCGTTTAAGCCCAGTTTGATCAATTCACCCATTTCCGTTAGTTCTACTGGAAGTTCTCTTGTGCTAATGCGTTTCTCACGCCGTGACTTTCCTCTGGACAAAGAATCAGCGTGCCCGTATTTGGCCGTTTAAGCCCAGTTTGATCAATTCACCCATTTCCGTTAGTCCTACTGGAATTTCTCTTGTGCGAATGCGTTTCTCAGGCCGTGACTATCCTCTGGACAAAGAATCAGCGTGCCCGTATTTGGCCGTTTAAGCCCAGTTTGATCAATTCACCCATTTCCGTTAGTCCTACTGGAATTTCTCTTGTGCCAATGCGTTTCTCAGGCCGTGACTATCCTCTGGACAAAGAATCAGCGTGCCCGTATTTGACCGTTTAAGCCCAGTTTGATCAATTCACCCATTTCCGTTAGTCCTACTGGAATTTCTCTTGTGCCAATGCGTTTCTCAGGCCGTGACTATCCTCTGGACAAAGAATCAGCGTGCCCGTATTTGGCCGTTTAAGCCCAGTTTGATCAATTCACCCATTTCCGTTAGTCCTACTGGAATTTCTCTTGTGCGAATGCGTTTCTCAGGCCGTGACTATCCTCTGGACAAAGAATCAGCGTGCCCTTAATGGGCCATTTAAGCCCAGTTTGATCAATTCACCCATTTCCGTTAGTCTTACTGGAATTTCTCTTGTGCGAATGCGTTTCTCAGGCCGTGACTATCCTCTGGACAAAGAATCCGCGTGCCCGTATTAGGCCGTTTAAGCCCAGTTTGATCAATTCATCCATTTCCGTTAGTCCTACTGGAATTTCTCTTGCACCAATGCGTTTCTCAGGCCGTGACTATTCTCTGGACAAAGAATCAGCGTGCCCGTATTTGGCCGTTTAAGCCCAGTTTGATCAATTCACCCATTTCCGTTAGTCCTACTGGAAGTTCTCTTGTGCCAATGCGTTTCTCAGGCCGTGACTATCCTCTGGACAAAGAATCAGCGTGCCCGTATTTGGCCGTTTAAGCCCAGTTTGATCAATTCACCCATTTCCGTTAGTCCTACTGGAATTTCTCTTGTGCGAATGCGTTTCTCAGGCGGTGACTATCCTCTGGACAAAGAATCAGCGTGCCCGTATTAGGCCGTTTAAGCCGAGTTTGATCAATTCACCCATTTCCGTTAGTCCTACTGGAATTTCTCTTGTGCGAATGCGTTTCTCAGGCCGTGACTATCCTCTGGACAAAGAATCAGCGTGCCCGTATTTGGCCATTTAAGCCGAGTTTGATCAATTCACCCATTTCCGTTAGTCCTACTGGAATTTCTCTTGTGCCAATGCGTTTCTCAGGCCGTGACTATCCTCTGGACAAAGAATCAGCGTGCCCGTATTTGGCCGTTTAAGCCCAGTTTGATCAATTCACCCATTTTCGTTAGTCCTACTGGAATTTCTCTTGTGCGAATGCGTTTATCAGGCCGTGACTATCCTCTGGACAAAGAATCAGCGTGCCCGTATTTGGCCATTTAAGCCCAGTTTGATCAATTCACCCATTTCCGTTAGTCCTACTGGAATTTCTCTTGTGCGAATGCGTTTCTCAGGCCGCGACGATCCTCTGGACAAAGAATCCGCGTGCCCGTATTTGGCCGTTTAAGCCCAGTTTGATCAATTCACCCATTTCCGTTAGTCCTACTGGAATTTCTCTTGTGCCAATGCGTTTCTCAGGCCGTGACTATCCTCTGGACAAAGAATCAGCGTGCCCGTATTTGGCCATTTAAGCCCAGTTTGATCAATTCACCCATTTCCGTTAGTCCTACTGTAATTTCTCCTGTGCCAATGCGTTTCTCAGGCCGTGACTATCCTCTGGACAAAGAATCAGCGTGCCCGTATTTGGCCGTTTAAGCCCAGTTTGATCAATTCACCCATTTCCGTTAGTCCTACTGGAATTTCTCTTGTGCCAATGCGTTTCTCAGGCCGTGACTATCCTCTGGACAAAGAATCAGCGTGCCCGTATTTGGCCGTTTAAGCCCAGTTTGATCAATTCACCCATTTCCGTTAGTCCTACTGGAAATTCTCTTGTGCCAATGCGTTTCTCAGGCCGTGACTATCCTCTGGACAAAGAATCAGCGTGCCCGTATTTGGCCGTTTAAGCCCAGTTTGATCAATTCACCCATTTCCGTTAGTCCTACTGGAAGTTCTCTTGTGCCAATGCGTTTCTCAGGCCGTGACTATCCTCTGGACAAAGAATCAGCGTGCCCGTATTTGGCCATTTAAGCCCAGTTTGATCAATTCACCCATTTCCGTTAGTCGTTTTGGAATTTCTCTTGTGCGAATGCGTTTCTCAGGCCGTGACTATCCTCTGGACAAAGAATCAGCGTGCCCGTATTTGGCCGTTTAAGCCCAGTTTGATCAATTCACCCATTTCCGTTGGTCCTACTGGAATTTCTCTTGTGCGAATGCGTTTCTCAGGCCGTGACTATCCTCCGGACAAAGAATCAGCGTGCCCGTATTTGGCCGTTTAAGCCCAGTTTGATCAATTCACCCATTTCCGTTAGTCCTACTGGAATTTCTCTTGTGCCAATGTGTTTCTCAGGCCGTGACTATCCTCTGGACAAAGAATCAGCGTGCCCGTATTTGGCCGTTTAAGCCCAGTTTGATCAATTCACCCATTTCCGTTAGTCCTACTGGAATTTCTCTTGTGCGAATGCGTTTCTCAGGCCGTGACTATCCTCTGGACAAAGAATCAGCGTGCCCGTATTTGGCCGTTTAAGCCCAGTTTGATCAATTCACCCATTTCCGTTGGTCCTACTGGAAGTTCTCTTGTGCCAATGCGTTTCTCAGGCCGTGACTATCCTCTGGACAAAGAATCAGCGTGCCCGTATTTGGCCGTTTAAGCCCAGTTTGATCAATTCACCCATTTCCGTTAGTCCTACTGGAATTTCTCTTGTTCCAATGCGATTCTCAGGCCGTGACTATCCTCTGGAAAAAGAATCAGCGTGCCCGTATTTGGCCGTTTAAGCCCAGTTTGATCAATTCACCCATTTCCGTTAGTCCTACTGGAATTTCTCTTGTGCGAATGCGTTTCTCAGGCCGTGACTATCCTCTGGACAAAGAATCAGCGTGCCCGTATTTGGCCGTTTAAGCCCAGTTTGATCAATTCACCCATTTCCGTTAGTCCTACTGGAATTTCTCTTGTGCGAATGCGTTTCTCAGGCCGTGACTATCCTCTGGACAAAGAATCAGCGTGCCCGTATTTGGCCGTTGAAGCCCAGTTTGATCAATTCACCCATTTCCGTTAGTTCTACTGGAAGTTCTCTTGTGCGAATGCGTTTCTCAGGCCGTGACTATCCTCTGGACAAAGAATCAGCGTGCCCGTATTTGGCCGTTTAAGCCCAGTTTGATCAATTCACCCATTTCCGTTAGTCCTACTGGAATTTCTCTTGTGCCAATGCGTTTCTCAGGCCGTGACTATCCTCTGGACAAAGAATCGGCGTGCCCGTATTTGGCCGTTTAAGCCCAGTTTGATCAATTCACCCATTTCCGTTAGTCCTACTGGAATTTCTCTTGTGCGAATGCGTTTCTCAGGCCGTGACTATCCTCTGGACAAAGAATCAGCGTGCCCGTATTTGGCCGTTTAAGCCCAGTTTGATCAATTCACCCATTTCCGTTAGTCCTACTGGAAGTTCTCTTGTGCGAATGCGTTTCTCAGGCCGTGACTATCCTCCGGACAAAGAATCAGCGTGCCCGTATTTGGCCGTTTAAGCCCAGTTTGATCAATTCACCCATTTCCGTTGGTCCTACTGGAATTTCTCTTGTGCCAATGCGTTTCTCAGGCCGTGACTATCCTCTGGACAAAGAATCAACGTGCCCGTATTAGGCCGTTTAAGCCCAGTTTGATCAATTCATCCATTTCCGTTAGTCCTACTGGAATTTCTCTTGTGCCAATGCGTTTCTCAGGCCGTGACTATCCTCTGGACAAAGAATCAGCGTGCCCGTATTTGGCCGTTTAAGCCCAGTTTGATCAATTCACCCATTTCCGTTAGTCCTACTGGAATTTCTCTTGTGCCAATGCGTTTCTCAGGCCGTGACTATCCTCTGGACAAAGAATCAGCGTGCCCGTATTTGGCCGTTTAAGCCCAGTTTGATCAATTCACCCATTTCCGTTGGTCCTACTGGAAGTTCTCTTGTGCGAATGCGTTTCTCAGGCCGTGACTATCCTCTGGACAAAGAATCAGCGTGCCCGTATTTAGCCGTTTAAGCCCAGTTTGATCAATTCACCCATTTCCGTTAGTCCTACTGGAATTTCTCTTGTTCCAATGCGTTTCTCAGGCCGTGACTATCCTCTGGACAAAGAATCAGCGTGCCCGTATTTGGCCGTTTAAGCCCAGTTTGATCAATTCACCCATTTCCGTTAGTCCTACTGGAAGTTCTCTTGTGCGAATGCGTTTCTCAGGCCGTGACTATCCTCTGGACGAAGAATCAGCGTGCCCGTATTTGGCCGTTTAAGCCCAGTTTGATCAATTCACCCATTTCCGTTAGTCCTACTGGAATTTCTCTTGTGCGAATGCGTTTCTCAGGCCGTGACTATCCTCTGGACAAAGAATCGGCGTGCCCGTATTTGGCCGTTTAAGCCCAGTTTGATCAATTCACCCATTTCCGTAAGTCCTACTGGAATTTCTCTTGTGCGAATGCGTTTCTCAGGCCGTGACTATCCTCCGGACAAACAATCAGCGTGCCCGTATTTGGCCGTTTAAGCCCAGTTTGATCAATTCACCCACTTCCGTTGGTCCTACTGGAATTTCTCTTGTGCGAATGCGTTTCTCAGGCCGTGACTATCCTCTGGACAAAGAATCAGCGTGCCCGTATTTGGCCGTTTAAGCCCAGTTTGATCAATTCATCCATTTCCGTTAGTCCTACTGGAATTTCTCTTGTGCCAATGCGTTTCTCAGGCCGTGACTATCCTCTGGACAAAGAATCAGCGTGCCCGTATTTGGCCGTTTAAGCCCAGTTTGATCAATTCACCCATTTCCGTTAGTCCTACTGGAATTTCTCTTGTGCCAATGCGTTTCTCAGGCCGTGACTATCCTCTGGACAAAGAATCGGCGTGCCCGTATTAGGCCGTTTAAGCCCAGTTTGATCAATTCACCCATTTCCGTTAGTCCTACTGGAAGTTCTCTTGTGCCAATGCGTTTCTCAGGCCGTGACTATCCTCTGGACAAAGAATCAGCGTGCCCGTATTTGGCCGTTTAAGCCCAGTTTGATCAATTCACCCATTTCCGTTAGTCCTACTGGAATTTCTCTTGTGCGAATGCGTTTCTCAGGCCGTGACTATCCTCTGGACAAAGAATCCGCGTGCCCGTATTTGGCCGTTTAAGCCCAGTTTGATCAATTCACCCATTTCCGTTAGTCCTACTGGAAGTTCTCTTGTGCGAATGCGTTTCTCAGGCCGTGACTATCCTCTGGACAAAGAATCAGCGTGCCCGTATTTGGCCGTTTAAGCCCAGTTTGATCAATTCACCCATTTCCGTTAGTCCTATTGGAATTTCTCTTGTGCGAATGCGTTTCTCAGGCCGTGACTATCCTCTGGACAAAGAATCAGCGTGCCCGTATTTGGCCGTTGAAGCCCAGTTTGATCAATTCACCCATTTCCGTTAGTCCTACTGGAATTTCTCTTGTGCCAATGCGTTTCTCAGGCCGTGACTATCCTCTGGACAAACAATCAGCGTGCCCGTATTTGGCCGTTTAAGCCCAGTTTGATCAATTCACCCATTTCCGTTAGTCCTACTGGAATTTCTCTTATGCCAATGCGTTTCTCAGGCCGTGACTATCCTCTGGACAAAGAATCAGCGTGCCCGTATTTGGCCGTTTAAGCCCAGTTTGATCAATTCACCCATTTCCGTTAGTCCTACAGTAATTTCTCTTGTGCCAATGCGTTTCTCAGGCCGTGACTATCCTCTGGACAAAGAATCAGCGTGCCCGTATTTGGCCGTTTAAGCCCAGTTTGATCAATTCACCCATTTCCGTTAGTCCTACTGGAATTTCTCTTGTGCGAATGCGTTTCTCAGGCCGTGACTATCCTCTGGACAAAGAATCAGCGTGCCCGTATTTGGCCGTTTAAGCCCAGTTTGATCAATTCACCCATTTCCGTTAGTCCTACTCGAAGTTCTCTTGTGCGAATGCGTTTCTCAGGCCGTGACTATCCTCTGGACAAAGAATCAGCGTGCCCGTATTTGGCCGTTTAAGCCCAGTTTGATCAATTCACCCATTTCCGTTAGTCCTACTGGAATTTCTCTTGTGCCAATGCGTTTCTCAGGCCGTGACTATCCTCTGGACAAAGAATCAGCGTGCCCGTATTTGGCCGTTTAGGCCCAGTTTGATCAATTCATCCATTTCCGTTAGTCCTACTGGAATTTCTCTTGTGCCAATGCGTTTCTCAGGCCGTGACTATCCTCTGGACAAAGAATCAGCGTGCCCGTATTTGGCCGTTTAAGCCCAGTTTGATCAATTCACCCATTTCCGTTAGTCCTACTGGAATTTCTCTTGTGCGAATGCGTTTCTCAGGCCGTGACTATCCTCTGGACAAAGAATCAGCGTGCCCGTATTTGGCCGTTTAAGCCCAGTTTGATCAATTCACCCATTTCCGTTAGTCCTACTGGAATTTCTCTTGTGCGAATGCGTTTCTCAGGCGGTGACTATCCTCTGGACAAAGAATCAGCGTGCCCGTATTAGGCCGTTTAAGCCCAGTTTGATCAATTCACCCATTTCCTTTAGTCCTACTGGAATTTCTCTTGTGCGAATGCGTTTCTCAGGCCGTGACTATCCTCTGGACAAAGAATCGGCGTGCCCGTATTTGGCCGTTTAAGCCCAGTTTGATCAATTCACCCATTTCCGTTAGTCCTACTGGAATTTCTCTTGTGCCAATGCGTTTCTCAGGCCGTGACTATCCTCTGGACAAAGAATCAACGTGCCCGTATTTGGCCGTTTAAGCCCAGTTTGATCAATTCACCCATTTCCGTTAGTCCTACTGGAATTTCTCTTGTGCCAATGCGTTTCTCAGGCCGTGACTATCCTCTGGACAAAGAATCCGCGTGCCCGTATTTGGCCGTTTAAGCCCAGTTTGATCAATTCACCCATTTCCGTTAGTCCTACTGGAAGTTCTCTTGTGCGAATGCGTTTCTCAGGCCGTGACTATCCTCTGGACAAAGAATCAGCGTGCCCGTATTTGGCCGTTTAAGCCCAGTTTGATCAATTCACCCATTTCCGTTAGTCCTACTGGAATTTCTCTTGTGCCAATGCGTTTCTCAGGCCGTGACTATCCTCTGGACAAAGAATCAGCGTGCCCGTATTAGGACGTTTAAGCCCAGTTTGATCAATTCATCCATTTCCGTTAGTCCTACTGGAATTTCTCTTGTGCCAATGCGTTTCTCAGGCCGTGACTATCCTCTGGACAAAGAATCAGCGTGCCCGTATTTGGCCGTTTAAGCCCAGTTTGATCAATTCACCCATTTCCGTTAGTCCTACTGGAATTTCTCTTGTGCGAATGCGTTTCTCAGGCCGTGACTATCCTCTGGACAAAGAATCAGCGTGCCCGTATTTGGCCGTTGAAGCCCAGTTTGATCAATTCACCCATTTCCGTTAGTCCTACTGGAATTTCTCTTGTGCCAATGCGTTTCTCAGGCCGTGACTATCCTCTGGACAAAGAATCAGCGTGCCCGTATTTGGCCGTTTAAGCCCAGTTTGATCAATTCACCCATTCCCGTTAGTCCTACTGGAATTTCTCTTGTGCCAATGCGTTTCTCAGGCCGTGACTATCGTCTGGACAAAGAATCAGCGTGCCCGTATTAGGCCATTTAAGCCCAGTTTGATCAATTCACCCATTTCCGTTAGTCCTACTGGAAGTTCTCTTGTGCCAATGCGTTTCTCAGGCCGTGACTATCCTCTGGACAAAGAATCAGCGTGCCCGTATTTGGCCGTTTAAGCCCAGTTTGATCAATTCACCCATTTCCGTTAGTCCTACTGGAATTTCTCTTGTGCCAATGCGTTTCTCAGGCCGTGACTATCCTCTGGACAAAGAATCAGCGTGCCCGTATTAAACCGTTTAAGCCCAGTTTGATCAAATCACCCATTTCCGTTAGTCCTACTGGAATTTCTCTTGTGCCAATGCGTTTCTCAGGCCGTGACTATCCTCTGGACAAAGAATCAGCGTGCCCGTATTAGGCCGTATAAGCCCAGTTTGATCAACTCACCCATTTCCGTTAGTCCTACTGGAATTTCTCTTGTGCCAATGCGTTTCTCAGGCCGTGACTATCCTCTGGACAAAGAATCAGCGTGCCCGTATTTGGCCGTTTAAGCCCAGTTTGATCAATTCACCCATTTCCGTTAGTCCTACTGGAATTTCTCTTGTGCCAATGCGTTTCTCAGGCCGTGACTATCCTCTGGACAAAGTGTCAGCAGGTCCGTATTAGGCCGTTTAAGCCCAGTTTGATCAATTCACCCATTTCCGTTAGTCCTACTGGAAATTCTCTTGTGCGAATGCGTTTCTCAGGCCGTGACTATCCTCTGCACAAAGAATCAGCGTGCCCGTATTTGGCCGTTTAAGCCCAGTTTGATCAATTCACCCATTTCCGTTAGTCCTACTGGAATTTCCCTTGTGCGAATGCGTTTCTCAGGCCGTGACTATCCTCTGGACAAAGAATCAGCGTGCCCGTATTTGGCCGTTTAAGCCCAGTTTGATCAATTCACCCATTTCCGTTAGTCCTACTGGAAGTTCTCTTGTGCCAATGCGTTTCTCACGCCGTGACTATCCTCTGGACAAAGAATCAGCGTGCCCGTATTTGGCCGTTTAAGCCCAGTTTGATCAATTCACCCATTTCCGTTGGTCCTACTGGAATTTCTCTTGTGCCAATGCGTTTCTCAGGCCGTGACTATCCTCTGGACAAAGAGTCATCGTGCCCGTATTTGGCCGTTTAAGCCCAGTTTGATCAATTCACCCATTTCCGTTAGTCCTACTGGAATTTCTCTTGTGCCAATGCGTTTCTCAGGCCATGACTATCCTCTGAACAAAGAATCAGCGTGCCCGTATTTGGCCGTTTAAGCCCAGTTTGATCAATTCACCCATTTCCGTTAGTCCTACTGGAATTTCTCTTATGCCAATGCGTTTCTCAGGCCGTGACTATCCTCTGGACAAAGAATCAGCGTGCCCGTATTTGGCCGTTTAAGCCCAGTTTGATCAATTCACCCATTTCCGTTAGTCCTACTGGAATTTCTCTTGTGCGAATGCGTTTCTCAGGCCGTGACTATCCTCTGGACAAAGAATCAGCGTGCCCGTATTTGGCCGTTTAAGCCCAGTTTGATCAATTCACCCATTTCCGTTAGTCCTACTGGAATTTCTCTTGTGCGAATACGTTTCTCAGGCCGTGACTATCCTCTGGACAAAGAATCAGCGTGCCCGTATTTGGCCGTTTAAGCCCAGTTTGATCAATTCACCCATTTCCGTTAGTCCTACTGGAATTTCTCTTGTGCCAATGCGTTTCTCAGGCCGTGACTATCCTCTGGACAAAGAATCAGCGTGCCCGTATTTGGCCGTTTAAGCCCAGTTTGATCAATTCACCCATTTCCGTTAGTCCTACTGGAATTTCTCTTGTGCCAATGCGTTTCTCAGGCCGTGACTATCCTCTGGACAAACAATCAGCGTGCCCGTATTTGGCCGTTTAAGCCCAGTTTGATCAATTCACCCATTTCCGTTAGTCCTACTGGAATTTCTCTTGTGCGAATGCGTTTCTCAGGCCGTGACTATCCTCTGGACAAAGAATCAGCGTGCCCGTATTTGGCCGTTTAAGCCCAGTTTGATCAATTCAGCCATTTCCGTTAGTCCTACTGGAATTTCTCTTGTGCCAATGCGTTTCTCAGGCCAAGAATATCCTCTGGACAAAGAGTCATCGTGCCCGTATTTGGCCATTTAAGCCCAGTTTGATCAATTCACCCATTTCCGTTAGTCCTACTGGAATTTCTCTTGTGCGAATGCGTTTCTCAGGCCGTGACTATCCTCTGGACAAAGAATCAGCGTGCCCGTATTTAGCCGTTTAAGCCCAGTTTGATCAATTCACCCATTTCCGTTAGTCCTACTGGAATTTCTCTTGTTCCAATGCGTTTCTCAGGCCGTGACTATCCTCTGGACAAAGAATCAGCGTGCCCGTATTTGGCCGTTTAGGCCCAGTTTGATCAATTCACCCATTTCCGTTAGTCCTACTGGAATTTCTCTTGTGCCAATGCGTTTCTCAGGCCGTGACTATCCTCTGGACAAAGAATCAGCGTGCCCGTATTTGGCCGTTTAAGCCCAGTTTGATCAATTCACCCATTTCCGTTAGTCCTACTGGAATTTCTCTGGTGCCAATGCGTTTCTCAGGCCGTGACTATCCTCTGGACAAAGAGTCATCGTGCCCGTATTTGGCCGTTTAAGCCCAGTTTGATCAATTCACCCAATTCCGTTAGTCCTACTGGAATTTCTCTTGTGCGAATGCGTTTCTCAGGCCATGACTATCCTCTGGACAAAGAATCAGCGTGCCCGTATTTGGCCGTTTAAGCCCAGTTTGATCAATTCACCCATTTCCGTTAGTCCTACTGGAATTTCTCTTGTGCCAATGCGTTTCTCAGGCCGTGACTATCCTCTGGACAAAGAATCAGCGTTCCCGTATTTGGCCGTTTAAGCCCAGTTTGATCAATTCACCCATTTCCGTTAGTCCTACTGGAATTTCTCTTGTGCGAATGCGTTTCTCAGGCCGTGACTATCCTCTGGACAAAGAATCAGCGTGCCCGTATTTGGCCGTTTAAGCCCAGTTTGATCAATTCACCCATTTCCGTTAGTCCTACTGGAATTTCTCTTGTGCGAATGCGTTTCTCAGGCCGTGACTATCCTCTGGACAAAGAATCAGCGTGCCCGTATTTAGCCGTTTAAGCCCAGTTTGATCAATTCACCCATTTCCGTTAGTCCTACTGGAATTTCTCTTGTGCCAATGCGTTTCTCAGGCCGTGACTATCCTCTGGACAAAGAATCAGCGTGCCCGTATTTGGCCGTTTAAGCCCAGTTTGATCAATTCACCCATTCCCGTTAGTCCTACTGGAATTTCTCTTGTGCCAATGCGTTTCTCAGGCCGTGACTATCCTCTGGACAAAGAATCAGCGTGCCCGTATTAGGCCATTTAAGCCCAGTTTGATCAATTCACCCATTTCCGTTAGTCCTACTGGAAGTTCTCTTGTGCCAATGCGTTTCTCAGGCCGTGACTATCCTCTGGACAAAGAATCAGCGTGCCCGTATTTGGCCGTTTAAGCCCAGTTTGATCAATTCACCCATTTCCGTTAGTCCTATTGGAATTTCTCTTGTGCCAATGCGTTTCTCAGGCCGTGACTATCCTCTGGACAAAGAATCAGCGTGCCCGTATTAGGCCGTTTAAGCCCAGTTTGATCAAATCACCCATTTCCGTTAGTCCTACTGGAATTTCTCTTGTGCCAATGCGTTTCTCAGGCCGTGACTATCCTCTGGACAAAGAATCAGCGTGCCCGTATTAGGCCGTATAAGCCCAGTTTGATCAACTCACCCATTTCCGTTAGTCCTACTGGAATTTCTCTTGTGCCAATGCGTTTCTCAGGCCGTGACTATCCTCTGGACAAAGAATCAGCGTGCCCGTATTTGGCCGTTTAAGCCCAGTTTGATCAATTCACCCATTTCCGTTAGTCCTACTGGAATTTCTCTTGTGCCAATGCGTTTCTCAGGCCGTGACTATCCTCTGGACAAAGAATCAGCGTGCCCGTATTTGACCGTTTAAGCCCAGTTTGATCAATTCACCCATTTCCGTTAGTCCTACTGGAATTTCTCTTGTGCGAATGCGTTTCTCAGGCCGTGACTATCCTCTGGACAAAGAATCAGCGTGCCCGTATTTGGCCGTTTAAGCCCAGTTTGATCAATTCACCCATTTCCGTTAGTCCTACTGGAATTTCCCTTGTGCGAATGCGTTTCTCAGGCCGTGACTATCCTCTGGACAAAGAATCAGCGTGCCCGTATTTGGCCGTTTAAGCCCAGTTTGATCAATTCACCCATTTCCGTTAGTCCTACTGGAAGTTCTCTTGTGCCAATGCGTTTCTCACGCCGTGACTATCCTCTGGACAAAGAATCAGCGTGCCCGTATTTGGCCGTTTAAGCCCAGTTTGATCAATTCACCCATTTCCGTTGGTCCTACTGGAATTTCTCTTGTGCGAATGCGTTTCTCAGGCCGTGACTATCCTCTGGACAAAGAGTCATCGTGCCCGTATTTGGCCGTTTAAGCCCAGTTTGATCAATTCACCCATTTCCGTTAGTCCTACTGGAATTTCTCTTGTGCCAATGCGTTTCTCAGGCCATGACTATCCTCTGAACAAAGAATCAGCGTGCCCGTATTTGGCCGTTTAAGCCCAGTTTGATCAATTCACCCATTTCCGTTAGTCCTACTGGAATTTCTCTTATGCCAATGCGTTTCTCAGGCCGTGACTATCCTCTGGACAAAGAATCAGCGTGCCCGTATTTGGCCGTTTAAGCCCAGTTTGATCAATTCACCCATTTCCGTTAGTCCTACTGGAATTTCTCTTGTGCGAATGCGTTTCTCAGGCCGTGACTATCCTCTGGACAAAGAATCAGCGTGCCCGTATTTGGCCGTTTAAGCCCAGTTTGATCAATTCACCCATTTCCGTTAGTCCTACTGGAATTTCTCTTGTGCGAATACGTTTCTCAGGCCGTGACTATCCTCTGGACAAAGAATCAGCGTGCCCGTATTTGGCCGTTTAAGCCCAGTTTGATCAATTCACCCATTTCCGTTAGTCCTACTGGAATTTCTCTTGTGCCAATGCGTTTCTCAGGCCGTGACTATCCTCTGGACAAAGAATCAGCGTGCCCGTATTTGGCCGTTTAAGCCCAGTTTGATCAATTCACCCATTTCCGTTAGTCCTACTGGAATTTCTCTTGTGCCAATGCGTTTCTCAGGCCGTGACTATCCTCTGGACAAAGAATCAGCGTGCCCGTATTTGGCCGTTTAAGCCCAGTTTGATCAATTCACCCATTTCCGTTAGTCCTACTGGAATTTCTCTTGTGCCAATGCGTTTCTCAGGCCGTGACTATCCTCTGGACAAAGAATCAGCGTGCCCGTATTTGGCCGTTTAAGCCCAGTTTGATCAATTCAGCCATTTCCGTTAGTCCTACTGGAATTTCTCTTGTGCCAATGCGTTTCTCAGGCCGTGACTATCCTCTGGACAAAGAATCAGCGTGCCCGTATTTGGCCGTTTAAGCCCAGTTTGATCAATTCACCCATTTCCGTTAGTCCTACTGGAATTTCTCTTGTGCGAATGCGTTTCTCAGGCCGTGACTATCCTCTGGACAAAGAATCAGCGTGCCCGTATTTGGCCGTTTAAGCCCAGTTTGATCAATTCACCCATTTCCGTTAGTCCTACTGGAATTTCTCTTGTGCGAATGCGTTTCTCAGGCCGTGACTATCCTCTGGACAAAGAATCAGCGTGCCCGTATTTGGCCGTTTAAGCCCAGTTTGATCAATTCAGCCATTTCCGTTAGTCCTACTGGAATTTCTCTTGTGCCAATGCGTTTCTCAGGCCAAGAATATCCTCTGGACAAAGAGTCATCGTGCCCGTATTTGGCCGTTTAAGCGCAGTTTGATCAATTCACCCATTTCCGTTAGTCCTACTGGAATTTCTCTTGTGCCAATGCGTTTCTCAGGCCGTGACTATCCTCTGGACAAAGAATCAGCGTGCCCGTATTTAGCCGTTTAAGCCCAGTTTGATCAATTCACCCATTTCCGTTAGTCCTACTGGAATTTCTCTTGTTCCAATGCGTTTCTCAGGCCGTGACTATCCTCTGGACAAAGAATCAGCGTGCCCGTATTTGGCCGTTTAGGCCCAGTTTGATCAATTCACCCATTTCCGTTAGTCCTACTGGAATTTCTCTTGTGCCAATGCGTTTCTCAGGCCGTGACTATCCTCTGGACAAACAATCAGCGTGCCCGTATTTGGCCGTTTAAGCCCAGTTTGATCAATTCACCCATTTCCGTTAGTCCTACTGGAATTTCTCTTGTGCGAATGCGTTTCTCAGGCCGTGACTATCCTCTGGACAAAGAATCAGCGTTCCCGTATTTGGCCGTTTAAGCCCAGTTTGATCAATTCACCCATTTCCGTTAGTCCTACTGGAATTTCTCTTGTGCGAATGCGTTTCTCAGGCCGTGACTATCCTCTGGACAAAGAATCAGCGTGCCCGTATTTGGCCGTTTAAGCCCAGTTTGATCAATTCACCCATTTCCGTTAGTCCTACTGGAATTTCTCTTGTGCCAATGCGTTTCTCAGGCCGTGACTATCCTCTGGACAAACAATCAGCGTGCCCGTATTTGGCCGTTTAAGCCCAGTTTGATCAATTCACCCATTTCCGTTAGTCCTACTGGAATTTCTCTTGTGCGAATGCGTTTCTCAGGCCGTGACTATCCTCTGGACAAAGAATCAGCGTGCCCGTATTTGACCGTTTAAGCCCAGTTTGATCAATTCACCCATTTCCGTTAGTCCTACTGGAAGTTCTCTTGTGCCAATGCGTTTCTCAGGCCATGACTATCCTCTGGACAAAGAATCAGCGTGCCCGTATTTGGCCGTTTAAGACCAGTTTCTTCAATTCACCCATTTCCGTTAGTCCTACTGGAAGTTCTCTTGTGCCAATGCGTTTCTCAGGCCGTGACTATCCTCTGGACAAAGAATCAGCGTGCCCGTATTTGGCCGTTTAAGCCCAGTTTGATCAATTCACCCACTTCCGTTAGTCCTACTGGAATTTCTCTTGTGCCAATGCGTTTCTCAGGCCATGACTATCCTCTGGACAAAGAATCAGCGTGCCCGTATTTGGCCGTTTAAGCCCAGTTTGATCAATTCACCCATTTCCGTCAGTCCTACTGGAATTTCTCTTGTGCGAATACGTTTCTCAGGCCGTGACTATCCTCTGGACAAAGAATCAGCGTGCCCGTATTTGACCGTTTAAGCCCAGTTTGATCAATTCACCCATTTCCGTTAGTCCTACTGGAATTTCTTTTGTGCGAATGCGTTTCTCAGGCCGTGACTATCCTCTGGACAAAGAATCAGCGTGCCCGTATTTGGCCGTTTAAGCCCAGTTTGATCAATTCACCCATTTCCGTTAGTCCTACTGGAATTTCTCTTGTGCGAATGCGTTTCTCAGGCCGTGACTATCCTCTGGACAAAGAATCAGCGTGCCCGTATTTGGCCGTTTAAGCCCAGTTTGATCAATTCACCCATTTCCGTTAGTCCTACTGGAATTTCTCTTGTGCCAATGCGTTTCTCAGGCCATGACTATCCTCTGGACAAAGAATCAGCGTGCCCGTATTAGGCCGTTTAAGCCCAGTTTGATCAATTCACCCATTTCCGTTAGTCCTACTGGAATTTCTCTTGTGCGAATGCGTTTCTCAGGCCGTGACTATCCTCTGGACAAAGAATCAGCGTGCCCGTATTAGGCCGTTTAAGCCCAGTTTGATCAATTCACCCATTTCCGTTAGTCCTACTGGAATTTCTCTTGTGCCAATGCGTTTCTCAGGCCGTGACTATCCTCTGGACAAAGAATCAGCGTGCCCGTATTTGGCCGTTTAAGCTCAGTTTGATCAATTCACCCATTTCCGTTAGTCCTACTGGAATTTCTCTTGTGCGAATGCGTTTCTCAGGCCGTGACTATCCTCTGGACAAAGAATCAGCGTGCCCGTATTTGGCCGTTTAAGCCCAGTTTGATCAATTCACCCATTTCCGTTAGTCCTACTGGAATTTCTCTTGTGCGAATGCGTTTCTCAGGCCGTGACTATCCTCTGGACAAAGAATCAGCGTGCCCGTATTTGGCCATTTAAGCCCAGTTTGATCAATTCACCCATTTCCGTTAGTCCTACTGGAATTTCTCTTGTGCCAATGCGTTTCTCAGGCCGTGACTATCCTCTGGACAAACAATCGGCGTGCCCGTATTTGGCCGTTTAAGCCCAGTTTGATCAATTCACCCATTTCCGTTAGTCCTACTGGAAGTTCTCTTGTGCCAATGCGTTTCTCAGGCCGTGACTATCCTCTGGACAAAGAATCAGCGTGCCCGTATTTGGCCGTTCAGGCCCAGTTTGATCAATTCACCCATTTCCGTTAGTCCTACTGGAAGTTCTCTTGTGCCAATGCGTTTCTCAGGCCGTGACTTTCCCCTGGACAAACAATCAGCGTGCCCGTATTTGGCCGTTTAAGCCCAGTTTGATCAATTCACCCATTTCCGTTCGTCCTACTGGAATTTCTCTTGTGCCAATGCGTTTCTCAGGCCGTGACTATCCTCTGGACAAAGAATCAGCGTGCCCGTATTTGGCCGTTTAAGCCCAGTTTGATCAATTCACCCATTTCCGTTAGTCCTACTGGAATTTCTCTTGTGCGAATGCGTTTCTCAGGCCGTGACTATACTCTGGACAAAGAATCAGCGTGCCCGTATTTGGCCATTTAAGCCCAGTTTGATCAATTCACCCATTTCCGTTAGTCCTACTGGAATTTCTCTTGTGCCAATGCGTTTCTCAGGCCGTGACTATCCTCTGGACAAAGAATCAGCGTGCCCGTATTTGGCCGTTTAAGCCCAGTTTGATCAATTCACCCATTTCCGTTAGTCCTACTGGAATTTCTCTTGTGCGAATGCGTTTCTCAGGCCGTGACTATCCTCTGGACAAACAATCAGCGTGCCCGTATTTGGCCGTTTAAGCCCAGTTTGATCAATTCACCCATTTCCGTTAGTCCTACTGGAATTTCTCTTGTGCGAATGCGTTTCTCAGGCCGTGACTATCCTCTGGACAAAGAATCAACGCACCCGTAGGAAGCCGTTTACGCCCAGTTTGATCAATTCACCCATTTCCGTTAGTCCTACTGGAATTTCTCTTGTGCCAATGCGTTTCTCAGGCCGTGACTATCCTCTGGACAAAGAATCAGCGTGCCCGTATTTGGCCGTTTAAGCCCAGTTTGATCAATTCACCCATTTCCGTTAGTCCTACTGGAATTTCTCTTGTGCGAATGCGTTTCTCAGGCCGTGACTATCCTCTGGACAAAGAATCATCGTGCCCGTATTTGGCCGTTTAAGCCCAGTTTGATCAATTCACCCATTTCCGTTAGTCCTACTGGAATTTCCCTTGTGCGAATGCGTTTCTCAGGCCGTGACTATCCTCTGGACAAAGAATCAGCGTGCCCGTATTTGGCCGTTTAAGCCCAGTTTGATCAATTCACCCATTTCCGTTAGTCCTACTGGAAGTTCTCTTGTGCCAATGCGTTTCTCAGGCCGTGACTATCCTCTGGACCAAGAGTCAGCAGGTCCGTATTAGGCCGTTTAAGCCCAGTTTGATCAATTCACCCATTTCCGTTAGTCCTACTGGAATTTCTCCTGTGCCAATGCGTTTCTCAGGCCGTGACTATCCTCTGGACAAAGAATCAGCGTGCCCGTATTAGGCCGTTTAAGCCCAGTTTGATCAATTCACCCATTTCCGTTAGTCCTACTGGAATTTCTCTGGTGCCAATGCGTTTCTCAGGCCGTGACTATCCTCTGGACAAAGAATCAGCGTGCCCGTATTTGGCCGTTTAAGCCCAGTTTGATCAATTCACCCATTTCCGTTAGTCCTACTGGAATTTCTCTTGTGCGAATGCGTTTCTCAGGCCGTGACTATCCTCTGGACAAAGAATCAGCGTGCCCGTATTTGGCCGTTTAAGCCCAGTTTGATCAATTCACCCATTTCCGTTAGTCCTACTGGAATTTCTCTTGTGCGAATGCGTTTCTCAGGCCGTGACTATCCTCTGGACAAAGAATCAGCGTGCCCGTATTTGGCCGTTTAAGCCCAGCTTGATCAATTCACCCATTTCCGTTAGTCCTACTGGAATTTCTCTTGTGCCAATGCGTTTCTCAGGCCGTGACTATCCTCTGGACAAAGAATCAGCGTGCCCGTATTTGGCCGTTTAAGCCCAGTTTGATCAATTCACCCATTTCCGTTAGTCCTACTGGAATTTCTCTTGTGCGAATGCGTTTCTCAGGCCGTGACTATCCTCTGGACAAAGAATCAGCGTGCCCGTATTTGGCCGTTTAAGCCCAGTTTGATCAATTCACCCATTTCCGTTAGTCCTACTGGAATTTCTCTTGTGCGAATGCGTTTCTCAGGCCGTGACTATCCTCTGGACAAAGAATCAGCGTGCCCGTATTTGGCCGTTTAAGCCGAGTTTGATCAATTCACCCATTTCCGTTAGTCCTACTGGAATTTCTCTTGTGCCAATGCGTTTCTCAGGCCGTGATTATCCTCTGGACAAAGAATCAGCGCACCCGTATTTGGCCGTTTAAGCCCAGTTTGATCAATTCACCCATTTCCGTTAGTCCTACTGGAATTTCTCTTGTGCGAATGCGTTTCTCAGGCCGTGACTATCCTCTGGACAAACAATCGGCGTGCCCGTAGGACGCCGTTTAAGCCCAGTTTGATCATTTCACCCATTTCCGTTAGTCCTACTGGAATTTCTTATGTGCCAATGCGTTTCTCAGGCCGTGACTATCCTCTGGACAAAGAATCAGCGCGCCCGTATTAGGCCATTTAAGCCCAGTTTGATCAATTCACCCATTTCCGTTAGTCCTACTGGAATTTCTCTTGTGCGAATGCGTTTCTCAGGCCGTGACTATCCTCTGGACAAAGAATCGGCGTGCCCGTAGGACGCCGTATAAGCCCAGTTTGATCAATTCACCCATTTCCGTTAGTCCTACTGGAATTTCTCTGGTGCCAATGCGTTTCTCAGGCCGTGACTATCCTCTGGACAAAGAATCAGCGTGCCCGTATTTGGCCGTTTAAGCCCAGTTTGATCAATTCACCCATTTCCGTTAGTCCTACTGGAATTTCTCTTGTGCGAATGCGTTTCTCAGGCCGTGACTATCCTCTGGACAAAGAATCAGCGTGCCCGTATTTGGCCGTTTAAGCCCAGTTTGATCAATTCACCCATTTCCGTTAGTCCTACTGGAATTTCTCTTGTGCCAATGCGTTTCTCAGGCCGTGACTATCCTCTGGACAAACAATCAGCGTGCCCGTATTAGGCCATTTAAGCCCAGTTTGATCAATTCACCCATTTCCGTTAGTCCTACTGGAATTTCTCTTGTGCCAATGCGTTTCTCAGGCCGTGACTATCCTCTGGACAAAGAATCAGCGTGCCCGTATTTGGCCGTTTAAGCCCAGTTTGATCAATTCACCCATTTCCGTTAGTCCTACTGGAATTTCTCTTGTGCCAATGCGTTTCTCAGGCCGTGACTATCCTCTGGACAAAGAATCAGCGTGCCCGTATTAGGCCATTTAAGCCCAGTTTGATCAATTCACCCATTTCCTTTAGTCCTACTGGAATTTCTCTTGTGCGAATGCGTTTCTCAGGCCGTGACTATCCTCTGGACAAAGAATCAGCGTGCCCGTATTTGGCCGTTTAAGCCCAGTTTGATCAATTCACCCATTTCCGTTAGTCCTACTGGAATTTCTCTTGTGCGAATGCGTTTCTCAGGCCGTGACTATCCTCTGGACAAAGAATCAGCGTGCCCGTATTAGGCCATTTAAGCCCAGTTTGATCAATTCACCCATTTCCGTTAGTCCTACTGGAATTTCTCTTGTGCCAATGCGTTTCTCAGGCCGTGACTATCCTCTGGACAAAGTGTCAGCAGGTCCGTATTAGGCCGTTTAAGCCCAGTTTGATCAATTCACCCATTTCCGTTAGTCCTACTGGAATTTCTCTTGTGCGAATGCGTTTCTCAGGCCGTGACTATCCTCTGGACAAAGAATCAGCGTGCCCGTAGGACGCCGTTTAAGCCCAGTTTGATCATTTCACCCATTTCCGTTAGTCCTGCTGGAATTTCTTATGTGCGAATGCGTTTCTCAGGCCGTGACTATCCTCTGGACAAAGAATCAGCGTGCCCGTATTAGGCCATTTAAGCCCAGTTTGATCAATTCACCCATTTCCGTTAGTCCTACTGGAATTTCTCTTGTGCCAATGCGTTTCTCAGGCCGTGACTATCCTCTGGACAAAGAATCGGCGTGCCCGTAGGACGCCGTATAAGCCCAGTTTGATCAATTCACCCATTTCCGTTAGTCCTACTGGAATTTCTCTTGTGCCAATGCGTTTCTCAGGCCATGACTATCCTCTGGACAAAGAATCAGCGCACCCGTAGGACGCCGTTTACGCCCAGTTTGATCAATTCACCCATTTCCGTTAGTTCTTCTGGAATTTCTCTTGTGCCAATGCGTTTCTCAGGCCGTGACTATCCTCTGGACAAACAATCAGCGTGCCCGTATTAGGCCATTTAAGCCGAGTTTGATCAATTCACCCATTTCCGTTAGTCCTACTGGAATTTCTCTTGTGCGATTGCGTTTCTCAGGCCGTGACTATCCTCTGGACAAAGAATCAGCGTGCCCGTATTTGGCCGTTTAAGCCCAGTTTGATCAATTCACCCATTTCCGTTAGTCCTACTGGAATTTCTCTTGTGCCAATGCGTTTCTCAGGCCGTGACTATCCTCTGGACAAAGAATCAGCGTGCCCGTATTTGGCCGTTTAAGCCCAGTTTGATCAATTCACCCATTTCCGTTAGTCCTACTGGAATTTCTCTTGTGCCAATGCGTTTCTCAGGCCGTGATTATCCTCTGGACAAAGAATCAGCGTGCGCGTATTTGGCCGTTTAAGCCCAGCTTGATCAATTCACCCATTTCCGTTAGTCCTACTGGAATTTCTCTTGTGCCAATGCGTTTCTCAGGCCGTGACTATCCTCTGGACAAACAATCAGCGTGCCCGTATTTGGCCGTTTAGGCCCAGTTTGATCAATTCACCCATTTCCGTTAGTCCTACTGGAATTTCTCTTGTGCGAATGCGTTTCTCAGGCCGTGACTATCCTCTGGACAAACAATCAGCGTGCCCGTATTTGGCCGTTTAAGCCCAGTTTGATCAATTCACCCATTTCCGTTAGTCCTACTGGAATTTCTCTTGTGCCAATGCGTTTCTCAGGCCGTGACTATCCTCTGGACAAAGAGTCAGCAGGTCCGTATTAGGCCGTTTAAGCCCAGTTTGATCAATTCACCCATTTCCGTTAGTCCTACTGGAATTTCTCTTGTGCCAATGCGTTTCTCAGGCCGTGACTATTCTCTGGACAAAGAATCGGCGTGCCCGTAGGACGCCGTAAAATCCCAGTTTGATCAATTCACCCATTTCCGTTAGTCCTACTGGAATTTCTCTTGTGCCAATGCGTTTCTCAGGCCGTGACTATCCTCTGGACAAAGAATCAGCGTGCCCGTATTTGGCCGTTTAAGCCCAGTTTGATCAATTCACCCATTTCCGTTAGTCCTACTGGAATTTCTCTTGTGCGAATGCGTTTCTCAGGCCGTGACTATCCTCTGGACAAACAATCAGCGTGCCCGTATTTGGCCGTTTAAGCCCAGTTTGATCAATTCACCCATTTCCGTTAGTCCTACTGGAATTTCTCTTGTGCGAATGCGTTTCTCAGGCCGTGACTATCCTCTGGACAAAGAATCATCGTGCCCGTATTTGGCCGTTTAAGCCCAGTTTGATCAATTCACCTATTTCCGTTAGTCCTACTGGAATTTCTCTTGTGCGAATGCGTTTCTCAGGCCGTGACTATCCTCTGGACAAAGAATCAGCGTGCCCGTATTAGGCCGTTTAAGCCCAGTTTGATCAATTCACCCATTTCCGTTAGTCCTACTGGAATTTCTCTTGTGCGAATGCATTTATCAGGCCGTGACTATCCTCTGGACAAAGAATCAGCGTGCCCGTATTAGGCCGTTTAAGCCCAGTTTGATCAATTCACCCATTTCCGTTAGTCCTACTGGAATTTCTCTTGTGCCAATGCGTTTCTCAGGCCGTGACTATCCTCTGGACAAACAATCAGCGTGCCCGTATTTGGCCGTTTAAGCCCAGTTTGATCAATTCACCCATTTCCGTTAGTCCTACTGGAATTTCTCTTGTGCGAATGCGTTTCTCAGGCCGTGACTATCCTCTGGACAAAGAATCAGCGTGCCCGTATTTGGCCGTTTAAGCCCAGTTTGATCAATTCACCCATTTCCGTTAGTCCTACTGGAATTTCTCTTGTGCCAATGCGTTTCTCAGGCCGTGATTATCCTCTGGACAAAGAATCCGCGTGCCCGTATTTGGCCGTTTAAGCCCAGTTTGATCAATTCACCCATTTCCGTTAGTCCTACTGGAATTTCTCCTGTGCCAATGCGTTTCTCAGGCCGTGACTATCCTCTGGACAAAGAATCAGCGTGCCCGTATTAGGCCGTTTAAGCCCAGTTTGATCATTTCACCCATTTCCGTTAGTCCTACTGGAATTTCTCTTGTGCGAATGCGTTTCTCAGGCCGTGACTATCCTCTGGACAAAGAATCAGCGTGCCCGTATTTGGCCGTTTAAGCCCAGTTTGATCAATTCACCCATTTCCGTTAGTCCTACTGGAATTTCTCTTGTGCGAATGCGTTTCTCAGGCCGTGACTATCCTCTGGACAAAGAATCAGCGTGCCCGTATTAGGCCGTTTAAGCCCAGTTTGATCAATTCACCCATTTCCGTTAGTCCTACTGGAATTTCTCTTGTGCGAATGCGTTTCTCAGGCCGTGACTATCCTCTGGACAAAGAATCATCGTGCCCGTATTTGGCCGTTTAAGCCCAGTTTGATCAATTCACCTATTTCCGTTAGTCCTACTGGAATTTCTCTTGTGCCAATGCGTTTCTCAGGCCGTGACTATCCTCTGGACAAACAATCAGCGTGCCCGTATTAGGCCGTTTAAGCCCAGTTTGATCAATTCACCCATTTCCGTTAGTCCTACTGGAATTTCTCTTGTGCGAATGCATTTATCAGGCCGTGACTATCCTCTGGACAAAGAATCAGCGTGCCCGTATTTGACCGTTTAAGCCCAGTTTGATCAATTCACCCATTTCCGTTAGTCCTACTGGAATTTCTCTTGTGCGAATGCGTTTCTCAGGCCGTGACTATCCTCTGGACAAAGAATCAGCGTGCCCGTATTTGGCCGTTTAAGCCCAGTTTGATCAATTCACCCATTTCCGTTAGTCCTACTGGAATTTCTCTTGTGCCAATGCGTTTCTCAGGCCGTGACTATCCTCTGGACAAAGAATCAGCGTGCCCGTATTTGGCCGTTTAAGCCCAGTTTGATCAATTCACCCATTTCCGTTAGTCCTACTGGAATTTCTCTTGTGCCAATGCGTTTCTCAGGCCGTGATTATCCTCTGGACAAAGAATCCGCGTGCCCGTATTTGGCCGTTTAAGCCCAGTTTGATCAATTCACCCATTTCCGTTAGTCCTACTGGAATTTCTCCTGTGCCAATGCGTTTCTCAGGCCGTGACTATCCTCTGGACAAAGAATCAGCGTGCCCGTATTAGGCCGTTTAAGCCCAGTTTGATCAATTCACCCATTTCCGTTAATCCTACTGGAATTTCTCTTGTGCGAATGCGTTTCTCAGGCCGTGACTATCCTCTGGACAAACAATCAGCGTGCCCGTATTTGGCCGTTTGAGCCCAGTTTGATCAATTCACCCATTTCCGTTAGTCCTACTGGAATTTCTCTTGTGCCAATGCGTTTCTCAGGCCGTGACTATCCTCTGGACAAAGAATCCGCGTGCCCGTATTTGGCCGTTTAAGCCCAGTTAGATCAATTCACCCATTTCCGTGAGTCCTACTGGAATTTCTCTTGTGCCAATGCGTTTCTCAGGCCGTGACTATCCTCTGGACCAAGAGTCAGCAGGTCCGTATTAGGCCGTTTAAGCCCAGTTTGATCAATTCACCCATTTCCGTTAGTCCTACTGGAATTTCTCTTGTGCCAATGCGTTTCTCAGGCCGTGACTATCCTCTGGACAAAGAGTCAGCAGGTCCGTATTAGGCCGTTTAAGCCCAGTTTGATCAATTCACCCATTTCCGTTAGTCCTACTGGAATTTCTCTTGTTCCAATGCGTTTCTCAGGCCGTGACTATCCTCTGGACAAAGAATCAGCGTGCCCGTATTTGGCCGTTTAAGCCCAGTTTGATCAATTCACCCATTTCCGTTAGTCCTACTGGAATTTCTCTTGTGCCAATGCGTTTCTCAGGCCGTGACTATCCTCTGGACAAAGAATCAGCGTGCCCGTATTTGGCCGTTTAAGCCCAGTTTGATCAATTCACCCATTTCCGTTAGTCCTACTGGAATTTCTCTTGTGCGAATGCGTTTCTCAGGCCGTGACTATCCTCTGGACAAACAATCAGCGTGCCCGTATTTGGCCGTTTAAGCCCAGTTTGATCAATTCACCCATTTCCGTTAGTCCTACTGGAATTTCTCTTGTGCCAATGCGTTTCTCAGGCCGTGACTATCCTCTGGACAAACAATCAGCGTGCCCGTATTTGGCCGTTTAAGCCCAGTTTGATCAATTCACCCATTTCCGTTAGTCCTACTGGAATTTCTCTTGTGCGAATGCGTTTCTCAGGCCGTGACTATCCTCTGGACAAAGAATCAGCGTGCCCGTATTAGGCCGTTTAAGCCCAGTTTGATCAATTCACCCATTTCCGTTAATCCTACTGGAATTTCTCTTGTGCGAATGCGTTTCTCAGGCCGTGACTATCCTCTGGACAAAGAATCAGCGTGCCCGTATTTGGCCGTTTAAGCCCAGTTTGATCAATTCACCCATTTCCGTTAGTCCTACTGGAATTTCTCTTGTGCGAATGCGTTTCTCAGGCCGTGACTATCCTCTGGACAAAGAATCCGCGTGCCCGTATTTGGCCGTTTAAGCCCAGTTTGATCAATTCACCCATTTCCGTTAGTCCTACTGGAATTTCTCTTGTGCCAATGCGTTTCTCAGGCCGTGACTATCCTCTGGACGAAGAGTCAGCAGGTCCGTATTAGGCCGTTTAAGCCCAGTTTGATCAATTCACCCATTTCCGTTAGTCCTACTGGAATTTCTCTTGTGCCAATGCGTTTCTCAGGCCGTGACTATCCTCTGGACAAAGTGTCAGCAGGTCCGTATTAGGCCGTTTAAGCCCAGTTTGATCAATTCACCCATTTCCGTTAGTCCTACTGGAATTTGTCTTGTTCCAATGCGTTTCTCAGGCCGTGACTATCCTCTGGACAAAGAATCAGCGTGCCCGTATTTGGCCGTTTAAGCCCAGTTTGATCAATTCACCCATTTCCGTTAGTCCTACTGGAATTTCTCTTGTGCCAATGCGTTTCTCAGGCCGTGACTATCCTCTGGACAAAGAATCAGCGTGCCCGTATTTGGCCGTTTAAGCCCAGTTTGATCAATTCACCCATTTCCGTTAGTCCTACTGGAATTTCTCTTGTGCCAATGCGTTTCTCAGGCCGTGACTATCCTCTGGACGAAGAGTCAGCAGGTCCGCATTAGGCCGTTTAAGCCCAGTTTGATCAATTCACCCATTTCCGTTAGTCCTACTGGAATTTCTCTTGTGCCAATGCGTTTCTCAGGCCGTGACTATCCTCTGGACAAAGTGTCAGCAGGTCCGTATTAGGCCGTTTAAGCCCAGTTTGATCAATTCACCCATTTCCGTTAGTCCTACTGGAATTTCTCTTGTGCCAATGCGTTTCTCAGGCCGTGACTATCCTCTGGACAAAGAGTCAGCAGGTCCGTATTTGGCCGTTTAAGCCCAGTTTGATCAATTCACCCATTTCCGTTAGTCCTACTGGAATTTCTCTTGTGCGAATGCGTTTCTCAGGCCATGACTATCCTCTGGACAAAGAATCATCGTGCCCGTATTTGGCCGTTTAAGCCCAGTTTGATCAATTCACCCATTTCCGTTAGTCCTACTGGAATTTCTCTTGTGCGAATGCGTTTCTCAGGCCGTGACTATCCTCTGGACAAAGAATCAGCGTGCCCGTATTAGGCCGTTTAAGCCCAGTTTGATCAATTCACCCATTTCCGTTAGTCCTACTGGAATTTCTCTTGTGCGAATGCGTTTCTCAGGCCGTGACTATCCTCTGGACAAAGAATCAGCGTGCCCGTATTTGGCCGTTTAAGCCCAGTTTGATCAATTCACCCATTTCCGTTAGTCCTACTGGAATTTCTCTTGTGCGAATGCGTTTCTCAGGCCGTGACTATCCTCTGGACAAACAATCAGCGTGCCCGTATTTGGCCGTTTAAGCCCAGTTAGATCAATTCACCCATTTCCGTTAGTCCTACTGGAATTTCTCTTGTGCGAATGCGTTTCTCAGGCCGTGACTATCCTCTGGACAAAGAATCAGCGTGCCCGTATTTGGCCGTTTAAGCCCAGTTTGATCAATTCACCCATTTCCGTTAGTCCTACTGGAATTTCTCTTGTGCCAATGCGTTTCTCAGGCCGTGACTATCCTCTGGACAAAGAATCAGCGTGCCCGTATTTGGCCGTTTAAGCCCAGTTTGATCAATTCACCCATTTCCGTTAGTCCTACTGGAATTTCTCTTGTGCGAATGCGTTTCTCAGGCCGTGACTATCCTCTGGACAAAGAATCAGCGTGCCCGTATTTGGCCGTTTAAGCCCAGTTTGATCAATTCACCCATTTCCGTTAGTCCTACTGGAATTTCTCTTGTGCGAATGCGTTTCTCAGGCCGTGACTATCCTCTGGACAAAGAATCAGCGTGCCCGTATTTGGCCGTTTAAGCCCAGTTTGATCAATTCACCCATTTCCGTTAGTCCTACTGGAATTTCTCTTGTGCGAATGCGTTTCTCAGGCCGTGACTATCCTCTGGACAAACAATCAGCGTGCCCGTATTTGGCCGTCTAAGCCCAGTTTGATCAATTCACCCATTTCCGTTAGTCCTACTGGAATTTCTCTTGTGCCAATGCGTTTCTCAGGCCGTGATTATCCTCTGGACAAAGAATCCGCGTGCCCGTATTTGGCCGTTTAAGCCCAGTTTGATCAATTCACCCATTTCCGTTAGTCCTACTGGAATTTCTCTTGTGCGAATGCGTTTCTCAGGCCGTGACTATCCTCTGGACAAACAATCAGCGTGCCCGTATTAGGCCGTTTAAGCCCAATTTGATCAATTCACCCATTTCCGTTAATCCTACTGGAATTTCTCTTGTGCCAATGCGTTTCTCAGGCCGTGACTATCCTCTGGACAAAGAATCAGCGTGCCCGTATTTGGCCGTTTGAGCCCAGTTTGATCAATTCACCCATTTCCGTTAGTCCTACTGGAATTTCTCTTGTGCCAATGCGTTTCTCAGGCCGTGACTATCCTCTGGACAAAGAATCAGCGTGCCCGTATTTGGCCGTTTAAGCCCAGTTTGATCAATTCACCCATTTCCGTTAGTCCTACTGGAATTTCTCTTGTGCCAATGCGTTTCTCAGGCCGTGACTATCCTCTGGACAAAGAATCAGCGTGCCCGTATTTGGCCGTTTAAGCCCAGTTTGATCAATTCACCCATTTCCGTTAGTCCTACTGGAATTTCTCTTGTGCCAATGCGTTTCTCAGGCCGTGACTATCCTCTGGACAAAGAGTCAGCAGGTCCGTATTTGGCCGTTTAAGCCCAGTTTGATCAATTCACCCATTTCCGTTAGTCCTACTGGAATTTCTCTTGTGCGAATGCGTTTCTCAGGCCATGACTATCCTCTGGACAAAGAATCATCGTGCCCGTATTTGGCCGTTTAAGCCCAGTTTGATCAATTCACCCATTTCCGTTAGTCCTACTGGAATTTCTCTTGTGCCAATGCGTTTCTCAGGCCGTGACTATCCTCTGGACAAAGAATCAGCGTGCCCGTATTAGGCCGTTTAAGCCCAGTTTGATCAATTCACCCATTTCCGTTAGTCCTACTGGAATTTCTCTTGTGCGAATGCGTTTCTCAGGCCGTGACTATCCTCTGGACAAAGAATCAGCGTGCCCGTATTTGGCCGTTTAAGCCCAGTTTGATCAATTCACCCATTTCCGTTAGTCCTACTGGAATTTCTCTTGTGCCAATGCGTTTCTCAGGCCGTGACTATCCTCTGGACAAACAATCAGCGTGCCCGTATTTGGCCGTTTAAGCCCAGTTTGATCAATTCACCCATTTCCGTTAGTCCTACTGGAATTTCTCTTGTGCGAATGCGTTTCTCAGGCCGTGACTATCCTCTGGACAAACAATCAGCGTGCCCGTATTTGGCCGTTTAAGCCCAGTTTGATCAATTCACCCATTTCCGTTAGTCCTACTGGAATTTCTCTTGTGCCAATGCGTTTCTCAGGCCGTGACTATCCTCTGGACAAAGAATCAGCGTGCCCGTATTTGGCCGTTTAAGCCCAGTTTGATCAATTCACCCATTTCCGTTAGTCCTACTGGAATTTCTCTTGTGCCAATGCGTTTCTCAGGCCGTGACTATCCTCTGGACAAAGAATCAGCGTGCCCGTATTTGGCCGTTTAAGCCCAGTTTGATCAATTCACCCATTTCCGTTAGTCCTACTGGAATTTCTCTTGTGCGAATGCGTTTCTCAGGCCGTGACTATCCTCTGGACAAAGAATCAGCGTGCCCGTATTTGGCCGTTTAAGCCCAGTTTGATCAATTCACCCATTTCCGTTAGTCCTACTGGAATTTCTCTTGTGCCAATGCGTTTCTCAGGCCGTGACTATCCTCTGGACAAAGAATCAGCGTGCCCGTATTTGGCCGTTTAAGCCCAGTTTGATCAATTCACCCATTTCCGTTAGTCCTACTGGAATTTCTCTTGTGCGAATGCGTTTCTCAGGCCGTGACTATCCTCTGGACAAAGAATCAGCGTGCCCGTATTTGGCCGTTTAAGCCCAGTTTGATCAATTCACCCATTTCCGTTAGTCCTACTGGAATTTCTCTTGTGCCAATGCGTTTCTCAGGCCGTGACTATCCTCTGGACAAAGAATCAGCGTGCCCGTATTTGGCCGTTTAAGCCCAGTTTGATCAATTCACCCATTTCCGTTAGTCCTACTGGAATTTCTCTTGTGCCAATGCGTTTCTCAGGCCGTGATTATCCTCTGGACAAAGAATCCGCGTGCCCGTATTTGGCCGTTTAAGCCCAGTTTGATCAATTCACCCATTTCCGTTAGTCCTACTGGAATTTCTCTTGTGCGAATGCGTTTCTCAGGCCGTGACTATCCTCTGGACAAAGAATCAGCGTGCCCGTATTAGGCCGTTTAAGCCCAGTTTGATCAATTCACCCATTTCCGTTAATCCTACTGGAATTTCTCTTGTGCCAATGCGTTTCTCAGGCCGTGACTATCCTCTGGACAAAGAATCAGCGTGCCCGTATTTGGCCGTTTGAGCCCAGTTTGATCAATTCACCCATTTCCGTTAGTCCTACTGGAATTTCTCTTGTGCCAATGCGTTTCTCAGGCCGTGACTATCCTCTGGACAAAGAATCAGCGTGCCCGTATTTGGCCGTTTAAGCCCAGTTTGATCAATTCACCCATTTCCGTGAGTCCTACTGGAATTTCTCTTGTGCCAATGCGTTTCTCAGGCCGTGACTATCCTCTGGACAAAGAATCAGCGTGCCCGTATTTGGCCGTTTAAGCCCAGTTTGATCAATTCACCCATTTCCGTTAGTCCTACTGGAATTTCTCTTGTGCGAATGCGTTTCTCAGGCCGTGACTATCCTCTGGACAAAGAATCATCGTGCCCGTATTTGGCCGTTTAAGCCCAGTTTGATCAATTCACCCATTTCCGTTAGTCCTACTGGAATTTCTCTTGTGCGAATGCGTTTCTCAGGCCGTGACTATCCTCTGGACAAACAATCAGCGTGGCCGTATTAGGCCATTTAAGCCCAGTTTGATCAAATCACCCATTTCCGTTAGTCTTACTGGAATTTCTCTTGTGCCAATGCGTTTCTCAGGCCGTGATTATCCTCTGGACAAAGAATCCGCGTGCCCGTATTTGGCCGTTTAAGCCCAGTTTGATCAATTCACCCATTTCCGTTAGTCCTACTGGAATTTCTCTTGTGCGAATGCGTTTCTCAGGCCGTGACTATCCTCTGGACAAAGAATCAGCGTGCCCGTATTAGGCCGTTTAAGCCCAGTTTGATCAATTCACCCATTCCCGTTAATCCTACTGGAATTTCTCTTGTGCCAATGCGTTTCTCAGGCCGTGACTATCCTCTGGACAAAGAATCAGCGTGCCCGTATTTGGCCGTTTGAGCCCAGTTTGATCAATTCACCCATTTCCGTTAGTCCTACTGGAATTTCTCTTGTGCGAATGCGTTTCTCAGGCCGTGACTATCCTCTGGACAAAGAATCCGCGTGCCCGTATTTGGCCGTTTAAGCCCAGTTAGATCAATTCACCCATTTCCGTGAGTCCTACTGGAATTTCTCTTGTGCCAATGCGTTTCTCAGGCCGTGACTATCCTCTGGACCAAGAGTCAGCAGGTCCGTATTAGGCCGTTTAAGCCCAGTTTGATCAATTCACCCATTTCCGTTAGTCCTACTGGAATTTCTCTTGTGCCAATGCGTTTCTCAGGCCGTGACTATCCTCTGGACAAAGAGTCTGCAGGTCCGTATTAGGCCGTTTAAGCCCAGTTTGATCCATTCACCCATTTCCGTTAGTCCTACTGGAATTTCTCTTGTTCCAATGCGTTTCTCAGGCCGTGACTATCCTCTGGACAAAGAATCAGCGTGCCCGTATTTGGCCGTTTAAGCCCAGTTTGATCAATTCACCCATTTCCGTTAGTCCTACTGGAATTTCTCTTGTGCCAATGCGTTTCTCAGGCCGTGACTATCCTCTGGACAAAGAATCAGCGTGCCCGTATTTGGCCGTTTAAGCCCAGTTTGATCAATTCACCCATTTCCGTTAGTCCTACTGGAATTTCTCTTGTGCGAATGCGTTTCTCAGGCCGTGACTATCCTCTGGACAAAGAATCAGCGTGCCCGTATTTGGCCGTTTAAGCCCAGTTTGATCAATTCACCCATTTCCGTTAGTCCTACTGGAATTTCTCTTGTGCCAATGCGTTTCTCAGGCCGTGGCTATCCTCTGGACAAAGAATCAGCGTGCCCGTATTTGGCCGTTTAAGCCCAGTTTGATCAATTCACCCATTTCCGTTAGTCCTACTGGAATTTCTCTTGTGCCAATGCGTTTCTCAGGCCGTGACTATCCTCTGGACAAAGAATCCGCGTGCCCGTATTTGGCCGTTTAAGCCCAGTTTGATCAATTCACCCATTTCCGTTAGTCCTACTGGAATTACTCTTGTGCCAATGCGTTTCTCAGGCCGTGACTATCCTCTGGACGAAACGTCAGCAGGTCCGTATTAGGCCGTTTAAGCCCAGTTTGATCAATTCACCCATTTCCGTTAGTCCTACTGGAATTTCTCTTGTGCCAATGCGTTTCTCAGGCCGTGACTATCCTCTGGACAAAGAATCAGCGTGCCCGTATTTGGCCGTTTAAGCCCAGTTTGATCAATTCACCCATTTCCGTTAGTCCTACTGGAATTTCTCTTGTGCGAATGCGTTTCTCAGGCCGTGACTATCCTCTGGACAAAGAATCAGCGTGCCCGTATTTGGCCGTTTAAGCCCAGTTTGATCAATTCACCCATTTCCGTTAGTCCTACTGGAATTTCTCTTGTGCGAATGCGTTTCTCAGGCCGTGACTATCCTCTGGACAAAGAATCAGCGTGCCCGTATTTGGCCGTTTAAGCCCAGTTTGATCAATTCACCCATTTCCGTTAGTCCTACTGGAATTTCTCTTGTGCCAATGCGTTTCTCAGGCCGTGACTATCCTCTGGACAAAGAATCAGCGTGCCCGTATTTGGCCGTTTAAGCCCAGTTTGATCAATTCACCCATTTCCGTTAGTCCTACTGGAATTTCTCTTGTGCGAATGCGTTTCTCAGGCCGTGACTATCCTCTGGACAAACAATCAGCGTGCCCGTATTTGGCCGTTTAAGCCCAGTTAGATCAATTCACCCATTTCCGTTAGTCCTACTGGAATTTCTCTTGTGCGAATGCGTTTCTCAGGCCGTGACTATCCTCTGGACAAAGAATCAGCGTGCCCGTATTTGGCCGTTTAAGCCCAGTTTGATCAATTCACCCATTTCCGTTAGTCCTACTGGAATTTCTCTTGTGCGAATGCGTTTCTCAGGCCGTGACTATCCTCTGGACAAAGAATCAGCGTGCCCGTATTTGGCCGTTTAAGCCCAGTTTGATCAATTCACCCATTTCCGTTAGTCCTACTGGAATTTCTCTTGTGCGAATGCGTTTCTCAGGCCGTGACTATCCTCTGGACAAACAATCAGCGTGCCCGTATTTGGCCGTTTAAGCCCAGTTTGATCAATTCACCCATTTCCGTTAGTCCTACTGGAATTTCTCTTGTGCCAATGCGTTTCTCAGGCCGTGACTATCCTCTGGACAAACAATCAGCGTGCCCGTATTAGGCCGTTTAAGCCCAGCTTGATCAATTCACCCATTTCCGTTAGTCCTACTGGAATTTCTCTTGTGCGAATGCGTTTCTCAGGCCGTGACTATCCTCTGGACAAAGAATCAGCGTGCCCGTATTTGGCCGTTTAAGCCCAGTTTGATCAATTCACCCATTTCCGTTAGTCCTACTGGAATTTCTCTTGTGCGAATGCGTTTCTCAGGCCGTGACTATCCTCTGGACAAAGAATCAGCGTGCCCGTATTTGGCCGTTTAAGCCCAGTTTGATCAATTCACCCATTTCCGTTAGTCCTACTGGAATTTCTCTTGTGCCAATGCGTTTCTCAGGCCGTGACTATCCTCTGGACAAAGAATCCGCGTGCCCGTATTTGGCCGTTTAAGCCCAGTTTGATCAATTCACCCATTTCCGTTAGTCCTACTGGAATTACTCTTGTGCCAATGCGTTTCTCAGGCCGTGACTATCCTCTGGACGAAACGTCAGCAGGTCCGTATTAGGCCGTTTAAGCCCAGTTTGATCAATTCACCCATTTCCGTTAGTCCTACTGGAATTTCTCTTGTGCCAATGCGTTTCTCAGGCCGTGACTATCCTCTGGACAAAGAATCAGCGTGCCCGTATTTGGCCGTTTAAGCCCAGTTTGATCAATTCACCCATTTCCGTTAGTCCTACTGGAATTTCTCTTGTGCGAATGCGTTTCTCAGGCCGTGACTATCCTCTGGACAAAGAATCAGCGTGCCCGTATTTGGCCGTTTAAGCCCAGTTTGATCAATTCACCCATTTCCGTTAGTCCTACTGGAATTTCTCTTGTGCGAATGCGTTTCTCAGGCCGTGACTATCCTCTGGACAAAGAATCAGCGTGCCCGTATTTGGCCGTTTAAGCCCAGTTTGATCAATTCACCCATTTCCGTTAGTCCTACTGGAATTTCTCTTGTGCCAATGCGTTTCTCAGGCCGTGACTATCCTCTGGACAAAGAATCAGCGTGCCCGTATTTGGCCGTTTAAGCCCAGTTTGATCAATTCACCCATTTCCGTTAGTCCTACTGGAATTTCTCTTGTGCGAATGCGTTTCTCAGGCCGTGACTATCCTCTGGACAAACAATCAGCGTGCCCGTATTTGGCCGTTTAAGCCCAGTTAGATCAATTCACCCATTTCCGTTAGTCCTACTGGAATTTCTCTTGTGCGAATGCGTTTCTCAGGCCGTGACTATCCTCTGGACAAAGAATCAGCGTGCCCGTATTTGGCCGTTTAAGCCCAGTTTGATCAATTCACCCATTTCCGTTAGTCCTACTGGAATTTCTCTTGTGCGAATGCGTTTCTCAGGCCGTGACTATCCTCTGGACAAACAATCAGCGTGCCCGTATTTGGCCGTTTAAGCCCAGTTTGATCAATTCACCCATTTCCGTTAGTCCTACTGAAATTTCTCTTGTGCGAATGCGTTTCTCAGGCCGTGACTATCCTCTGGACAAACAATCAGCGTGCCCGTATTTGGCCGTTTAAGCCCAGTTTGATCAATTCACCCATTTCCGTTAGTCCTACTGGAATTTCTCTTGTGCCAATGCGTTTCTCAGGCCGTGACTATCCTCTGGACAAACAATCAGCGTGCCCGTATTAGGCCGTTTAAGCCCAGCTTGATCAATTCACCCATTTCCGTTAGTCCTACTGGAATTTCTCTTGTGCCAATGCGTTTCTCAGGCCGTGACTATCCTCTGGACAAAGAATCAGCGTGCCCGTATTTGGCCGTTTAAGCCCAGTTTGATCAATTCACCCATTTCCGTTAGTCCTACTGGAATTTCTCTTGTGCGAATGCGTTTCTCAGGCCGTGACTATCCTCTGGACAAAGAATCAGCGTGCCCGTATTGGGCCGTTTAGGCCCAGTTTGATCAATTCACCCATTTCCGTTAGTCCCACTGGAATTTCTCTTGTGCCAATGCGTTTCTCAGGCCGTGACTATCCTCTGGACAAAGAATCAGCGTGCCCGTATTGGGCCGTTTAGGCCCAGTTTGATCAATTCACCCATTTCCGTTAGTCCTACTGGAATTTCTCTTGTGCGAATGCGTTTCTCAGGCCGTGACTATCCTCCGGACAAAGAATCAGCGTGCCCGTATTTGGCCGTTTAAGCCCAGTTTGATCAATTCACCCATTTCCGTTAGTCCTACTTGAATTTCTCCTGTGTCAATGCATTTCTCAGGCCGTGACTATCCTCTGGACAAAGAATCAGCGTGCCCGTATTTGGCCGTTTAAGCCCAGTTTGATCAATTCACCCATTTCCGTTAGTCCTACTGGAATTTCTCTTGTGCGAATGCGTTTCTCAGGCCGTGATTATCCTCTGGACAAACAATCAGCGTGTCCGTATTTGGCCGTTTAAGCCCAGTTTGATCAATTCACCCATTTCCGTTAGTCCTACTGGAATTTCTCTTGTGCGAATGCGTTTCTCAGGCCGTGACTATCCTCTGGACAAAGAATCAGCGTGCCCGTATTTGGCCGTTTAAGCCCAGTTTGATCAATTCACCCATTTCCGTTAGTCCTACTGGAATTTCTCTTGTGCCAATGCGTTTCTCAGGCCATGACTATCCTCTGGACAAAGAATCAGCGCACCCGTCGGACGCCGTTTACGCCCAGTTTGATCAATCCACCCATTTCCGTTAGTCCTACTGGAATTTCTCTTGTGCCAATGCGTTTCTCAGGCCGTGACTATCCTCTGGACAAACAATCAGCGTGCCCGTATTAGGCCATTTAAGCCCAGTTTGATCAATTCACCCATTTCCGTTAGTCCTACTGGAATTTCTCTTGTGCCAATGCGTTTCTCAGGCCGTGACTATCCTCTGGACAAAGGATCAGCGTGCCCGTATTTGGCCGTTTAGGCCCAGTTTGATCAATTCACCCATTTCCGTTAGTCCTACTGGAATTTCTCTTGTGCGAATGCGTTTCTCAGGCCGTGACTATCCTCTGGACAAACAATCAGCGTGCCCGTATTTGGCCGTTTAAGCCCAGTTTGATCAATTCACCCATTTCCGTTAGTCCTACTGGAATTTCTCTTGTGCCAATGCGTTTCTCAGGCCGTGACTATCCTCTGGACAAAGAATCAGCGCGCCCGTATTAGGCCATTTAAGCCCAGTTTGATCAATTCACCCATTTCCGTTAGTCCTACTGGAATTTCTCTTGTGCCAATGCGTTTCTCAGGCCGTGACTATCCTCTGGACAAAGAATCAGCGTGCCCGTATTTGGCCTTTTAAGCCCAGTTTGATCAATTCACCCATTTCCGTTAGTCCTACTGGAATTTCTCTTGTTCCAATGCGCTTCTCAGGCCGTGACTATCCTCTGGACAAAGAATCAGCGTGCCCGTATTTGGCCGTTTAAGCCCAGTTTGATCAATTCACCCATTTCCGTTAGTCCTACTGGAATTTCTCTTGTGCGAATGCGTTTCTCAGGCCGTGACTATCCTCTGGAGAAAGAATCAGCGTGCCCGTATTTGGCCGTTTAAGCCCAGTTTGATCAATTCACCCATTTCCGTTAGTCCTACTGGAATTTCTCTTGTGCCAATGCGTTTCTCAGGCCGTGACTATCCTCTGGACAAAGAATCAGCGTGCCCGTATTTGGCCGTTTAAGCCCAGTTTGATCAATTCACCCATTTCCGTTAGTCCTACTGGAATTTCTCTTGTGCCAATGCGCTTCTCAGGCCGTGACTATCCTCTGGACAAAGAATCAGCGTGCCCGTATTTGGCCATTTAAGCCCAGTTTGATCAACTCACCCATTTCCGTTAGTCCTACTGGAATTTCTCTTGTGCCAATGCGTTTCTCAGGCCGTGACTATCCTCTGGACAAAGAATCGGCGTGCCCGTAGGACGCCGTAAAATCCCAGTTTGATCAATTCACCCATTTCCGTTAGTCCTACTGGAATTTCTCTTGTGCGAATGCGTTTCTCAGGCCGTGACTATCCTCTGGACAAAGAATCAGCGTGCCCGTATTAGGCCGTTTAAGCCCAGTTTGATCAATTCACCCATTTCCGTTAGTCTCCTGGAATTTCTCTTGTGCGAATGCGTTTCTCAGGCCGTGACTATCCTCTGGACAAAGAATCAGCGTGCCCGTATTAGGCCAATTATGCCGAGTTTGATCAATTCACCCATTTCCGTTAGTCCTACTGGAATTTCTCTTGTGCGAATGCGTTTCTCAGGCCATGACTATCCTCTGGACAAAGAATCAGCGCACCCGTAGGACGCCGTTTACGCCCAGTTTGATCAATCCACCCATTTCCGTTAGTCCTACTGGAATTTCTCTTGTGCGAATGCGTTTCTCAGGCCGTGACTATCCTCTGGACAAAGAATCAGCGTGCCCGTATTAGGCCGTTTAGGCCGAGTTTCTTCAATTCACCCATTTCCGTTAGTCCTACTGGAATTTCTCTTGTGCCAATGCGTTTCTCAGGCCGTGACTATCCTCTGGAGAAAGAATCAGCTTGCCCGTATTTGGCCGTTTAAGCCCAGTTTGATCAATTCACCCATTTTCGTTAGTCCTACTGGAATTTCTCTTGTGCGAATGCGTTTCTCAGGCCGTAACTATCCTCTGGACAAAGAATCAGCGTGCCCGTATTTGGCCGTTTAAGCCCAGTTTGATCAATTCACCCATTTCCGTTAGTCCTACTGGAATTTCTCTTGTGCGAATGCGTTTCTCAGGCCGTGACTATCCTCTGGACAAAGAATCAGCGTGCCCGTATTAGGCCATTTAAGCCCAGTTTGATCAATTCACCCATTTCCGTTAGTCCTACTGGAATTTCTCTTGTGCCAATGCGTTTCTCAGGCCGTGACTATCCTCTGGACAAAGAATCAGCGTGCCCGTATTTGGCCGTTTAAGCCCAGTTTGATCAATTCACCCATTTCCGTTAGTCCTACTGGAATTTCACTTTTGCCAATGCGTTTCTCAGGCCGTGACTATCCTCTGGACAAAGAATCAGCGTGCCCGTATTTGGCCGTTTAAGCCCAGTTTGATCAATTCAGCCATTTCCGTTAGTCCTACTGGAATTTCTCTTGTGCGAATGCGTTTCTCAGGCCGTGACTATCCTCTGGACAAAGAATCGGCGTGCCCGTATTTGGCCGTTTAAGCCCAGCTTGATCAATTCACCCATTTCCGTTAGTCCTACTGGAATTTCTCTTGTGCCAATGCGTTTCTCAGGCCGTGACTATCCTCTGGACAAAGAATCAGCGTGCCCGTATTTGGCCGTTTAAGCCCAGTTTGATCAATTCACCCATTTCCGTTAGTCCTACTGGAATTTCTCTTGTGCGAATGCGTTTCTCAGGCCGTGACTATCCTCTGGACAAAGAATCAGCGTGCCCGTATTTGGCCATTTAAGCCCAGTTTGATCAATTCACCCATTTCCGTTAGTCCTACTGGAATTTCTCTTGTGCGAATGCGTTTCTCAGGCCGTGACTATCCTCTGGATAAAGAATCAGCGTGCCCGTATTTGGCCGTTTAAGCCCAGTTTGATCAATTCACCCATTTCCGTTAGTCCTACTGGAATTTCTCTTGTGCGAATGCGTTTCTCAGGCCGTGACTATCCTCTGGACAAAGAATCAGCGTGCCCGTATTTGGCCATTTAAGCCCAGTTTGATCAATTCACCCATTTTCGTTAGTCCTACTGGAATTTCTCTTGTGCGAATGCGTTTCTCAGGCCGTAACTATCCTCTGGACAAAGAATCAGCGTGCCCGTATTTGGCCGTTTAAGCCCAGTTTGATCAATTCACCCATTTCCGTTAGTCCTACTGGAATTTCTCTTGTGCCAATGCGTTTCTCAGGCCGTGACTATCCTCTGGACAAAGAATCAGCGCGCCCGTATTAGGCCATTTAAGCCCAGTTTGATCAATTCACCCATTTCCGTTAGTCCTACTGGAATTTCTCTTGTGCCAATGCGTTTCTCAGGCCGTGACTATCCTCTGGACAAAGAATCAGCGTGCCCGTATTTGGCCGTTTAAGCCCAGTTTGATCAATTCACCCATTTCCGTTAGTCCTACTGGAATTTCACTTTTGCCAATGCGTTTCTCAGGCCGTGACTATCCTCTGGACAAAGAATCAGCGTGCCCGTATTTGGCCGTTTAAGCCCAGTTTGATCAATTCAGCCATTTCCGTTAGTCCTACTGGAATTTCTCTTGTGCGAATGCGTTTCTCAGGCCGTGACTATCCTCTGGACAAAGAATCGGCGTGCCCGTATTTGGCCGTTTAAGCCCAGCTTGATCAATTCACCCATTTCCGTTAGTCCTACTGGAATTTCTCTTGTGCCAATGCGTTTCTCAGGCCGTGACTATCCTCTGGACAAAGAATCAGCGTGCCCGTATTTGGCCGTTTAAGCCCAGTTTGATCAATTCACCCATTTCCGTTAGTCCTACTGGAATTTCTCTTGTGCGAATGCGTTTCTCAGGCCGTGACTATCCTCTGGACAAAGAATCAGCGTGCCCGTATTTGGCCATTTAAGCCCAGTTTGATCAATTCACCCATTTCCGTTAGTCCTACTGGAATTTCTCTTGTGCGAATGCGTTTCTCAGGCCGTGACTATCCTCTGGATAAAGAATCAGCGTGCCCGTATTTGGCCGTTTAAGCCCAGTTTGATCAATTCACCCATTTCCGTTAGTCCTACTGGTATTTCTCTTGTGCCAATGCGTTTCTCAGGCCGTGACTATCCTCTGGACAAAGAATCAGCGTGCCCGTATTAGGCCAATTATGCCGAGTTTGATCAATTCACCCATTTCCGTTAGTCCTACTGGAATTTCTCTTGTGCCAATGCGTTTCTCAGGCCGTGACTATCCTCTGGACAAAGAATCAGCGTGCCCGTATTTGGCCGTTTAAGCCCAGTTTGATCAATTCACCCATTTCCGTTAGTCCTACTGGAATTTCTCTTGTGCGAATGCGTTTCTCAGGCCGTGACTATCCTCTGGACAAACAATCAGCGTGCCCGTATTTGGCCGTTTAAGCCCAGTTTGATCAATTCACCCATTTCCGTTAGTCCTACTGGAATTTCTCTTGTGCCAATGCGTTTCTCAGGCCGTGACTATCCTCTGGACAAAGAATCAGCGTGCCCGTATTTGGCCGTTTAAGCCCAGTTTGATCAATTCACCCATTTCCGTTAGTCCTACTGGAATTTCTCTTGTGCCAATGCGTTTCTCAGGCCGTGACTATCCTCTGGACAAAGAATCAGCGTGCCCGTATTTGGCCGTTTAAGCCCAGTTTGATCAATTCACCCATTTCCGTTAGTCCTACTGGAATTTCTCTTGTGCCAATGCGCTTCTCAGGCCGTGACTATCCTCTGGACAAAGAATCAGCGTGCCCGTATTTGGCCGTTTAAGCCCAGTTTGATCAATTCACCCATTTCCGTTAGTCCTACTGGAATTTCTCTTGTGCGAATGCGTTTCTCAGGCCGTGACTATCCTCTGGACAAAGAATCAGCGTGCCCGTATTTGGCCGTTTAAGCCCAGTTTGATCAATTCACCCATTTCCGTTAGTCCTACTGGAATTTCTCTTGTGCCAATGCGTTTCTCAGGCCGTGACTATCCTCTGGACAAAGAATCAGCGTGCCCGTATTTGGCCGTTTAAGCCCAGTTTGATCAATTCACCCATTTCCGTTAGTCCTACTGGAATTTCTCTTGTGCCAATGCGTTTCTCAGGCCGTGACTATCCTCTGGACAAAGAATCAGCGTGCCCGTATTAGGCCGTTTAGGCCCAGTTTCTTCAATTCACCCATTTCCGTTAGTCCTACTGGAATTTCTCTTGTGCCAATGCGTTTCTCAGGCCGTGACTATCCTCTGGAGAAAGAATCAGCGTGCCCGTATTTGGCCGTTTAAGCCCAGTTTGATCAATTCACCCATTTCCGTTAGTCCTACTGGAATTTCACTTTTGCCAATGCGTTTCTCAGGCCGTGACTATCCTCTGGACAAAGAATCAGCGTGCCCGTATTTGGCCGTTTAAGCCCAGTTTGATCAATTCACCCATTTCCGTTAGTCCTACTGGAATTTCTCTTGTGCGAATGCGTTTCTCAGGCCGTGACTATCCTCTGGACAAACAATCAGCGTGCCCGTATTAGGCCGTTTAAGCCCAGCTTGATCAATTCACCCATTTCCGTTAGTCCTACTGGAATTTCTCTTGTGCCAATGCGTTTCTCAGGCCGTGACTATCCTCTGGACAAAGAATCAGCGTGCCCGTATTTGGCCGTTTAAGCCCAGTTTGATCAATTCACCCATTTCCGTTAGTCCTACTGGAATTTCTCTTGTGCCAATGCGTTTCTCAGGCCGTGACTATCCTCTGGACAAAGAATCAGCGTGCCCGTATTTGGCCATTTAAGCCCAGTTTGATCAATTCACCCATTTCCGTTAGTCCTACTGGAATTTCTCTTGTGCGAATGCGTTTCTCAGGCCGTGACTATCCTCTGGACAAAGAATCAGCGTGCCCGTATTTGGCCGTTTAAGCCCAGTTTGATCAATTCACCCATTTCCGTTAGTCCTACTGGTATTTCTCTTGTGCCAATGCGTTTCTCAGGCCGTGACTATCCTCTGGACAAAGAATCAGCGTGCCCGTATTAGGCCAATTATGCCGAGTTTGATCAATTCACCCATTTCCGTTAGTCCTACTGGAATTTCTCTTGTGCCAATGCGTTTCTCAGGCCGTGACTATCCTCTGGACAAAGAATCAGCGTGCCCGTATTTGGCCGTTTAAGCCCAGTTTGATCAATTCACCCATTTCCGTTAGTCCTACTGGAATTTCTCTTGTGCGAATGCGTTTCTCAGGCCGTGACTATCCTCTGGACAAACAATCAGCGTGCCCGTATTTGGCCGTTTAAGCCCAGTTTGATCAATTCACCCATTTCCGTTAGTCCTACTGGAATTTCTCTTGTGCCAATGCGTTTCTCAGGCCGTGACTATCCTCTGGACAAAGAATCAGCGTGCCCGTATTTGGCCGTTTAAGCCCAGTTTGATCAATTCACCCATTTCCGTTAGTCCTACTGGAATTTCTCTTGTGCCAATGCGTTTCTCAGGCCGTGACTATCCTCTGGACAAAGAATCAGCGTGCCCGTATTTGGCCGTTTAAGCCCAGTTTGATCAATTCACCCATTTCCGTTAGTCCTACTGGAATTTCTCTTGTGCCAATGCGCTTCTCAGGCCGTGACTATCCTCTGGACAAAGAATCAGCGTGCCCGTATTTGGCCGTTTAAGCCCAGTTTGATCAATTCACCCATTTCCGTTAGTCCTACTGGAATTTCTCTTGTGCCAATGCGTTTCTCAGGCCGTGACTATCCTCTGGACAAAGAATCAGCGTGCCCGTATTTGGCCGTTTAAGCCCAGTTTGATCAATTCACCCATTTCCGTTAGTCCTACTGGAATTTCTCTTGTGCCAATGCGTTTCTCAGGCCGTGACTATCCTCTGGACAAAGAATCAGCGTGCCCGTATTTGGCCGTTTAAGCCCAGTTTGATCAATTCACCCATTTCCGTTAGTCCTACTGGAATTTCTCTTGTGCCAATGCGTTTCTCAGGCCGTGACTATCCTCTGGACAAAGAATCAGCGTGCCCGTATTAGGCCGTTTAAGCCCAGTTTGATCAATTCACCCATTTCCGTTAGTCCTACTGGAATTTCTCTTGTGCCAATGCGTTTCTCAGGCCGTGACTATCCTCTGGAGAAAGAATCAGCGTGCCCGTATTTGGCCGTTTAAGCCCAGTTTGATCAATTCACCCATTTCCGTTAGTCCTACTGGAATTTCTCTTGTGCCAATGCGTTTCTCAGGCCGTGACTATCCTCTGGACAAAGGATCAGCGTGCCCGTATTAGGCCGTTTAAGCCCAGTTTGATCAATTCACCCATTTCCGTTAGTCTTACTGGAATTTATCTTGTGCGAATGCGTTTCTCAGGCCGTGACTATCCTCTGGACAAAGAATCAGCGTGCCCGTATTAGGCCATTTAAGCCCAGTTTGATCAATTCACCCATTTCCGTTAGTCCTACTGGAATTTCTCTTGTGCCAATGCGTTTCTCAGGCCGTGACTATCCTCTGGACAAAGGATCAGCGTGCCCGTATTTGGCCGTTTAAGCCCAGTTTGATCAATTCACCCATTTCCGTTAGTCCTACTGGAATTTCTCTTGTGCGAATGCGTTTCTCAGGCCGTTACTATCCTCTGGACAAAGAATCAGCGTGCCCGTATTTGGCCGTTTAAGCCCAGTTTGATCAATTCACCCATTTCCGTTAGTCCTACTGGAATTTCTCTTGTGCCAATGCGTTTCTCAGGCCGTGACTATCCTCTGGACAAAGAATCAGCGCGCCCGTATTAGGCCATTTAAGCACAGTTTGATCGATTCACCCATTTCCGTTAGTCCTACTGGAATTTCTCTTGTGCGAATGCGTTTCTCAGGCCGTGACTATCCTCTGGACAAAGAATCAGCGTGCCCGTATTTGGCCTTTTAAGCCCAGTTTGATCAATTCACCCATTTCCGTTAGTCCTACTGGAATTTCTCTTGTTCCAATGCGTTTCTCAGGCCGTGACTATCCTCTGGACAAAGAATCAGCGTGCCCGTATTTGGCCGTTTAAGCCCAGTTTGATCAATTCACCCATTTCCGTTAGTCTCCTGGAATTTCTCTTGTGCGAATGCGTTTCTCAGGCCGTGACTATCCTCTGGACAAAGAATCAGCGTGCCCGTATTAGGCCGTTTGAGCCCAGCTTGATCAATTCACCCATTTCCGTTAGTCTTACTGGAATTTCTCTTGTGCCAATGCGTTTCTCAGGCCGTGACTATCCTCTGGACAAAGAATCAGCGTGCCCGTATTTGGCCGTTTAAGCCCAGTTTGATCAATTCACCCATTTCCGTTAGTCCTACTGGAATTTCTCTTGTGCCAATGCGTTTCTCAGGCCGTGGCTATCCTCTGGACAAAGAATCAGCGTGCCCGTATTTGGCCGTTTAAGCCCAGTTTGATCAATTCACCCATTTCCGTTAGTCCTACTGGAATTTCTCTTGTGCCAATGCGTTTCTCAGGCCGTGACTATCCTCTGGATAAAGAATCAGCGTGCCCGTATTTGGCCGTTTAAGCCCAGTTTGATCAATTCACCCATTTCCGTTAGTCCTACTGGTATTTCTCTTGTGCCAATGCGTTTCTCAGGCCGTGACTATCCTCTGGACAAAGAATCAGCGTGCCCGTATTAGGCCAATTATGCCGAGTTTGATCAATTCACCCATTTTCGTTAGTCTCCTGGAATTTCTCTTGTGCGAATGCGTTTCTCAGGCCGTGACTATCCTCTGGACAAACAATCAGCGTGCCCGTATTAGGCCGTTTAAGCCCAGCTTGATCAATTCACCCATTTCCGTTAGTCCTACTGGAATTTCTCTTGTGCCAATGCGTTTCTCAGGCCGTGACTATCCTCTGGACAAAGAATCAGCGTGCCCGTATTTGGCCGTTTAAGCGCAGTTTGATCAATTCACCCATTTCCGTTAGTCCTACTGGAATTTCTCTTGTGCGAATGCGTTTCTCAGGCCGTGGCTATCCTCTGGACAAAGAATCAGCGTGCCCGTATTTGGCCGTTTAAGCCCAGTTTGATCAATTCACCCATTTCCGTTAGTCCTACTGGAATTTCTCTTGTGCCAATGCGCTTCTCAGGCCGTGACTATCCTCTGGACAAAGAATCAGCGTGCCCGTATTTGGCCGTTTAAGCCCAGTTTGATCAATTCACCCATTTCCGTTAGTCCTACTGGAATTTCTCTTGTGCCAATGCGTTTCTCAGGCCGTGACTATCCTCTGGACAAAGAATCAGCGTGCCCGTATTTGGCCGTTTAAGCCCAGTTTGATCAATTCACCCATTTCCGTTAGTCCTACTGGAATTTCTCTTGTGCCAATGCGTTTCTCAGGCCGTGACTATCCTCTGGACAAAGAATCAGCGTGCCCGTATTAGGCCGTTTAGGCCCAGTTTCTTCAATTCACCCATTTCCGTTAGTCCTACTGGAATTTCTCTTGTGCCAATGCGTTTCTCAGGCCGTGACTATCCTCTGGAGAAAGAATCAGCGTGCCCGTATTTGGCCGTTTAAGCCCAGTTTGATCAATTCACCCATTTCCGTTAGTCCTACTGGAATTTCTCTTGTGCCAATGCGTTTCTCAGGCCGTGACTATCCTCTGGACAAAGGATCAGCGTGCCCGTATTAGGCCGTTTGCGCCGGGTTTGATCAATTCACCCATTTCCGTTAGTCTTACTGGAATTTATCTTGTGCCAATGCGTTTCTCAGGCCGTGACTATCCTCTGGACAAAGAATCAGCGTGCCCGTATTTGGCCGTTTAAGCCCAGTTTGATCAATTCACCCATTTCCGTTAGTCCTACTGGAATTTCTCTTGTGCGAATGCGTTTCTCAGGCCGTGACTATCCTCTGGACAAAGAATCAGCGTGCCCGTATTTGGCCGTTTAAGCCCAGTTTGATCAATTCACCCATTTCCGTTAGTCCTACTGGAATTTCTCTTGTGCCAATGCGCTTCTCAGGCCGTGACTATCCTCTGGACAAAGAATCAGCGTGCCCGTATTTGGCCGTTTAAGCCCAGTTTGATCAATTCACCCATTTCCGTTAGTCCTACTGGAATTTCTCTTGTGCCAATGCGTTTCTCAGGCCGTGACTATCCTCTGGACAAAGAATCAGCGTGCCCGTATTTGGCCGTTTAAGCCCAGTTTGATCAATTCACCCATTTCCGTTAGTCCTACTGGAATTTCTCTTGTGCCAATGCGTTTCTCAGGCCGTGACTATCCTCTGGACAAAGAATCAGCGTGCCCGTATTAGGCCGTTTAGGCCCAGTTTCTTCAATTCACCCATTTCCGTTAGTCCTACTGGAATTTCTCTTGTGCGAATGCGTTTCTCAGGCCGTGACTATCCTCTGGACAAAGAATCAGCGTGCCCGTATTTGGCCGTTTAAGCCCAGTTTGATCAATTCACCCATTTCCGTTAGTCCTACTGGAATTTCTCTTGTGCCAATGCGTTTCTCAGGCCGTGACTATCCTCTGGACAAAGGATCAGCGTGCCCGTATTAGGCCGTTTAAGCCCAGTTTGATCAATTCACCCATTTCCGTTAGTCTTACTGGAATTTATCTTGTGCCAATGCGTTTCTCAGGCCGTGACTATCCTCTGGACAAAGAATCGGCGTGCCCGTATTTGGCCGTTTAAGCCCAGTTTGATCAATTCACCCATTTCCGTTAGTCCTACTGGAATTTCTCTTGTGCGAATGCGTTTCTCAGGCCGTGACTATCCTCTGGACAAACAATCAGCGTGCCCGTATTAGGCCGTTTAAGCCCAGCTTGATCAATTCACCCATTTCCGTTAGTCTTACTGGAATTTCTCTTGTGCGAATGCGTTTCTCAGGCCGTGACTATCCTCTGGACAATGAATCGGCGTGCCCGTAGGAAGCCGTTTAAGCCCAGTTTGATCAATTCACCCATTTCCGTTAGTCCTACTGGAATTTCTCTTGTGCGAATGCGTTTCTCAGGCCGTGACTATCCTCTGGACAAAGAATCAGCGTGCCCGTGTTTGGCCGTTTAAGCCCAGTTTGATCAATTCACCCATTTACGTTAGTCCTACCGGAATTTCTCTTGTGCGAATGCGTTTCTCAGGCCGTGACTATCCTCTGGACAAAGAATCAGCGTGCCCGTATTTGGCCGTTTAAGCCCAGTTTGATCAATTCACCCATTTCCGTTAGTCCTACTGGAATTTCTCTTGTGCCAATGCATTTCTCAGGCCGTGATTATCCTCTGGACAAAGAATCAGCGTGCCCGTATTTGGCCGTTTCAGCCCAGTTTGATCAATTCACCCATTTCCGTTAGTCCTACTGGAATTTCTCTTGTGCGAATGCGTTTCTCAGGCCGTGACTATCCTCTGGACAAAGAATCAGCGTGCCCGTATTTGGCCGTTTAAGCCCAGTTTGATCAATTCACCCATTTCCGTTAGTCCTACTGAAATTTCTCTTGTGCCAATGCGTTTCTCAGGCCGTGACTATCCTCTGGACAATGAATCGGCGTGCCCGTAGGACGCCGTTTAAGCAAAGTTTGATCAACTCACCCATTTCCGTTAGTCTTACTGGAATTTCTCTTGTGCCAATGCGTTTCTCAGGCCGTGACTATCCTCTGGACAAAGAATCATCGTGCCCGTATTTGGCCGTTTAAGCCCAGTTTGATCAATTCACCCATTTCCGTTAGTCCTACTGGAATTTCTCTTGTGCCAATGCATTTCTCAGGCCGTGACTATCCTCTGGACAAAGAATCAGCGTGCCCGTATTTGGCCGTTTAAGCCCAGTTTGATCAATTCACCCATTTCCGTTAGTCCTACTGGAATTTCTCTTGTGCGAATGCGTTTCTCAGGCCGTGACTATCCTCTGGACAAAGAATCAGCGTGCCCGTATTTGGCCGTTTAAGCCCAGTTTGATCAATTCACCCATTTCCGTTAGTCCTACTGGAATTTCTCTTGTGCCAATGCGTTTCTCAGGCCGTGACTATCCTCTGGACAAAGAATCAGCGTGCCCGTATTAGGCCGTTTAGGCCCAGTTTCTTCAATTCACCCATTTCCGTTAGTCCTACTGGAATTTCTCTTGTGCCAATGCGTTTCTCAGGCCGTGACTATCCTCTGGAGAAAGAATCAGCGTGCCCGTATTTGGCCGTTTAAGCCCAGTTTGATCAATTCACCCATTTCCGTTAGTCCTACTGGAATTTCTCTTGTGCCAATGCGTTTCTCAGGCCGTGACTATCCTCTGGACAAAGGATCAGCGTGCCCGTATTAGGCCGTTTAAGCCCAGTTTGATCAATTCACCCATTTCCGTTAGTCTTACTGGAATTTCTCTTGTGCCAATGCGTTTCTCAGGCCGTGACTATCCTCTGGACAAAGAATCGGCGTGCCCGTATTCGGCCGTTTAAGCCCAGTTTGAACAATTCACCCATTTCCGTTAGTCCTACTGGAATTTCTCTTGTGCCAATGCGTTTCTCAGGCCGTGACTATCCTCTGGACAAACAATCAGCGTGCCCGTATTAGGCCGTTTAAGCCCAGCTTGATCAATTCACCCATTTCCGTTAGTCTTACTGGAATTTCTCTTGTGCGAATGCGTTTCTCAGGCCGTGACTATCCTCTGGACAATGAATCGGCGTGCCCGTAGGACGCCGTTTAAGCAAATTTTGAACAATTCACCCATTTCCGTTAGTCCTACTGGAATTTCTCTTGTGCGAATGCGTTTCTCAGGCCGTGACTATCCTCTGGACAAAGAATCAGCGTGCCCGTATTTGGCCGTTTAAGCCCAGTTTGATCAATTCACCCATTTACGTTAGTCCTACTGGAATTTCTCTTGTGCGAATGCGTTTCTCAGGCCGTGACTATCCTCTGGACAAAGAATCAGCGTGCCCGTATTTGGCCGTTTAAGCCCAGTTTGATCAATTCACCCATTTCCGTTAGTCCTACTGGAATTTCTCTTGTGCCAATGCATTTCTCAGGCCGTGACTATCCTCTGGACAAAGAATCAGCGTGCCCGTATTTGGCCGTTTAAGCCCAGTTTGATCAATTCACCCATTTCCGTTAGTCCTACTGGAATTTCTCTTGTGCGAATGCGTTTCTCAGGCCGTGACTATCCTCTGGACAAAGAATCAGCGTGCCCGTATTTGGCCGTTTAAGCCCAGTTTGATCAATTCACCCATTTCCGTTAGTCCTACTGGAATTTCTCTTGTGCGAATGCGTTTCTCAGGCCGTGACTATCCTCTGGACAAAGAATCAGCGTGCCCGTATTAGGCCGTTTAGGCCCAGTTTCTTCAATTCACCCATTTCCGTTAGTCCTACTGGAATTTCTCTTGTGCGAATGCGTTTCTCAGGCCGTGACTATCCTCTGGAGAAAGAATCAGCGTGCCCGTATTTGGCCGTTTAAGCCCAGTTTGATCAATTCACCCATTTCCGTTAGTCCTACTGGAATTTCTCTTGTGCCAATGCGTTTCTCAGGCCGTGACTATCCTCTGGACAAAGGATCAGCGTGCCCGTATTAGGCCGTTTAAGCCCAGTTTGATCAATTCACCCATTTCCGTTAGTCTTACTGGAATTTATCTTGTGCCAATGCGTTTCTCAGGCCGTGACTATCCTCTGGACAATGAATCGGCGTGCCCGTAGGACGCCGTTTAAGCAAATTTTGAACAATTCACCCATTTCCGTTAGTCCTACTGGAATTTCTCTTGTGCCAATGCGTTTCTCAGGCCGTGACTATCCTCTGGACAAAGAATCAGCGTGCCCGTATTTGGCCGTTTAAGCCCAGTTTGATCAATTCACCCATTTACGTTAGTCCTACTGGAATTTCTCTTGTGCGAATGCGTTTCTCAGGCCGTGACTATCCTCTGGACAAAGAATCAGCGTGCCCGTATTAGGCCGTTTAAGCCCAGTTTGATCAATTCACCCATTTCCGTTAGTCCTACTGGAATTTCTCTTGTGTCAATGCATTTCTCAGGCCGTGATTATCCTCTGGACAAAGAATCAGCGTGCCCGTATTTGGCCGTTTAAGCCCAGTTTGATCAATTCACCCATTTCCGTTAGTCCTACTGGAATTTCTCTTGTGCCAATGCGTTTCTCAGGCCGTGACTATCCTCTGGACAAAGAATCAGCGTGCCCGTATTTGGCCGTTTAAGCCCAGTTTGATCAATTCACCCATTTCCGTTAGTCCTACTGAAATTTCTCTTGTGCCAATGCGTTTCTCAGGCCGTGACTATCCTCTGGACAAAGAATCGGCGTGCCCGTAGGACGCCGTTTAAGCAAAGTTTGATCAACTCACCCATTTCCGTTAGTCTTACTGGAATTTCTCTTGTGCCAATGCGTTTCTCAGGCCGTGACTATCCTCTGGACAAAGAATCATCGTGCCCGTATTTGGCCGTTTAAGCCCAGTTTGATCAATTCACCCATTTCCGTTAGTCCTACTGGAATTTCTCTTGTGCCAATGCATTTCTCAGGCCGTGACTATCCTCTGGACAAAGAATCAGCCTGCCCGTAATTAGCCATTTAAGCCCAGTTTGATCAATTCACCCATTTCCGTTAGTCCTACTGGAATTTCTCTTGTGCGAATGCGTTTCTCAGGCCGTGACTATCCTCTGGACAAAGAATCAGCGTGCCCGTATTTGGCCGTTTAAGCCCAGTTTGATCAATTCACCCATTTCCGTTAGTCCTACTGGAATTTCTCTTGTGCCAATGCGTTTCTCAGGCCGTGACTATCCTCTGGACAAACAATCAGCGTGCCCGTATTTGGCCGTTTAAGCCCAGTTTGATCAATTCACCCATTTCCGTTAGTCCTACTGGAATTTCTCTTGTGCCAATGCGTTTCTCAGGCCGTGACTATCCTCTGGACAAAGAATCAGCGTGCCCGTATTAGGCCGTTTAAGCCCAGTTTGATCAATTCACCCATTTCCGTTAGTCCTACTGGAATTTCTCTTGTGCGAATGCGTTTCTCAGGCCGTGACTATCCTCTGGACAAAGAATCAGCGTGCCCGTATTTGGCCGTTAAAGCCCAGTTTGATCAATTCACCCATTTCCGTGAGTCCTACTGGAATTTCTCTTTTGTCAATGCATTTCTCAGGCCGTGATTATCCTCTGGACAAAGAATCAGCGTGCCCGTATTTGGCCGTTTCAGCCCAGTTTGATCAATTCACCCATTTCCGTTAGTCCTACTGGAATTTCTCTTGTGCGAATGCGTTTCTCAGGCCGTGACTATCCTCTGGACAAAGAATCATCGTGCCCGTATTTGGCCGTTTAAGCCCAGTTTGATCAATTCACCCATTTCCGTTAGTCCTACTGAAATTTCTCTTGTGCCAATGCGTTTCTCAGGCCGTGACTATCCTCTGGACAAAGAATCGGCGTGCCCGTAGGACGCCGTTTAAGCAAAGTTTGATCAACTCACCCATTTCCGTTAGTCTTACTGGAATTTCTCTTGTGCGAATGCGTTTCTCAGGCCGTGACTATCCTCTGGACAAAGAATCATCGTGCCCGTATTTGGCCGTTTAAGCCCAGTTTGATCAATTCACCCATTTCCGTTAGTCCTACTGGAATTTCTCTTGTGCCAATGCATTTCTCAGGCCGTGACTATCCTCTGGACAAAGAATCAGCCTGCCCGTAATTAGCCATTTAAGCCCAGTTTGATCAATTCACCCATTTCCGTTAGTCCTACTGGAATTTCTCTTGTGCGAATGCGTTTCTCAGGCCGTGACTATCCTCTGGACAAAGAATCAGCGTGCCCGTATTAGGCCGTTTAAGCCCAGTTTGATCAATTCACCCATTTCCGTTAGTCCTACTGGAATTTCTCTTGTGCCAATGCGTTTCTCAGGCCGTGACTATCCTCTGGACAAAGAATCAGCGTGCCCGTATTTGGCCGTTTAAGCCCAGTTTGATCAATTCACCCATTTCCGTTAGTCCTACTGGAATTTCTCTTGTGCGAATGCGTTTCTCAGGCCGTGACTATCCTCTGGACAAAGAATCAGCGTGCCCGTATTAGGCCGTTTAAGCCCAGTTTGATCAATTCACCCATTTCCGTTAGTCCTACTGGAATTTCTCTTGTGCGAATGCGTTTCTCAGGCCGTGACTATCCTCTGGACAAAGAATCAGCGTGCCCGTATTTGGCCGTTAAAGCCCAGTTTGATCAATTCACCCATTTCCGTTAGTCCTACTAGAATTTCTCTTGTGCCAATGCGTTTCTCAGGCCGTGACTATCCTCTGGACAAAGAATCAGCGTGCCCGTATTTGGCCGTTTAAGCCCAGTTTGATCAATTCACCCATTTCCGTGAGTCCTACTGGAATTTCTCTTGTGCGAATGCGTTTCTCAGGCCGTGACTATCCTCTGGACAAAGAATCAGCGTGCCCGTATTTGGCCGTTTAAGCCCAGTTTGATCAATTCACCCATTTCCGTTAGTCCTACTGGAATTTCTCTTGTGCGAATGCGTTTCTCAGGCCGTGACTATCCTCTGGACAAAGAATCAGCGTGACCGTATTAGGCCGTTTAAGCCCAGTTTGATCAATTCACCCATTTCCGTTAGTCCTACTGGAATTTCTCTTGTGCCAATGCGTTTCTCAGTCCGCAACTATCCTCTGGACAAAGGATCAGCGTGCCCGTATTTGGCCGTTTAAGCCCAGTTTGATCAATTCACCTATTTCCGTTAGTCCTACTGGAATTTCTCTTGTGTCAATGCGTTTCTCAGGCCGTGACTATCCTCTGGACAAAGAATCAGCGTGCCCGTATTAGGCCGTTTAAGCCCAGTTTGATCAATTCACCCATTTCCGTTAGTCCTACTGGAATTTCTCTTGTGCCAATGCGTTTCTCAGGCCGTGACTATCCTCTGGACAAAGAATCAGCGTGCCCGTATTTGGCCGTTTAAGCCCAGTTTGATCAATTCACCCATTTCCGTTAGTCCTACTGGAATTTCTCTTGTGCGAATGCGTTTCTCAGGCCGTGACTATCCTCTGGACAAAGAATCATCGTGCCCGTATTAGGCCGTTTAGGCCCAGTTTGATCAATTCACCCATTTCCGTTAGTCCTACTGGAATTTCTCTTGTGCCAATGCGTTTCTCAGGCCGTGACTATCCTCTGGACAAAGAATCATCGTGCCCGTATTTGGCCGTTTAAGCCCAGTTTGATCAATTCACCCATTTCCGTTAGTCCTACTGGAATTTCTCTTGTGCCAATGCATTTCTCAGGCCGTGACTATCCTCTGGACAAAGAATCAGCCTGCCCGTAATTAGCCATTTAAGCCCAGTTTGATCAATTCAGCCATTTCCGTTAGTCCTACTGGAATTTCTCTTGTGCGAATGCGTTTCTCAGGCCGTGACTATCCTCTGGACAAAGAATCAGCGTGCCCGTATTTGGCCGTTTAAGCCCAGTTTGATCAATTCACCCATTTACGTTAGTCCTACTGGAATTTCTCTTGTGCGAATGCGTTTCTCAGGCCGTGACTATCCTCTGGACAAAGAATCAGCGTGCCCGTATTAGGCCGTTTAAGCCCAGTTTGATCAATTCGCCCATTTCCGTGAGTCCTACTGGAATTTCTCTTGTGCCAATGCGTTTCTCAGGCCGTGACTATCCTCTGGACAAAGAATCAGCGTGCCCGTATTAGGCCGTTTAAGCCCAGTTTGATCAATTCACCCATTTCCGTTAGTCCTACTGGAATTTCTCTTGTGCGAATGCGTTTCTCAGGCCGTGACTATCCTCTGGACAAAGAATCAGCGTGCCCGTATTTGGCCGTTAAAGCCCAGTTTGATCAATTCACCCATTTCCGTTAGTCCTACTAGAATTTCTCTTGTGCGAATGCGTTTCTCAGGCCGTGACTATCCTCTGGACAAAGAATCAGCGTGCCCGTATTTGGCCGTTTAAGCCCAGTTTGATCAATTCACCCATTTCCGTGAGTCCTACTGGAATTTCTCTTGTGCGAATGCGTTTCTCAGGCCGTGACTATCCTCTGGACAAAGAATCAGCGTGCCCGTATTTGGCCGTTTAAGCCCAGTTTGATCAATTCACCCATTTCCGTTAGTCCTACTGGAATTTCTCTTGTGCGAATGCGTTTCTCAGGCCGTGACTATCCTCTGGACAAAGAATCAGCGTGCTCGTATTTGGCCGTTTAAGCCCAGTTTGATCAATTCACCCATTTCCGTTAGTCCTACTGGAATTTCTCTTGTGCCAATGCGTTTCTCAGGCCGCAACTATCCTCTGGACAAAGGATCAGCGTGCCCGTATTTGGCCGTTTAAGCCCAGTTTGATCAATTCACCCATTTCCGTTAGTCCTACTGGAATTTCTCTTGTGTCAATGCGTTTCTCAGGCCGTGACTATCCTCTGGACAAAGAATCAGCGTGCCCGTAGGAAGCCGTTTAAGCCCAGTTTGATCAATTCACCCATTTCCGTTAGTCCTACTGGAATTTCTCTTGTGCCAATGCGTTTCTCAGGCCGTGACTATCCTCTGGACAAAGAATCAGCGTGCCCGTATTTGGCCGTTTAAGCCCAGTTTGATCAATTCACCCATTTCCGTTAGTCCTACTGGAATTTCTCTTGTGCGAATGCGTTTCTCAGGCCGTGACTATCCTCTGGACAAAGAATCAGCGTGCCCGTATTTGGCCGTTTAGGCCCAGTTTGATCAATTCACCCATTTCCGTTAGTCCTACTGGAATTTCTCTTGTGCGAATGCGTTTCTCAGGCCGTGACTATCCTCTGGACAAAGAATCAGCGTGCCCGTATTTGGCCGTTTAAGCCCAGTTTGATCAATTCACCCATTTCCGTTAGTCCTACTGGAATTTCTCTTGTGCGAATGCGTTTCTCAGGCCGTGACTATCCTCTGGACAAAGAATCAGCGTGACCGTATTAGGCCGTTTAAGCCCAGTTTGATCAATTCACCCATTTCCGTTAGTCCTACTGGAATTTCTCTTGTGCCAATGCGTTTCTCAGGCCGTGACTATCCTCTGGACAAAGGATCAGCGTGCCCGTATTTGGCCGTTTAAGCCCAGTTTGATCAATTCACCCATTTCCGTTAGTCCTACTGGAATTTCTCTTGTGTCAATGCGTTTCTCAGGCCGTGACTATCCTCTGGACAAAGAATCAGCGTGCCCGTATTAGGCCGTTTAAGCCCAGTTTGATCAATTCACCCATTTCCGTTAGTCCTACTGGAATTTCTCTTGTGCCAATGCGTTTCTCAGGCCGTGACTATCCTCTGGACAAAGAATCAGCGTGCCCGTATTTGGCTGTTTAAGCCCAGTTTGATCAATTCACCCATTTCCTTTAGTCCTACTGGAATTTCTCTTGTGCGAATGCGTTTCTCAGGCCGTGACTATCCTCTGGACAAAGAATCAGCGTGCCCGTATTTGGCCGTTTAGGCCCAGTTTGATCAATTCACCCATTTCCGTTAGTCCTACTGGAATTTCTCTTGTGCCAATGCGTTTCTCAGGCCGTGACTATCCTCTGGAGAAAGAATCAGCGTGCCCGTATTTGGCCGTTTAAGCCCAGTTTGATCAATTCACCCATTTCCGTTAGTCCTACTGGAATTTCTCTTGTGCCAATGCGTTTCTCAGGCCGCAACTATCCTCTGGACAAAGGATCAGCGTGCCCGTATTTGGCCGTTTAAGCCCAGTTTGATCAATTCACCCATTTCCGTTAGTCCTACTGGAATTTCTCTTGTGCGAATGCGTTTCTCAGGCCGTGACTATCCTCTGGACAAAGAATCAGCGTGCCCGTATTTGGCCGTTTAGGCCCAGTTTGATCAATTCACCCATTTCCGTTAGTCCTACTGGAATTTCTCTTGTGCGAATGCGTTTCTCAGGCCGTGACTATCCTCTGGACAAAGAATCAGCGTGCCCGTATTTGGCCGTTTAAGCCCAGTTTGATCAATTCACCCATTTCCGTTAGTCCTACTGGAATTTCTCTTGTGCGAATGCGTTTCTCAGGCCGTGACTATCCTCTGGACAAAGAATCAGCGTGACCGTATTAGGCCGTTTAAGCCCAGTTTGATCAATTCACCCATTTCCGTTAGTCCTACTGGAATTTCTCTTGTGCCAATGCGTTTCTCAGGCCGCAACTATCCTCTGGACAAAGGATCAGCGTGCCCGTATTTGGCCGTTTAAGCCCAGTTTGATCAATTCACCCATTTCCGTTAGTCCTACTGGAATTTCTCTTGTGTCAATGCGTTTCTCAGGCCGTGACTATCCTCTGGACAAAGAATCAGCGTGCCCGTATTAGGCCGTTTAAGCCCAGTTTGATCAATTCACCCATTTCCGTTAGTCCTACTGGAATTTCTCTTGTGCCAATGCGTTTCTCAGGCCGTGACTATCCTCTGGACAAAGAATCAGCGTGCCCGTATTTGGCTGTTTAAGCCCAGTTTGATCAATTCACCCATTTCCTTTAGTCCTACTGGAATTTCTCTTGTGCGAATGCGTTTCTCAGGCCGTGACTATCCTCTGGACAAAGAATCAGCGTGCCCGTATTTGGCCGTTTAGGCCCAGTTTGATCAATTCACCCATTTCCGTTAGTCCTACTGGAATTTCTCTTGTGCCAATGCGTTTCTCAGGCCGTGACTATCCTCTGGAGAAAGAATCAGCGTGCCCGTATTTGGCCGTTTAAGCCCAGTTTGATCAATTCACCCATTTCCGTTAGTCCTACTGGAATTTCTCTTGTGCCAATGCGTTTCTCAGGCCGCAACTATCCTCTGGACAAAGGATCAGCGTGCCCGTATTTGGCCGTTTAAGCCCAGTTTGATCAATTCACCCATTTCCGTTAGTCCTACTGGAATTTCTCTTGTGTCAATGCGTTTCTCAGGCCGTGACTATCCTCTGGACAAAGAATCAGCGTGCCCGTATTAGGCCGTTTAAGCCCAGTTTGATCAATTCACCCATTTCCGTTAGTCCTACTGGAATTTCTCTTGTGCCAATGCGTTTCTCAGGCCGTGACTATCCTCTGGACAAAGAATCAGCGTGCCCGTATTTGGCCGTTTAAGCCCAGTTTGATCAATTCACCCATTTCCGTTAGTCCTACTGGAATTTCTCTTGTGCGAATGCGTTTCTCAGGCCGTGACTATCCTCTGGACAAAGAATCAGCGTGCCCGTATTTGGCCGTTTAGGCCCAGTTTGATCAATTCACCCATTTCCGTTAGTCCTACTGGAATTTCTCTTGTGCGAATGCGTTTCTCAGGCCGTGACTATCCTCTGGACAAAGAATCAGCGTGCTCGTATTTGGCCGTTTAAGCCCAGTTTGATCAATTCACCCATTTCCGTTAGTCCTACTGGAATTTCTCTTGTGCGAATGCGTTTCTCAGGCCGTGACTATCCTCTGGACAAAGAATCAGCGTGCCCGTATTTGGCCGTTTAGGCCCAGTTTGATCAATTCACCCATTTCCGTTAGTCCTACTGGAATTTCTCTTGTGCCAATGCATTTCTCAGGCCGTGACTATCCTCTGGACAAAGAATCAGCGTGCCCGTATTTGGCCGTTTAAGCCCAGTTTGATCAATTCACCCATTTCCGTTAGTCCTACTGGAATTTCTCTTGTGCGAATGCGTTTCTCAGGCCGTGACTATCCTCTGGACAAAGAATCAGCGTGCCCGTATTTGGCCGTTTAAGCCCAGTTTGATCAATTCACCCATTTCCGTTAGTCCTACTGGAATTTCTCTTGTGCCAATGCGTTTCTCAGGCCGTGACTATCCTCTGGACAAAGAATCAGCGTGCTCGTATTTGGCCGTTTAAGCCCAGTTTGATCAATTCACCCATTTCCGTTAGTCCTACTGGAATTTCTCTTGTGCGAATGCGTTTCTCAGGCCGTGACTATCCTCTGGACAAACAATCAACGTGCCCGTATTAGCCGTTTCAGCACAGTTTGATCAATTCACCCATTTCCGTTAGTCCTACTGGAATTTCTCTTGTGCGAATGCGTTTCTCAGGCCGTGACTATCCTCTGGAGAAAGAATCAGCGTGCCCGTATTTGGCCGTTTAAGCCCAGTTTGATCAATTCACCCATTTCCGTTAGTCCTACTGGAATTTCTCTTGTGCCAATGCGTTTCTCAGGCCGTGACTATCCTCTGGACAAAGAATCAGCGTGCCCGTATTTGGCCGTTTAAGCCCAGTTTGATCAATTCACCCATTTCCGTTAGTCCTACTGGAATTTCTCTTGTGCGAATGCGTTTCTCAGGCCGTGACTATCCTCTGGTCAAAGAATCGGCGTGCCCGTAGGACGCCGTTTACGCCCAGTTTGATCAATTCACCCATTTCCGTTAGTCCTACTGGAATTTCTCTTGTGCCAATGCGTTTCTCAGGCCGTGACTATCCTCTGGACAAAGAATCAGCGTGCCCGTATTTGGCTGTTTAAGCCCAGTTTGATCAATTCACCCATTTCCTTTAGTCCTACTGGAATTTCTCTTGTGCGAATGCGTTTCTCAGGCCGTGACTATCCTCTGGACAAAGAATCAGCGTGCCCGTATTTGGCCGTTTAGGCCCAGTTTGATCAATTCACCCATTTCCGTTAGTCCTACTGGAATTTCTCTTGTGCCAATGCGTTTCTCAGGCCGTGACTATCCTCTGGAGAAAGAATCAGCGTGCCCGTATTTGGCCGTTTAAGCCCAGTTTGATCAATTCACCCATTTCCGTTAGTCCTACTGGAATTTCTCTTGTGCCAATGCGTTTCTCAGGCCGCAACTATCCTCTGGACAAAGGATCAGCGTGCCCGTATTTGGCCGTTTAAGCCCAGTTTGATCAATTCACCCATTTCCGTTAGTCCTACTGGAATTTCTCTTGTGTCAATGCGTTTCTCAGGCCGTGACTATCCTCTGGACAAAGAATCAGCGTGCCCGTATTAGGCCGTTTAAGCCCAGTTTGATCAATTCACCCATTTCCGTTAGTCCTACTGGAATTTCTCTTGTGCCAATGCGTTTCTCAGGCCGTGACTATCCTCTGGACAAAGAATCAGCGTGCCCGTATTTGGCCGTTTAAGCCCAGTTTGATCAATTCACCCATTTCCGTTAGTCCTACTGGAATTTCTCTTGTGCGAATGCGTTTCTCAGGCCGTGACTATCCTCTGGACAAAGAATCAGCGTGCCCGTATTTGGCCGTTTAGGCCCAGTTTGATCAATTCACCCATTTCCGTTAGTCCTACTGGAATTTCTCTTGTGCGAATGCGTTTCTCAGGCCGTGACTATCCTCTGGACAAAGAATCAGCGTGCTCGTATTTGGCCGTTTAAGCCCAGTTTGATCAATTCACCCATTTCCGTTAGTCCTACTGGAATTTCTCTTGTGCGAATGCGTTTCTCAGGCCGTGACTATCCTCTGGACAAAGAATCAGCGTGCCCGTATTTGGCCGTTTAGGCCCAGTTTGATCAATTCACCCATTTCCGTTAGTCCTACTGGAATTTCTCTTGTGCCAATGCATTTCTCAGGCCGTGACTATCCTCTGGACAAAGAATCAGCGTGCCCGTATTTGGCCGTTTAAGCCCAGTTTGATCAATTCACCCATTTCCGTTAGTCCTACTGGAATTTCTCTTGTGCGAATGCGTTTCTCAGGCCGTGACTATCCTCTGGACAAAGAATCAGCGTGCCCGTATTTGGCCGTTTAAGCCCAGTTTGATCAATTCACCCATTTCCGTTAGTCCTACTGGAATTTCTCTTGTGCCAATGCGTTTCTCAGGCCGTGACTATCCTCTGGACAAAGAATCAGCGTGCTCGTATTTGGCCGTTTAAGCCCAGTTTGATCAATTCACCCATTTCCGTTAGTCCTACTGGAATTTCTCTTGTGCGAATGCGTTTCTCAGGCCGTGACTATCCTCTGGACAAACAATCAACGTGCCCGTATTAGCCGTTTCAGCACAGTTTGATCAATTCACCCATTTCCGTTAGTCCTACTGGAATTTCTCTTGTGCGAATGCGTTTCTCAGGCCGTGACTATCCTCTGGAGAAAGAATCAGCGTGCCCGTATTTGGCCGTTTAAGCCCAGTTTGATCAATTCACCCATTTCCGTTAGTCCTACTGGAATTTCTCTTGTGCCAATGCGTTTCTCAGGCCGTGACTATCCTCTGGACAAAGAATCAGCGTGCCCGTATTTGGCCGTTTAAGCCCAGTTTGATCAATTCACCCATTTCCGTTAGTCCTACTGGAATTTCTCTTGTGCGAATGCGTTTCTCAGGCCGTGACTATCCTCTGGTCAAAGAATCGGCGTGCCCGTAGGACGCCGTTTACGCCCAGTTTGATCAATTCACCCATTTCCGTTAGTCCTACTGGAATTTCTCTTGTGCCAATGCGTTTCTCAGGCCGTGACTATCCTCTGGACAAAGAATCAGCGTGCCCGTATTTGGCCGTTTAAGCCCAGTTTGATCAATTCACCCATTTCCGTTAGTCCTACTGGAATTTCTCTTGTGCCAATGCGTTTCTCAGGCCGTGACTATCCTCTGGACAAAGAATCAGCGTGCCCGTATTTGGCCGTTTAAGCCCAGTTTGATCAATTCACCCATTTCCGTTAGTCCTACTGGAATTTCCCTTGTGCCAATGCGTTTCTCAGGCCGTGACTATCCTCTGGACAAACAATCAGCGTGCCCGTATTAGGCCGTTTAAGCCCAGTTTGATCAATTCACCCATTTCCGTTAGTCCTACTGGAATTTCTCTTGTGCGAATGCGTTTCTCAGGCCGTGACTATCCTCTGGGCAAAGGATCAGCGTGCCCGTATTAGGCCGTTTAAGCCCAGTTTGATCAATTCACCCATTTCCGTTAGTCCTACTGGAATTTCTCTTGTGCCAATGCGTTTCTCAGGCCGTGACTATCCTCTGGACAAAGGATCAGCGTGCCCGTATTTGGCCGTTTAAGCCCAGTTTGATCAATTCACCCATTTCCGTTATTCCTACTGGAATTTCTCTTGTGCGAATGCGTTTCTCAGGCCGTGACTATCCTCTGGACAAAGAATCAGCGTGCCCGTATTTGGCCGGTTTAAGCCCAGTTTGATCAATCCACCCATTTCCGTTAGTCCTACTGGAATTTCTCTTGTGCCAATGCGTTTCTCAGGCCGTGACTATCCTCTGGACAAAGAATCAGCGTGCCCGTATTTGGCCGTTTAAGCCCAGTTTGATCAATTCACCCATTTCCGTTAGTCCTACTGGAATTTCTCTTGTGCCAATGCATTTCTCAGGCCGTGACTATCCTCTGGACAAAGAATCAGCGTGCCCGTATTTGGCCGTTTAAGCCCAGTTTGATCAATTCACCCATTTCCGTTAGTCCTACTGGAATTTCTCTTGTGCCAATGCGTTTCTCAGGCCGTGACTATCCTCTGGACAAAGGATCAGCGTGCCCGTATTAGGCCGTTTAAGCCCAGTTTGATCAATTCACCCATTTCCGTTAGTCTTACTGGAATTTCTCTTGTGCGAATGCGTTTCTCAGGCCGTGACTATCCTCTGGACAAAGGATCAGCGTGCCCGTATTAGGCCGTTTAAGCCCAGTTTGATCAATTCACTCATTTCCGTTAGTCCTACTGGAATTTCTCTTGTGCCAATGCGTTTCTCAGGCCGTGACTATCCTCTGGACAAAGGACCAGCGTGCCCGTATTTGGCCGTTTAAGCCCAGTTTGATCAATTCACCCATTTCCGTTAGTCCTACTGGAATTTCTCTTGTGTCAATGCGTTTCTCAGGCCGTGACTATCCTCTGGACAAAGAATCAGCGTGCCCGTATTAGGCCGTTTAAGCCCAGTTTGATCAATTCACCCATTTCCGTTAGTCCTACTGGAATTTCTCTTGTGCCAATGCGTTTCTCAGGCCGTGACTATCCTCTGGACAAAGAATCAGCGTGCCCGTATTTGGCCGTTTAAGCCCAGTTTGATCAATTCACCCATTTCCGTTAGTCCTACTGGAATTTCTCTTGTGCGAATGCGTTTCTCAGGCCGTGACTATCCTCTGGACAAAGAATCAGCGTGCCCGTATTTGGCCGTTTAAGCCGAGTTTGATCAATTCACCCATTTCCGTTAGTCCTACTGGAATTTCTCTTGTGCGAATGCGTTTCTCAGGCCGTGACTATCCTCTGGACAAAGAATCAGCGTGCCCGTTTTTGGCCGTTTAAGCCCAGTTTGATCAATTCACCCATTTCCGTTAGTCCTACTGGAATTTCTCTTGTGCCAATGCGTTTCTCAGGCCGTGACTATCCTCTGGACAAAGAATCAGCGTGCCCGTATTTGACCGTTTAAGCCCAGTTTGATCAATTCACCCATTTCCGTGAGTCCTACTGGAATTTCTCTTGTGCGAATGCGTTTCTCAGGCCGTGACTATCCTCTGGACAAAGAATCAGCGTGCCCGTATTTGGCCGTTTAAGCCCAGTTTGATCAATTCACCCATTTCCGTTAGTCCTACTGGAATTTCTCTTGTGCGAATGCGTTTCTCAGGCCGTGACTATCCTCTGGACAAAGAATCAGCGTGCCCGTTTTTGGCCGTTTAAGCCCAGTTTGATCAATTCACCCATTTCCGTTAGTCCTACTGGAATTTCTCTTGTGCGAATGCGTTTCTCAGGCCGTGACTATCCTCTGGACAAAGGATCAGCGTGCCCGTATTTGACCGTTTAAGCCCAGTTTGATCAATTCACCCATTTCCGTTAGTCCTACTGGAATTTCTCTTGTGCCAATGCGTTTCTCAGGCCGTGACTATCCTCTGGACAAAGAATCAGCGTGCCCGTATTTGGCCGTTTGAGCCCAGTTTGATCAATTCACCCATTTCCGTTAGTCCTACTGGAATTTCTCTTGTGCCAATGCGTTTCTCAGGCCGTGACTATCCTCTGGACAAAGAATCAGCGTGCCCGTATTTGGCCGTTTAAGCCCAGTTTGATCAATTCACCCATTTCCGTTAGTCCTACTGGAATTTCTCTTGTGCGAATGCGTTTCTCAGGCCGTGACTATCCTCTGGACAAAGAATCAGCGTGCCCGTATTAGGCCGTTTAAGCCCAGTTTGATCAATTCACCCATTTCCGTTAGTCCTACTGGAATTTCTCTTGTGCCAATGCGTTTCTCAGGCCGTGACTATCCTCTGGTCAAATATTCAGCAGTTCCGCATTTGGCCGTTTAAGACGAGTTTGATCAATTCACCCAGTTCCGTTAGTCCTACTGGAATTTCTCTTGTGCGAATGCGTTTCTCAGGCCGTGACTATCCTCTGGACAAAGAATCAGCGTGCCCGTATTTGGCCGTTTAAGCCCAGTTTGATCAATTCACCCATTTCCGTTAGTCCTACTGGAATTTCTCTTGTGCCAATGCGTTTCTCAGGCCGTGACTATCCTCTGGACAAAGAATCAGCGTGCCCGTATTTGGCCGTTTAAGCCCAGTTTGATCAATTCACCCATTTTCCGTTAGTCCTACTGGAATTTCTCTTGTGCGAATGCGTTTCTCAGGCCGTGACTATCCTCTGGACAAAGAATCAGCGTGCCCGTATTTGGCCGTTTAAGCCCAGTTTGATCAATTCACCCATTTCCGTTAGTCCTACTGGAATTTCTCTTGTGCGAATGCGTTTCTCAGGCCGTGACTATCCTCTGGACAAAGAATCAGCGTGCCCGTATTTGGCCGTTTAAGCCCAGTTTGATCAATTCACCCATTTCCGTTAGTCCTACTGGAATTTCTCTTGTGCCAATGCGTTTCTCAGGCCGTGACTATCCTCTGGACAAAGAATCAGCGTGCCCGTATTAGGCCGTTTAAGCCCAGTTTGATCAATTCACCCATTTCCATTAGTGCTACTGGAATTTCTCTTGTGCGAATGCGTTTCTCAGGCCGTGACTATCCTCTGGACAAAGAATCAGCGTGCCCGTATTTGGCCGTTTAAGCCCAGTTTGATCAATTCACCCATTTCCGTTAGTCCTACTGGAATTTCTCTTGTGCCAATGCGTTTCTCAGGCCGTGACTATCCTCTGGACAAAGGATCAGCGTGCCCGTATTTGACCGTTTAAGCCCAGTTTGATCAATTCACCCATTTCCGTTAGTCCTACTGGAATTTCTCTTGTGCCAATGCATTTCTCAGGCCGTGACTATCCTCTGGACAAAGAATCAGCGTGCCCGTATTTGGCCGTTTAAGCCCAGTTTGATCAATTCACCCATTTCCGTTAGTCCTACTGGAATTTCTCTTGTGCGAATGCGCTTCTCAGGCCGTGACTATCCTCTGGACAAAGAATCAGCGTGCCCGTATTTGGCCGTTTAAGCCCAGTTTGATCAATTCACCCATTTCCGTTAGTCCTACTGGAATTTCTCTTGTGCGAATGCGTTTCCCAGGCCGTGACTATCCTCTGGACAAAGAATCAGCGTGCCCGTATTTGGCCGTTTAAGCCCAGTTTGATCAATTCACCCATTTCCGTTAGTCCTACTGGAATTTCTCTTGTGCCAATGCGTTTCTCAGGCCGTGACTATCCTCTGGACAAAGAATCAGCGTGCCCGTATTTGGCCGTTTAAGCCCAGTTTGATCAATTCACCCATTTCCGTTAGTCCTACTGGAATTTCTCTTGTGCGAATGCGTTTCTCAGGCCGTGACTATCCTCTGGACAAAGAATCAGCGTGCCCGTATTTGGCCGTTTAAGCCCAGTTTGATCAATTCACCCATTTCCGTTAGTCCTACTGGAATTTCTCTTGTGCGAATGCGTTTCTCAGGCCGTGACTATCCTCTGGACAAAGAATCAGCGTGCCCGTATTAGGCCGTTTAAGCCCAGTTTGATCAATTCACCCATTTCCGTTAGTCCTACTGGAATTTCCCTTGTGCCAATGCATTTCTCAGGCCGTTACTATCCTCTGGACAAAGAATCAGCGTGCCCGTATTTGGCCGTTTAAGCCCAGTTTGATCAATTCACCCATTTCCGTTAGTCCTACTGGAATTTCTCTTGTGCCAATGCGTTTCTCAGGCCGTGACTATCCTCTGGAGAAAGAATCAGCGTGCCCGTATTTGGCCGTTTAAGCCCAGTTTGATCAATTCACCCATTTCCGTTAGTCCTACTGGAATTTCTCTTGTGCCAATGCGTTTCTCAGGCCGTGACTATCCTCTGGACAAAGAATCAGCGTGCCCGTATTAGGCCGTTTAAGCCCAGTTTGATCAATTCGCCCATTTCCGTGAGTCCTACTGGAATTTCTCTTGTGCCAATGCGTTTCTCAGGCCGTGACTATCCTCTGGACAAAGAATCAGCGTGCCCGTATTTGGCCGTTTAAGCCCAGTTTGATCAATTCACCCATTTCCGTTAGTCCTACTGGAATTTCTCTTGTGCCAATGCGTTTCTCAGGCCGTGACTATCCTCTGGACAAAGAATCAGCGTGCCCGTATTTGGCCGTTTAAGCCCAGTTTGATCAATTCACCCATTTCCGTCAGTCCTACTGGAATTTCTCTTGTGCCAATGCGTTTCTCAGGCCGTGACTATCCTCTGGACAAAGAATCAGCGTGCCCGTATTTGGCCGTTTAAGCCTAGTTTGATCAATTCACCCATTTCCGTTAGTCCTACTGGAATTTCTCTTGTGCCAATGCGTTTCTCAGGCCGTGACTATCCTCTGGACAAACAATCAGCGTGCCCGTATTAAGCCGTTTAAGCCCAGTTTGATCAATTCACCCATTTCCGTTAGTCCTACTGGAATTTCTCTTGTGCGAATGCGTTTCTCAGGCCGTGACTATCCTCTGGACAAAGAATCAGCGTGCCCGTATTTGGCCGTTTAAGCCCAGTTTGATCAATTCACCCATTTCCGTTAGTCCTACTGGAATTTCTCTTGTGCGAATGCGTTTCTCAGGCCGTGACTATCCTCTGGACAAACAATCAGCGTGCCCGTATTTGGCCGTTTAAGCCCAGTTTGATCAATTCACCCATTTCCGTTAGTCCTACTGGAATTTCTCTTGTGCCAATGCGTTTCTCAGGCCGTGACTATCCTCTGGACTGAGAATCAGCGTGCCCGTATTTGGCCGTTTAAGCCCAGTTTGATCAATTCACCCATTTCCGTTAGTCCTACTGGAATTTCTCTTGTGCGAATGCGTTTCTCATGCTGTGACTATCCTCTGGACAAAGAATCAGCGTGCCCGTATTTGGCCGTTTAAGCCCAGTTTGATCAATTCACCCATTTCCGTTAGTCCTACTGGAATTTCTCTTGTGCCAATGCGTTTCTCAGGCCGTGACTATCCTCTGGACAAAGAATCAGCGTGCCCGTATTAGGCCGTTCAAGCCCAGTTTGATCAATTCACCCATTTCCGTTAGTCCTACTGGAATTTCTCTTGTGCGAATGCGTTTCTCAGGCCGTGACTATCCTCTGGACAAAGAATCAACGTGCCCGTATTTGGCCGTTTAAGCCCAGTTTGATCAATTCACCCATTTCCGTTAGTCCTACTGGAATTTCTCTTGTGCGAATGCGTTTCTCAGGCCGTGACTATCCTCTGGACAAAGAATCGGCGTGCCCGTATTAGGCCGTTTAAGCCCAGTTTGATCAATTCACCCATTTCCGTTAGTCCTACTGGAATTTCTCTTGTGCCAATGCGTTTCTCAGGCCGTGACTATCCTCTGGACAAAGAATCAGCGTGCCCGTATTTGGCCGTTTAAGCCCAGTTTGATCAATTCACCCATTTCCGTTAGTCCTACTGGAATTTCTCTTGTGCCAATGCGTTTCTCAGGCCGTGACTATCCTCTGGACAAAGAATCAGCGTGCCCGTATTTGGCCGTTTAAGCCCAGTTTGATCAATTCACCCATTTCCGTTAGTCCTACTGGAATTTCTCTTGTGCGAATGCGTTTCTCAGGCCGTGACTATCCTCTGGAGAAAGAATCAGCGTGCCCGTATTTGGCCGTTTAAGCCCAGTTTGATCAATTCACCCATTTCCGTTAGTCCTACTGGAATTTCTCTTGTGCGAATGCGTTTCTCAGGCCGTGACTTTCCTCTGGACAAAGGATCAGCGTGCCCGTATTAGGCCGTTTAAGCCCAGTTTGATCAATTCGCCCATTTCCGTGAGTCCTACTGGAATTTCTCTTGTGCGAATGCGTTTCTCAGGCCGTGACTATCCTCTGGACAAACAATCAGCGTGCCCGTATTTGGCCGTTTAAGCCCAGTTTGATCAATTCACCCATTTCCGTTAGTCCTACTGGAATTTCTCTTGTGCCAATGCGTTTCTCAGGCCGTGACTATCCTCTGGACAAAGAATCAGCGTGCCCGTATTTGGCCGTTTAAGCCCAGTTCGATCAATTCACCCATTTTCCGTTAGTCCTACTGGAATTTCTCTTGTGCGAATGCGTTTCTCAGGCCGTGACTATCCTCTGGACAAAGAATCGGCCTGCTCGTAGGACGCCGTTTAAGCAAAGTTTGATCAATTCACCCATTTCCGTTAGTCCTACTGGAATTTCTCTTGTGCCAATGCGTTTCTCAGGCCGTGACTATCCTCTGGACAAAGAATCAGCGTGCCCGTAGGACGCCGTTTAAGCCCAGTTTGATCAATTCACCCATTTCCGTTAGTCCTACTGGAATTTCTCTTGTGCGAATGCGATTATCAGGCCGTGACTATCCTCTGGACAAAGGATCAGCGTGCCCGTTTTGGACCGTTTCAGCCCAGTTTGATCAATTCACCCATTTCCGTTAGTCCTACTGGAATTTCTTCTGTGCCAATGCGTTTCTCAGGCCGTGACTATCCTCTGGACAAAGAATCAGCGTGCCCGTATTAGGCCGTTCAAGCCCAGTTTGATCAATTCACCCATTTCCGTTAGTCCTACTGGAATTTCTCTTGTGCCAATGCGTTTCTCAGGCCGTGACTATCCTCTGGACAAAGAATCAACGTGCCCGTATTTGGCCGTTTAAGCCCAGTTTGATCAATTCACCCATTTCCGTTAGTCCTACTGGAATTTCTCTTGTGCCAATGCGTTTCTCAGGCCGTGACTATCCTCTGGACAAACAATCAGCGTGCCCGTATTTGGCCGTTTGGGCCCAGTTTGATCAATTCACCCATTTCCGTTAGTCCTACTGGAATTTCTCTTGTGCCAATGCGTTTCTCAGGCCGTGACTATCCTCTGGACAAAGAATCGGCGTGCCCGTATTTGGCCGTTTAAGCCCAGTTTGATCAATTCACCCATTTCCGTTAGTCCTACTGGAATTTCTCTTGTGCCAATGCGTTTCTCAGGCCGTGACTATCCTCTGGACAAAGAATCAGCGTGCCCGTATTTGGCCGTTTAAGCCCAGTTTGATCAATTCACCCATTTCCGTTAGTCCTACTGGAATTTCTCTTGTGCCAATGCGCTTCTCAGGCCGTGACTATCCTCTGGAGAAAGAATCAGCGTACCCGTATTTGGCCGTTTAAGCAAAGTTTGATCAATTCACCCATTTCCGTTAGTCCTACTGGAATTTCTCTTGTGCCAATGCGTTTCTCAGGCCGAGACTATCCTCTGGACAAACAATCAGCGTGCCCGTATTAGGCCGTTTAAGCCCAGTTTGATCAATTCACCCATTTCCGTGAGTCCTACTGGAATTTCTCTTGTGCGAATGCGTTTCTCAGGCCGTGACTATCCTCTGGACAAAGAATCAGCGTGCCCGTATTTGGCCGTTTAAGCCCAGTTTGATCAATTCACCCATTTCCGTTAGTCCTACTGGAATTTCTCTTGTGCGAATGCGTTTCTCAGGCCGTGACTATCCTCTGGAGAAAGAATCAGCGTGCCCGTATTTGGCCGTTTAAGCCCAGTTTGATCAATTCACCCATTTCCGTTAGTCCTACTGGAATTTCTCTTGTGCCAATGCGTTTCTCAGGCCGAGACTATCCTCTGGACAAAGAATCGGCGTGCCCGTATCAGGCCCTTTTAGCCCAGTTTGATCAATTCGCCCATTTCCGTGAGTCCTACTGGAATTTCTCTTGTGCCAATGCGTTTCTAAGGCCGTGACTATCCTCTGGACAAAGAATCAGCGTGCCCGTAGGACGCCGTTTAAGCCCAGTTTGATCAATTCACCCATTTCCGTTAGTCCTACTGGAATTTCTCTTGTGCGAATGCGTTTCTCAGGCCGTGACTATCCTCTGGACAAAGAATCAGCGTGCCCGTATTAGGCCGTTTAAGACGAGTTTGATCAATTCACCCATTTCCGTTAGTCCTACTGGAATTTCTCTTGTGCGAATGCGTTTCTCAGGCCGTGACTATCCTCTGGACAAAGAATCAGCGTGCCCGTATTTGGCCGTTTAGGCCCAGTTTGATCAATTCACCCATTTCCGTTAGTCCTACTGGAATTTCTCTTGTGCGAATGCGTTTCTCAGCCCGTGACTATCCTCTGGACAAAGAATCAGCGTGCCCGTGTTTGGCCGTTTAAGCCCAGTTTGATCAATTCACCCATTTCCGTTAGTCCTACTGGAATTTCTCTTGTGCCAATGCGTTTCTCAGGCCGTGACTATCCTCTGGACAAAGAATCAGCGTGCCCGTATTAGGCCGTTTAAGCCCAGTTTGATCAATTCGCCCATTTCCGTTAGTCCTACTGGAATTTCTCTTGTGCGAATGCGTTTCTCAGGCCGTGACTATCCTCTGGACAAAGAATCAGCGTGCCCGTATTTGGCCGTTTAAGCCCAGTTTGATCAATTCACCCATTTCCGTTAGTCCTACTGGAATTTCTCTTGTGCCAATGCGTTTCTCAGGCCGTGACTATCCTCTGGACAAAGAATCGGCGTGCCCGTATTTGGCCGTTTAGGCCCAGTTTGATCAATTCACCCATTTCCGTTAGTCCTACTGGAATTTCTCTTGTGCGAATGCGTTTCTCAGGCCGTGACTATCCTCTGGACAAACAATCAGCGTGCCCGTATTTGGCCGTTTAAGCCCAGTTTGATCAATTCACCCATTTCCGTGAGTCCTACTGGAATTTCCTGTGTGCGAATGCGTTTCTCAGGCCGTGACTATCCTCTGGACAAAGAATCAGCGTGCCCGTATTAGGCCGTTTCAGCCCAGTTTGATCAATTCACCCATTTCCGTTAGTCCTACTGGAATTTCTCTTGTGCGAATGCGTTTCTCAGGCCGTGACTATCCTCTGGACAAAGAATCAGCGTGCCCGTATTTGGCCGTTTAAGCCCAGTTTGATCAATTCACCCATTTCCGTTAGTCCTACTGGAATTTCTCTTGTGCCAATGCGTTTCTCAGGCCGTGACTATCCTCTGGACAAAGAATCAGCGTGCCCGTATTTGGCCGTTTAAGCCCAGTTTGATCAATTCACCCATTTCCGTTAGTCCTACTGGAATTTCTCTTGTGCCAATGCGTTTCTCAGGCCGTGACTATCCTCTGGACAAAGAATCAGCGTGCCCGTATTTGGCCGTTTAGGCCCAGTTTGATCAATTCACCCATTTCCGTTAGTCCTACTGGAATTTCTCTTGTGCGAATGCGTTTCTCAGCCCGTGACTATCCTCTGGACAAAGAATCAGCGTGCCCGTGTTTGGCCGTTTAAGCCCAGTTTGATCAATTCACCCATTTCCGTTAGTCCTACTGGAATTTCTCTTGTGCCAATGCGTTTCTCAGGCCGTGACTATCCTCTGGACAAAGAATCAGCGTGCCCGTATTAGGCCGTTTAAGCCCAGTTTGATCAATTCGCCCATTTCCGTTAGTCCTACTGGAATTTCTCTTGTGCGAATGCGTTTCTCAGGCCGTGACTATCCTCTGGACAAACAATCAGCGTGCCCGTATTTGGCCGTTTAAGCCCAGTTTGATCAATTCACCCATTTCCGTGAGTCCTACTGGAATTTCCTGTGTGCGAATGCGTTTCTCAGGCCGTGACTATCCTCTGGACAAAGAATCAGCGTGCCCGTATTAGGCCGTTTCAGCCCAGTTTGATCAATTCACCCATTTCCGTTAGTCCTACTGGAATTTCTCTTGTGCGAATGCGTTTCTCAGGCCGTGACTATCCTCTGGACAAAGAATCAGCGTGCCCGTATTTGGCCGTTTAAGCCCAGTTTGATCAATTCACCCATTTCCGTTAGTCCTACTGGAATTTCTCTTGTGCCAATGCGTTTCTCAGGCCGTGACTATCCTCTGGACAAAGAATCAGCGTGCCCGTATTTGGCCGTTTAAGCCCAGTTTGATCAATTCACCCATTTCCGTTAGTCCTACTGGAATTTCTCTTGTGCCAATGCGTTTCTCAGGCCGTGACTATCCTCTGGACAAAGAATCAGCGTGCCCGTATTTGGCCGTTTAGGCCCAGTTTGATCAATTCACCCATTTCCGTTAGTCCTACTGGAATTTCTCTTGTGCGAATGCGTTTCTCAGCCCGTGACTATCCTCTGGACAAAGAATCAGCGTGCCCGTGTTTGGCCGTTTAAGCCCAGTTTGATCAATTCACCCATTTCCGTTAGTCCTACTGGAATTTCTCTTGTGCCAATGCGTTTCTCAGGCCGTGACTATCCTCTGGACAAAGAATCAGCGTGCCCGTATTAGGCCGTTTAAGCCCAGTTTGATCAATTCGCCCATTTCCGTTAGTCCTACTGGAATTTCTCTTGTGCGAATGCGTTTCTCAGGCCGTGACTATCCTCTGGACAAAGAATCAGCGTGCCCGTATTTGGCCGTTTAAGCCCAGTTTGATCAATTCACCCATTTCCGTTAGTCCTACTGGAATTTCTCTTGTGCCAATGCGTTTCTCAGGCCGTGACTATCCTCTGGACAAAGAATCGGCGTGCCCGTATTTGGCCGTTTAGGCCCAGTTTGATCAATTCACCCATTTCCGTTAGTCCTACTGGAATTTCTCTTGTGCGAATGCGTTTCTCAGGCCGTGACTATCCTCTGGACAAACAATCAGCGTGCCCGTATTTGGCCGTTTAAGCCCAGTTTGATCAATTCACCCATTTCCGTGAGTCCTACTGGAATTTCCTGTGTGCGAATGCGTTTCTCAGGCCGTGACTATCCTCTGGACAAAGAATCAGCGTGCCCGTATTAGGCCGTTTCAGCCCAGTTTGATCAATTCACCCATTTCCGTTAGTCCTACTGGAATTTCTCTTGTGCGAATGCGTTTCTCAGGCCGTGACTATCCTCTGGACAAAGAATCAGCGTGCCCGTATTTGGCCGTTTAAGCCCAGTTTGATCAATTCACCCATTTCCGTTAGTCCTACTGGAATTTCTCTTGTGCCAATGCGTTTCTCAGGCCGTGACTATCCTCTGGACAAAGAATCAGCGTGCCCGTATTTGGCCGTTTAAGCCCAGTTTGATCAATTCACCCATTTCCGTTAGTCCTACTGGAATTTCTCTTGTGCCAATGCGTTTCTCAGGCCGTGACTATCCTCTGGACAAAGAATCAGCGTGCCCGTATTTGGCCGTTTAAGCCCAGTTTGATCAATTCACCCATTTCCGTTAGTCCTACTGGAATTTCTCTTGTGCCAATGCGTTTCTCAGGCCGTGACTATCCTCTGGACAGAGAATCAGCGTGCCCGTATTTGGCCGTTTAAGCCCAGTTTGATCAATTCACCCATTTCCGTTAGTCCTACTGGAATTTCTCTTGTGCCAATGCGTTTCTCAGGCCGTGACTATCCTCTGGACAAACAATCAGCGTGCCCGTATTTGGCCGTTTAAGCCCAGTTTGATCAATTCACCCATTTCCGTTAGTCCTACTGGAATTTCTCTTGTGCCAATGCGTTTCTCAGGCCGTGACTATCCTCTGGACAAACAATCAGCGTGCCCGTATTTGGCCGTTTAAGCCCAGTTTGATCAATTCACCCATTTCCGTTAGTCCTACTGGAGTTTCTCTTGTGCGAATGCGTTTCTCAGGCCGTGACTATCCTCTGGACAAAGAATCAGCGTGCCCGTATTTGGCCGTTTAAGCCCAGTTTGATCAATTCACCCATTTCCGTCAGTCCTACTGGAATTTCTCTTGTGCGAATGCGTTTCTCAGGCCGTGACTATCCTCTAGACAAAGAATCAGCGTGCCCGTATTAGGCCGTTTAAGCCCAGTTTGATCAATTCACCCATTTCCGTTAGTCCTACTGGAATTTCTCTTGTGCGAATGCGATTATCAGGCCGTGACTATCCTCTGGACAAAGAATCAGCGTGCCCGTATTAGGCCGTTTCAGCCCAGTTTGATCAATTCACCCATTTCCGTTAGTCCTACTGGAATTTCTCTTGTGCCAATGCGTTTCTCAGGCCGTGACTATCCTCTGGACAAAGAATCAGCGTGCCCGTATTTGGCCGTTTAAGCCCAGTTTGATCAATTCACCCATTTCCGTTAGTCCTACTGGAATTTCTCTTGTGCGAATGCGTTTCTCCGGCCGTGACTATCCTCTGGACAAAGAATCAGCGTGCCCGTATTAGGCCGTTTCAGCCCAGTTTGATCAATTCACCCATTTCCGTTAGTCCTACTGGAATTTCTCTTGTGCCAATGCGTTTCTCAGGCCGTGACTATCCTCTGGACAAAGAATCAGCGTGCCCGTATTTGGCCGTTTAAGCCCAGTTTGATCAATTCACCCATTTCCGTTAGTCCTACTGGAATTTCTCTTGTGCCAATGCGTTTCTCCGGCCGTGACTATCCTCTGGACAAAGAATCAGCGTGCCCGTATTTGGCCGTTTAAGCCCAGTTTGATCAATTCACCCATTTCCGTTAGTCCTACTGGAATTTCTCTTGTGCGAATGCGTTTCTCAGGCCGTGACTATCCTCTGGACAAAGAATCAGCGTGCCCGTATTTGGCCGTTTAAGCCCAGTTTGATCAATTCACCCATTTCCGTTAGTCCTACTGGAATTTCTCTTGTGCCAATGCGTTTCTCAGGCCGTGACTATCCTCTGGACAAAGAATCAGCGTGCCCGTATTTGGCCGTTTAAGCCCAGTTTGATCAATTCACCCATTTCCGTTAGTCCTACTGGAATTTCTCTTGTGCGAATGCGTTTCTCAGGCCGTGACTATCCTCTGGACAAAGAATCAGCGTGCCCGTATTTGGCCGTTTAAGCCCAGTTTGATCAATTCACCCATTTCCGTTAGTCCTACTGGAATTTCTCTTGTGCCAATGCGTTTCTCAGGCCGTGACTATCCTCTGGACAAACAATCAGCGTGCCCGTATTTGGCCGTTTAAGCCCAGTTTGATCAATTCACCCATTTCCGTGAGTCCTACTGGAATTTCTCTTGTGCGAATGCGTTTCTCAGGCCGTGACTATCCTCTGGACAAACAATCAGCGTGCCCGTATTTGGCCGTTTAAGCCCAGTTTGATCAATTCACCCATTTCCGTTAGTCCTACTGGAATTTCTCTTGTGCCAATGCGTTTCTCAGGCCGTGACTATCCTCTGGACAAAGAATCAGCGTGACCGTATTAGGCCGTTTAAGCCCAGTTTGATCAATTCACCCATTTCCGTTAGTCCTACTGGAATTTCTCTTGTGCCAATGCGTTTCTCAGGCCGTGACTATCCTCTGGACAAAGAATCAGCGTGCCCGTATTTGGCCGTTTAAGCCCAGTTTGATCAATTCACCCATTTCCGTTAGTCCTACTGGAATTTCTCTTGTGCCAATGCGTTTCTCAGGCCGTGACTATCCTCTGGACAAAGAATCAGCGTGCCCGTATTTGGCCGTTTAAGCCCAGTTTGATCAATTCACCCATTTCCGTTAGTCCTACTGGAATTTCTCTTGTGCGAATGCGTTTCTCAGGCCGTGACTATCCTCTGGACAGAGAATCAGCGTGCCCGGATTAGGCCGTTTAAGCCCAGTTTGATCAATTCACCCATTTCCGTTAGTCCTACTGGAATTTCTCTTGTGCCAATGCGTTTCTCAGGCCGTGACTATCCTCTGGACAAAGAATCAGCGTGCCCGTATTTGGCCGTTTAAGCCCAGTTTGATCAATTCACCCATTTCCGTTAGTCCTACTGGAATTTCTCTTGTGCCAATGCGTTTCTCAGGCCGTGACTATCCTCTGGACAAACAATCAGCGTGCCCGTATTTGGCCGTTTAAGCCCAGTTTGATCAATTCACCCATTTCCGTTAGTCCTACTGGAGTTTCTCTTGTGCGAATGCGTTTCTCAGGCCGTGACTATCCTCTGGACAAAGAATCAGCGTGCCCGTATTTGGCCGTTTAAGCCCAGTTTGATCAATTCACCCATTTCCGTTAGTCCTACTGGAATTTCTCTTGTGCCAATGCGTTTCTCAGGCCGTGACTATCCTCTGGACAAACAATCAGCGTGCCCGTATTAGGCCGTTTAAGACGAGTTTGATCAATTCACCCATTTCCGTTAGTCCTACTGGAATTTCTCTTGTGCAAATGCGTTTCTCAGGCCGTGACTATCCTCTGGACAAAGAATCACCGTGCCCGTATTTGGCCGTTTAAGCCCAGTTTGATCAATTCACCCATTTCCGTGAGTCCTACTGGAATTTCTCTTGTGCCAATGCGTTTCTCAGGCCGTGACTATCCTCTGGACAAAGAATCAGCGTGCCCGTATTAGGCCGTTTAAGCCCAGTTTGATCAATTCACCCATTTCCGTTAGTCCTACTGGAATTTCTCTTGTGCCAATGCGTTTCTCAGGCCGTGACTATCCTCTGGACAGAGAATCAGCGTGCCCGGATTAGGCCGTTTCAGCCCAGTTTGATCAATTCACCCATTTCCGTTAGTCCTACTGGAATTTCTCTTGTGCGAATGCGTTTCTCAGGCCGTGACTATCCTCTGGACAGAGAATCAGCGTGCCCGGATTAGGCCGTTTAAGCCCAGTTTGATCAATTCACCCATTTCCGTTAGTCCTACTGGAATTTCTCTTGTGCGAATGCGTTTCTCAGGCCGTGACTATCCTCTGGACAAAGAATCAGCGTGCCCGTATTTGGCCGTTTAAGCCCAGTTTGATCAATTCACCCATTTCCGTTAGTCCTACTGGAATTTCTCTTGTGCGAATGCGTTTCTCAGGCCGTGACTATCCTCTGGACAAAGAATCAGCGTGCCCGTATTTGGCCGTTTAAGCCCAGTTTGATCAATTCACCCATTTCCGTTAGTCCTACTGGAGTTTCTCTTGTGCGAATGCGTTTCTCAGGCCGTGACTATCCTCTGGACAAAGAATCAGCGTGCCCGTATTTGGCCGTTTAAGCCCAGTTTGATCAATTCACCCATTTCCGTTAGTCCTACTGGAATTTCTCTTGTGCCAATGCGTTTCTCAGGCCGTGACTATCCTCTGGACAAACAATCAGCGTGCCCGTATTAGGCCGTTTAAGCCCAGTTTGATCAATTCACCCATTTCCGTTAGTCCTACTGGAATTTCTCTTGTGCGAATGCGTTTCTCAGGCCGTGACTATCCTCTGGACAAAGAATCAGCGTGCCCGTATTAGGCCGTTTAAGACGAGTTTGATCAATTCACCCATTTCCGTTAGTCCTACTGGAATTTCTCTTGTGCGAATGCGTTTCTCAGGCCGTGACTATCCTCTGGACAAAGAATCAGCGTGCCCGTATTTGGCCGTTTAAGCCCAGTTTGATCAATTCACCCATTTCCGTTAGTCCTACTGGAATTTCTCTTGTGCCAATGCGTTTCTCAGGCCGTGACTATCCTCTGGACAAAGAATCAGCGTGCCCGTATTAGGCCGTTTCAGCCCAGTTTGATCAATTCACCCATTTCCGTTAGTCCTACTGGAATTTCTCTTGTGCCAATGCGTTTCTCAGGCCGTGACTATCCTCTGGACAAAGAATCAGCCTGCCCGTATTTGGCCGTTTAAGCCCAGTTTGATCAATTCACCCATTTCCGTTAGTCCTACTGGAATTTCTCTTGTGCGAATGCGATTATCAGGCCGTGACTATCCTCTGGACAAAGAATCAGCGTGCCCGTATTTGGCCGTTTAAGCCCAGTTTGATCAATTCACCCATTTCCGTTAGTCCTACTGGAATTTCTCTTGTGCCAATGCGTTTCTCAGGCCGTGACTATCCTCTGGACAAAGAATCAGCGTGCCCGTATTTGGCCGTTTAAGCCCAGTTTGATCAATTCACCCATTTCCGTTAGTCCTACTGGAATTTCTCTTGTGCCAATGCGTTTCTCAGGCCGTGACTATCCTCTGGACAAAGAATCAGCGTGCCCGTATTTGGCCGTTTAAGCCCAGTTTGATCAATTCACCCATTTCCGTTAGTCCTACTGGAATTTCTCTTGTGCCAATGCGTTTCTCAGGCCGTGACTATCCTCTGGACAAAGAATCAGCGTGCCCGTATTTGGCCGTTTAAGCCCAGTTTGATCAATTCACCCATTTCCGTTAGTCCTACTGGAATTTCTCTTGTGCGAATGCGTTTCTCAGGCCGTGACTATCCTCTGGACAAAGAATCAGCGTGCCCGTAGGACGCCGTTTAAGCCCAGTTTGATCAATTCACCCATTTCCGTGAGTCCTACTGGAATTTCTCTTGTGCCAATGCGTTTCTCAGGCCGTGACTATCCTCTGGACAAAGAATCAGCGTGCCCGTATTTGGCCGTTTAAGCCCAGTTTGATCAATTCACCCATTTCCGTTAGTCCTACTGGAATTTCTCTTGTGCCAATGCGTTTCTCAGGCCGTGACTATCCTCTGGACAAAGAATCAGCGTGCCCGTATTAGGCCGTTTAAGCCCAGTTTGATCAATTCACCCATTTCCGTTAGTCCTACTGGAATTTCTCTTGTGCGAATGCGTTTCTCAGGCCGTGACTATCCTCTGGACAAAGAATCAGCGTGCCCGTATTAGGCCGTTTAAGCCCAGTTTGATCAATTCACCCATTTCCGTTAGTCCTACTGGAATTTCTCTTGTGCCAATGCGTTTCTCAGGCCGTGACTATCCTCTGGACTGAGAATCAGCGTGCCCGTATTTGGCCGTTTAAGCCCAGTTTGATCAATTCACCCATTTCCGTTAGTCCTACTCGAATTTCTCTTGTGCCAATGCGTTTCTCAGGCCGTGACTATCCTCTGGACAAAGAATCAGCGTGCCCGTATTTGGCCGTTTAAGCCCAGTTTGATCAATTCACCCATTTCCGTTAGTCCTACTGGAATTTCTCTTGTGCCAATGCGTTTCTCAGGCCGTGACTATCCTCTGGACAAGGAATCAGCGTGCCCGTATTTGGCCGTTTAAGCCCAGTTTGATCAATTCACCCATTTCCGTTAGTCCTACTGGAATTTCTCTTGTGCGAATGCGTTTCTCAGGCCGTGACTATCCTCCGGACAAAGAATCAGCGTGCCCGTATTAGGCCGTTTAAGCCCAGTTTGATCAATTCACCCATTTCCGTTAGTCCTACTGGAATTTCTCTTGTGCGAATGCGTTTCTCAGGCCGTGACTATCCTCTGGACAAACAATCAGCGTGCCCGTATTTGGCCGTTTAAGCCCAGTTTGATCAATTCACCCATTTCCGTGAGTCCTACTGGAATTTCTCTTGTGCGAATGCGTTTCTCAGGCCGTGACTATCCTCTGGACAAAGAATCGGCGTGCCCGTATCAGGCCGTTTAAGCCCAGTTTGATCAATTCACCCATTTCCGTTAGTCCTACTCGAATTTCTCTTGTGCCAATGCGTTTCTCAGGCCGTGACTATCCTCTGGACAAAGAACCAGCGTGCCCGTATTTGGCCGTTTAAGCCCAGTTTGATCAATTCACCCATTTCCGTTAGTCCTACTGGAATTTCTCTTGTGCCAATGCGTTTCTCAGGCCGTGACTATCCTCTGGACAAAGAATCAGCGTGCCCGTATTTGGCCGTTTAAGCCCAGTTTGATCAATTCACCCATTTCCGTGAGTCCTACTGGAATTTCTCTTGTGCGAATGCGTTTCTCAGGCCGTGACTATCCTCTGGACAAAGAATCAGCGTGCCCGTATTAGGCCGTTTAAGCCCAGTTTGATCAATTCACCCATTTCCGTGAGTCCTACTGGAATTTCTCTTGTGCCAATGCGTTTCTCAGGCCGTGACTATCCTCTGGACAAAGAATCAGCGTGCCCGTATTTGGCCGTTTAAGCCCAGTTTGATCAATTCACCCATTTCCGTTAGTCCTACTGGAATTTCTCTTGTGCCAATGCGTTTCTCAGGCCGTGACTATCCTCTGGACAAAGAATCAGCGTGCCCGTATTAGGCCGTTTAAGCCCAATTTGATCATATCACCCATTTCCGTTAGTCATACTGGAATTTCTCTTGTGCCAATGCGTTTCTCAGGCCGTGACTATCCTCTGGACAAAGAATCCGCGTGCCCGTATTTGGCCGTTTAAGCCCAGTTTGATCAATTCACCCATTTCCGTTAGTCCTACTGGAATTTCTCTTGTGCGAATGCGTTTCTCAGGCCGTGACTATCCTCTGGACAAAGAATCAGCGTGCCCGTATTTGGCCGTTTAAGCCCAGTTTGATCAATTCACCCATTTCCGTTAGTCCTACTGGAATTTCTCTTGTGCGAATGCGTTTCTCAGGCCGTGACTATCCTCTGGACAAAGAATCAGCGTGCCCGTATTTGGCCGTTTAAGCCCAGTTTGATCAATTCACCCATTTCCGTTAGTCCTACTGGAATTTCTCTTGTGCGAATGCGTTTCTCAGGCCGTGACTATCCTCTGGACAAAGAATCAGCGTGCCCGTATTTGGCCGTTTAAGCCCAGTTTGATCAATTCACCCATTTCCGTTAGTCCTACTGGAATTTCTCTTGTGCCAATGCGTTTCTCAGGCCGTGACTATCCTCTGGACAAGGAATCAGCGTGCCCGTATTTGGCCGTTTAAGCCCAGTTTGATCAATTCACCCATTTCCGTTAGTCCTACTGGAATTTCTCTTGTGCCAATGCGTTTCTCAGGCCGTGACTATCCTCTGGACAAAGAAGCAGTGTGCCCGTATTTGGCCGTTTAAGCCCAGTTTGATCAATTCACCCATTTCCGTGAGTCCTACTGGAATTTCTCTTGTGCCAATGCGTTTCTCAGGCCGTGACTATCCTCTGGACAAAGAATCAGCGTGCCCGTATTAGGCCGTTTAAGCCCAGTTTGATCAATTCACCCATTTCCGTTAGTCCTACTGGAATTTCTCTTGTGCCAATGCGTTTCTCAGGCCGTGACTACCCTCTGGACAAAGAATCAGCGTGCCCGTATTAGGCCGTTTAAGCCCAGTTTGATCAATTCACCCATTTCCGTTAGTCCTACTGGAATTTCTCTTGTGCGAATGCGTTTCTCAGGCCGTGACTATCCTCTGGACAAAGAATCAGCGTGCCCGTATTAGGCCGTTTAAGCCCAGTTTGATCAATTCAACCATTTCCGTTAGTCCTACTGGAATTTCTCTTGTGCCAATGCGTTTCTCAGGCCGTGACTATCCTCTGGACAAAGAATCACCGTGCCCGTATTTGGCCGTTTAAGCCCAGTTTGATCAATTCACCCATTTCCGTTAGTCCTACTGGAATTTCTCTTGTGCGAATGCGTTTCTCAGGCCGTGACTATCCTCTGGACAAAGAATCAGCGTGCCCGTATTAGGCCGTTTAAGCCCAGTTTGATCAATTCACCCATTTCCGTTAGTCCTACTGGAATTTCTCTTGTGCCAATGCGTTTCTCAGGCCGTGACTATCCTCTGGACAAAGAATCAGCGTGCCCGTATTTGGCCGTTTAAGCCCAGTTTGATCAATTCACCCATTTCCGTTAGTCCTACTGGAATTTCTCTTGTGTCAATGCGTTTCTCAGGCCGTGACTATCCTCTGGACAAAGAATCGGCGTGCCCGTATCAGGCCCTTTTAGACCAGTTTGATCAATTCACCCATTTCCGTTAGTCCTACTGGAATTTCTCTTGTGCCAATGCGTTTCTCAGGCCGTGACTATCCTCTGGACAAAGAATCAGCGTGCCCGTATTTGGCCGTTTAAGCCCAGTTTGATCAATTCACCCATTTCCGTTAGTCCTACTGGAATTTCTCTTGTGCGAATGCGTTTCTCAGGCCGTGACTATCCTCTGGACAAAGAATCAGCGTGCCCGTATTTGGCCGTTTAAGCCCAGTTTGATCAATTCACCCATTTCCGTGAGTCCTACTGGAATTTCTCTTGTGCGAATGCGTTTCTCAGGCCGTGACTATCCTCTGGACAAAGAATCAGCGTGCCCGTATTAGGCCGTTTAAGCCCAGTTTGATCAATTCACCCATTTCCGTGAGTCCTACTGGAATTTCTCTTGTGCCAATGCGTTTCTCAGGCCGTGACTATCCTCTGGACAAAGAATCAGCGTGCCCGTATTTGGCCGTTTAAGCCCAGTTTGATCAATTCACCCATTTCCGTTAGTCCTACTGGAATTTCTCTTGTGCCAATGCGTTTCTCAGGCCGTGACTATCCTCTGGACAAAGAATCGGCGTGCCCGTATCAGGCCCTTTTAGCCCAGTTTGATCAATTCACCCATTTCCGTTAGTCCTACTGGAATTTCTCTTGTGCCAATGCGTTTCTCAGGCCGTGACTATCCTCTGGACAAAGAATCAGCGTGCCCGTATTTGGCCGTTTAAGCCCAGTTTGATCAATTCACCCATTTCCGTTAGTCCTACTGGAATTTCTCTTGTGCCAATGCGTTTCTCAGGCCGTGACTATCCTCTGGACAAAGAATCAGCGTGCCCGTATTTGGCCGTTTAAGCCCAGTTTGATCAATTCACCCATTTCCGTGAGTCCTACTGGAATTTCTCTTGTGCGAATGCGTTTCTCAGGCCGTGACTATCCTCTGGACAAAGAATCAGCGTGCCCGTATTAGGCCGTTTAAGCCCAGTTTGATCAATTCACCCATTTCCGTGAGTCCTACTGGAATTTCTCTTGTGCCAATGCGTTTCTCAGGCCGTGACTATCCTCTGGACAAAGAATCAGCGTGCCCGTAGGAAGCCGTTTAAGCCCAGTTTGATCAATTCACCCATTTCCGTTAGTCCTACTGGAATTTCTCTTGTGCCAATGCGTTTCTCAGGCCGTGACTATCCTCTGGACAAAGAATCAGCGTGCCCGTATTTGGCCGTTTAAGCCCAGTTTGATCAATTCACCCATTTCCGTTAGTCCTACTGGAATTTCTCTTGTGCCAATGCGTTTCTCAGGCCGTGACTATCCTCTGGACAAAGAATCAGCGTGCCCGTATTTGGCCGTTTAAGCCCAGTTTGATCAATTCACCCATTTCCGTTAGTCCTACTGGAATTTCTCTTGTGCCAATGCGTTTCTCAGGCCGTGACTATCCTCTGGACAAAGAATCAGCGTGCCCGTATTTGGCCGTTTAAGCCCAGTTTGATCAATTCACCCATTTCCGTTAGTCCTACTGGAATTTCTCTTGTGCGAATGCGTTTCTCAGGCCGTGACTATCCTCTGGACAAGGAATCAGCGTGCCCGTATTTGGCCGTTTAGGCCCAGTTTGATCAATTCACCCATTTCCGTGAGTCCTACTGGAATTTCTCTTGTGCGAATGCGTTTCTCAGGCCGTGACTATCCTCTGGACAAAGAATCATCGTGCCCGTATTTGGCCGTTTAAGCCCAGTTTGATCAATTCACCCATTTCCGTTAGTCCTACTGGAATTTCTCTTGTGCCAATGCGTTTCTCAGGCCGTGACTATCCTCTGGACAAAGAATCAGCGTGCCCGTATTTGGCCGTTTAAGCCCAGTTTGATCAATTCACCCATTTCCGTGAGTCCTACTGGAATTTCTCTTGTGCGAATGCCTTTCTCAGGCCGTGACTATCCTCTGGACAAAGAATCAGCGTGCCCGTATTAGGCCGTTTAAGCCCAGTTTGATCAATTCACCCATTTCCGTTAGTCCTACTGGAATTTCTCTTGTGCGAATGCGTTTCTCAGGCCGTGACTATCCTCTGGACAAAGAATCAGCGTGCCCGTATTTGGCCGTTTAAGCCCAGTTTGATCAATTCACCCATTTCCGTTAGTCCTACTGGAATTTCTCTTGTGCCAATGCGTTTCTCAGGCCGTGACTATCCTCTGGACAAAGAATCAGCGTGCCCGTATTTGGCCGTTTAAGCCCAGTTTGATCAATTCACCCATTTCCGTTAGTCCTACTGGAATTTCTCTTGTGCCAATGCGTTTCTCAGGCCGTGACTATCCTCTGGACAAAGAATCAGCGTGCCCGTATTTGGCCGTTTAAGCCCAGTTTGATCAATTCACCCATTTCCGTTAGTCCTACTGGAATTTCTCTTGTGCCAATGCGTTTCTCAGGCCGTGACTATCCTCTGGACAAGGAATCAGCGTGCCCGTATTTGGCCGTTTAAGCCCAGTTTGATCAATTCACCCATTTCCGTGAGTCCTACTGGAATTTCTCTTGTGCCAATGCGTTTCTCAGGCCGTGACTATCCTCTGGACAAAGAATCATCGTGCCCTTATTTGGCCGTTTAAGCTCAGTTTGATCAATTCACCCATTTCCGTTAGTCCTACTGGAATTTCTCTTGTGCCAATGCGTTTCTCAGGCCGTGACTATCCTCTGGACAAAGAATCAGCGTGCCCGTATTTGGCCGTTTAAGCCCAGTTTGATCAATTCACCCATTTCCGTGAGTCCTACTGGAATTTCTCTTGTGCCAATGCGTTTCTCAGGCCGTGACTTTCCTCTGGACAAAGAATCAGCGTGCCCGTATTAGGCCGTTTAAGCCCAGTTTGATCAATTCACCCATTTCCGTTAGTCCTACTGGAATTTCCTTAGTGCGAATGCGATTATCAGGCCGTGACTATCCTCTGGACAAAGAATCAGCGTGCATGTATTTGGCCGTTCAAGCCCAGTTTGATCAATTCACCCATTTCCGTTAGTCCTACTGGAATTTCTCTTGTGCCAATGCGTTTCTCAGGCCGTGACTATCCTCTGGACAAAGAATCAGCGTGCCCGTATTTGGCCGTTTAAGCCCAGTTTGATCAATTCACCCATTTCCGTTAGTCCTACTGGAATTTCTCTTGTGCCAATGCGTTTCTCAGGCCGTGACTATCCTCTGGACAAAGAATCAGCGTGCCCGTATTTGGCCGTTTAAGCCCAGTTTGATCAATTCACCCATTTCCGTTAGTCCTACTGGAATTTCTCTTGTGCCAATGCGTTTCTCAGGCCGTGACTATCCTCTGGACAAAGAATCAGCGTGCCCGTAGGAAGCCGTTTAAGCCCAGTTTGATCAATTCACCCATTTCCGTTAGTCCTACTGGAATTTCTCTTGTGCCAATGCGTTTCTCAGGCCGTGACTATCCTCTGGACAAAGAATCAGCGTGCATGTATTTGGCCGTTCAAGCCCAGTTTGATCAATTCACCCATTTCCGTTAGTCCTACTGGAATTTCTCTTGTGCGAATGCGTTTCTCAGGCCGTGACTATCCTCTGGACAAAGAATCAGCGTGCCCGTATTAGGCGGTTTAAGCCCAGTTTGATCAATTCACCCATTTCCGTTAGTCCTACTGGAATTTCTCTTGTGCGAATGCGTTTCTCAGGCCGTGACTATCCTCTGGACAAGGAATCAGCGTGCCCGTATTTGGCCGTTTAAGCCCAGTTTGATCAATTCACCCATTTCCGTTAGTCCTACTGGAATTTCTCTTGTGCCAATGCGTTTCTCAGGCCGTGACTATCCTCTGGACAAAGAATCAGCGTGCCCGTATTTGGCCGTTTAAGCCCAGTTTGATCAATTCACCCATTTCCGTTAGTCCTACTGGAATTTCTCTTGTGCCAATGCGTTTCTCAGGCCGTGACTATCCTCTGGACAAGGAATCAGCGTGCCCGTATTTGGCCGTTTAAGCCCAGTTTGATCAATTCACCCATTTCCGTGAGTCCTACTGGAATTTCTCTTGTGCCAATGCGTTTCTCAGGCCGTGACTATCCTCTGGACAAAGAATCATCGTGCCCGTATTAGGCCGTTTAAGCCCAGTTTGATCAATTCACCCATTTCCGTTAGTCCTACTGGAATTTCTCTTGTGCGAATGCGATTATCAGGCCGTGACTATCCTCTGGACAAAGAATCAGCGTGCCAGTATTTGGCCGTTCAAGCCCAGTTTGATCAATTCACCCATTTCCGTTAGTCCTACTGGAATTTCTCTTGTGCCAATGCGTTTCTCAGGCCGTGACTATCCTCTGGACAAAGAATCAGCGTGCCCGTATTTGGCCGTTTAAGCCCAGTTTGATCAATTCACCCATTTCCGTTAGTCCTACTGGAATTTCTCTTGTGCCAATGCGTTTCTCAGGCCGTGACTATCCTCTGGACAAGGAATCAGCGTGCCCGTATTTGGCCGTTTAAGCCCAGTTTGATCAATTCACCCATTTCCGTCAGTCCTACTGGAATTTCTCTTGTGCCAATGCGTTTCTCAGGCCGTGACTATCCTCTGGACAAAGAATCATCGTGCCCGTATTAGGCCGTTTAAGCCCAGTTTGATCAATTCACCCATTTCCGTTAGTCCTACTGGAATTTCTCTTGTGCGAATGCGATTATCAGGCCGTGACTATCCTCTGGACAAAGAATCAGCTTGCATGTATTTGGCCGTTCAAGCCCAGTTTGATCAATTCACCCATTTCCGTTAGTCCTACTGGAATTTCTCTTGTGCCAATGCGTTTCTCAGGCCGTGACTATCCTCTGGACAAAGAATCAGCGTGCCCGTATTTGGCCGTTTAAGCCCAGTTTGATCAATTCACCCATTTCCGTTAGTCCTACTGGAATTTCTCTTGTGCCAATGCGTTTCTCAGGCCGTGACTATCCTCTGGACAAGGAATCAGCGTGCCCGTATTTGGCCGTTTAAGCCCAGTTTGATCAATTCACCCATTTCCGTTAGTCCTACTGGAATTTCTCTTGTGCCAATGCGTTTCTCAGGCCGTGACTATCCTCTGGACAAACAATCAGCGTGCCCGTATTTGGCCGTTTAAGCCCAGTTTGATCAATTCACCCATTTCCGTGAGTCCTACTGGAATTTCTCTTGTGCCAATGCATTTCTCAGGCCGTGACTATCCTCTGGACAAAGAATCAGCGTGCCCGTATTAGGCCGTTTAAGCCCAGTTTGATCAATTCACCCATTTCCGTTAGTCCTACTGGAATTTCCTTAGTGCGAATGCGATTATCAGGCCGTGACTATCCTCTGGACAAAGAATCAGCGTGCATGTATTTGGCCGTTCAAGCCCAGTTTGATCAATTCACCCATTTCCGTTAGTCCTACTGGAATTTCTCTTGTGCCAATGCGTTTCTCAGGCCGTGACTATCCTCTGGACAAAGAATCCGCGTGCCAGTATTTGGCCGTTTAAGCCCAGTTTGATCAATTCACCCATTTCCTTTAGTCTCCTGGAATTTCTCTTGTGCCAATGCGTTTCTCAGGCCGTGACTATCCTCTGGACAAACAATCAGCGTGCCCGTATTAGGCCGTTTAAGCCCAGTTTGAGCAATTCACCCATTTCCGTGAGTCCTACTGGAATTTCTCTTGTGCCAATGCGTTTCTCAGGCCGTGACTATCCTCTGGACAAAGAATCAGCGTGCCCGTATTTGGCCGTTTAAGCCCAGTTTGATCAATTCACCCATTTCCGTTAGTCCTACTGGAATTTCTCTTGTGCGAATGCGATTCTCAGGCCGTGACTATCCTCTGGACAAAGAATCAGCGTGCCCGTATTTGGCCGTTTAAGCCCAGTTTGATCAATTCACCCATTTCCGTTAGTCCTACTGGAATTTCTCTTGTGCCAATGCGTTTCTCAGGCCGTGACTATCCTCTGGACAAAGAATCAGCGTGCCCGTATTTGGCCGTTTAAGCCCAGTTTGATCAATTCACCCATTTCCGTTAGTCCTACTGGAATTTCTCTGTGCCAATGCGTTTCTCAGGCCGTGACTATCCTCTGGACAAAGAATCAGCGTGCCCGTATTTGGCCGTTTAGGCCCAGTTTGATCAATTCACCCATTTCCGTTAGTCCTACTGGAATTTCTCTTGTGCCAATGCGTTTCTCAGGCCGTGACTATCCTCTGGACAAAGAATCAGCGTGCCCGTATTTGGCCGTTTAAGCCCAGTTTGATCAATTCACCAATTTCCGTTAGTCCTACTGGAATTTCTCTTGTGCGAATGCGTTTCTCAGGCCGTGACTATCCTCTGGACAAAGAATCAGCGTGCCCGCATTAGGCCGTTTAAGCCCAGTTTGATCAATTCACCCATTTCCGTTAGTCCTACTGGAATTTCCTTAGTGCGAATGCGATTATCAGGCAGTGACTATCCTCTGGACAAAGAATCAGCGTGCCCGTATTTGGCCGTTTAAGCCCAGTTTGATCAATTCACCCATTTCCGTGAGTCCTACTGGAATTTCTCTTGTGTCAATGCGTTTCTCAGGCCGTGACTATCCTCTGGACAAAGAATCAGCGTGCCCGTAGGAAGCCGTTTAAGCCCAGTTTGATCAATTCACCCATTTCCGTTAGTCCTACTGGAATTTCTCTTGTGCCAATGCGTTTCTCAGGCCGTGACTATCCTCTGGACAAACAATCAGCGTGCCCGTAGTACGAGGTTTCAGCCCGGTTTGATCAATTCACCCATTTCCGTTAGTCCTACTGGAATTTCTCTTGTGCGAATGCGTTTCTCAGGCCGTGACTATCCTCTGGACAAAGAATCAGCGTGCCCGTATTAGGCCGTTTAAGACGAGTTTGATCAATTCACCCATTTCCGTTAGTCCTACTGGAATTTCCTTAGTGCGAATGCGTTTCTCAGGCCGTGACTATCCTCTGGACAAAGAATCAGCGTGCCCGTATTTGGCCGTTTAAGCCCAGTTTGATCAATTCACCCATTTCCGTTAGTCCTACTGGAATTTCTCTTGTGCCAATGCGTTTCTCAGGCCGTGACTATCCTCTGGACAAAGAATCAGCGTGCCCGTATTTGGCCGTTTAAGCCCAGTTTGATCAATTCACCCATTTCCGTTAGTCCTACTGGAATTTCTCTTGTGCCAATGCGTTTCTCAGGCCGTGACTATCCTCTGGACAAAGAATCAGCGTGCCCGTATTTGGCCGTTTAAGCCCAGTTTGATCAATTCACCCATTTCCGTTAGTCCTACTGGAATTTCTCTTGTGCGAATGCGTTTCTCAGGCCGTGACTATCCTCTGGACAAAGAATCCGCGTGCCCGTATTTGGCCGTTTAAGCCCAGTTTGATCAATTCACCCATTTCCGTGAGTCCTACTGGAATTTCTCTTGTGCGAATGCGTTTCTCAGGCCGTGACTATCCTCTGGACAAAGAATCAGCGTGCCCGTATTTGGCCGTTTAAGCCCAGTTTGATCAATTCACCCATTTCCGTTAGTCCTACTGGAATTTCTCTTGTGCCAATGCGTTTCTCAGGCCGTGACTATCCTCTGGACAAAGAATCAGCGTGCCCGTATTTGGCCGTTTAAGCCCAGTTTGATCAATTCACCAATTTCCGTTAGTCCTACTGGAATTTCTCTTGTGCGAATGCGTTTCTCAGGCCGTGACTATCCTCTGGACAAAGAATCAGCGTGCCCGCATTAGGCCGTTTAAGCCCAGTTTGATCAATTCACCCATTTCCGTTAGTCCTACTGGAATTTCCTTAGTGCGAATGCGATTATCAGGCAGTGACTATCCTCTGGACAAACAATCAGCGTGCCCGTATTTGGCCGTTTAAGCCCAGTTTGATCAATTCACCCATTTCCGTTAGTCCTACTGGAATTTCTCTTGTGCCAATGCGTTTCTCAGGCCGTGACTATCCTCTGGACAAACAATCAGCGTGCCCGTAGTACGAGGTTTCAGCCCGGTTTGATCAATTCACCCATTTCCGTTAGTCCTACTGGAATTTCTCTTGTGCGAATGCGTTTCTCAGGCCGTGACTATCCTCTGGACAAAGAATCAGCGTGCCCGTATTAGGCCGTTTAAGACGAGTTTGATCAATTCACCCATTTCCGTTAGTCCTACTGGAATTTCCTTAGTGCGAATGCGTTTCTCAGGCCGTGACTATCCTCTGGACAAAGAATCAGCGTGCCCGTATTTGGCCGTTTAAGCCCAGTTTGATCAATTCACCCATTTCCGTTAGTCCTACTGGAATTTCTCTTGTGCCAATGCGTTTCTCAGGCCGTGACTATCCTCTGGACAAAGAATCAGCGTGCCCGTATTTGGCCGTTTAAGCCCAGTTTGATCAATTCACCCATTTCCGTTAGTCCTACTGGAATTTCTCTTGTGCGAATGCGTTTCTCAGGCCGTGACTATCCTCTGGACAAAGAATCAGCGTGCCCGTATTTGGCCGTTTAAGCCCAGTTTGATCAATTCACCCATTTCCGTTAGTCCTACTGGAATTTCTCTTGTGCGAATGCGTTTCTCAGGCCGTGACTATCCTCTGGACAAAGAATCAGCGTGCCCGTATTTGGCCGTTTAAGCCCAGTTTGATCAATTCACCCATTTCCGTTAGTCCTACTGGAATTTCTCTTGTGCGAATGCGTTTCTCAGGCCGTGACTATCCTCTGGACAAAGAATCAGCGTGCCCGTATTTGGCCGTTTAAGCCCAGTTTGATCAATTCACCCATTTCCGTTAGTCCTACTGGAATTTCACTTGTGCCAATGCGTTTCTCAGGCCGTGACTATCCTCTGGACAAAGAATCAGCGTGCCCGTATTAGGCCGTTTAAGCCCAGTTTGATCAATTCACCCATTTCCGTTAGTCCTACTGGAATTTCTCTTGTGCCAATGCGTTTCTCAGGCCGTGACTATCCTCTGGACAAAGAATCAGCGTGCCCGTATTAGGCCGTTTAAGCCCAGTTTGATCAATTCACCCATTTCCGTTAGTCCTACTGGAATTTCTCTTGTGCGAATGCGTTTCTCAGGCCGTGACTATCCTCTGGACAAAGAATCAGCGTGCCCGTATTTGGCCGTTTAAGCCCAGTTTGATCAATTCACCCATTTCCGTTAGTCCTACTGGAATTTCTCTTGTGCCAATGCGTTTCTCAGGCCGTGACTATCCTCTGGACAAAGAATCAGCGTGCCCGTATTTGGCCGTTTAAGCCCAGTTTGATCAATTCACCCATTTCCGTTAGTCCTACTGGAATTTCTCTTGTGCGAATGCGATTATCAGGCCGTGACTATCCTCTGGACAAAGAATCAGCGTGCCCGTATTTGGCCGTTTAAGCCCAGTTTGATCAATTCACCCATTTCCGTTAGTCCTACTGGAATTTCTCTTGTGCGAATGCGTTTCTCAGGCCGTGACTATCCTCTGGACAAAGAATCAGCGTGCCCGTATTTGGCCGTTTAAGCCCAGTTTGATCAATTCACCCATTTCCGTTAGTCCTACTGGAATTTCTCTTGTGCCAATGCGTTTCTCAGGCCGTGACTATCCTCTGGACAAACAATCAGCGTGCCCGTATTTGGCCGTTCAAGCCCAGTTTGATCAATTCACCCATTTCCGTTAGTCCTACTGGAATTTCTCTTGTGCGAATGCGTTTCTCAGGCCGTGACTATCCTCTGGACAAAGAATCAGCGTGCCCGTATTTGGCCGTTTAAGCCCAGTTTGATCAATTCACCCATTTCCGTTAGTCCTACTGGAATTTCTCTTGTGCGAATGCGTTTCTCAGGCCATGACTATCCTCTGGACAAAGAATCAGCGTGCCCGTATTTGGCCGTTTAAGCCCAGTTTGATCAATTCACCCATTTCCGTTAGTCCTACTGGAATTTCTCTTGTGCCAATGCGTTTCTCAGGCCGTGACTATCCTCTGGACAAAGAATCAGCGTGCCCGTATTTGGCCGTTTAAGCCCAGTTTGATCAATTCACCCATTTCCGTTAGTGCTACTGGAATTTCTCTTGTGCCAATGCGTTTCTCAGGCCGTGACTATCCTCTGGACAAAGAATCAGCGTGCCCGTATTTGGCCGTTTAAGCCCAGTTTGATCAATTCACCCATTTCCGTTAGTCCTACTGGAATTTCTCTTGTGCCAATGCGTTTCTCAGGCCGTGACTATCCTCTGGACAAACAATCAGCGTGCCCGTATTTGGCCGTTTAAGCCCAGTTTGATCAATTCACCCATTTCCGTTAGTCCTACTGGAATTTCTCTTGTGCGAATGCGTTTCTCAGGCCGTGACTATCCTCTGGACAAAGAATCAGCGTGCCCGTATTTGGCCGTTTAGGCCCAGTTTGATCAATTCACCCATTTCCGTTAGTCCTACTGGAATTTCTCCTGTGCCAATGCGATTCTCATGCTGTGACTATCCTCTGGACAAAGAATCAGCGTGCCCGTATTTGGCCGTTTAAGCCCAGTTTGATCAATTCACCCATTTCCGTTAGTCCTACTGGAATTTCTCTTGTGCCAATGCGTTTCTCAGGCCGTGACTATCCTCTGGACAAAGAATCAGCGTGCCCGTATTTGGCCGTTTAAGCCCAGTTTGATCAATTCACCCATTTCCGTTAGTCCTACTGGAATTTCTCTTGTGCCAATGCGTTTCTCAGGCCGTGACTATCCTCTGGACAAAGAATCAGCGTGCCAGTATTTGGCCGTTTAAGCCCAGTTTGATCAATTCACCCATTTCCGTGAGTCCTACTGGAATTTCTCTTGTGCGAATGCGTTTCTCAGGCCGTGACTTTCCTCTGGACAAAGGATCAGCGTGCCCGTATTAGGCCGTTTAAGCCCAGTTTGATCAATTCACCCATTTCCGTTAGTCCTACTGGAATTTCTCTTGTGCCAATGCGTTTCTCAGGCCGTGACTATCCTCTGGACAAAGAATCATCGTGCCCGTATTTGGCCGTTTAAGCCCAGTTTGATCAATTCACCCATTTCCGTTAGTCCTACTGGAATTTCTCTTGTGCGAATGCGTTTCTCAGGCCGTGACTATCCTCTGGACAAAGAATCAGCGTGCCCGTATTTGGCCGTTTAAGCCCAGTTTGATCAATTCACCCATTTCCGTTAGTCCTACTGGAATTTCTCTTGTGCCAATGCGTTTCTCAGGCCGTGACTATCCTCTGGACAAAGAATCAGCGTGCCCGTATTTGGCCGTTTAAGCCCAGTTTGATCAATTCACCCATTTCCGTTAGTCCTACTGGAATTTCTCTTGTGCCAATGCGTTTCTCAGGCCGTGACTATCCTCTGGACAAAGAATCAGCGTGCCCGTATTTGGCCGTTTAAGCCCAGTTTGATCAATTCACCCATTTCCGTTAGTCCTACTGGAATTTCTCTTGTGCCAATGCGTTTCTCAGGCCGTGACTATCCTCTAGACAAAGAATCAGCGTGCCCGTATTTGGCCGTTTAGGCCCAGTTTGATCAATTCACCCATTTCCGTTAGTCCCACTGGAATTTCTCTTGTGCCAATGCGTTTCTCAGGCCGTGACTATCCTCTGGACAAAGAATCAGCGTGCCCGTATTTGGCCGTTTAAGCCCAGTTTGATCAATTCACCCATTTCCGTGAGTCCTACTGGAAATTCTCTTGTGCGAATGCGTTTCTCAGGCCGTGACTATCCTCTGGACAAAGAATCATCGTGCCCGTATTAGGCCGTTTAAGCCCAGTTTGATCAATTCACCCATTTCCGTTAGTCCTACTGGAATTTCTCTTGTGCGAATGCGTTTCTCAGGCCGTGACTATCCTCTGGACAAAGAATCCGCGTGCCCGTATTTGGCCGTTTAAGCCCAGTTTGATCAATTCACCCATTTCCGTTAGTCCTACTGGAATTTCTCTTGTGCGAATGCGTTTCTCAGGCCGTGACTATCCTCTGGACAAAGGATCAGCGTGCCCGTATTTGGCCGTTTAAGCCCAGTTTGATCAATTCACCCATTTCCGTTAGTCCTACTGGAATTTCTCTTGTGCGAATGCGTTTCTCAGGCCGTGACTATCCTCTGGACAAAGAATCAGCGTGCCCGTATTTGGCCGTTTAAGCCCAGTTTGATCAATTCACCCATTTCCGTTAGTCCTACTGGAATTTCTCTTGTGCGAATGCGTTTCTCAGGCCGTGACTTTCCTCTGGACAAACAATCAGCGTGCCCGTATTAGGCCGTTTAAGCCCAGTTTGATCAATTCACCCATTTCCGTTAGTCCTACTGGAATTTCTCTTGTGCGAATGCGTTTCTCAGGCCGTGACTATCCTCTGGACAAAGAATCATCGTGCCCGTATTAGGCCGTTTAAGCCCAGTTTGATCAATTCACCCATTTCCGTTAGTCCTACTGGAATTTCTCTTGTGCCAATGCGTTTCTCAGGCCGTGACTATCCTCTGGACAAAGAATCATCGTGCCCGTATTTGGCCGTTTAAGCCCAGTTTGATCAATTCACCCATTTCCGTTAGTCCTACTGGAATTTCTCTTGTGCCAATGCGTTTCTCAGGCCGTGACTATCCTCTGGACAAAGAATCATCGTGCCCGTATTAGGCCGTTTAAGCCCAGTTTGATCAATTCACCCATTTCCGTTAGTCCTACTGGAATTTCTCTTGTGCCAATGCGTTTCTCAGGCCGTGACTATCCTCTGGACAAACAATCAGCGTGCCCGTATTTGGCCGTTTAAGCCCAGTTTGATCAATTCACCCATTTCCGTGAGTCCTACTGGAATTTCTCTTGTGCCAATGCGTTTCTCAGGCCGTGACTATCCTCTGGACAAAGAATCAGCGTGCCCGTATTTGGCCGTTTAAGCCCAGTTTGATCAATTCACCCATTTCCGTTGGTCCTACTGGAATTTCTCTTGTGCCAATGCGTTTCTTAGGCCGTGACTATCCTCTGGACAAAGAATCAGCGTGCCCGTATTTGGCCGTTTAAGCCCAGTTTGATCAATTCACCCATTTCCGTTAGTCCTACTGGAATTTCTCTTGTGCCAATGCGTTTCTCAGGCCGTGACTATCCTCTGGACAAAGAATCAGCGTGCCCGTATTAGGCCGTTTAAGCCCAGTTTGATCAATTCACCCATTTCCGTTAGTCCTACTGGAATTTCTCTTGTGCCAATGCGTTTCTCAGGCCGTGACTATCCTCTGGACAAAGAATCCGCGTGCCCGTATTTGGCCGTTTAAGCCCAGTTTGATCAATTCACCCATTTCCGTTAGTCCTACTGGAATTTCTCTTGTGCCAATGCGTTTCTCAGGCCGTGACTATCCTCTGGACAAACAATCAGCGTGCCCGTATTTGGCCGTTTAAGCCCAGTTTGATCAATTCACCCATTTCCGTTAGTCCTACTGGAATTTCTCTTGTGCCAATGCGTTTCTCAGGCCGTGACTATCCTCTGGACAAAGAATCAGCGTGCCCGTATTTGGCCGTTTAAGCCCAGTTTGATCAATTCACCCATTTCCGTTAGTCCTACTGGAATTTCTCTTGTGCCAGTGCGTTTCTCAGGCCGTGACTATCCTCTGGACAAAGAATCAGCGTGCCCGTATTTGGCCGTTTAAGCCCAGTTTGATCAATTCACCCATTTCCGTTAGTCCTACTGGAATTTCTCTTGTGCCAATGCGTTTCTCAGGCCGTGACTATCCTGTGGACAAAGAATCAGCGTGCCCGTATTAGGCCGTTTAGGCCCAGTTTGACCAATTCACCCATTTCCGTTAGTCCTACTGGAATTTCTCTTGTGCCAATGCGTTTCTCAGGCCGTGACTATCCTCTGGACAAACAATCAGCGTGCCCGTATTTGGCCGTTTAAGCCCAGTTTGATCAATTCACCCATTTCCGTTAGTCCTACTGGAATTTCTCTTGTGCCAATGCGTTTCTCAGGCCGTGACTATCCTCTGGACAAAGAATCAGCGTGCCCGTATTTGGCCGTTTAAGCCCAGTTTGATCAATTCACCCATTTCCGTTGGTCCTACTGGAATTTCTCTTGTGCCAATGCGTTTCTTAGGCCGTGACTATCCTCTGGACAAAGAATCAGCGTGCCCGTATTTGGCCGTTTAAGCCCAGTTTGATCAATTCACCCATTTCCGTTAGTCCTACTGGAATTTCTCTTGTGCCAATGCGTTTCTCAGGCCGTGACTATCCTCTGGACAAAGAATCAGCGTGCCCGTATTAGGCCGTTTAAGCCCAGTTTGATCAATTCACCCATTTCCGTTAGTCCTACTGGAATTTCTCTTGTGCCAATGCGTTTCTCAGGCCGTGACTATCCTCTGGACAAAGAATCCGCGTGCCCGTATTTGGCCGTTTAAGCCCAGTTTGATCAATTCACCCATTTCCGTTAGTCCTACTGGAATTTCTCTTGTGCCAATGCGTTTCTCAGGCCGTGACTATCCTCTGGACAAACAATCAGCGTGCCCGTATTTGGCCGTTTAAGCCCAGTTTGATCAATTCACCCATTTCCGTTAGTCCTACTGGAATTTCTCTTGTGCCAATGCGTTTCTCAGGCCGTGACTATCCTCTGGACAAAGAATCAGCGTGCCCGTATTTGGCCGTTTAAGCCCAGTTTGATCAATTCACCCATTTCCGTTAGTCCTACTGGAATTTCTCTTGTGCCAGTGCGTTTCTCAGGCCGTGACTATCCTCTGGACAAAGAATCAGCGTGCCCGTATTTGGCCGTTTAAGCCCAGTTTGATCAATTCACCCATTTCCGTTAGTCCTACTGGAATTTCTCTTGTGCCAATGCGTTTCTCAGGCCGTGACTATCCTGTGGACAAAGAATCAGCGTGCCCGTATTAGGCCGTTTAGGCCCAGTTTGACCAATTCACCCATTTCCGTTAGTCCTACTGGAATTTCTCTTGTGCCAATGCGTTTCTCAGGCCGTGACTATCCTCTGGACAAAGAATCAGCGTGCCCGTATTTGGCCGTTTAAGCCCAGTTTGATCAATTCACCCATTTCCGTTAGTCCTACTGGAATTTCTCTTGTGCGAATGCGTTTCTCAGGCCATGACTATCCTCTGGACAAACAATCAGCGTGCCCGTATTAGGCCGTTTAAGCCCAGTTTGATCAATTCACCCATTTCCGTGAGTCCTACTGGAATTTCTCTTGTGCCAATGCGTTTCTCAGGCCGTGACTATCCTCTGGACAAAGAATCAGCGTGCCCGTATTTGGCCGTTTAAGCCCAGTTTGATCAATTCACCCATTTCCGTTAGTCCTACTGGAATTTCTCTTGTGCGAATGCGTTTCTCAGGCCGTGACTATCCTCTGGACAAAGAATCAGCGTGCCCGTATTTGGCCGTTTAAGCTCAGTTTGATCAATTCACCCATTTCCGTGAGTCCTACCGGAATTTCTCTTGTGCCAATGAGTTTCTCAGGCCGTGATTATCCTGTGGACAAAGAATCAGCGTGCCCGTATTTGGCCGTTTAGGCCCAGTTTGACCAATTCACCCATTTCCGTTAGTCCTACCGGAATTTCTCTTGTGCCAATGCGTTTCTCAGGCCGTGACTATCCTCTGGACAAAGAATCATCGTGCCCGTATTTGGCCGTTTAAGCCCAGTTTGATCAATTCACCCATTTCCGTTAGTCCTACTGGAATTTCTCTTGTGCCAATGCGTTTCTCAGGCCGTGACTATCCTCTGGACAAAGAATCAGCGTGCCCGTATTTGGCCGTTTAAGCCCAGTTTGATCAATTCACCCATTTCCGTGAGTCCTACCGGAATTTCTCTTGTGCCAATGAGTTTCTCAGGCCGTGACTATCCTCTGGACAAAGAATCAGCGTGCCCGTATTAGGCCGTTTAAGCCCAGTTTGATCAATTCACCCATTTCCGTTAGTCCTACTGGAATTTCTCTTGTGCGAATGCGTTTCTCAGGCCGTGACTATCCTCTGGACAAAGAATCATCGTGCCCGTATTAGGCCGTTTAAGCCCAGTTTGATCAATTCACCCATTTCCGTTAGTCCTACTGGAATTTCTCTTGTGCCAATGCGTTTCTCAGGCCGTGACTATCCTCTGGACAAAGAATCATCGTGCCCGTATTTGGCCGTTTAAGCCCAGTTTGATCAATTCACCCATTCCCGTTAGTCCTACTGGAATTTCTCCTGTGCCAATGCGTTTCTCAGGCTGTGACTATCCTCTGGACAAAGAATCAGCGTGCCCGTATTTGGCCGTTTAAGCCCAGTTTGATCAATTCACCCATTTCCGTTAGTCCTACTGGAATTTCTCTTGTGCCAATGCGTTTCTCAGGCCGTGACTATCCTCTGGACAAAGAATCAGCGTGCCCGTATTAGGCCGTTTAAGCCCAGTTTGATCAATTCACCCATTTCCGTTAGTCCTACTGGAATTTCTCTTGTGCGAATGCGTTTCTCAGGCCGTGACTATCCTCTGGACAAAGAATCCGCGTGCCCGTATTTGGCCGTTTAAGCCCAGTTTGATCAATTCACCCATTTCCGTTAGTCCTACTGGAATTTCTCTTGTGCCAATGCGTTTCTCAGGCCGTGACTTTCCTCTGGACAAAGGATCAGCGTGCCCGTATTTGGCCGTTTAAGCCCAGTTTGATCAATTCACCCATTTCCGTTAGTCCTACTGGAATTTCTCTTGTGCCAATGCGTTTCTCAGGCCGTGACTATCCTCTGGACAAAGAATCAGCGTGCCCGTATTTGGCCGTTTAAACCCAGTTTGATCAATTCACCCATTTCCGTTAGTCCTACTGGAATTTCTCTTGTGCCAATGCGTTTCTCAGGCCGTGACTATCCTCTGGACAAACAATCAGCGTGCCCGTATTAGGCCGTTTAAGCCCAGTTTGATCAATTCACCCATTTCCGTTAGTCCTACTGGAATTTCTCTTGTGCGAATGCGTTTCTCAGGCCGTGACTATCCTCTGGACAAAGAATCAGCGTGCCCGTATTTGGCCGTTTAAGCCCAGTTTGATCAATTCACCCATTTCCGTTAGTCCTACTGGAATTTCTCTTGTGCCAATGCGTTTCTCAGGCCGTGACTATCCTCTGGACAAAGAATCATCGTGCCCGTATTAGGCCGTTTAAGCCCAGTTTGATCAATTCACCCATTTCCGTTAGTCCTACTGGAATTTCTCTTGTGCCAATGCGTTTCTCAGGCCGTGACTATCCTCTGGACAAAGAATCAGCGTGCCCGTATTTGGCCGTTTAAGCCCAGTTTGATCAATTCACCCATTTCCGTTAGTCCTACTGGAATTTCTCTTGTGCCAATGCGTTTCTCAGGCCGTGACTATCCTCTGGACAAAGAATCAGCGTGCCCGTATTTGGCCGTTTAAGCCCAGTTTGATCAATTCACCCATTTCCGTTAGTCCTACTGGAATTTCTCTTGTGCGAATGCGTTTCTCAGGCCGTGACTATCCTCTGGACAAAGAATCAGCGTGCCCGTATTTGGCCGTTTAAGCCCAGTTTGATCAATTCACCCATTTCCGTTAGTCCTACTGGAATTTCTCTTGTGCCAATGCGTTTCTCAGGCCGTGACTATCCTCCGGACAAAGAATCAGCGTGCCCGTATTTGGCCGTTTAAGCCCAGTTTGATCAATTCACCCATTTCCGTTAGTCCTACTGGAATTTCTCTTGTGCCAATGCGTTTCTCAGGCCGTGACTATCCTCTGGACAAAGAATCAGCGTGCCCGTATTAGGCCGTTTAAGCCCAGTTTGATCAATTCACCCATTTCCGTTAGTCCTACTGGAATTTCTCTTGTGCGAATGCGTTTCTCAGGCCGTGACTATCCTCTGGACAAAGAATCAGCGTGCCCGTATTTGGCCGTTTAAGCCCAGTTTGATCAATTCACCCATTTCCGTTAGTCCTACTGGAATTTCTCTTGTGCGAATGCGTTTCTCAGGCCGTGACTATCCTCTGGACAAAGAATCAGCGTGCCCGTATTAGGCCGTTTCAGCCCAGTTTGATCAATTCACCCATTTCCGTTAGTCCTACTGGAATTTCTCTTGTGCGAATGCGTTTCTCAGGCCGTGACTATCCTCCGGACAAACAATCAGCGTGCCCGTATTGGGCCGTTTAAGCCCAGTTTGATCAATTCACCCATTTTCGTTAGTCCTACTGGAATTTCTCTTGTGCGAATGCGTTTCTCAGGCCGTGACTATCCTGTGGACAAAGAATCAGCGTGCCCGTATTTGGCCGTTTAAGCCCAGTTTGATCAATTCACCCATTTCCGTTAGTCCTACTGGAATTTCTCTTGTGCCAATGCGTTTCTCAGGCCGTGACTATCCTCTGGACAAAGAATCAGCGTGCCCGTATTAGGCCGTTTAAGCCCAGTTTGATCAATTCACCCATTTCCGTTAGTCCTACTGGAATTTCTCTTGTGCCAATGCGTTTCTCAGGCCGTGACTATCCTCTGGAATAAGAATCAGCGTGCCCGTAGGACGCGGTTTCTGGCCGGTTTGATCAATTCACCCATTTCCGTTAGTCCTACTGGAATTTCTCTTGTGCCAATGCGTTTCTCAGGCCGTGACTATCCTCTGGACAAAGAATCAGCGTGCCCGTATTTGGCCGTTTAAGCCCAGTTTGATCAATTCACCCATTTCCGTTAGTCCTACTGGAATTTCTCTTGTGCGAATGCGTTTCTCAGGCCGTGACTATCCTCTGGACAAAGAATCAGCGTGCCCGTATTTGGCCGTTTAAGCCCAGTTTGATCAATTCACCCATTTCCGTGAGTCCTACTGGAATTTCTCTTGTGCCAATGCGTTTCTCAGGCCGTGACTATCCTCTGGACAAAGAATCATCGTGCCCGTATTAGGCCGTTTAAGCCCAGTTTGATCAATTCACCCATTTCCGTTAGTCCTACTGGAATTTCTCTTGTGCGAATGCGTTTCTCAGGCCGTGACTATCCTCTGGACAAAGAATCAGCGTGCCCGTATTTGGCCGTTTAAGCCCAGTTTGATCAATTCACCCATTTCCGTTAGTCCTACTGGAATTTCTCTTGTGCCAATGCGTTTCTCAGGCCGTGACTATCCTCTGGACAAAGAATCAGCGTGCCCGTATTTGGCCGTTTAAGCCCAGTTTGATCAATTCACCCATTTCCGTTAGTCCTACTGGAATTTCTCTTGTGCGAATGCGTTTCTCAGGCCGTGACTATCCTCCGGACAAAGAATCAGCGTGCCCGTATTTGGCCGTTTAAGCCCAGTTTGATCAATTCACCCATTTCCGTTAGTCCTACTGGAATTTCTCTTGTGCCAATGCGTTTCTCAGGCCGTGACTATCCTCTGGACAAAGAATCAGCGTGCCCGTATTAGGCCGTTTAAGCCCAGTTTGATCAATTCACCCATTTCCGTTAGTCCTACTGGAATTTCTCTTGTGCCAATGCGTTTCTCAGGCCGTGACTATCCTCTGGACAAAGAATCAGCGTGCCCGTATTTGGCCGTTTAAGCCCAGTTTGATCAATTCACCCATTTCCGTTAGTCCTACTGGAATTTCTCTTGTGCCAATGCGCTTCTCAGGCCGTGACTATCCTCTGGACAAAGAATCATCGTGCCCGTAGGACGCGGTTTCAATCCAGTTTCTTCAATTCACCCATTTCCGTTAGTCCTACTGGAATTTCTCTTGTGCCAATGCGTTTCTCAGGCCGTGACTATCCTGTGGACAAAGGATCAGCGTGCCCGTATTGGGCCGTTTAGGCCCAGTTTGATCAATTCACCCATTTTCGTTAGTCCTACTGGAATTTCCTTAGTGCGAATGCGATTCTCAGGCCGTGACTATCCTCTGGACAAAGAATCAGCGTGCCCGTAGGACGCGGTTTCAGGCCGGTTTGATCAATTCACCCATTTCCGTTAGTCCTACTGGAATTTCCTTAGTGCGAATGCGATTCTCAGGCCGTGACTATCCTCTGGACAAAGAATCAGCGTGCCCGTAGGACGCGGTTTCAGGCCGGTTTGATCAATTCACCCATTTCCGTTAGTCCTACTGGAATTTCTCTTGTGCCAATGCGTTTCTCAGGCCGTGACTATCCTCTGGACAAAGAATCAGCGTGCCCGTAGTACGCGGTTTCTGCCCGGTTTGATCAATTCACCCATTTCCGTTAGTCCTACTGGAATTTCTCTTGTGCCAATGCGTTTCTCAGGCCGTGACTATCCTCTGGACAAAGAATCAGCGTGCCCGTATTTGGCCGTTTAAGCCCAGTTTGATCAATTCACCCATTTCCGTTAGTCCTACTGGAATTTCTCTTGTGCCAATGCGTTTCTCAGGCCGTGACTATCCTCTGGACAAAGAATCAGCGTGCCCGTATTTGGCCGTTTAAGCCCAGTTTGATCAATTCACCCATTTCCGTTAGTCCTACTGGAATTTCTCTTGTGCGAATGCGTTTCTCAGGCCGTGACTATCCTCTGGACAGAGAATCAGCGTGCCCGGATTAGGCCGTTTAAGCCCAGTTTGATCAATTCACCCATTTCCGTTAGTCCTACTGGAATTTCTCTTGTGCCAATGCGTTTCTCAGGCCGTGACTATCCTCCGGACAAAGAATCAGCGTGCCCGTATTAGGCCGTTTAAGCCCAGTTTGATCAATTCACCCATTTCCGTTAGTCCTACTGGAATTTCCTTAGTGCGAATGCGATTCTCAGGCCGTGACTATGCTCTGGACAAAGAATCAGCGTGCCCGTAGGACGCGGTTTCAGGCCGGTTTGATCAATTCACCCATTTCCGTTAGTCCTACTGGAATTTCTCTTGTGCCAATGCGTTTCTCAGGCCGTGACTATCCTCTGGACAAAGAATCAGCGTGCCCGTATTTGGCCGTTTAAGCTCAGTTTGATCAATTCACCCATTTCCGTTAGTCCTACTGGAATTTCTCTTGTGCCAATGCGTTTCTCAGGCCGTGACTATCCTCTGGACAAAGAATCAGCGTGCCCGTAGTACGCGGTTTCTGCCCGGTTTGATCAATTCACCCATTTCCGTTAGTCCTACTGGAATTTCTCTTGTGCGAATGCGTTTCTCATGCCGTGACTATCCTCTGGACAAAGAATCAGCGTGCCCGTATTTGGCCGTTTAAGCCCAGTTTGATCAATTCACCCATTTCCGTTAGTCCTACTGGAATTTCTCTTGTGCCAATGCGTTTCTCAGGCCGTGACTATCCTCTGGACAAAGAATCAGCGTGCCCGTATTTGGCCGTTTAAGCCCAGTTTGATCAATTCACCCATTTCCGTTAGTCCTACTGGAATTTCTCTTGTGCCAATGCGTTTCTCAGGCCGTGACTATCCTCTGGACAAAGAATCAGCGTGCCCGTATTAGGCCGTTTAAGCCCAGTTTGATCAATTCACCCATTTCCGTTAGTCCTACTGGAATTTCTCTTGTGCGAATGCGTTTCTCAGGCCGTGACTATCCTCTGGACAAAGAATCAGCGTGCCCGTATTTGGCCGTTTAAGCCCAGTTTGATCAATTCACCCATTTCCGTTAGTCCTACTGGAATTTCTCTTGTGCCAATGCGTTTCTCAGGCCGTGACTATCCTCTGGACAAAGAATCAGCGTTCCCGTATTAGGCCGTTTAAGCCCAGTTTGATCAATTCACCCATTTCCGTTAGTCCTACTGGAATTTCTCTTGTGCGAATGCGTTTCTCAGGCCGTGACTATCCTCTGGACAAAGAATCAGCGTGCCCGTATTTGGCCGTTTAAGCCCAGTTTGATCAATTCACCCATTTCCGTTAGTCCTACTGGAATTTCTCTTGTGCCAATGCGTTTCTCAGGCCGTGACTATCCTCTGGACAAAGAATCAGCGTGCCCGTATTTGGCCGTTTTAGCCCAGTTTGATCAATTCACCCATTTCCGTTAGTTCTACTGGAATTTCTCTTGTGCCAATGCGTTTCTCAGGCCGTGACTATCCTCTGGACAAAGAATCAGCGTGCCCGTATTTGGCCGTTTAAGCCCAGTTTGATCAATTCACCCATTTCCGTTAGTCCTACTGGCATTTCTCTTGTGCCAATGCGTTTCTCAGGCCGTGACTATCCTCTGGACATAGAATCCGCGTGCCCGTATTTGGCCGTTTAAGCCCAGTTTGATCAATTCACCCATTTCCGTTAATCCTACTGGAATTTCTCTTGTGCCAATGCGTTTCTCAGGCCGTGACTATCCTCTGGACAAAGAATCAGCGTGCCCGTATTTGGCCGTTTAAGCCCAGTTTGATCAATTCACCCATTTCCGTGAGTCCTACTGGAATTTCTCTTGTGCCAATGCGTTTCTCAGGCCGTGACTATCCTCTGGACAAAGAATCAGCGTGCCCGTATTTGGCCGTTTTAGCCCAGTTTGATCAATTCACCCATTTCCGTTAGTCCTACTGGAATTTCTCTTGTGCGAATGCGTTTCTCAGGCCGTGACTATCCTCTGGACAAAGAATCAGCGTGCCCGTATTTGGCCGTTTAAGCTCAGTTTGATCAATTCACCCATTTCCGTGAGTCCTACTGGAATTTCTCTTGTGCCAATGCGCTTCTCAGGCCGTGACTATCCTCTGGACAAAGAATCAGCGTGCCCGTATTTGGCCGTTTAAGCCCAGTTTGATCAATTCACCCATTTCCGTTAGTCCTACTGGAATTTCTCTTGTGCGAATGCGTTTCTCAGGCCGTGACTATCCTCTGGACAAAGAATCGGCGTGCCCGTAGGAAGCCGTTTAAGCCCAGTTTCTTCAATTCACCCATTTCCGTTATTCCTACTGGAATTTCTCTTGTGCCAATGCATTTCTCAGGCCGTGACCATCCTCTGGACAAAGAATCATCGTGCCCGTATTTGGCCGTTTAAGCCCAGTTTGATCAATTCACCCATTTCCGTTAGTCCTACTGGAATTTCTCTTGTGCCAATGCGTTTCTCAGGCCGTGACTATCCTCTGGACAAAGAATCAGCGTGCCCGTATTTGGCCGTTTAAGCCCAGTTTGATCAATTCACCCATTTCCGTTAGTCCTACTGGAATTTCTCTTGTGCGAATGCGTTTCTCAGGCCGTGACTATCCTCTGGACAAAGAATCAGCGTGCCCGTATTTGGCCGTTTAAGCCCAGTTTGATCAATTCACCCATTTCCGTTAGTCCTACTGGAATTTCTCTTGTGCCAATGCGTTTCTCAGGCCGTGACTATCCTCTGGACAAAGAATCAGCGTGCCCGTATTTGGCCGTTTAAGCTCAGTTTGATCAATTCACCCATTTCCGTGAGTCCTACTGGAATTTCTCTTGTGCCAATGCGTTTCTCAGGCCGTGACTATCCTCTGGACAAAGAATCATCGTGCCCGTATTAGGCCGTTTAAGCCTAGTTTGATCAATTCACCCATTTCCGTTAGTCCTACTGGAATTTCTCTTGTGCGAATGCGTTTCTCAGGCCGTGACTATCCTCTGGACAAAGAATCATCGTGCCCGTATTTGGCCGTTTAAGCCCAGTTTGATCAATTCACCCATTTCCGTTAGTCCTACTGGAATTTCTCTTGTGCCAATGCGTTTCTCAGGCCGTGACTATCCTCTGGACAAAGAATCAGCGTGCCCGTATTTGGCCGTTTAAGCCCAGTTTGATCAATTCACCCATTTCCGTTAGTCCTACTGGAATTTCTCTTGTGCGAATGCGTTTCTCAGGCCGTGACTATCCTCTGGACAAACAATCAGCGTGCCCGTATTTTGCCGTTTAAGCCCAGTTTGATCAATTCACCCATTTCCGTTAGTCCTACTGGAATTTCTCTTGTGCCAATGCGTTTCTCAGGCCGTGACTATCCTCTGGACAAAGAATCAGCGTGCCCGTATTTGGCCGTTTAAGCTCAGTTTGATCAATTCACCCATTTCCGTGAGTCCTACTGGAATTTCTCTTGTGCCAATGCGTTTCTCAGGCCGTGACTATCCTCTGGACAAAGAATCAGCGTGCCCGTATTTGGCCGTTTAAGCCCAGTTTGATCAATTCACCCATTTCCGTTAGTCCTACTGGAATTTCTCTTGTGCCAATGCGTTTCTCAGGCCGTGACTATCCTCTGGACAAAGAATCAGCGTGCCCGTATTTGGCCGTTTAAGCCCAGTTTGATCAATTCACCCATTTCCGTTAGTCCTACTGGAATTTCTCTTGTGCGAATGCGTTTCTCAGGCCGTGACTATCCTCTGGACAAAGAATCAGCGTGCCCGTATTTGGCCGTTTAAGCTCAGTTTGATCAATTCACCCATTTCCGTTAGTCCTACTGGAATTTCTCTTGTGCCAATGCGTTTCTCAGGCCGTGACTATCCTCTGGACAAAGAATCAGCGTGCCCGTATTTGGCCGTTTAAGCCCAGTTTGATCAATTCACCCATTTCCGTTAGTCCTACTGGAATTTCTCTTGTGCGAATGCGTTTCTCAGGCCGTGACTATCCTCTGGACAAAGAATCAGCATGCCCGTATTTGGCCGTTTAAGCCCAGTTTGATCAATTCACCCATTTCCGTTAGTCCTACTGGAATTTCTCTTGTGCCAATGCGTTTCTCAGGCCGTGACTATCCTCTGGACAAAGAATCAGCGTGCCCGTATTTGGCCGTTTAAGCCCAGTTTGATCAATTCACCCATTTCCGTTAGTCCTACTGGAATTTCTCTTGTGCGAATGCGTTTCTCAGGCCGTGACTATCCTCTGGACAAAGAATCAGCGTGCCCGTATTTGGCCGTTGAAGCCCAGTTTGATCAATTCACCCATTTCCGTTAGTCCTACTGGAATTTCTCTTGTGCCAATGCGTTTCTCAGGCCGTGACTATCCTCTGGACAAAGAATCAGCGTGCCCGTATTTGGCCGTTTAAGCCCAGTTTGATCAATTCACCCATTTCCGTTAGTCCTACTGGAATTTCTCTTGTGCCAATGCGTTTCTCAGGCCGTGACTATCCTCTGGACAAAGAATCAGCGTGCCCGTATTTGGCCGTTTAAGCCCAGTTTGATCAATTCACCCATTTCCGTTAGTCCTACTGGAATTTCTCTTGTGCCAATGCGTTTCTCAGGCCGTGACTATCCTCTGGACAAACAATCAGCGTGCCCGTATTTGGCCGTTTAAGCCCAGTTTGATCAATTCACCCATTTCCGTTAGTCCTACTGGAATTTCTCTTGTGCGAATGCGTTTCTCAGGCCGTGACTATCCTCTGGACAAAGAATCAGCGTGCCCGTATTTGGCCGTTGAAGCCCAGTTTGATCAATTCACCCATTTCCGTTAGTCCTACTGGAATTTCTCTTGTGCCAATGCGTTTCTCAGGCCGTGACTATCCTCTGGACAAAGAATCAGTGTGCCCGTATTTGGCCGTTTAAGCCCAGTTTGATCAATTCACCCATTTCCGTTAGTCCTACTGGAATTTCTCTTGTGCCAATGCGTTTCTCAGGCCGTGACTATCCTCTGGACAAAGAATCAGCGTGCCCGTATTTGGCCGTTTAAGCCCAGTTTGATCAATTCACCCATTTCCGTGAGTCCTACTGGAATTTCTCTTGTGCGAATGCGTTTCTCAGGCCGTGACTATCCTCTGGACAAAGAATCAGCGTGCCCGTATTTGGCCGTTTAAGCCCAGTTTGATCAATTCACCCATTTCCGTTAGTCCTACTGGAATTTCTCTTGTGCCAATGCGTTTCTCAGGCCGTGACTATCCTCTGGACAAAGAATCAGCGTGCCCGTATTTGGCCGTTTAAGCCCAGTTTGATCAATTCACCCATTTCCGTTAGTCCTACTGGAATTTCTCTTGTGCCAATGCGTTTCTCAGGCCGTGACTATCCTCTGGACAAAGAATCAGCGTGCCCGTATTTGGCCGTTTAAGCCCAGTTTGATCAATTCACCCATTTCCGTTAGTCCTACTGGAATTTCTCTTGTGCCAATGCGTTTCTCAGGCCGTGACTATCCTCTGGACAAAGAATCAGCGTGCCCGTAATTGGCCGTTTAAGCCCAGTTTGATCAATTCACCCATTTCCGTTAGTCCTACTGGAATTTCTCTTGTGCCAATGCGTTTCTCAGGCCGTGACTATCCTCTGGACAAACAATCAGCGTGCCCGTATTTGGCCGTTTAAGCCCAGTTTGATCAATTCACCCATTTCCGTTAGTCCTACTGGAATTTCTCTTGTGCCAATGCGTTTCTCAGGCCGTGACTATCCTCTGGACAAAGAATCAGCGTGCCCGTATTTGGCCGTTTAAGCCCAGTTTGATCAATTCACCCATTTCCGTTAGTCCTACTGGAATTTCTCTTGTGCCAATGCGTTTCTCAGGCCGTGACTATCCTCTGGACAAAGAATCATCGTGCCCGTATTTGGCCGTTTAAGCCCAGTTTGATCAATTCACCCATTTCCGTGAGTCCTACTGGAATTTCTCTTGTGCCAATGCGTTTCTCAGGCCGTGACTATCCTCTGGACAAAGAATCAGCGTGCCCGTATTTGGCCGTTTAAGCCCAGTTTGATCAATTCACCCATTTCCGTTAGTCCTACTGGAATTTCTCTTGTGCCAATGCGTTTCTCAGGCCGTGACTATCCTCTGGACAAACAATCAGCGTGCCCGTATTTGGCCGTTTAAGCCCAGTTTGATCAATTCACCCATTTCCGTTAGTCCTACTGGAATTTCTCTTGTGCCAATGCGTTTCTCAGGCCGTGACTATCCTCTGGACAAAGAATCATCGTGCCCGTATTTGGCCGTTTAAGCCCAGTTTGATCAATTCACCCATTTCCGTTAGTCCTACTGGAATTTCTCTTGTGCCAATGCGTTTCTCAGGCTGTGACTATCCTCTGGACAAAGAATCAGCGTGCCCGTAGGACGCCTTTCAAGCCCAGTTTGATCAATTCACCCATTTCCGTTAGTCCTACTGGAATTTCTCTTGTGCGAATGCGTTTCTCAGGCCGTGACTATCCTCTGGACAAAGAATCAGCGTGCCCGTATTTGGCCGTTTAAGCCCAGTTGGATCAATTCACCCATTTCCGTTAGTCCTACTGGAATTTCTCTTGTGCGAATGCGTTTCTCAGGCCGTGACTATCCTCTGGACAAAGAATCAGCGTGCCCGTATTTGGCCGTTTAAGCCCAGTTTGATCAATTCACCCATTTCCGTTAGTCCTACTGGAATTTCTCTTGTGCCAATGCGTTTCTCAGGCCGTGACTATCCTCTGGACAAAGAATCAGCGTGCCCGTATTTGGCCGTTTAAGCCCAGTTTGATCAATTCACCCATTTCCGTTAGTCCTACTGGAATTTCTCTTGTGCGAATGCGTTTCTCAGGCCGTGACCATCCTCTGGACAAAGAATCAGCGTGCCCGTATTTGGCCGTTTAAGCCCAGTTTGATCAATTCACCCATTTCCGTGAGTCCTACTGGAATTTCTCTTGTGCCAATGCGTTTCTCAGGCCGTGACTATCCTCTGGACAAAGAATCAGCGTGCCCGTATTTGGCCGTTTAAGCCCAGTTTGATCAATTCACCCATTTCCGTTAGTCCTACTGGAATTTCTCTTGTGCCAATGCGTTTCTCAGGCCGTGACTATCCTCTGGACAAAGAATCAGCGTGCCCGTATTTGGCCGTTTAAGCCCAGTTTGATCAATTCACCCATTTCCGTTAGTCCTACTGGAATTTCTCTTGTGCGAATGCGTTTCTCAGGCCGTGACTATCCTCTGGACAAAGAATCAGCGTGCCCGTATTTGGCCGTTTAAGCCCAGTTTGATCAATTCACCCATTTCCGTTAGTCCTACTGGAATTTCTCTTGTGCCAATGCGTTTCTCAGGCCGTGACTATCCTCTGGACAAAGAATCAGCGTGCCCGTATTTGGCCGTTTAAGCCCAGTTTGATCAATTCACCCATTTCCGTGAGTCCTACTGGAATTTCTCTTGTGCCAATGCGTTTCTCAGGCCGTGACTATCCTCTGGACAAAGAATCAGCGTGCCCGTATTTGGCCGTTTAAGCCCAGTTTGATCAATTCACCCATTTCCGTTAGTCCTACTGGAATTTCTCTTGTGCCAATGCGTTTCTCAGGCCGTGACTATCCTCTGGACAAAGAATCAGCGTGCCCGTATTTGGCCGTTTAAGCCCAGTTTGATCAATTCACCCATTTCCGTTAGTCCTACTGGAATTTCTCTTGTGCCAATGCGTTTCTCAGGCCGTGACTATCCTCTGGACAAAGAATCGGCGTGCCCGTATTTGGCCGTTTAAGCCCAGTTTGATCAATTCACCCATTTCCGTTAGTCCTACTGGAATTTCTCTTGTGCCAATGCGTTTCTCAGGCCGTGACTATCCTCTGGACAAAGAATCAGCGTGCCCGTATTTGGCCGTTTAAGCCCAGTTTGATCAATTCACGCATTTCCGTTAGTCCTACTGGAATTTCTCTTGTGCCAATGCGTTTCTCAGGCCGTGACTATCCTCTGGACAAAGAATCAGCGTGCCCGTATTTGGCCGTTTAAGCCCAGTTTGATCAATTCACCCATTTCCGTTAGTCCTACTGGAATTTCTCTTGTGCGAATGCGTTTCTCAGGCCGTGACTATCCTCTGGACAAAGAATCAGCGTGCCCGTATTTGGCCGTTTAAGCCCAGTTTGATCAATTCACCCATTTCCGTTAGTCCTACTGGAATTTCTCTTGTGCCAATGCGTTTCTCAGGCCGTGACTATCCTCTGGACAAAGAATCAGCGTGCCCGTATTTGGCCGTTTAAGCCCAGTTTGATCAATTCACCCATTTCCGTTAGTCCTACTGGAATTTCTCTTGTGCGAATGCGTTTCTCAGGCCGTGACTATCCTCTGGACAAACAATCAGCGTGCCCGTATTTGGCCGTTGAAGCCCAGTTTGATCAATTCACCCATTTCCGTTAGTCCTACTGGAATTTCTCTTGTGCCAATGCGTTTCTCAGGCCGTGACTATCCTCTGGACAAAGAATCAGCGTGCCCGTATTTGGCCGTTTAAGCCCAGTTTGATCAATTCACCCATTTCCGTTAGTCTTACTGGAATTTCTCTTGTGCCAATGCGTTTCTCAGGCCGTGACTATCCTCTGGACAAAGAATCAGCGTGCCCGTATTTGGCCGTTTAAGCCCAGTTTGATCAATTCACCCATTTCCGTTAGTCCTACTGGAATTTCTCTTGTGCCAATGCGTTTCTCAGGCCGTGACTATCCTCTGGACAAAGAATCAGCGTGCCCGTATTTGGCCGTTTAAGCCCAGTTTGATCAATTCACCCATTTCCGTTAGTCCTACTGGAATTTCTCTTTTGCCAATGCGTTTCTCAGGCCGTGACTATCCTCTGGACAAAGAATCAGCGTGCCCGTATTTGGCCGTTGAAGCCCAGTTTGATCAATTCACCCATTTCCGTTAGTCCTACTGGAATTTCTCTTGTGCCAATGCGCTTCTCAGGCCGTGACTATCCTCTGGACAAAGAATCAGCGTGCCCGTATTTGGCCGTTTAAGCCCAGTTTGATCAATTCACCCATTTCCGTTAGTCCTACTGGAATTTCTCTTGTGCGAATGCGTTTCTCAGGCCGTGACTATCCTCTGGACAAAGAATCGGCGTGCCCGTCGGACGCGGTTTCAGGCCGGTTTGATCAATTCACCCATTTCCGTTAGTCCTACTGGAATTTCTCTTGTGCCAATGCGTTTCTCAGGCCGTGACTATCCTCTGGACAAAGAATCAGCGTGCCCGTATTTGGCCGTTTGAGCCCAGTTTGATCAATTCACCCATTTCCGTTAGTCCTACTGGAATTTCTCTTGTGCGAATGCGTTTCTCAGGCCGTGACTATCCTCTGGACAAAGAATCAGCGTGCCCGTATTTGGCCGTTGAAGCCCAGTTTGATCAATTCACCCATTTCCGTTAGTCCTACTGGAATTTCTCTTGTGCGAATGCGTTTCTCAGGCCGTGACTATCCTCTGGACAAAGAATCAGCGTGCCCGTATTTGGCCGTTTAAGCCCAGTTTGATCAATTCACCCATTTCCGTTAGTCCTACTGGAATTTCTCTTGTGCCAATGCGTTTCTCAGGCCGTGACTATCCTCTGGACAAAGAATCGGCGTGCCCGTAGGACGCGGTTTCAGGCCGGTTTGATCAATTCACCCATTTCCGTTAGTCCTACTGGAATTTCTCTTGTGCGATTGCGTTTCTCAGGCCGTGACTATCCTCTGGACAAAGAATCAGCGTGCCCGTATTTGGCCGTTTAAGCCCAGTTTGATCAATTCACCCATTTCCGTTAGTCCTACTGGAATTTCTCTTGTGCCAATGCGTTTCTCAGGCCGTGACTATCCTCTGGACAAAGAATCAGCGTGCCCGTATTTGGCCGTTTAAGCCCAGTTTGATCAATTCACCCATTTCCGTTAGTCCTACTGGAATTTCTCTTGTGCCAATGCGTTTCTCAGGCCGTGACTATCCTCTGGACAAAGAATCAGCGTGCCCGTATTTGGCCGTTTAAGCCCGGTTTGATCAATTCATCCATTTCCGTTAGTCCTACTGGAATTTCTCTTGTGCCAATGCGTTTCTCAGGCCGTGACTATCCTCTGGACAAAGAATCGGCGTGCCCGTAGGACGCGGTTTCAGGCCGGTTTGATCAATTCACCCATTTCCGTTAGTCCTACTGGAATTTCTCTTGTGCGATTGCGTTTCTCAGGCCGTGACTATCCTCTGGACAAAGAATCAGCGTGCCCGTATTTGGCCGTTTAAGCCCAGTTTGATCAATTCACCCATTTCCGTTAGTCCTACTGGAATTTCTCTTGTGCGAATGCGTTTCTCAGGCCGTGACTATCCTCTGGACAAAGAATCAGCGTGCCCGTATTTGGCCGTTTAAGCCCAGTTTGATCAATTCACCCATTTCCGTTAGTCCTACTGGAATTTCTCTTGTGCCAATGCGTTTCTCAGGCCGTGACTATCCTCTGGACAAAGAATCAGCGTGCCCGTATTTGGCCGTTTAAGCCCGGTTTGATCAATTCATCCATTTCCGTTAGTCCTACTGGAATTTCTCTTGTGCCAATGCGTTTCTCAGGCCGTGACTATCCTCTGGACAAAGAATCAGCGTGCCCGTATTTGGCCGTTTAAGCCCAGTTTGATCAATTCACCCATTTCCGTTAGTCCTACTGGAATTTCTCTTGTGCCAATGCGTTTCTCAGGCCGTGACTATCCTCTGGACAAAGAATCAGCGTGCCCGTATTTGGCCGTTTAAGCCCAGTTTGATCAATTCACCCATTTCCGTTAGTCCTACTGGAATTTCTCTTGTGCGAATGCGTTTCTCAGGCCGTGACTATCCTCTGGACAAAGAATCAGCGTGCCCGTATTTGGCCGTTTAAGCCCAGTTTGATCAATTCACCCATTTCCGTTAGTCCTACTGGAATTTCTCTTGTGCGAATGCGTTTCTCAGGCCGTGACTATCCTCTGGACAAAGAATCAGCGTGCCCGTATTTGGCCGTTTAAGCCCAGTTTGATCAATTCACCCATTTCCGTTAGTCCTACTGGAATTTCTCTTGTGCGAATGCGTTTCTCAGGCCGTGACTATCCTCTGGACAAAGAATCAGCGTGCCAGTATTTGGCCGTTGAAGCCCAGTTTGATCAATTCACTCATTTCCGTTAGTCCTACTGGAATTTCTCTTGTGCCAATGCGTTTCTCAGGCCGTGACTATCCTCTGGACAAAGAATCAGCGTGCCCGTATTTGGCCGTTTAAGCCCAGTTTGATCAATTCACCCATTTCCGTTAGTCCTACTGGAATTTCTCTTGTGCCAATGCGTTTCTCAGGCCGTGACTATCCTCTGGACAAAGAATCAGCATGCCCGTATTTGGCCGTTTAAGCCCAGTTTGATCAATTCACGCATTTCCGTTAGTCCTACTGGAATTTCTCTTGTGCGAATGCGTTTCTCAGGCCGTGACTATCCTCTGGACAAAGAATCAGCGTTCCCGTATTTGGCCGTTTAAGCCCAGTTTGATCAATTCACCCATTTCCGTTAGTCCTACTGGAATTTCTCTTGTGCGAATGCGTTTCTCAGGCCGTGACTATCCTCTGGACAAAGAATCAGCGTGCCCGTATTTGGCCGTTTAAGCCCAGTTTGATCAATTCACCCATTTCCGTTAGTCCTACTGGAATTTCTCTTGTGCCAATGCGTTTCTCAGGCCGTGACTATCCTCTGGACAAAGAATCAGCGTGCCCGTATTTGGCCGTTTAAGCCCAGTTTGATCAATTCACCCATTTCCGTTAGTCCTACTGGAATTTCTCTTGTGCGAATGCGTTTCTCAGGCCGTGACTATCCTCTGGACAAAGAATCAGCGTGCCCGTATTTGGCCGTTTAAGCCCAGTTTGATCAATTCACCCATTTCCGTTAGTCCTACTGGAATTTCTCTTGTGCGAATGCGCTTCTCAGGCCGTGACTATCTTCTGGACAAAGAATCGGCGTGCCCGTAGGACGCGGTTTCAGGCCGGTTTGATCAATTCACCCATTTCCGTTAGTCCTACTGGAATTTCTCTTGTGCGAATGCGTTTCTCAGGCCGTGACTATCCTCTGGACAAAGAATCAGCGTGCCCGTATTTGGCCGTTTAAGCCCAGTTTGATCAATTCACCCATTTCCGTTAGTCCTACTGGAATTTCTCTTGTGCCAATGCGTTTCTCAGGCCGTGACTATCCACTGGACAAAGAATCAGCGTGCCCGTATTTGGCCGTTTAAGCCCAGTTTGATCAATTCACCCATTTCCGTTAGTCCTACTGGAATTTCTCTTGTGCCAATGCGTTTCTCAGGCCGTGACTATCCTCTGGACAAAGAATCAGCGTGCCCGTATTTGGCCGTTTAAGCCCAGTTTGATCAATTCACCCATTTCCGTTAGTCCTACTGGAATTTCTCTTGTGCCAATGCGTTTCTCAGGCCGTGACTATCCTCTGGACAAAGAATCAGCGTGCCCGTATTTGGCCGTTTTAGCCCAGTTTGATCAATTCACCCATTTCCGTTAGTCCTACTGGAATTTCTCTTGTGCGAATGCGTTTCTCAGGCCGTGACTATCCTCTGGACAAAGAATCAGCGTGCCCGTATTTGGCCGTTGAAGCCCAGTTTGATCAATTCACCCATTTCCGTTAGTCCTACTGGAATTTCTCTTGTGCGAATGCGCTTCTCAGGCCGTGACTATCTTCTGGACAAAGAATCAGCGTGCCCGTAGGACGCGGTTTCAGGCCGGTTTGATCAATTCACCCATTTCCGTTAGTCCTACTGGAATTTCTCTTGTGCCAATGCGTTTCTCAGGCCGTGACTATCCTCTGGACAAAGAATCAGCGTGCCCGTATTTGGCCGTTTAAGCCCAGTTTGATCAATTCACCCATTTCCGTTAGTCCTACTGGAATTTCTCTTGTGCCAATGCGTTTCTCAGGCCGTGACTATCCTCTGGACAAAGAATCAGCGTTCCCGTATTTGGCCGTTGAAGCCCAGTTTGATCAATTCACCCATTTCCGTTAGTCCTACTGGAATTTCTCTTGTGCCAATGCGTTTCTCAGGCCGTGACTATCCTCTGGACAAACAATCAGCGTGCCCGTATTTGGCCGTTTAAGCCCAGTTTGATCAATTCACCCATTTCCGTTAGTCCTACTGGAATTTCTCTTGTGCCAATGCGTTTCTCAGGCCGTGACTATCCTCTGGACAAAGAATCAGCGTGCCCGTATTTGGCCGTTTAAGCCCAGTTTCTTCAATTCACTCATTTCCGTTAGTCCTACTGGAATTTCTCTTGTGCGAATGCGCTTCTCAGGCCGTGACTATCTTCTGGACAAAGAATCGGCGTGCCCGTAGGACGCGGTTTCAGGCCGGTTTGATCAATTCACCCATTTCCGTTAGTCCTACTGGAATTTCTCTTGTGCGAATGCGTTTCTCAGGCCGTGACTATCCTCTGGACAAAGAATCAGCGTGCCCGTATTTGGCCGTTTAAGCCCAGTTTGATCAATTCACCCATTTCCGTTAGTCCTACTGGAATTTCTCTTGTGCGAATGCGTTTCTCAGGCCGTGACTATCCTCTGGACAAAGAATCAGCGTGCCCGTATTTGGCCGTTTAAGCCCAGTTTGATCGATTCACCCATTTCCGTTAGTCCTACTGGAATTTCTCTTGTGCGAATGCGTTTCTCAGGCCGTGACTATCCTCTGGACAAAGAATCAGCGTGCCCGTATTTGGCCGTTTAAGCCCAGTTTGATCAATTCACCCATTTCCGTTAGTCCTACTGGAATTTCTCTTGTGCCAATGCGTTTCTCAGGCCGTGACTATCCTCTGGACAAAGAATCAGCGTGCCCGTATTTGGCCGTTTAAGCCCAGTTTCTTCAATTCACTCATTTCCGTTAGTCCTACTGGAATTTCTCTTGTGCCAATGCGTTTCTCAGGCCGTGACTATCCTCTGGACAAAGAATCAGCGTGCCCGTATTTGGCCGTTTAAGCCCAGTTTGATCAATTCACCCATTTCCGTTAGTCCTACTGGAATTTCTCTTGTGCGAATGCGTTTCTCAGGCCGTGACTATCCTCTGGACAAAGAATCAGCGTGCCCGTATTTGGCCGTTTAAGCCCAGTTTGATCAATTCACCCATTTCCGTTAGTCCTACTGGAATTTCTCTTGTGCCAATGCGTTTCTCAGGCCGTGACTATCCTCTGGACAAAGAATCAGCGTGCCCGTATTTGGCCGTTTAAGCCCAGTTTGATCAATTCACCCATTTCCGTTAGTCCTACTGGAATTTCTCTTGTGCCAATGCGCTTCTCAGGCCGTGACTATCTTCTGGACAAAGAATCGGCGTGCCCGTAGGACGCGGTTTCAGGCCGGTTTGATCAATTCACCCATTTCCGTTAGTCCTACTGGAATTTCTCTTGTGCGAATGCGTTTCTCAGGCCGTGACTATCCTCTGGACAAAGAATCAGCGTGCCCGTATTTGGCCGTTTAAGCCCAGTTTGATCAATTCACCCATTCCCGTTAGTCCTACTGGAATTTCTCTTGTGCCAATGCGTTTCTCAGGCCGTGACTATCCTCTGGACAAAGAATCAGCGTTCCCGTATTTGGCCGTTTAAGCCCAGTTTGATCAATTCACCCATTTCCGTTAGTCCTACTGGAATTTCTCTTGTGCGAATGCGTTTCTCAGGCCGTGACTATCCTCTGGACAAAGAATCAGCGTGCCCGTATTTGGCCGTTTAAGCCCAGTTTGATCAATTCACCCATTTCCGTTAGTCCTACTGGAATTTCTCTTGTGCCAATGCGTTTCTCAGGCCGTGACTATCCTCTGGACAAAGAATCAGCGTGCCCGTATTTGGCCGTTTAAGCCCAGTTTGATCAATTCACCCATTTCCGTTAGTCCTACTGGAATTTTTCTTGTGCGAATGCGCTTCTCAGGCCGTGACTATCTTCTGGACAAAGAATCGGCGTGCCCGTAGGACGCGGTTTCAGGCCGGTTTGATCAATTCACCCATTTCCGTTAGTCCTACTGGAATTTCTCTTGTGCGAATGCGTTTCTCAGGCCGTGACTATCCTCTGGACAAAGAATCAGCGTGCCCGTATTTGGCCGTTTAAGCCCAGTTTGATCAATTCACCCATTTCCGTTAGTCCTACTGGAATTTCTCTTGTGCCAATGCGTTTCTCAGGCCGTGACTATCCTCTGGACAAACAATCAGCGTGCCCGTATTTGGCCGTTGAAGCCCAGTTTGATCAATTCACCCATTTCCGTTAGTCCTACTGGAATTTCTCTTGTGCCAATGCGTTTCTCAGGCCGTGACTATCCTCTGGACAAAGAATCAGCGTGCCCGTATTTGGCCGTTTAAGCCCAGTTTGATCAATTCACCCATTTCCGTTAGTCCTACTGGAATTTCTCTTGTGCCAATGCGTTTCTCAGGCCGTGACTATCCTCTGGACAAACAATCAGCGTGCCCGTATTTGGCCGTTTAAGCCCAGTTTCTTCAATTCACTCATTTCCGTTAGTCCTACTGGAATTTCTCTTGTGCCAATGCGTTTCTCAGGCCGTGACTATCCTCTGGACAAAGAATCAGCGTTCCCGTATTTGGCCGTTTAAGCCCAGTTTGATCAATTCACCCATTTCTGTTAGTCCTACTGGAATTTCTCTTGTGCGAATGCGTTTCTCAGGCCGTGACTATCCTCTGGACAAAGAATCAGCGTGCCCGTATTTGGCCGTTTAAGCCCAGTTTGATCAATTCACCCATTTCCGTTAGTCCTACTGGAATTTCTCTTGTGCCAATGCGTTTCTCAGGCCGTGACTATCCTCTGGACAAAGAATCAGCGTGCCCGTATTTGGCCGTTGAAGCCCAGTTTGATCAATTCACCCATTTCCGTTAGTCCTACTGGAATTTCTCTTGTGCGAATGCGTTTCTCAGGCCGTGACTATCCTCTGGACAAAGAATCAGCGTCCCCGTAGGACGCGGTTTCAGGCCGGTTTGATCAATTCACCCATTTTCGTTAGTCCTACTGGAATTTCTCTTGTGCCAATGCGTTTCTCAGGCCGTGACTATCCTCTGGACAAAGAATCAGCGTGCCCGTATTTGGCCGTTTAAGCCCAGTTTGATCAATTCACCCATTTCCGTTAGTCCTACTGGAATTTCTCTTGTGCCAATGCGTTTCTCAGGCCGTGACTATCCTCTGGACAAACAATCAGCGTTCCCGTATTTGGCCGTTGAAGCCCAGTTTGATCAATTCACCCATTTCCGTTAGTCCTACTGGAATTTCTCTTGTGCGAATGCGTTTCTCAGGCCGTGACTATCCTCTGGACAAAGAATCAGCGTGCCCGTATTTGGCCGTTTAAGCCCGGTTTGATCAATTCATCCATTTCCGTTAGTCCTACTGGAATTTCTCTTGTGCCAATGCGTTTCTCAGGCCGTGACTATCCTCTGTACAAAGAATCAGCGTGCCCGTATTTGGCCGTTTAAGCCCAGTTTGATCAATTCACCCATTTCCGTTAGTCCTACTGGAATTTCTCTTGTGCCAATGCGTTTCTCAGGCCGTGACTATCCTCTGGACAAAGAATCAGCGTGCCCGTATTTGGCCGTTTAAGCCCAGTTTGATCAATTCACCCATTTCCGTTAGTCCTACTGGAATTTCTCTTGTGCGAATGCGTTTCTCAGGCCGTGACTATCCTCTGGACAAAGAATCAGCGTGCCCGTATTTGGCCGTTTAAGCCCAGTTTGATCAATTCACCCATTTCCGTTAGTCCTACTGGAATTTCTCTTGTGCCAATGCGTTTCTCAGGCCGTGACTATCCTCTGGACAAAGAATCAGCGTGCCCGTATTTGGCCGTTTAAGCCCAGTTTGATCAATTCACCCATTTCCGTTAGTCCTACTGGAATTTCTCTTGTGCCAATGCGTTTCTCAGCCCGTGACTATCCTCTGGACAAAGAATCAGCATGCCCGTATTTGGCCGTTTAAGCCCAGTTTGATCAATTCACGCATTTCCGTTAGTCCTACTGGAATTTCTCTTGTGCCAATGCGTTTCTCAGGCCGTGACTATCCTCTGGACAAAGAATCAGCGTGCCCGTATTTGGCCGTTTAAGCCCAGTTTGATCAATTCACCCATTTCCGTTAGTCCTACTGGAATTTCTCTTGTGCCAATGCGTTTCTCAGGCCGTGACTATCCTCTGGACAAAGAATCAGCGTCCCCGTAGGACGCGGTTTCTGCCCGGTTTGATCAATTCACCCATTTCCGTTAGTCCTACTGGAATTTCTCTTGTGCCAATGCGTTTCTCAGGCCGTGACTATCCTCTGGACAAAGAATCAGCGTGCCCGTATTTGGCCGTTTAAGCCCAGTTTGATCAATTCACCCATTTCCGTTAGTCCTACTGGAATTTCTCTTGTGCCAATGCGTTTCTCAGGCCGTGACTATCCTCTGGACAAACAATCAGCGTTCCCGTATTTGGCCGTTGAAGCCCAGTTTGATCAATTCACCCATTTCCGTTAGTCCTACTGGAATTTCTCTTGTGCGAATGCGTTTCTCAGGCCGTGACTATCCTCTGGACAAAGAATCAGCGTGCCCGTATTTGGCCGTTTAAGCCCGGTTTGATCAATTCATCCATTTCCGTTAGTCCTACTGGAATTTCTCTTGTGCGAATGCGTTTCTCAGGCCGTGACTATCCTCTGGACAAAGAATCAGCGTGCCCGTATTTGGCCGTTTAAGCCCAGTTTGATCAATTCACCCATTTCCGTTAGTCCTACTGGAATTTCTCTTGTGCCAATGCGTTTCTCAGGCCGTGACTATCCTCTGGACAAACAATCAGCGTTCCCGTATTTGGCCGTTTAAGCCCAGTTTGATCAATTCACCCATTTCCGTTAGTCCTACTGGAATTTCTCTTGTGCCAATGCGTTTCTCAGGCCGTGACTATCCTCTGGACAAAGAATCAGCGTGCCCGTATTTGGCCGTTTAAGCCCAGTTTGATCAATTCACGCATTTCCGTTAGTCCTACTGGAATTTCTCTTGTGCCAATGCGTTTCTCAGGCCGTGACTATCCTCTGGACAAAGAATCGGCGTGCCCGTAGGACGCGGTTTCAGGCCGGTTTGATCAATTCACCCATTTCCGTTAGTCCTACTGGAATTTCTCTTGTGCGAATGCGTTTCTCAGGCCGTGACTATCCTCTGGACAAAGAATCAGCGTGCCCGTATTTGGCCGTTTAAGCCCAGTTTGATCAATTCACCCATTTCCGTTAGTCCTACTGGAATTTCTCTTGTGCCAATGCGTTTCTCAGGCCGTGACTATCCTCTGGACAAACAATCAGCGTTCCCGTATTTGGCCGTTGAAGCCCAGTTTGATCAATTCACCCATTTCCGTTAGTCCTACTGGAATTTCTCTTGTGCGAATGCGTTTCTCAGGCCGTGACTATCCTCTGGACAAAGAATCAGCGTGCCCGTATTTGGCCGTTTAAGCCCGGTTTGATCAATTCATCCATTTCCGTTAGTCCTACTGGAATTTCTCTTGTGCCAATGCGTTTCTCAGGCCGTGACTATCCTCTGTACAAACAATCAGCGTGCCCGTATTTGGCCGTCTAAGCCCAGTTTGATACATTCACCCATTTCCGTTAGTCCTACTGGAATTTCTCTTGTGCCAATGCGTTTCTCAGGCCGTGACTATCCTCTGGACAAAGAATCAGCGTGCCCGTATTTGGCCGTTTAAGCCCAGTTTGATCAATTCACCCATTTCCGTTAGTCCTACTGGAATTTCTCTTGTGCCAATGCGTTTCTCAGGCCGTGACTATCCTCTGGACAAAGAATCAGCGTGCCCGTATTTGGCCGTTTAAGCCCAGTTTGATCAATTCACTCATTTCCGTTAGTCCTACTGGAATTTCTCTTGTGCCAATGCGTTTCTCAGGCCGAAACTATCCTCTGGACAAAGAATCAGCGTGCCCGTATTTGGCCGTTTAAGCCCAGTTTGATCAATTCACCCATTTCCGTTAGTCCTACTGGAATTTCTCTTGTGCCAATGCGTTTCTCAGGCCGTGACTATCCTCTGGACAAAGAATCAGCGTGCCCGTATTTGGCCGTTTAAGCCCAGTTTGATCAATTCACCCATTTCCGTTAGTCCTACTGGAATTTCTCTTGTGCGAATGCGTTTCTCAGGCCGTGACTATCCTCTGGACAAAGAATCAGCGTTCCCGTATTTGGCCGTTGAAGCCCAGTTTGATCAATTCACCCATTTCCGTTAGTCCTACTGGAATTTCTCTTGTGCGAATGCGTTTCTCAGGCCGTGACTATCCTCTGGACAAAGAATCAGCGTGCCCGTATTTGGCCGTTTAAGCCCGGTTTGATCAATTCATCCATTTCCGTTAGTCCTACTGGAATTTCTCTTGTGCCAATGCGTTTCTCAGGCCGTGACTATCCTCTGTACAAAGAATCAGCGTGCCCGTATTTGGCCGTTTAAGCCCAGTTTGATCAATTCACGCATTTCCGTTAGTCCTACTGGAATTTCTCTTGTGCCAATGCGTTTCTCAGGCCGTGACTATCCTCTGGACAAAGAATCAGCGTGCCCGTATTTGGCCGTTTAAGCCCAGTTTGATCAATTCACCCATTTCCGTTAGTCCTACTGGAATTTCTCTTGTGCGAATGCGTTTCTCAGGCCGTGACTATCCTCTGGACAAAGAATCAGCGTGCCCGTATTTGGCCGTTTAAGCCCAGTTTGATCAATTCACTCATTTCCGTTAGTCCTACTGGAATTTCTCTTGTGCCAATGCGTTTCTCAGGCCGAAACTATCCTCTGGACAAAGAATCAGCGTGCCCGTATTTGGCCGTTTAAGCCCAGTTTGATCAATTCACCCATTTCCGTTAGTCCTACTGGAATTTCTCTTGTGCCAATGCGTTTCTCAGCCCGTGACTATCCTCTGGACAAAGAATCAGCATGCCCGTATTTGGCCGTTTAAGCCCAGTTTGATCAATTCACGCATTTCCGTTAGTCCTACTGGAATTTCTCTTGTGCCAATGCGTTTCTCAGGCCGTGACTATCCTCTGGACAAAGAATCCGCGTGCCCGTATTTGGCCGTTTAAGCCCAGTTTGATCAATTCACCCATTTCCGTTAGTCCTACTGGAATTTCTCTTGTGCCAATGCGTTTCTCAGGCCGTGACTATCCTCTGGACAAACAATCAGCGTTCCCGTATTTGGCCGTTTAAGCCCAGTTTGATCAATTCACCCATTTCCGTTAGTCCTACTGGAATTTCTCTTGTGCCAATGCGTTTCTCAGGCCGTGACTATCCTCTGGACAAAGAATCAGCGTGCCCGTATTTGGCCGTTTAAGCCCAGTTTGATCAATTCACGCATTTCCGTTAGTCCTACTGGAATTTCTCTTGTGCCAATGCGTTTCTCAGGCCGTGACTATCCTCTGGACAAAGAATCGGCGTGCCCGTAGGACGCGGTTTCAGGCCGGTTTGATCAATTCACCCATTTCCGTTAGTCCTACTGGAATTTCTCTTGTGCGAATGCGTTTCTCAGGCCGTGACTATCCTCTGGACAAAGAATCATCGTGCCCGTATTTGGCCGTTTGAGCCCAGTTTGATCAATTCACCCATTTCCGTTATTCCTACTGGAATTTCTCTTGTGCGAATGCGTTTCTCAGGCCGTGACTATCCTCTGGACAAAGAATCAGCGTGCCCGTATTTGGCCGTTGAAGCCCAGTTTGATCAATTCACCCATTTCCGTTAGTCCTACTGGAATTTCTCTTGTGCCAATGCGTTTCTCAGGCCGTGACTATCCTCTGGACAAAGAATCAGCGTCCCCGTAGGACGCGGTTCCAGGCCGGTTTGATCAATTCACCCATTTCCGTTAGTCCTACTGGAATTTCTCTTGTGCCAATGCGTTTCTCAGGCCGTGACTATCCTCTGGACAAAGAATCAGCGTGCCCGTATTTGGCCGTTTAAGCCCAGTTTGATACATTCACCCATTTCCGTTAGTCCTACTGGAATTTCTCTTGTGCGAATGCGTTTCTCAGGCCGTGACTATCCTCTGGACAAACAATCAGCGTGCCCGTATTTGGCCGTTGAAGCCCAGTTTGATCAATTCACCCATTTCCGTTAGTCCTACTGGAATTTCTCTTGTGCCAATGCGTTTCTCAGGCCGTGACTATCCTCTGGACAAAGAATCAGCGTGCCCGTATTTGGCCGTTTAAGCCCGGTTTGATCAATTCATCCATTTCCGTTAGTCCTACTGGAATTTCTCTTGTGCCAATGCGTTTCTCAGGCCGTGACTATCTTCTGGACAAAGAATCAGCGTGCCCGTATTTGGCCGTTTAAGCCCAGTTTGATCAATTCACCCATTTCCGTTAGTCCTACTGGATTTTCTCTTGTGCGAATGCGTTTCTCAGGCCGTGACTATCCTCTGGACAAAGAATCAGCGTGCCCGTATTTGGCCGTTTAAGCCCAGTTTGATCAATTCACCCATTTCCGTTAGTCCTACTGGAATTTCTCTTGTGCCAATGCGTTTCTCAGGCCGTGACTATCCTCTGGACAAAGAATCAGCGTGCCCGTATTTGGCCGTTTAAGCCCAGTTTGATCAATTCACTCATTTCCGTTAGTCCTACTGGAATTTCTCTTGTGCGAATGCGTTTCTCAGGCCGTGACTATCCTCTGGACAAACAATCAGCGTGCCCGTATTTGGCCGTTTAAGCCCAGTTTGATCAATTCACCCATTTCCGTTATTCCTACTGGAATTTCTCTTGTGCCAATGCGTTTCTCAGGCCGTGACTATCCTCTGGACAAAGAATCAGCGTGCCCGTATTTGGCCGTTTAAGCCCAGTTTGATCAATTCACCCATTTCCGTTAGTCCTACTGGAATTTCTCTTGTGCCAATGCGTTTCTCAGGCCGTGACTATCCTCTGGACAAAGAATCAGCGTGCCCGTATTTGGCCGTTTAAGCCCAGTTTGATCAATTCACCCATTTCCGTTAGTCCTACTGGAATTTCTCTTGTGCGAATGCGTTTCTCAGGCCGTGACTATCCTCTGGACAAAGAATCAGCGTGCCCGTATTTGGCCGTTTAAGCCCAGTTTGATCAATTCACCCATTTCCGTTAGTCCTACTGGAATTTCTCTTGTGCCAATGCGTTTCTCAGGCCGTGACTATCTTCTGGACAAAGAATCAGCGTGCCCGTATTTGGCCGTTTAAGCCCAGTTTGATCAATTCACCCATTTCCGTTAGTCCTACTGGAATTTCTCTTGTGCCAATGCGTTTCTCAGCCCGTGACTATCCTCTGGACAAAGAATCAGCATGCCCGTATTTGGCCGTTTAAGCCCAGTTTGATCAATTCACGCATTTCCGTTAGTCCTACTGGAATTTCTCTTGTGCCAATGCGTTTCTCAGGCCGTGACTATCCTCTGGACAAAGAATCCGCGTGCCCGTATTTGGCCGTTTAAGCCCAGTTTGATCAATTCACCCATTTCCGTTAGTCCTACTGGAATTTCTCTTGTGCGAATGCGTTTCTCAGGCCGTGACTATCCTCTGGACAAAGAATCAGCGTGCCCGTATTTGGCCGTTTAAGCCCAGTTTGATCAATTCACCCATTTCCGTTAGTCCTACTGGAATTTCTCTTGTGCCAATGCGTTTCTCAGGCCGTGACTATCCTCTGGACAAAGAATCAGCGTGCCCGTATTTGGCCGTTTAAGCCCAGTTTGATCAATTCACGCATTTCCGTTAGTCCTACTGGAATTTCTCTTGTGCCAATGCGTTTCTCAGGCCGTGACTATCCTCTGGACAAAGAATCGGCGTGCCCGTAGGACGCGGTTTCAGGCCGGTTTGATCAATTCACCCATTTCCGTTAGTCCTACTGGAATTTCTCTTGTGCGAATGCGTTTCTCAGGCCGTGACTATCCTCTGGACAAAGAATCATCGTGCCCGTATTTGGCCGTTTGAGCCCAGTTTGATCAATTCACCCATTTCCGTTATTCCTACTGGAATTTCTCTTGTGCCAATGCGTTTCTCAGGCCGTGACTATCCTCTGGACAAAGAATCAGCGTGCCCGTATTTGGCCGTTGAAGCCCAGTTTGATCAATTCACCCATTTCCGTTAGTCCTACTGGAATTTCTCTTGTGCCAATGCGTTTCTCAGGCCGTGACTATCCTCTGGACAAAGAACCAGCGTCCCCGTAGGACGCGGTTCCAGGCCGGTTTGATCAATTCACCCATTTCCGTTAGTCCTACTGGAATTTCTCTTGTGCCAATGCGTTTCTCAGGCCGTGACTATCCTCTGGACAAAGAATCAGCGTGCCCGTATTTGGCCGTTTAAGCCCAGTTTGATCAATTCACCCATTTCCGTTAGTCCTACTGGAATTTCTCTTGTGCGAATGCGTTTCTCAGGCCGTGACTATCCTCTGGACAAACAATCAGCGTGCCCGTATTTGGCCGTTGAAGCCCAGTTTGATCAATTCACCCATTTCCGTTAGTCCTACTGGAAATTCTCTTGTGCGAATGCGTTTCTCAGGCCGTGACTATCCTCTGGACAAAGAATCAGCGTGCCCGTATTTGGCCGTTTAAGCCCGGTTTGATCAATTCATCCATTTCCGTTAGTCCTACTGGAATTTCTCTTGTGCCAATGCGTTTCTCAGGCCGTGACTATCCTCTGGACAAACAATCAGCGTGCCCGTATTTGGCCGTTGAAGCCCAGTTTGATCAATTCACCCATTTCCGTTAGTCCTACTGGAATTTCTCTTGTGCCAATGCGTTTCTCAGGCCGTGACTATCCTCTGGACAAAGAATCAGCGTGCCCGTATTTGGCCGTTTAAGCCCAGTTTGATCAATTCACTCATTTCCGTTAGTCCTACTGGAATTTCTCTTGTGCGAATGCGTTTCTCAGGCCGTGACTATCCTCTGGACAAACAATCAGCGTGCCCGTATTTGGCCGTTTAAGCCCAGTTTGATCAATTCACCCATTTCCGTTAGTCCTACTGGAATTTCTCTTGTGCCAATGCGTTTCTCAGCCCGTGACTATCCTCTGGACAAAGAATCAGCGTGCCCGTATTTGGCCGTTTAAGCCCAGTTTGATCAATTCACGCATTTCCGTTAGTCCTACTGGAATTTCTCTTGTGCCAATGCGTTTCTCAGGCCGTGACTATCCTCTGGACAAAGAATCAGCGTGCCCGTATTTGGCCGTTTAAGCCCAGTTTGATCAATTCACCCATTTCCGTTAGTCCTACTGGAATTTCTCTTGTGCGAATGCGTTTCTCAGGCCGTGACTATCCTCTGGACAAAGAATCAGCGTGCCCGTATTTGGCCGTTTAAGCCCAGTTTGATCAATTCACCCATTTCTGTTAGTCCTACTGGAATTTCTCTTGTGCGAATGCGTTTCTCAGGCCGTGACTATCCTCTGGACAAAGAATCAGCGTGCCCGTATTTGGCCGTTTAAGCCCAGTTTGATCAATTCACCCATTTCCGTTAGTCCTACTGGAATTTCTCTTGTGCCAATGCGTTTCTCAGGCCGTGACTATCCTCTGAACAAAGAATCAGCGTGCCCGTATTTGGCCGTTTAAGCCCAGTTTGATCAATTCACCCATTTCCGTTAGTCCTACTGGAATTTCTCTTGTGCGAATGCGTTTCTCAGGCCGTGACTATCCTCTGGACAAAGAATCAGCGTGCCCGTATTTGGCCGTTTAAGCCCAGTTTGATCAATTCACGCATTTCCGTTAGTCCTACTGGAATTTCTCTTGTGCCAATGCGTTTCTCACGCCGTGACTATCCTCTGGACAAAGAATCAGCGTGCCCGTATTTGGCCGTTTAAGCCCAGTTTGATCAATTCACCCATTTCCGTTAGTCCTACTGGAATTTCTCTTGTGCGAATGCGTTTCTCAGGCCGTGACTATCCTCTGGACAAAGAATCAGCGTGCCCGTATTTGGCCGTTTAAGCCCAGTTTGATCAATTCACCCATTTCCGTTAGTCCTACTGGAATTTCTCTTGTGCCAATGCGTTTCTCAGGCCGTGACTATCCTCTGGACAAAGAATCAGCGTGCCCGTATTTGGCCGTTTAAGCCCAGTTTGATCAATTCACCCATTTCCGTTAGTCCTACTGGAATTTCTCTTGTGCGAATGCGTTTCTCAGGCCGTGACTATCCTCTGGACAAAGAATCAGCGTGCCCGTATTAGGCCGTTCAAGCCGAGTTTGATCAATTCACCCATTTCCGTTATTCCTACTGGAATTTCTCTTGTGCGAATGCGTTTCTTAGGCCGTGACTATCCTCTGGACAAAGAATCAGCGTGCCCGTATTTGGCCGTTGAAGCCCAGTTTGATCAATTCACCCATTTCCGTTAGTCCTACTGGAATTTCTCTTGTGCCAATGCGTTTCTCAGGCCGTGACTATCCTCTGGACAAAGAATCAGCGTGCCCGTATTTGGCCGTTTAAGCCCAGTTTGATCAATTCACCCATTTCCGTTAGTCCTACTGGAATTTCTCTTGTGCCAATGCGTTTCTCAGGCCGTGACTATCCTCTGGACAAAGAATCAGCGTGCCCGTATTTGGCCGTTGAAGCCCAGTTTGATCAATTCACCCATTTCCGTTAGTCCTACTGGAATTTCTCTTGTGCCAATGCGTTTCTCAGGCCGTGACTATCCTCTGGACAAAGAATCAGCGTGCCCGTATTTGGCCGTTTGAGCCCAGTTTGATCAATTCACCCATTTCCGTTAGTCCTACTGGAAATTCTCTTGTGCCAATGCGTTTCTCAGGCCGTGACTATCCTCTGGACAAACAATCAGCGTGCCCGTATTTGGCCGTTTAAGCCCAGTTTGATCAATTCACCCATTTCCGTTAGTCCTACTGGAATTTCTCTTGTGCCAATGCGTTTCTCAGGCCGTGACTATCCTCTGGACAAAGAATCAGCGTGCCCGTATTTGGCCGTTTAAGCCCAGTTTGATCAATTCACCCATTTCCGTTAGTCCTACTGGAATTTCTCTTGTGCGAATGCGTTTCTCAGGCCGTGACTATCCTCTGGACAAAGAATCAGCGTGCCCGTATTGGGCCGTTTAAGCCCAGTTTGATCAATTCACCCATTTCCGTTAGTCCTACTGGATTTTCTCTTGTGCGAATGCGTTTCTCAGGCCGTGACTATCCTCTGGACAAAGAATCAGCGTGCCCGTATTTGGCCGTTTAAGCCCAGTTTGATCAATTCACCCATTTCCGTTAGTCCTACTGGATTTTCTCTTGTGCGAATGCGTTTCTCAGGCCGTGACTATCCTCTGGACAAAGAATCAGCGTGCCCGTATTTGGCCGTTTAAGCCCAGTTTGATCAATTCACCCATTTCCATTAGTCCTACTGGAATTTCTCTTGTGCCAATGCGTTTCTCAGGCCGTGACTATCCTCTGGACAAAGAATCAGCGTGCCCGTATTTGGCCGTTTAAGCCCAGTTTGATCAATTCACGCATTTCCGTTAGTCCTACTGGAATTTCTCTTGTGCGAATGCGTTTCTCAGGCCGTGACTATCCTCTGGACAAAGAATCAGCATGCCCGTACTTGGCCGTTTAAGCCCAGTTTGATCAATTCACCCGTTTCCGTTAGTCCTACTGGAAATTCTCTTGTGCCAATGCGTTTCTCAGGCCGTGACTATCCTCTGGACAAAGAATCAGCGTGCCCGTATTTGGCCGTTTAAGCCCAGTTTGATCAATTCACCCATTTCCGTTAGTCCTACTGGAATTTCTCTTGTGCCAATGCGTTTCTCAGGCCGTGACTATCCTCTGGACAAAGAATCAGCGTGCCCGTATTTGGCCGTTTAAGCCCAGTTTGATCAATTCACCCATTTCCGTTAGTCCTACTGGAATTTCTCTTGTGCCAATGCGTTTCTCAGGCCGTGACTATCCACTGGACAAACAATCAGCGTGCCCGTATTTGGCCGTTTAAGCCCAGTTTGATCAATTCACCCATTTCCGTTAGTCCTACTGGAATTTCTCTTGTGCGAATGCGTTTCTCAGGCCGTGACTATCCTCTGGACAAAGAATCAGCGTGCCCGTATTTGGCCGTTTAAGCCCAGTTTGATCAATTCACCCATTTCCGTTAGTCCTACTGGAATTTCTCTTGTGCGAATGCGTTTCTCAGGCCGTGACTATCCTCTGGACAAAGAATCAGCGTGCCCGTATTTGGCCGTTTAAGCCCAGTTTGATCAATTCACCCATTTCCGTTAGTCCTACTGGAATTTCTCTTGTGCCAATGCGTTTCTCAGGCCGTGACTATCCTCTGGACAAAGAATCAGCGTGCCCGTATTTGGCCGTTTAAGCCCAGTTTGATCAATTCACCCATTTCCGTTAGTCCTACTGGAATTTCTCTTGTGCCAATGCGTTTCTCAGGCCGTGACTATCCTCTGGACAAAGAATCAGCGTGCCCGTATTTGGCCGTTTAAGCCCAGTTTGTTCAATTCACCCATTTCCGTTAGTCCTACTGGAATTTCTCTTGTGCCAATGCGTTTCTCAGGCCGTGACTATCCTCTGGACAAAGAATCAGCGTGCCCGTATTTGGCCGTTTAAGCCCAGTTTGATCAATTCACCCATTTCCGTTAGTCCTACTGGAATTTCTCTTGTGCCAATGCGTTTCTCAGGCCGTGACTATCCTCTGGACAAAGAATCAGCGTGCCCGTATTTGGCCGTTGAAGCCCAGTTTGATCAATTCACCCATTTCCGTTAGTCCTACTGGAATTTCTCTTGTGCGAATGCGTTTCTCAGGCCGTGACTATCCTCTGGACAAAGAATCAGCGTGCCCGTATTTGGCCGTTTAAGCCCAGTTTGATCAATTCACCCATTTCCGTTAGTCCTACTGGAATTTCTCTTGTGCCAATGCGTTTCTCAGGCCGTGACTATCCTCTGGACAAAGAATCAGCGTGCCCGTATTTGGCCGTTTAAGCCCAGTTTGATCAATTCACCCATTTCCGTTAGTCCTACTGGAATTTCTCTTGTGCGAATGCGTTTCTCAGGCCGTGACTATCCTCTGGACAAACAATCAGCGTCCCCGTAGGACGCGGTTTCAGGCCGGTTTGAACAATTCACCCATTTCCGTTAGTCCTACTGGAATTTCTCTTGTGCGAATGCGTTTCTCAGGCCGTGACTATCCTCTGGACAAAGAATCAGCGTGCCCGTATTTGGCCGTTTAAGCCCAGTTTGATCAATTCACCCATTTCCGTTATTCCTACTGGAATTTCTCTTGTGCCAATGCGTTTCTCAGGCCATGACTATCCTCTGGACAAAGAATCAGCGTGCCCGTATTTGGCCGTTGAAGCCCAGTTTGATCAATTCACCCATTTCCGTTAGTCCTACTGGAATTTCTCTTGTGCCAATGCGTTTCTCAGCCCGTGACTATCCTCTGGACAAAGAATCAGCGTGCCCGTATTTGGCCGTTTAAGCCCAGTTTGATCAATTCACACATTTCCGTTAGTCCTACTGGAATTTCTCTTGTGCCAATGCGTTTCTCAGGCCGTGAGTATCCTCTGGACAAACAATCAGCGTGCCCGTATTTGGCCGTTTAAGCCCAGTTTGATCAATTCACCCATTTCCGTTAGTCCTACTGGAATTTCTCTTGTGCGAATGCGTTTCTCAGGCCGTGACTATCCTCTGGACAAACAATCAGCGTGCGCGTAGGACGCCGTTCAAGCCCAGTTTGATCAATTCACCCATTTCCGTTAGTCCTACTGGAATTTCTCTTGTGCCAATGCGCTTCTCAGGCCGTGACTATCCTCTGGACAAACAATCAGCGTGCCCGTATTTGGCCGTTTGAGCCCAGTTTGATCAATTCACCCATTTCCGTTAGTCCTACTGGAATTTCTCTTGTGCGAATGCGTTTCTCAGGCCGTGACTATCCTCTGGACAAACAATCAGCGTGCCCGTATTTGGCCGTTTAAGCCCAGTTTGATCAATTCACACATGTCCGTTAGTCCTACTGGAATTTCTCTTGTGCCAATGCGTTTCTCAGGCCGTGACTATCCTCTGGACAAAGAATCAGCGTGCCCGTATTTGGCCGTTTAAGCCCAGTTTGATCAATTCACCCATTTCCGTTATTCCTACTGGAATTTCTCTTGTGCCAATGTGTTTCTCAGGCCGTGACTATCCTCTGGACAAAAGAATCAGCGTGCCCGTATTTGGCCGTTTAAGCCCAGTTTGATCAATTCACCCATTTCCGTTAGTCCTACTGGAATTTCTCTTGTGCGAATGCGTTTCTCAGGCCGTGACTATCCTCTGGACAAACAATCAGCGTGCCCGTATTTGGCCGTTTAAGCCCAGTTTGATCAATTCACCCATTTCCGTTAGTCCTACTGGAATTTCTCTTGTGCGAATGCGTTTCTCAGGCCGTGAGTATCCTCTGGACAAAGAATCAGCGTGCCCGTATTTGGCCGTTTAAGCCCAGTTTGATCAATTCACCCATTTCCGTTAGTCCTACTGGAATTTCTCTTGTGCGAATGCGTTTCTCAGGCCGTGACTATCCTCTGGACAAAGAATCAGCGTGCCCGTATTTGGCCGTTTAAGCCCAGTTTGATCAATTCACCCATTTCCGTTAGTCCTACTGGAATTTCTCTTGTGCGAATGCGTTTCTCAGGCCGTGACTATCCTCTGGACAAAGAATCAGCGTGCCCGTATTTGGCCGTTTAAGCCCAGTTTGATCAATTCACCCATTTCCGTTAGTCCTACTGGAATTTCTCTTGTGCCAATGCGTTTCTCAGGCCGTGACTATCCTCTGGACAAAGAATCAGCGTGCCCGTATTTGGCCGTTTAAGCCCAGTTTGATCAATTCACCCATTTCCGTTAGTCCTACTGGAATTTCTCTTGTGCGAATGCGTTTCTCAGGCCGTGACTATCCTCTGGACAAAGAATCAGCGTGCCCGTATTTGGCCGTTTAAGCCCAGTTTGATCAATTCACCCATTTCCGTTAGTCCTACTGGATTTTCTCTTGTGCGAATGCGTTTCTCAGGCCGTGACTATCCTCTGGACAAAGAATCAGCGTGCCCGTATTTGGCCGTTTAAGCCCAGTTTGATCAATTCACCCATTTCCGTTAGTCCTACTGGAATTTCTCTTGTGCCAATGCGTTTCTCAGGCCGTGACTATCCTCTGGACAAAGAATCAGCGTGCCCGTATTTGGCCGTTTGAGCCCAGTTTGATCAATTCACCCATTTCCGTTAGTCCTACTGGAATTTCTCTTGTGCCAATGCGTTTCTCAGGCCGTGACTATCCTCTGGACAAAGAATCAGCGTGCCCGTATTTGGCCGTTTAAGCCCAGTTTGATCAATTCACCCATTTCCGTTAGTCCTACTGGAATTTCTCTTGTGCGAATGCGTTTCTCAGGCCGTGACTATCCTCTGGACAAAGAATCAGCGTGCCCGTATTTTGCCGTTTAAGCCCAGTTTGATCAATTCACCCATTTCCGTTAGTCCTACTGGAATTTCTCTTGTGCCAATGCGTTTCTCAGGCCGTGACTATCCTCTGGACAAAGAATCAGCGTGCCCGTATTTGGCCGTTTAAGCCCAGTTTGATCAATTCACCCATTTCCGTTAGTCCTACTGGAATTTCTCTTGTGCCAATGCGTTTCTCAGGCCGTGGCTATCCTCTGGACAAAGAATCAGCGTGCCCGTATTTGGCCGTTTAAGCCCAGTTTGATCAATTCACCCATTTCCGTTAGTCCTACTGGAATTTCTCTTGTGCCAATGCGTTTCTCAGGCCGTGACTATCCTCTGGACAAACAATCAGTGTGCCCGCATTTGGCCGTTTGAGCCCAGTTTGATCAATTCACCCATTTCCGTGAGTCCTACTGGAATTTCTCTTGTGCCAATGCGTTTCTCAGGCCGTGACTATCCTCTGGACAAAGAATCAGCGTGCCCGTATTTGGCCGTTGAAGCCCAGTTTGATCAATTCACCCATTTCCGTTAGTCCTACTGGAATTTCTCTTGTGCGAATGCGTTTCTCAGGCCGTGACTATCCTCTGGACAAAGAATCAGCGTGCCCGTATTTGGCCGTTTAAGCCCAGTTTGATCAATTCACCCATTTCCGTTAGTCCTACTGGAATTTCTCTTGTGCCAATGCGTTTCTCAGCCCGTGACTATCCTCTGGACAAAGAATCAGCGTGCCCGTATTTGGCCGTTTAAGCCCAGTTTGATCAATTCACCCATTTCCGTTATTCCTACTGGAATTTCTCTTGTGCGAATGCGTTTCTCAGGCCGTGACTATCCTCTGGACAAAGAATCAGCGTGCCCGTATTTGGCCGTTTAAGCCCAGTTTGATCAATTCACCCATTTCCGTTATTCCTACTGGAATTTCTCTTGTGCCAATGTGTTTCTCAGGCCGTGACTATCCTCTGGACAAAAGAATCAGCGTGCCCGTATTTGGCCGTTTAAGCCCAGTTTGATCAATTCACCCATTTCCGTTAGTCCTACTGGAATTTCTCTTGTGCGAATGCGTTTCTCAGGCCGTGACTATCATCTGGACAAACAATCAGCGTGCCCGTATTTGGCCGTTTAAGCCCAGTTTGATCAATTCACCCATTTCCGTTAGTCCTACTGGAATTTCTCTTGTGCGAATGCGTTTCTCAGGCCGTGAGTATCCTCTGGACAAAGAATCAGCGTGCCCGTATTTGGCCGTTTAAGCCCAGTTTGATCAATTCACCCATTTCCGTTAGTCCTACTGGAATTTCTCTTGTGCGAATGCGTTTCTCAGGCCGTGACTATCCTCTGGACAAAGAATCAGCGTGCCCGTATTTGGCCGTTTAAGCCCAGTTTGATCAATTCACCCATTTCCGTTAGTCCTACTGGAATTTCTCTTGTGCGAATGCGTTTCTCAGGCCGTGACTATCCTCTGGACAAAGAATCAGCGTGCCCGTATTTGGCCGTTTAAGCCCAGTTTGATCAATTCACCCATTTCCGTTAGTCCTACTGGAATTTCTCTTGTGCCAATGCGTTTCTCAGGCCGTGACTATCCTCTGGACAAAGAATCAGCGTGCCCGTATTTGGCCGTTTAAGCCCAGTTTGATCAATTCACCCATTTCCGTTAGTCCTACTGGAATTTCTCTTGTGCGAATGCGTTTCTCAGGCCGTGACTATCCTCTGGACAAAGAATCAGCGTGCCCGTATTTGGCCGTTTAAGCCCAGTTTGATCAATTCACCCATTTCCGTTAGTCCTACTGGATTTTCTCTTGTGCGAATGCGTTTCTCAGGCCGTGACTATCCTCTGGACAAAGAATCAGCGTGCCCGTATTTGGCCGTTTAAGCCCAGTTTGATCAATTCACCCATTTCCGTTAGTCCTACTGGAATTTCTCTTGTGCCAATGCGTTTCTCAGGCCGTGACTATCCTCTGGACAAAGAATCAGCGTGCCCGTATTTGGCCGTTTGAGCCCAGTTTGATCAATTCACCCATTTCCGTTAGTCCTACTGGAATTTCTCTTGTGCGAATGCGTTTCTCAGGCCGTGACTATCCTCTGGACAAAGAATCAGCGTGCCCGTATTTGGCCGTTTAAGCCCAGTTTGATCAATTCACCCATTTCCGTTAGTCCTACTGGAATTTCTCTTGTGCGAATGCGTTTCTCAGGCCGTGACTATCCTCTGGACAAAGAATCAGCGTGCCCGTATTTTGCCGTTTAAGCCCAGTTTGATCAATTCACCCATTTCCGTTAGTCCTACTGGAATTTCTCTTGTGCCAATGCGTTTCTCAGGCCGTGACTATCCTCTGGACAAAGAATCAGCGTGCCCGTATTTGGCCGTTTAAGCCCAGTTTGATCAATTCACCCATTTCCGTTAGTCCTACTGGAATTTCTCTTGTGCCAATGCGTTTCTCAGGCCGTGGCTATCCTCTGGACAAAGAATCAGCGTGCCCGTATTTGGCCGTTTAAGCCCAGTTTGATCAATTCACCCATTTCCGTTAGTCCTACTGGAATTTCTCTTGTGCCAATGCGTTTCTCAGGCCGTGACTATCCTCTGGACAAACAATCAGTGTGCCCGCATTTGTCCGTTTGAGCCCAGTTTGATCAATTCACCCATTTCCGTGAGTCCTACTGGAATTTCTCTTGTGCCAATGCGTTTCTCAGGCCGTGACTATCCTCTGGACAAAGAATCAGCGTGCCCGTATTTGGCCGTTGAAGCCCAGTTTGATCAATTCACCCATTTCCGTTAGTCCTACTGGAATTTCTCTTGTGCGAATGCGTTTCTCAGGCCGTGACTATCCTCTGGACAAAGAATCAGCGTGCCCGTATTTGGCCGTTTAAGCCCAGTTTGATCAATTCACCCATTTCCGTTAGTCCTACTGGAATTTCTCTTGTGCCAATGCGTTTCTCAGCCCGTGACTATCCTCTGGACAAAGAATCAGCGTGCCCGTATTTGGCCGTTTAAGCCCAGTTTGATCAATTCACCCATTTCCGTTATTCCTACTGGAATTTCTCTTGTGCGAATGCGTTTCTCAGGCCGTGACTATCCTCTGGACAAAGAATCAGCGTGCCCGTATTTGGCCGTTTAAGCCCAGTTTGATCAATTCACCCATTTCCGTTAGTCCTACTGGAATTTCTCTTGTGCGAATGCGTTTCTCAGGCCGTGACTATCCTCTGGACAAAGAATCAGCGTGCCCGTATTTGGCCGTTTAAGCCCAGTTTGATCAATTCACCCATTTCCGTTAGTCCTACTGGAATTTCCCTTGTGCGAATGCGTTTCTCAGCCCGTGACTATCCTCTGGACAAAGAATCAGCGTGCCCGTATTTGGCCGTTTAAGCCCAGTTTGATCAATTCACCCATTTCCGTTAGTCCTACTGGAATTTCTCTTGTGCCAATGCGTTTCTCAGGCCGTGACTATCCTCTGGACAAAGAATCAGCGTGCCCGTATTTGGCCGTTTAAGCCCAGTTTGATCAATTCACCCATTTCCGTTAGTCCTACTGGAATTTCTCTTGTGCGAATGCGTTTCTCAGGCCGTGACTATCCTCTGGACAAACAATCAGTGTGCCCGCATTTGTCCGTTTGAGCCCAGTTTGATCAATTCACCCATTTCCGTTAGTCCTACTGGAATTTCTCTTGTGCCAATGCGTTTCTCAGGCCGTGACTATCCTCTGGACAAAGAATCAGCGTGCCCGTATTTGGCCGTTTAAGCCCAGTTTGATCAATTCACCCATTTCCGTTAGTCCTACTGGAATTTCTCTTGTGCGAATGCGTTTCTCAGGCCGTGACTATCCTCTGGACAAAGAATCAGCGTGCCCGTATTTGGCCGTTTAAGCCCAGTTTGATCAATTCACCCATTTCCGTTAGTCCTACTGGAATTTCTCTTGTGCCAATGCGTTTCTCAGCCCGTGACTATCCTCTGGACAAAGAATCAGCGTGCCCGTATTTGGCCGTTTAAGCCCAGTTTGATCAATTCACCCATTTCCGTTAGTCCTACTGGAATTTCTCTTGTGCCAATGCGTTTCTCAGGCCGTGGCTATCCTCTGGACAAACAATCAGCGTGCCCGTATTTGGCCGTTTAAGCCCAGTTTGATCAATTCACCCATTTCCGTTAGTCCTACTGGAATTTCTCTTGTGCGAATGCGTTTCTCAGGCCGTGACTATCCTCTGGACAAAGAATCAGCGTGCCCGTATTTGGCCGTTTAAGCCCAGTTTGATCAATTCACCCATTTCCGTTAGTCCTACTGGAATTTCTCTTGTGCGAATGCGTTTCTCAGGCCGTGACTATCCTCTGGACAAACAATCAGCGTGCCCGTATTTGGCCGTTTAAGCCCAGTTTGATCAATTCACCCATTTCCGTTAGTCCTACTGGAATTTCTCTTGTGCCAATGCGTTTCTCAGGCCGTGACTATCCTCTGGACAAACAATCAGTGTGCCCGCATTTGTCCGTTTGAGCCCAGTTTGATCAATTCACCCATTTCCGTTAGTCCTACTGGAATTTCTCTTGTGCGAATGCGTTTCTCAGGCCGTGACTATCCTCTGGACAAAGAATCAGCGTGCCCGTATTTGGCCGCTTAAGCCCAGTTTGATCAATTCACCCATTTCCGTTATTCCTACTGGAATTTCTCTTGTGCCAATGCGTTTCTCAGGCCGTGACTATCCTCTGGACAAACAATCAGCGTGCCCGTATTTGGCCGTTTGAGCCCAGTTTGATCAATTCACCCATTTCCGTTAGTCCTACTGGAATTTCTCTTGTGCGAATGCGTTTCTCAGGCCGTGACTATCCTCTGGACAAAGAATCAGCGTGCCCGTATTTGGCCGTTTAAGCCCAGTTTGATCAATTCACCCATTTCCGTTAGTCCTACTGGAATTTCTCTTGTGCCAATGCGTTTCTCAGGCCGTGACTATCCTCTGGACAAAGAATCAGCGTGCCCGTATTTGGCCGTTTGAGCCCAGTTTGATCAATTCACCCATTTCCGTTAGTCCTACTGGAATTTCTCTTGTGCGAATGCGTTTCTCAGGCCGTGACTATCCTCTGGACAAAGAATCAGCGTGCCCGTATTTGGCCGTTTAAGCCCAGTTTGATCAATTCACCCATTTCCGTTAGTCCTACTGGAATTTCTCTTGTGCCAATGCGTTTCTCAGGCCGTGACTATCCTCTGGACAAAGAATCAGTGTGCCCGTATTTGGCCGTTTAAGCCCAGTTTGATCAATTCACCCATTTCCGTTAGTCCTACTGGAATTTCTCTTGTGCGATTGCGTTTCTCAGGCCGTGACTATCCTCTGGACAAAGAATCAGCGTGCCCGTATTTGGCCGTTTAAGCCCAGTTTGATCAATTCACCCATTTCCGTTAGTCCTACTGGATTTTCTCTTGTGCCAGTGCGTTTCTCAGGCCGTGACTATCCTCTGGACAAAGAATCAGCATGCCCGTATTTGGCCGTTTAAGCCCAGTTTGATCAATTCACCCATTTCCGTTAGTCCTACTGGAATTTCTCTTGTGCCAATGCGTTTCTCAGGCCGTGACTATCCTCTGGACAAAGAATCAGCGTGCCCGTATTTGGCCGTTTAAGCCCAGTTTGATCAATTCACCCATTTCCGTTAGTCCTACTGGAATTTCTCTTGTGCCAATGCGTTTCTCAGGCCGTGACTATCCTCTGGACAAAGAATCAGCGTGCCCGTATTTGGCCGTTTAAGCCCAGTTTGATCAATTCACCCATTTCCGTTAGTCCTACTGGAATTTCTCTTGTGCCAATGCGTTTCTCAGGCCGTGACTATCCTCTGGACAAAGAATCAGCGTGCCCGTATTTGGCCGTTGAAGCCCAGTTTGATCAATTCACCCATTTCCGTTAGTCCTACTGGAATTTCTCTTGTGCCAATGCGTTTCTCAGGCCGTGACTATCCTCTGGACAAAGAATCAGCGTGCCCGTATTTGGCCGTTTAAGCCCAGTTTGATCAATTCACCCATTTCCGTTAGTCCTACTGGAATTTCTCTTGTGCCAATGCGTTTCTCAGGCCGTGACTATCCTCTGGACAAAGAATCAGCGTGCCCGTATTTGGCCGTTTAAGCCCAGTTTGATCAATTCACCCATTTCCGTTAGTCCTACTGGAATTTCTCTTGTGCGAATGCGTTTCTCAGGCCGTGACTATCCTCTGGACAAAGAATCAGCGTGCCCGTATTTGGCCGTTTAAGCCCAGTTTGATCAATTCACCCATTTCCGTTAGTCCTACTGGAATTTCTCTTGTGCCAATGCGTTTCTCAGGCCGTGACTATCCTCTGGACAAAGAATCAGCGTGCCCGTATTTGGCCGTTTAAGCCCAGTTTGATCAATTCACCCATTTCCGTTAGTCCTACTGGAATTTCTCTTGTGCCAATGCGTTTCTCAGGCCGTGACTATCCTCTGGACAAAGAATCAGCGTGCCCGTATTTGGCCGTTTAAGCCCAGTTTGATCAATTCACCCATTTCCGTGAGTCCTACTGGAATTTCTCTTGTGCCAATGCGTTTCTCAGGCCGTGACTATCCTCTGGACAAAGAATCAGCGTGCCCGTATTTGGCCGTTTAAGCCCAGTTTGATCAATTCACCCATTTCCGTTAGTCCTACTGGAATTTCTCTTGTGCCAATGCGTTTCTCAGGCCGTGACTATCCTCTGGACAAAGAATCAGCGTGCCCGTATTTGGCCGTTTAAGCCCAGTTTGATCAATTCACCCATTTCCGTTAGTCCTACTGGAATTTCTCTTGTGCGAATGCGTTTCTCAGCCCGTGACTATCCTCTGGACAAAGAATCAGCGTGCCAGTATTTGGCCGTTTAAGCCCAGTTTGATCAATTCACCCATTTCCGTTAGTCCTACTGGAATTTCTCTTGTGCCAATGCGTTTCTCAGGCCGTGACTATCCTCTGGACAAAGAATCAGCGTGCCCGTAGGACGCCGTTTCAGCCCAGTTTGATCAATTCACCCATTTCCGTTAGTTCTTCTGGAATTTCTCTTGTGCCAATGCGTTTCTCAGGCCGTGACTATCCTCTGGACAAAGAATCAGCGTGCCCGTATTTGGCCGTTGAAGCCCAGTTTGATCAATTCACCCATTTCCGTTAGTCCTACTGGAATTTCTCTTGTGCCAATGCGTTTCTCAGGCCGTGACTATCCTCTGGACAAACAATCAGCGTGCCATTAGGAAGAAATTTACGCATAGTTTGATCAATTCACCCATTTCCGTTAGTCCTACTGGAATTTCTCTTGTGCCAATGCGTTTCTCAGGCCGTGACTATCCTCTGGACAAAGAATCAGCGTGCCCGTATTTGGCCGTTTAAGCCCAGTTTGATCAATTCACCCATTTCCGTTAGTCCTACTGGAATTTCTCTTGTGCGAATGCGTTTCTCAGGCCGTGACTATCCTCTGGACAAAGAATCAGCGTGCCCGTATTTGGCCGTTGAAGCCCAGTTTGATCAATTCACCCATTTCCGTTAGTCCTACTGGAATTTCTCTTGTGCGAATGCGTTTCTCAGGCCGTGACTATCCTCTGGACAAACAATCAGCGTGCCCGTATTTGGCCGTTTAAGCCCAGTTTGATCAATTCACCCATTTCCGTTAGTCCTACTGGAATTTCTCTTGTGCGAATGCGTTTCTCAGGCCGTGACTATCCTCTGGACAAAGAATCAGCGTGCCCGTATTTGGCCGTTTAAGCCCAGTTTGATCGATTCACCCATTTCCGTTAGTCCTACTGGAATTTCTCTTGTGCCAATGCGTTTCTCAGGCCGTGACTATCCTCTGGACAAAGAATCAGCGTGCCCGTATTTGGCCGTTTAAGCCCAGTTTGATCAATTCACCCATTTCCGTTAGTCCTACTGGAATTTCTCTTGTGCCAATGCGTTTCTCAGGCCGTGACTATCCTCTGGACAAAGAATCAGCGTGCCCGTATTTGGCCGCTTAAGCCCAGTTTGATCAATTCACCCATTTCCGTTAGTCCTACTGGAATTTCTCTTGTGCGAATGCGTTTCTCAGGCCGTGACTATCCTCTGGACAAAGAATCAGCTTGCCCGTAGGACGCAGTTCAAGCCCAGTTTGATCAATTCACCCATTTCCGTGAGTCCTACTGGAATTTCTCTTGTGCCAATGCGTTTCTCAGGCCGTGACTATCCTCTGGACAAAGAATCAGCGTGCCCGTATTTGGCCGTTGAAGCCCAGTTTGATCAATTCACCCATTTCCGTTAGTCCTACTGGAATTTCTCTTGTGCCAATGCGTTTCTCAGGCCGTGACTATCCTCTGGACAAAGAATCAGCGTGCCCGTATTTGGCCGTTTAAGCCCAGTTTGATCAATTCACCCATTTCCGTTAGTCCTACTGGAATTTCTCTTGTGCCAATGCGTTTCTCAGGCCGTGACTATCCTCTGGACAAACAATCAGCGTGCCCGTATTTGGCCGTTTAAGCCCAGTTTGATCAATTCACCCATTTCCGTTAGTCCTACTGGAATTTCTCTTGTGCCAATGCGTTTCTCAGGCCGTGACTATCCTCTGGACAAAGAATCAGCGTGCCCGTATTTGGCCGTTTAAGCCCAGTTTGATCAATTCACCCATTTCCGTTAGTCCTACTGGAATTTCTCTTGTGCGAATGCGTTTCTCAGGCCGTGACTATCCTCTGGACAAAGAATCAGCGTGCCCGTATTTGGCCGTTCAAGCCCAGTTTGATCAATTCACCCATTTCCGTTAGTCCTACTGGAATTTCTCTTGTGCCAATGCGTTTCTCAGGCCGTGACTATCCTCTGGACAAAGAATCAGCGTTCCCGTATTTGGCCGTTTAAGCCCAGTTTGATCAATTCACCCATTTCCGTTAGTCCTACTGGAATTTCTCTTGTGCCAATGCGTTTCTCAGGCCGTGACTATCCTCTGGACAAAGAATCAGCGTGCCAGTATTTGGCCGTTTAGGCCCAGTTTGATCAATTCACCCATTTCCGTTAGTCCTACTGGAATTTCTCTTGTGCCAATGCGTTTCTCAGGCCGTGACTATCCTCTGGACAAAGAATCAGCGTGCCCGTATTTGGCCGTTTAAGCCCAGTTTGATCAATTCACCCATTTCCGTTAGTCCTACTGGAATTTCTCTTGTGCGAATGCGTTTCTCAGGCCGTGACTATCCTCTGGACAAAGAATCAGCTTGCCCGTAGGACGCAGTTCAAGCCCAGTTTGATCAATTCACCCATTTCCGTGAGTCCTACTGGAATTTCTCTTGTGCCAATGCGTTTCTCAGGCCGTGACTATCCTCTGGACAAAGAATCAGCGTGCCCGTATTTGGCCGTTTAAGCTCAGTTTGATCAATTCACCCATTTCCGTTAGTCCTACTGGAATTTCTCTTGTGCCAATGCGTTTCTCAGGCCGTGACTATCCTCTGGACAAAGAATCAGCGTGCCCGTATTTGGCCGTTTAAGCCCAGTTTGATCAATTCACCCATTTCCGTTAGTCCTACTGGAATTTCTCTTGTGCGAATGCGTTTCTCAGGCCGTGACTATCCTCTGGACAAAGAATCAGCGTGCCCGTAGGACGCGGTTTCAGGCCGGTTTGATCAATTCACCCATTTCCGTTAGTCCTACTGGAATTTCTCTTGTGCCAATGCGTTTCTCAGGCCGTGACTATCCTCTGGACGAACAATCAGCGTGCCCGTATTTGGCCGTTTAAGCCCAGTTTGATCAATTCACCCATTTCCGTTAGTCCTACTGGAATTTCTCTTGTGCCAATGCGTTTCTCAGGCCGTGACTATCCTCTGGACAAAGAATCAGCGTGCCCGTATTTGGCCGTTTAAGCCCAGTTTGATCAATTCACCCATTTCCGTTAGTCCTACTGGAATTTCTCTTGTGCCAATGCGTTTCTCAGGCCGTGACTATCCTCTGGACAAAGAATCAGCGTGCCAGTATTTGGCCGTTTAAGCCCAGTTTGATCAATTCACCCATTTCCGTTAGTCCTACTGGATTTTCTCTTGTGCCAATGCGCTTCTCAGGCCGTGACTATCCTCTGGACAAAGAATCCGCGTGCCCGTATTTGGCCGTTTAAGCCCAGTTTGATCAATTCACCCATTTCCGTTAGTCCTACTGGAATTTCTCTTGTGCGAATGCGTTTCTAAGGCCGTGACTATCCTCTGGACAAAGAATCAGCGTGCCCGTATTTGGCCGTTTAAGCCCAGTTTGATCAATTCACCCATTTCCGTTATTCCTACTGGAATTTCTCTTGTGCCAATGCGTTTCTCAGGCCGTGACTATCCTCTGGACAAACAATCAGCGTGCCCGTATTTGGCCGTTTAAGCCCAGTTTGATCAATTCACCCATTTCCGTTAGTCCTACTGGAATTTCTCTTGTGCCAATGCGTTTCTCAGGCCGTGACTATCCTCTGGACAAACAAACAGCGTGCCCGTATTTGGCCGTTTAGGCCCAGTTTGATCATTTCACCCATTTCCGTTAGTCCTACTGGAATTTCTCTTGTGCCAATGTGTTTCTCAGGCCGTGACTATCCTCTGGACAAAGAATCAGCATGCCCGTATTTGGCCGTTTAAGCCCAGTTTGATCAATTCACCCATTTCCGTTAGTCCTACTGGAATTTCTCTTGTGCGAATGCGTTTCTCAGGCCGTGACTATCCTCTGGACAAAGAATCAGCGTGCCCGTATTTGGCCGTTTAAGCCCAGTTTGATCAATTCACCCATTTCCGTTAGTCCTACTGGAATTTCTCTTGTGCCAATGCGTTTCTCAGGCCGTGACTATCCTCTGGACAAAGAATCAGCGTGCCCGTATTTGGCCGTTTAAGCCCAGTTTGATCAATTCACCCATTTCCGTTAGTCCTACTGGAATTTCTCTTGTGCCAATGCGTTTCTCAGGCCGTGACTATCCTCTGGACAAAGAATCAGCGTGCCCGTATTTGGCCGTTTAAGCCCAGTTTGATCAATTCACCCATTTCCGTTAGTCCTACTGGAATTTCTCTTGTGCGAATGCGTTTCTCAGGCCGTGACCATCCTCTGGACAAAGAATCAGCGTGCCCGTATTTGGCCGTTTAAGCCCAGTTTGATCAATTCACCCATTTCCGTTAGTCCTACTGGAATTTCTCTTGTGCCAATGCGTTTCTCAGGCCGTGACTATCCTCTGGACAAACAATCAGCGTGCCCGTATTTGGCCGTTTAAGCCCAGTTTGATCAATTCACCCATTTCCGTTAGTCCTACTGGAATTTCTCTTGTGCCAATGCGTTTCTCAGGCCGTGACTATCCTCTGGACAAAGAATCAGCGTGCCCGTATTTGGCCGTTTAAGCCCAGTTTGATCAATTCACCCATTTCCGTTAGTCCTACTGGAATTTCTCTTGTGCGAATGCGTTTCTCAGGCCGTGACTATCCTCTGGACAAACAATCAGCGTGCCCGTATTTGGCCGTTTAAGCCCAGTTTGATCAATTCACCCATTTCCGTTAGTCCTACTGGAATTTCTCTTGTGCGATTGCGTTTCTCAGGCCGTGACTATCCTCTGGACAAAGAATCAGCGTGCCCGTATTTGGCCGTTGAAGCCCAGTTTGATCAATTCACCCATTTCCGTTAGTCCTACTGGAATTTCTCTTGTGCCAATGCGTTTCTCAGGCCGTGACTATCCTCTGGACAAACAATCAGCGTGCCCGTATTTGGCCGTTTAAGCCCAGTTTGATCAATTCACCCATTTCCGTTAGTCCTACTGGAATTTCTCTTGTGCCAATGCGTTTCTCAGGCCGTGACTATCCTCTGGACAAAGAATCAGCGTGCCCGTATTTGGCCGTTTAAGCCCAGTTTGATCAATTCACCCATTTCCGTTAGTCCTACTGGAATTTCTCTTGTGCCAATGCGTTTCTCAGGCCGTGACTATCCTCTGGACAAAGAATCAGCGTGCCCGTATTTGGCCGTTTAAGCCCAGTTTGATCAATTCACCCATTTCCGTTAGTCCTACTGGAATTTCTCTTGTGCGATTGCGTTTCTCAGGCCGTGACTATCCTCTGGACAAAGAATCAGCGTGCCCGTATTTGGCCGTTGAAGCCCAGTTTGATCAATTCACCCATTTCCGTTAGTCCTACTGGAATTTCTCTTGTGCGAATGCGTTTCTCAGGCCGTGACTATCCTCTGGACAAAGAATCAGCGTGCCCGTATTTGGCCGTTTAAGCCCAGTTTGATCAATTCACCCATTTCCGTTAGTCCTACTGGAATTTCTCTTGTGCCAATGCGTTTCTCAGGCCGTGACTATCCTCTGGACAAAGAATCAGCGTGCCCGTATTTGGCCGTTTAAGCCCAGTTTGATCAATTCACCCATTTCCGTTAGTCCTACTGGAATTTCTCTTGTGCGATTGCGTTTCTCAGGCCGTGACTATCCTCTGGACAAACAATCAGCGTGCCCGTATTTGGCCGTTGAAGCCCAGTTTGATCAATTCACCCATTTCCGTTAGTCCTACTGGAATTTCTCTTGTGCCAATGCGTTTCTCAGGCCGTGACTATCCTCTGGACAAAGAATCAGCGTGCCCGTATTTGGCCGTTTAAGCCCAGTTTGATCAATTCACCCATTTCCGTTAGTCCTACTGGAATTTCTCTTGTGCGAATGCGTTTCTCAGGCCGTGACTATCCTCTGGACAAACAAACAGCGTGCCCGTATTTGGCCGTTTAAGCCCAGTTTGATCAATTCACCCATTTCCGTTAGTCCTACTGGAATTTCTCTTGTGCGAATGCGTTTCTCAGGCCGTGACTATCCTCTGGACTGAGAATCAGCGTGCCCGTATTTGGCCGTTGAAGCCCAGTTTGATCAATTCACCCATTTCCGTTATTCCTACTGGAATTTCTCTTGTGCGATTGCGTTTCTCAGGCCGTGACTATCCTCTGGACAAAGAATCAGCGTGCCCGTATTTGGCCGTTTAAGCCCAGTTTGATCAATTCACCCATTTCCGTTAGTCCTACTGGAATTTCTCTTGTGCGAATGCGTCGCTCAGGCCGTGACTATCCTCTGGACAAAGAATCAGCGTGCCCGTATTTGGCCGTTTAAGCCCAGTTTGATCAATTCACCCATTTCCGTTAGTCCTACTGGAATTTCTCTTGTGCCAATGCGTTTCTCAGGCCGTGACTATCCTCTGGACAAACAATCAGCGTGCCCGTATTTGGCCGTTTAAGCCCAGTTTGATCAATTCACCCATTTCCGTTAGTCCTACTGGAATTTCTCTTGTGCCAATGCGCTTCTCAGGCCGTGACTATCCTCTGGACAAACAATCAGCGTGCCCGTATTATGCCGTTTAAGCCCAGTTTGATCAATTCACCCATTTCCGTTAGTCCTACTGGAATTTCTCTTGTGCCAATGCGTTTCTCAGGCCGTGACTATCCTCTGGACAAAGAATCAGCGTGCCCGTATTTGGCCGTTTAAGCCCAGTTTGATCAATTCACCCATTTCCGTTAGTCCTACTGGAATTTCTCTTGTGCGAATGCGTTTCTCAGGCCGTGACTATCCTCTGGACAAAGAATCAGCGTGCCCGTATTTGGCCGTTTAAGCCCAGTTTGATCAATTCACCCATTTCCGTTAGTCCTACTGGAATTTCTCTTGTGCGATTGCGTTTCTCAGGCCGTGACTATCCTCTGGACAAAGAATCAGCGTGCCCGTATTTGGCCGTTTAAGCCCAGTTTGATCAATTCACCCATTTCCGTTAGTCCTACTGGAATTTCTCTTGTGCGAATGCGTTTCTCAGGCCGTGACTATCCTCTGGACAAAGAATCAGCGTGCCCGTATTTGGCCGTTTAAGCCCAGTTTGATCAATTCACCCATTTCCGTTAGTCCTACTGGAATTTCTCTTGTGCGAATGCGTTTCTCAGGCCGTGACTATCCTCTGGACAAAGAATCAGCGTGCCCGTATTTGGCCGTTTAAGCCCAGTTTGATCAATTCACCCATTTCCGTTAGTGCTACTGGAATTTCTCTTGTGCCAATGCGTTTCTCAGGCCGTGACTATCCTCTGGACAAAGAATCAGCGTGCCCGTATTTTGCCGTTTAAGCCCAGTTTGATCAATTCACCAATTTCCGTTAGTCCTACTGGAATTTCTCTTGTGCCAATGCGTTTCTCAGGCCGTGACTATCCTCTGGACAAAGAATCAGCGTGCCCGTATTTGGCCGTTGAAGCCCAGTTTGATCAATTCACCCATTTCCGTTAGTCCTACTGGAATTTCTCTTGTGCCAATGCGTTTCTCAGGCCGTGACTATCCTCTGGACAAAGAATCATCGTGCACGTTGGACGCGGTTTCAGCCCAGTTTGATCAATTCACCCATTTCCATTAGTCCTACTGGAATTTCTCTTGTGCCAATGCGTTTCTCAGGCCGTGACTATCCTCTGGACAAAGAATCAGCATGCCCGTATTTGGCCGTTTAAGCCCAGTTTGATCAATTCACCCATTTCCGTTAGTCCTACTGGAATTTCTCTTGTGCGAATGCGTTTCTCAGGCCGTGACTATCCTCTGGACAAAGAATCAGCGTGCCCGTATTTGGCCGTTTAAGCCCAGTTTGATCAATTCACCCATTTCCGTTAGTCCTACTGGAATTTCTCTTGTGCCAATGCGTTTCTCAGGCCGTGACTATCCTCTGGACAAAGAATCAGCGTGCCCGTATTTGGCCGTTTAAGCCCAGTTTGATCAATTCACCCATTTCCGTTAGTCCTACTGGAATTTCTCTTGTGCCAATGCGTTTCTCAGGCCGTGACTATCCTCTGGACAAACAATCAGCGTGCCCGTATTTGGCCGTTTAAGCCCAGTTTGATCAATTCACCCATTTCCGTTAGTCCTACTGGAATTTCTCTTGTGCGAATGCGTTTCTCAGGCCGTGACTATCCTCTGGACAAACAATCAGCGTGCCCGTATTTGGCCGTTTAAGCCCAGTTTGATCAATTCACCCATTTCCGTTAGTCCTACTGGAATTTCTCTTGTGCGATTGCGTTTCTCAGGCCGTGACTATCCTCTGGACAAAGAATCAGCGTGCCCGTATTTGGCCGTTTAAGCCCAGTTTGATCAATTCACCCATTTCCGTTAGTCCTACTGGAATTTCTCTTGTGCGAATGCGTTTCTCAGGCCGTGACTATCCTCTGGACAAAGAATCAGCGTGCCCGTAAGTCGCGGTTTCAGCCCAGTTTGATCAATTCACCCATTTCCGTTAGTCCTACTGGAATTTCTCTTGTGCGAATGCGTTTCTCAGGCCTTGACTATCCTCTGGACAAAGAATCAGCGTGCCCGTATTTGGCCGTTTAAGCCCAGTTTGATCAATTCACCCATTTCCGTTAGTCCTACTGGAATTTCTCTTGTGCGAATGCGTTTCTCAGGCCGTGACTATCCTCTGGATAAAGATTCAGCGGGCCCGTATTTGGCCGTTTAAGCCCAGTTTGATCAATTCACCCATTTCCGTTAGTCCTACTGGAATTTCTCTTGTGCGAATGCGTTTCTCAGGCCGTGACTATCCTCTGGATAAAGATTCAGCGTGCCCGTATTTGGCCGTTTAAGCCCAGTTTGATCAATTCACCCATTTCCGTTAGTCCTACTGGAATTTCTCTTGTGCCAATGCGTTTCTCAGGCCGTGACTATCCTCTGGACAAAGAATCAGCGTGCCCGTATTTGGCCGTTTAAGCCCAGTTTGATCAATTCACCCATTTCCGTTAGTGCTACTGGAATTTCTCTTGTGCCAATGCGTTTCTCAGGCCGTGACTATCCTCTGGACAAAGAATCAGCGTGCCCGTATTTGGCCGTTTAGGCCCAGTTTGATGAATTCACCCATTTCCGTTAGTCCTACTGGAATTTCTCTTGTGCGAATGCGTTTCTGAGGCCGTGACTATCCTCTGGACAAACAATCAGCGTGCCCGTATTTGGCCGTTTAAGCCCAGTTTGATCAATTCACCCATTTCCGTCAGTCCTACTGGAATTTCTCTTGTGCGAATGCGTTTCTCAGGCCGTGACTATCCTCTGGACAAAGAATCAGCGTGCCCGTATTTGGCCGTTTAAGCCCAGTTTGATCAATTCACCCTTTTCCATTAGTCCTACTGGAATTTCTCTTGTGCGAATGCGTTTCTCAGGCCGTGACTATCCTCTGGACAAAGAATCAGCGTGCCCGTATTTGGCCGTTTAAGCCCAGTTTGATCAATTCACCCATTTCCGTTAGTCCTACTGGAATTTCTCTTGTGCGAATGCGTTTCTCAGGCCGTGACTATCCTCTGGACAAAGAATCAGCGTGCCCGTATTTGGCCGTTTAGGCCCAGTTTGATCAATTCACCCATTTCCGTTAGTCCTACTGGAATTTCTCTTGTGCGACTGCGTTTCTGAGGCCGTGACTATCCTCTGGACAAACAATCAGCGTGCCCGTATTTGGCCGTTTAAGCCCAGTTTGATCAATTCACCCATTTCCGTTAGTCCTACTGGAATTTCTCTTGTGCCAATGCGTTTCTCAGGCCGTGACTATCCTCTGGACAAAGAATCAGCGTGCCCGTATTTGGCCGTTTAAGCCCAGTTTGATCAATTCACCCATTTCCGTTAGTCCTACTGGAATTTCTCTTGTGCCAATGCGCTTCTCAGGCCGTGACTATCCTCTGGACAAAGAATCAGCGTGCCCGTATTTGGCCGTTTAAGCCCAGTTTGATCAATTCACCCATTTCCGTTAGTCCTACTGGAATTTCTCTTGTGCGAATGCGTTTCTCAGGCCGTGACTATCCTCTGGACAAAGAATCAGCGTGCCCGTATTTGGCCGTTTAAGCCCAGTTTGATCAATTCACCCATTTCCGTTAGTCCTACTGGAATTTCTCTTGTGCGATTGCGTTTCTCAGGCCGTGACTATCCTCTGGACAAAGAATCAGCGTGCCCGTATTTGGCCGTTTAAGCCCAGTTTGATCAATTCACCCATTTCCGTTAGTCCTACTGGAATTTCTCTTGTGCCAATGCGTTTCTCAGGCCGTGACTATCCTCTGGACAAAGAATCAGCGTGCCCGTATTTGGCCGTTTAAGCCCAGTTTGATCAATTCACCCATTTCCGTTAGTCCTACTGGAATTTCTCTTGTGCCAATGCGTTTCTCAGGCCGTGACTATCCTCTGGACAAAGAATCAGCGTGCCCGTATTTGGCCGTTTAAGCTCAGTTTGATCAATTCACCCATTTCCGTTATTCCTACTGGAATTTCTCTTGTGCGAATGCGTTTCTCAGGCCGTGACTATCCTCTGGACAAAGAATCAGCGTGCCCGTATTTGGCCGTTTAAGCCCAGTTTGATCAATTCACCCTTTTCCATTAGTCCTACTGGAATTTCTCTTGTGCGAATGCGTTTCTCAGGCCGTGACTATCCTCTGGACAAAGAATCGGCGTGCCCGTATTTGGCCGTTTAAGCCCAGTTTGATCAATTCACCCATTTCCGTTAGTCCTACTGGAATTTCTCTTGTGCCAATGCGTTTCTCAGGCCGTGACTATCCTCTGGACAAAGAATCAGCGTGCCCGTATTTGGCCGTTTAGGCCCAGTTTGATCAATTCACCCATTTCCGTTAGTCCTACTGGAATTTCTCTTGTGCGAATGCGTTTCTCAGGCCGTGACTATCCTCTGGACAAAGAATCAGCGTGCCCGTATTTGGCCGTTTAAGCCCAGTTTGATCAATTCACCCATTTCCGTCAGTCCTACTGGAATTTCTCTTGTGCGAATGCGTTTCTCAGGCCGTGACTATCCTCTGGACAAAGAATCAGCGTGCCCGTATTTGGCCGTTTAAGCCCAGTTTGATCAATTCACCCTTTTCCATTAGTCCTACTGGAATTTCTCTTGTGCGAATGCGTTTCTCAGGCCGTGACTATCCTCTGGACAAAGAATCGGCGTGCCCGTATTTGGCCGTTTAAGCCCAGTTTGATCAATTCACCCATTTCCGTTAGTCCTACTGGAATTTCTCTTGTGCGAATGCGTTTCTCAGGCCGTGACTATCCTCTGGACAAAGAATCAGCGTGCCCGTATTTGGCCGTTTAGGCCCAGTTTGATGAATTCACCCATTTCCGTTAGTCCTACTGGAATTTCTCTTGTGCGAATGCGTTTCTCAGGCCGTGACTATCCTCTGGACAAACAATCAGCGTGCCCGTATTTGGCCGTTTAAGCCCAGTTTGATCAATTCACCCATTTCCGTTAGTCCTACTGGAATTTCTCTTGTGCCAATGCGTTTCTCAGGCCGTGACTATCCTCTGGACAAAGAATCAGCGTGCCCGTATTTGGCCGTTTAAGCCCAGTTTGATCAATTCACCCATTTCCGTTATTCCTACTGGAATTTCTCTTGTGCCAATGCGTTTCTCAGGCCGTGACTATCCTCTGGACAAAGAATCGGCGTGCCCGTATTTGGCCGTTTAAGCCCAGTTTGATCAATTCACCCTTTTCCATTAGTCCTACTGGAATTTCTCTTGTGCGAATGCGTTTCTCAGGCCGTGACTATCCTCTGGACAAAGAATCAGCGTGCCCGTATTAGGCCGTTTAGGCCCAGTTTGATCAATTCACCCATTTCCGTTAGTCCTACTGGAATTTCTCTTGTGCCAATGCGTTTCTCAGGCCGTGACTATCCTCTGGACAAAGAATCAGCGTGCCCGTATTTGGCCGTTTAAGCCCAGTTTGATCAATTCACCCATTTCCGTTAGTCCTGCTGGAATTTCTCTTGTGCCAATGCGTTTCTCAGGCCGTGACTATCCTCTGGACAAAGAATCAGCGTGCCCGTATTTGGCCGTTTAAGCCCAGTTTGATCAATTCACCCATTTCCGTTAGTCCTACTGGAATTTCTCTTGTGCCAATGCGTTTCTCAGGCCGTGACTATCCTCTGGACAAAGAATCATCGTGCACGTTGGACGCGGTTTCAGCCCAGTTTGATCAATTCACCCATTTCCATTAGTCCTACTGGAATTTCTCTTGTGCCAATGCGTTTCTCAGGCCGTGGCTATCCTCTGGACAAACAATCAGCGTGCCCGTATTTGGCCGTTTAAGCCCAGTTTGATCAATTCACCCATTTCCGTTAGTCCTACTGGAATTTCTCTTGTGCCAATGCGTTTCTCAGGCCGTGACTATCCTCTGGACAAACAATCAGCGTGCCCGTATTTGGCCGTTTAAGCCCAGTTTCTTCAATTCACCCATTTCCGTTAGTCCTACTGGAATTTCTCTTGTGCCAATGCGTTTCTCAGGCCGTGACTATCCTCTGGACAAAGAATCAGCGTGCCCGTATTTGGCCGTTTAAGCCCAGTTTGATCAATTCACCCTTTTCCATTAGTCCTACTGGAATTTCTCTTGTGCGAATGCGTTTCTCAGGCCGTGACTATCCTCTGGACAAAGAATCAGCGTGCCCGTATTTGGCCGTTTAAGCCCAGTTTGATCAATTCACCCATTTCCGTTATTCCTACTGGAATTTCTCTTGTGCCAATGCGTTTCTCAGGCCGTGACTATCCTCTGGACAAAGAATCAGCGTGCCCGTATTTGGCCGTTTAAGCCCAGTTTGATCAATTCACCCATTTCCGTTAGTCCTACTGGAATTTCTCTTGTGCGAATGCGTTTCTCAGGCCGTGACTATCCTCTGGACAAAGAATCAGCGTGCCCGTATTTGGCCGTTTAAGCCCAGTTTGATCAATTCACCCATTTCCGTTAGTCCTACTGGAATTTCTCTTGTGCGAATGCGTTTCTCAGGCCTTGACTATCCTCTGGACAAACAATCAGCGTGCCCGTATTTGGCCGTTTAAGCCCAGTTTGATCAATTCACCCATTTCCGTTATTCCTACTGGAATTTCTCTTGTGCCAATGCGTTTCTCAGGCCGTGACTATCCTCTGGACAAAGAATCAGCGTGCCCGTATTTGGCCGTTTAAGCCCAGTTTGATCAATTCACCCATTTCCGTTAGTCCTACTGGAATTTCTCTTGTGCCAATGCGTTTCTCAGGCCGTGACTATCCTCTGGACAAAGAATCAGCGTGCCCGTATTTGGCCGTTTAAGCCCAGTTTGATCAATTCACCCATTTCCGTTAGTCCTACTGGAATTTCTCTTGTGCCAATGCGTTTCTCAGGCCGTGACTATCCTCTGGACAAACAATCAGCGTGCCCGTATTTGGCCGTTTAAGCCCAGTTTGATCAATTCACCCATTTCCGTTAGTCCTACTGGAATTTCTCTTGTGCGAATGCGTTTCTCAGGCCGTGACTATCCTCTGGACAAAGAATCATCGTGCCCGTAGGACGCGGTTTCAGCCTAGTTTGATCAATTCACCCATTTCCGTTAGTCCTACTGGAATTTCTCTTGTGCCAATGCGTTTCTCAGGCCGTGACTATCCTCTGGACAAACAATCAGCGTGCCCGTATTTGGCCGTTTAAGCCCAGTTTGATCAATTCACCCATTTCCGTTAGTCCTACTGGAATTTCTCTTGTGCCAATGCGTTTCTCAGGCCGTGACTATCCTCTGGACAAAGAATCAGCGTGCCCGTATTTGGCCGTTTAAGCCCAGTTTGATCAATTCACCCATTTCCGTTATTCCTACTGGAATTTCTCTTGTGCGAATGCGTTTCTCAGGCCGTGACTATCCTCTGGACAAAGAATCAGCGTGCCAGTATTTGGCCGTCTAAGCCCAGTTTGATCAATTCACCCATTTCCGTTAGTCCTACTGGAATTTCTCTTGTGCCAATGCGTTTCTCAGGCCGTGACTATCCTCTGGACAAAGAATCAGCGTGCCCGTATTTGGCCGTTTAAGCCCAGTTTGATCAATTCACCCATTTCCGTTATTCCTACTGGAATTTCTCTTGTGCCAATGCGTTTCTCAGGCCGTGGCTATCCTCTGGACAAAGAATCAGCGTGCCCGTATTTGGCCGTTTAGGCCCAGTTTGATCAATTCACCCATTTCCGTTAGTCCTACTGGAATTTCTCTTGTGCCAATGCGTTTCTCAGGCCGTGACTATCCTCTGGACAAAGAATCAGCGTGCCCGTATTTGGCCGTTTAAGCCCAGTTTGATCAATTCACCCATTTCCGTTATTCCTACTGGAATTTCTCTTGTGCCAATGCGTTTCTCAGGCCGTGACTATCCTCTGGACAAAGAATCAGCGTGCCCGTATTTGGCCGTTGAAGCCCAGTTTGATCAATTCACCCATTTCCGTTAGTCCTACTGGAATTTCTCTTGTGCGAATGCGTTTCTCAGGCCGTGACTATCCTCTGGACAAACGATCAGCGTGCCCGTATTTGGCCGTTTGAGCCCAGTTTGATCAATTCACCCATTTCCGTTAGTCCTACTGGAATTTCTCTTGTGCGAATGCGTTTCTCAGGCCGTGACTATCCTCTGGACAAAGAATCAGCGTGCCCGTATTTGGCCGTTTAAGCCCAGTTTGATCAATTCACCCATTTCCGTTATTCCTACTGGAATTTCTCTTGTGCGAATGCGTTTCTCAGGCCGTGACTATCCTCTGGACAAAGAATCAGCGTGCCCGTATTTGGCCGTTTAAGCCCAGTTTGATCAGTTCACCCATTTCCGTTAGTCCTACTGGAATTTCTCTTGTGCGAATGCGTTTCTCAGGCCGTGACTATTCTCTGGACAAAGAATCAGCGTGCCCGTATTGGGCCGTTTAAGCCCAGTTTGATCAATTCACCCATTTCCGTTAGTCCTACTGGAATTTCTCTTGTGCCAATGCGTTTCTCAGGCCGTGACTATCCTCTGGACAAAGAATCAGCGTGCCCGTATTTGGCCGTTGAAGCCCAGTTTGATCAATTCACCCATTTCCGTTAGTCCTACTGGAATTTCTCTTGTGCGAATGCGTTTCTCAGGCCGTGACTATCCTCTGGACAAAGAATCAGCGTGCCCGTATTTGGCCGTTGAAGCCCAGTTTGATCAATTCACCCATTTCCGTTATTCCTACTGGAATTTCTCTTGTGCGAATGCGTTTATCAGGCCGTGACTATCCTCTGGACAAAGAATCAGCGTGCATGTATTTGGCCGTTTAAGCCCAGTTTGATCAATTCACCCATTTCCGTTAGTCCTACTGGAATTTCTCTTGTGCCAATGCGCTTCTCAGGCCGTGACTATCCTCTGGACAAAGAATCAGCGTGCCCGTATTTGGCCGTTTAAGCCCAGTTTGATCAATTCACCCATTTCCGTTATTCCTACTGGAATTTCTCTTGTGCGAATGCGTTTCTCAGGCCGTGACTATCCTCTGGACAAAGAATCAGCGTGCCCGTATTAGGCCGTTTAGGCCCAGCTTGATCAATTCACCCATTTCCGTTAGTCCTACTGGAATTTCTCTTGTGCGAATGCGTTTCTCAGGCCGTGACTATCCTCCGGACAAAGAATCAGCGTGCCCGTATTTGGCCGTTTGAGCCCAGTTTGATCAATTCACCCATTTCCGTTAGTCCTACTGGAATTTCTCTTGTGCCAATGCGTTTCTCAGGCCGTGACTATCCTCTGGACAAAGAATCAGCGTGCCCGTATTTGGCCGTTTAAGCCCAGTTTGATCAATTCACCCATTTCCGTTAGTCCTACTGGAATTTCTCTTGTGCCAATGCGTTTCTCAGGCCGTGACTATCCTCTGGACAAACAATCAGCGTGCCCGTATTTGGCCGTTTAAGCCCAGTTTGATCAATTCACCCATTTCCGTTAGTCCTACTGGAATTTCTCTTGTGCCAATGCGTTTCTCAGGCCGTGACTATCCTCTGGACAAAGAATCAGCGTGCCCGTATTTGGCCGTTTAAGCCCAGTTTGATCAATTCACCCATTTCCGTTAGTCCTACTGGAATTTCTCTTGTGCGAATACGTTTCTCAGGCCGTGACTATCCTCTGGACAAAGAATCAGCGTGCCCGTATTAGGCCGTTTAAGCCCAGTTTGATCAATTCACCCATTTCCGTTAGTCCTACTGGAATTTCTCTTGTGCCAATGCGTTTCTCAGGCCGTGGCTATCCTCTGGACAAAGAATCAGCGTGCCCGTATTTGGCCCTTTAGGCCCAGTTTGATCAATTCACCCATTTCCGTTAGTCCTACTGGAATTTCTCTTGTGCCAATGCGTTTCTCAGGCCGTGACTATCCTCTGGACAAAGAATCAGCGTGCCCGTATTTGGCCGTTTAAGCCCAGTTTGATCAATTCACCCATTTCCGTTAGTCCTACTGGAACTTCTCTTGTGCCAATGCGTTTCTCAGGCCGTGACTATCCTCTGGACAAAGAATCAGCGTGCCCGTATTTGGCCGTTTAAGCCCAGTTTGATCAATTCACCCATTTCCGTTAGTCCTACTGGAATTTCTCTTGTGCGAATGCGTTTCTCAGGCCGTGACTATCCTCTGGACAAAGAATCAGCGTGCCCGTATTTGGCCGTTGAAGCCCAGTTTGATCAATTCACCCATTTCCGTTAGTCCTACTGGAATTTCTCTTGTGCCAATGCGTTTCTCAGGCCGTGACTATCCTCTGGACAAACAATCAGCGTGCCCGTATTGGGCCGTTTCAGCCCAGTTTGATCAATTCACCCATTTCCGTTAGTCCTACTGGAATTTCTCTTGTGCCAATGCGTTTCTCAGGCCGTGACTATCCTCTGGACAAAGAATCAGCGTGCCCGTATTTGGCCGTTTAAGCCCAGTTTGATCAATTCACCCATTTCCGTTAGTCCTACTGGAATTTCTCTTGTTCCAATGCGTTTCTCAGGCCGTGACTATCCTCTGGACAAAGAATCAGCGTGCCCGTATTTGGCCGTTTAAGCCCAGTTTGATCAATTCACCCATTTCCGTTAGTCCTACTGGAATTTCTCTTGTGCGAATGCGTTTCTCAGGCCGTGACTATCCTCTGGACAAAGAATCAGCGTGCCCGTATTTGGCCGTTTAAGCCCAGTTTGATCAATTCACCCATTTCCGTTAGTCCTACTGGAACTTCTCTTGTGCCAATGCGTTTCTCAGGCCGTGACTATCCTCTGGACAAAGAATCAGCGTGCCCGTATTTGGCCGTTTAAGCCCAGTTTGATCAATTCACCCATTTCCGTTAGTCCTACTGGAATTTCTCTTGTGCGAATGCGTTTCTCAGGCCGTGACTATCCTCTGGACAAAGAATCAGCGTGCCCGTATTAGGCCGTTTAAGCCCAGTTTGATCAATTCACCCATTTCCGTTAGTCCTACTGGAATTTCTCTTGTGCGAATGCGTTTCTCAGGCCGTGACTATCCTCTGGACAAAGAATCAGCGTGCCCGTATTTGGCCGTTTAAGCCCAGCTTGATCAATTCACCCATTTCCGTTAGTCCTACTGGAATTTCTCTTGTGCGAATGCGTTTCTCAGGCCGTGACTATCCTCTGGACAAAGAATCAGCGTGCCCGTATTTGGCCGTTTAGGCCCAGTTTGATCAATTCACCCATTTCCGTTAGTCCTACTGGAATTTCTCTTGTGCCAATGCGTTTCTCAGGCCGTGACTATCCTCTGGACAAAGAATCAGCGTGCCCGTATTTGGCCGTTTAAGCCCAGTTTGATCAATTCACCCATTTCCGTTAGTCCTACTGGAATTTCTCTTGTGCGAATGCGTTTCTCAGGCCGTGACTATCCTCTGGACAAAGAATCAGCGTGCCCGTATTTGGCCGTTTAAGCCCAGTTTGATCAATTCACCCATTTCCGTTAGTCCTACTGGAATTTCTCTTGTGCCAATGCCTTTCTCAGGCCGTGACTATCCTCTGGACAAAGAATCAGCGTGCCCGTATTTGGCCGTTGAAGCCCAGTTTGATCAATTCACCCATTTCCGTTAGTCCTACTGGAATTTCTCTTGTGCCAATGCGTTTCTCAGGCCGTGACTATCCTCTGGACAAAGAATCACCGTGCCCGTAGGACGCGGTTTCAGCCCATTTTCTTCAATTCACCCAATTCCGTTAGTCCTACTGGAATTTCTCTTGTGCGAATGCGTTTCTCAGGCCGTGGCTATCCTCTGGACAAAGAATCAGCGTGCCCGTATTTGGCCGTTTAAGCCCAGTTTGATCAATTCACCCATTTCCGTTAGTCCTACTGGAATTTCTCTTGTGCGAATGCGTTTCTCAGGCCGTGACTATCCTCTGGACAAAGAATCAGCGTGCCCGTATTTGGCCGTTGAAGCCCAGTTTGATCAATTCACCCATTTCCGTTAGTCCTACTGGAACTTCTCTTGTGCCAATGCGTTTCTCAGGCCGTGACTATCCTCTGGACAAAGAATCAGCGTGCCCGTATTTGGCCGTTGAAGCCCAGTTTGATCAATTCACCCATTTCCGTTAGTCCTACTGGAATTTCTCTTGTGCCAATGCGTTTCTCAGGCCGTGACTATCCTCTGGACAAAGAATCAGCGTGCCCGTATTTGGCCGTTTAAGCCCAGTTTGATCAATTCACCCATTTCCGTTATTCCTACTGGAATTTCTCTTGTGCGAATGCGTTTCTCAGGCCGTGACTATCCTCTGGACAAAGAATCAGCGTGCCCGTATTTGGCCGTTTAAGCCCAGTTTGATCAATTCACCCATTTCCGTTAGTCCTACTGGAATTTCTCTTGTGCCAATGCGTTTCTCAGGCCGTGACTATCCTCTGGACAAAGAATCAGCGTGCCCGTAAGTCGCGGTTTCAGCCCAGTTTGATCAATTCACCCATTTCCGTTAGTCCTACTGGAATTTCTCTTGTGCCAATGCGTTTCTCAGGCCGTGACTATCCTCTGGACAAAGAATCAGCGTGCCCGTATTTGGCCGTTGAAGCCCAGTTTGATCAATTCACCCATTTCCGTTATTCCTACTGGAATTTCTCTTGTGCGAATGCGTTTCTCAGGCCGTGACTATCCTCTGGACAAAGAATCAGCGTGCCCGTATTTGGCCGTTTAAGCCCAGTTTGATCAATTCACCCATTTCCGTTTGTCCTACTGGAACTTCTCTTGTGCCAATGCGTTTCTCAGGCCGTGACTATCCTCTGGACAAAGAATCAGCGTGCCCGTATTTGGCCGTTGAAGCCCAGTTTGATCAATTCACCCATTTCCGTTATTCCTACTGGAATTTCTCTTGTGCGAATGCGTTTCTCAGGCCGTGACTATCCTCTGGACAAAGAATCAGCGTGCCCGTAGGACGCGGTTTCAGCCCAGTTTCTTCAATTCATCCATTTCCGTTAGTCCTACTGGAATTTCTCTTGTTCCAATGCGTTTCTCAGGCCGTGGCTATCCTCTGGACAAAGAATCAGCGTGCCCGTATTTGGCCGTTTAAGCCCAGTTTGATCAATTCACCCATTTCCGTTAGTCCTACTGGAATTTCTCTTGTGCCAATGCGTTTCTCAGGCCGTGACTATCCTCTGGACAAAGAATCAGCGTGCCCGTATTTGGCCGTTTAAGCCCAGTTTGATCAATTCACCCATTTCCGTTAGTCCTACTGGAATTTCTCTTGTGCCAATGCGCTTCTCAGGCCGTGACTATCCTCTGGACAAAGAATCAGCGTGCCCGTATTTGGCCGTTTAAGCCCAGTTTGATCAATTCACCCATTTCCGTGAGTCCCACTGGAATTTCTCTTGTGCGAATGCGTTTCTCAGGCCGTGACTATCCTCTGGACAAAGAATCAGCGTGCCCGTATTAGGCCGTTTAGGCCCAGTTTGATCAATTCACCCATTTCCGTTAGTCCTACTGGAATTTCTCTTGTGCCAATGCGTTTCTCAGGCCGTGACTATCCTCTGGACAAAGAATCAGCGTGCCCGTATTTTGCCGTTTAAGCCCAGTTTGATCAATTCACCCATTTCCGTTAGTCCTACTGGAATTTCTCTTGTGCCAATGCGTTTCTCAGGCCGTGACTATCCTCTGGACAAAGAATCAGCGTGCCCGTATTTGGCCGTTTAAGCCCAGTTTGATCAATTCACCCATTTCCGTTATTCCTACTGGAATTTCTCTTGTGCGAATGCGTTTCTCAGGCCGTGACTATCCTCTGGACAAAGAATCAGCGTGCCCGTATTTGGCCGTTTAGGCCCAGTTTGATCAATTCACCCATTTCCGTTAGTCCTACTGGAATTTCTCTTGTGCCAATGCGTTTCTCAGGCCGTGACTATCCTCTGGACAAAGAATCAGCGTGCCCGTATTTGGCCGTTTAAGCCCAGTTTGATCAATTCACCCATTTCCGTTAGTCCTACTGGAATTTCTCTTGTGCGAATGCGTTTCTCAGGCCGTGACTATCCTCTGGACAAAGAATCAGCGTGCCCGTATTTGGCCGTTTAAGCCCAGTTTGATCAATTCACCCATTTCCGTTAGTCCTACTGGAATTTCTCTTGTGCGAATGCGTTTCTCAGGCCGTGACTATCCTCTGGACAAAGAATCAGCGTGCCCGTATTTGGCCGTTTAAGCCCAGTTTGATCAATTCACCCATTTCCGTTAGTCCTACTGGAATTTCTCTTGTGCGAATGCGTTTCTCAGGCCGTGACTATCCTCTGGACAAAGAATCAGCGTGCCCGTATTTGGCCGTTTAAGCCCAGTTTGATCAATTCACCCATTTCCGTTATTCCTACTGGAATTTCTCTTGTGCCAATGCGTTTCTCAGGCCGTGACTATCCTCCGGACAAAGAATCAGCGTGCCCGTATTTGGCCGTTTAAGCCCAGTTTGATCAATTCACCCATTTCCGTTAGTCCTACTGGAATTTCTCTTGTGCGAATGCGTTTCTCAGGCCGTGACTATCCTCTGGACAAAGAATCAGCGTGCCCGTATTTGGCCGTTTAAGCCCAGTTTGATCAATTCACCCATTTCCGTTAGTGCTACTGGAATTTCTCTTGTGCGAATGCGTTTCTCAGGCCGTGACTATCCTCTGGACAAAGAATCAGCGTGCCCGTATTTGGCCGTTTAAGCCCAGTTTGATCAATTCACCCATTTCCGTTAGTCCTACTGGAATTTCTCTTGTGCCAATGCGTTTCTCAGGCCGTGACTATCCTCTGGACAAAGAATCAGCGTGCCCGTATTTGGCCGTTGAAGCCCAGTTTGATCAATTCACCCATTTCCGTTAGTCCTACTGGAATTTCTCTTGTGCCAATGCGTTTCTCAGGCCGTGACTATCCTCTGGACAAAGAATCAGCGTGCCCGTATTAGGCCGTTTAAGCCCAGTTTGATCAATTCACCCATTTCCGTTAGTCCTACTGGAATTTCTCTTGTGCCAATGCGTTTCTCAGGCCGTGACTATCCTCTGGACAAAGAATCATCGTGCCCGTATTTGGCCGTTTAAGCCCAGTTTCTTCAATTCACCCATTTCCGTTAGTCCTACTGGAATTTCTCTTGTGCGAATGCGTTTCTCAGGCCGTGACTATCCTCTGGACAAAGAATCAGCGTGCCCGTATTTGGCCGTTTAAGCCCAGTTTGATCAATTCACCCATTTCCGTTAGTCCTACTGGAACTTCTCTTGTGCCAATGCGTTTCTCAGGCCGTGACTATCCTCTGGACAAAGAATCAGCGTGCCCGTATTTTGCCGTTTAAGCCCAGTTTGATCAATTCACCCATTTCCGTTAGTCCTACTGGAATTTCTCTTGTGCGAATGCGTTTCTCAGGCCGTGACTATCCTCTGGACAAAGAATCAGCGTGCCCGTATTTGGCCGTTTAGGCCCAGTTTGATCAATTCACCCATTTCCGTTAGTCCTACTGGAATTTCTCTTGTGCCAATGCGTTTCTCAGGCCGTGACTATCCTCTGGACAAAGAATCAGCGTGCCCGTATTTGGCCGTTTAAGCCCAGTTTGATCAATTCACCCATTTCCGTTAGTCCTACTGGAATTTCTCTTGTGCCAATGCGTTTCTCAGGCCGTGACTATCCTCTGGACAAAGAATCAGCGTGCCCGTATTTGGCCGTTTAAGCCCAGTTTGATCAATTCACCCATTTCCGTTATTCCTACTGGAATTTCTCTTGTGCCAATGCGTTTCTCAGGCCGTGACTATCCTCTGGACAAAGAATCAGCGTGCCCGTATTTGGCCGTTTAAGCCCAGTTTGATCAATTCACCCATTTCCGTTAGTCCTACTGGAATTTCTCTTGTGCGAATGCGTTTCTCAGGCCGTGACTATCCTCTGGACAAAGAATCAGCGTGCCCGTATTAGGCCGTTTAAGCCCAGTTTGATCAATTCACCCATTTCCGTTAGTCCTACTGGAATTTCTCTTGTGCGAATGCGTTTCTCAGGCCGTGACTATCCTCTGGACAAAGAATCAGCGTGCCCGTATTTGGCCGTTTACGCCCAGCTTGATCAATTCACCCATTTCCGTTAGTCCTACTGGAATTTCTCTTGTGCCAATGCGTTTCTCAGGCCGTGACTATCCTCTGGACAAAGAATCAGCGTGCCCGTATTTGGCCGTTTAAGCCCAGTTTGATCAATTCACCCATTTCCGTTATTCCTACTGGAAATTCTCTTGTGCCAATGCCTTTCTCAGGCCGTGGCTGTCCTCCTGACAAAGAATCAGCGTGCCCGTATTTGGCCGTTTAAGCCCAGTTTGATCAATTCACCCATTTCCGTTATTCCTACTGGAATTTCTCTTTTGCTCATGCGTTTCTCAGGCCGTGACTATCCTCTGGACAAAGAATCAGTGTGCCCGTATTTGGCCGTTTAAGCCCAGTTTGATCAATTCACCCATTTCTGTTAGTCCTACTGGAATTTCTCTTGTGCGAATGCGTTTCTCAGGCCGTGACTATCCTCTGGACAAAGAATCAGCGTGCCCGTATTTGGCCGTTGAAGCCCAGTTTGATCAATTCACCCATTTCCGTTAGTCCTACTGGAATTTCTCTTGTGCCAATGCGTTTCTCAGGCCGTGACTATCCTCTGGACAAAGAATCAGCGTGCCCGTATTTGGCCGTTTAAGCCCAGTTTGATCAATTCACCCATTTCCGTTAGTCCTACTGGAATTTCTCTTGTGCCAATGCGTTTCTCAGGCCGTGGCTATCCTCCTGACAAAGAATCAGCGTGCCCGTATTTGGCCGTTTAAGCCCAGTTTGATCAATTCACCCATTTCCGTTATTCCTACTGGAATTTCTCTTGTGCTCATGCGTTTCTCAGGCCGTGACTATCCTCTGGACAAAGAATCAGCGTGCCCGTATTTGGCCGTTTAAGCCCAGTTTGATCAATTCACCCATTTCCGTTAGTCCTACTGGAATTTCTCTTGTGCCAATGCGTTTCTCAGGCCGTGACTATCCTCTGGACAAAGAATCAGCGTGCCCGTATTTGGCCGTTTAAGCCCAGTTTGATCAATTCACCCATTTCCGTTATTCCTACTGGAAATTCTCTTGTGCCAATGCGTTTCTCAGGCCGTGGCTATCCTCTGGACAAAGAATCAGCGTGCCCGTATTTGGCCGTTCAAGCCCAGTTTGATCAATTCACCCATTTCCGTTAGTCCTACTGGAATTTCTCTTGTGCCAATGCGTTTCTCAGGCCGTGACTATCCTCTGGACAAAGAATCAGCGTGCCCGTATTTGGCCGTTTAAGCCCAGTTTGATCAATTCACCCATTTCCGTTAGTCCTACTGGAATTTCTCTTGTGCCAATGCCTTTCTCAGGCCGTGGCTATCCTCTGGACAAAGAATCAGCGTGCCCGTATTTGGCCGTTTAAGCCCAGTTTGATCAATTCACCCATTTCCGTTAGTCCTACTGGAATTTCTCTTGTGCCAATGCGTTTCTCAGGCCGTGACTATCCTCTGGACAAAGAATCAGCGTGCCCGTATTTGGCCGTTTAAGCCCAGTTTGATCAATTCACCCATTTCCGTTAGTCCTACTGGAATTTCTCTTGTGCCAATGCCTTTCTCAGGCCGTGACTATCCTCTGGACAAAGAATCAGCGTGCCCGTATTTGGCCGTTCAAGCCCAGTTTGATCAATTCACCCATTTCCGTTAGTCCTACTGGAATTTCTCTTGTGCCAATGCGTTTCTCAGGCCGTGACTATCCTCTGGACAAAGAATCAGCGTGCCAGTATTTGGCCGTTTAAGCCCAGCTTGATCAATTCACCCATTTCCGTTATTCCTACTGGAATTTCTCTTGTGCCAATGCGTTTCTCAGGCCGTGACTATCCTCTGGACAAAGAATCAGCGTGCCCGTATTTGGCCGTTTAAGCCCAGTTTGATCAATTCACCCATTTCCGTTAGTCCTACTGGAAATTCTCTTGTGCCAATGCGTTTCTCAGGCCGTGGCTATCCTCCTGACAAAGAATCAGCGTGCCCGTATTTGGCCGTTTAAGCCCAGTTTGATCAATTCACCCATTTCCGTTATTCCTACTGGAATTTCTCTTGTGCCAATGCGTTTCTCAGGCCGTGACTATCCTCTGGACAAAGAATCAGCGTGCCCGTATTTGGCCGTTTAAGCCCAGTTTGATCAATTCACCCATTTCCGTTAGTCCTACTGGAATTTCTCTTGTGCCAATGCGTTTCTCAGGCCGTGACTATCCTCTGGACAAAGAATCAGCGTGCCCGTATTTGGCCGTTTAAGCCCAGTTTGATCAATTCACCCATTTCCGTTATTCCTACTGGAAATTCTCTTGTGCCAATGCGTTTCTCAGGCCGTGGCTATCCTCCTGACAAAGAATCAGCGTGCCCGTATTTGGCCGTTTAAGCCCAGTTTGATCAATTCACCCATTTCCGTTATTCCTACTGGAATTTCTCTTGTGCTCATGCGTTTCTCAGGCCGTGGCTATCCTCCTGACAAAGAATCAGCGTGCCCGTATTTGGCCGTTTAAGCCCAGTTTGATCAATTCACCCATTTCCGTTATTCCTACTGGAATTTCTCTTGTGCCAATGCGTTTCTCAGGCCGTGACTATCCTCTGGACAAAGAATCAGCGTGCCCGTATTTGGCCGTTGAAGCCCAGTTTGATCAATTCACCCATTTCCGTTAGTCCTACTGGAATTTCTCTTGTGCCAATGCGTTTCTCAGGCCGTGACTATCCTCTGGACAAAGAATCAGCGTGCCCGTATTTGGCCGTTTAAGCCCAGTTTGATCAATTCACCCATTTCCGTTAGTCCTACTGGAATTTCTCTTGTGCCAATGCGTTTCTCAGGCCGTGACTATCCTCTGGACAAAGAATCAGCGTGCCCGTATTAGGCCGTTTAAGCCCAGTTTGATCAATTCACCCATTTCCGTTAGTCCTACTGGAATTTCTCTTGTGCGAATGCGTTTCTCAGGCCGTGACTATCCTCTGGACAAAGAATCAGCGTGCCCGTATTTGGCCGTTTAAGCCCAGTTTGATCAATTCACCCATTTCCGTTAGTCCTACTGGAAATTCTCTTGTGCGAATGCGTTTCTCAGGCCGTGGCTATCCTCCTGACAAAGAATCAGCGTGCCCGTATTTGGCCGTTTAAGCCCAGTTTGATCAATTCACCCATTTCCGTTATTCCTACTGGAATTTCTCTTGTGCTCATGCGTTTCTCAGGCCGTGACTATCCTCTGGACAAAGAATCAGCGTGCCCGTATTTGGCCGTTTAAGCCCAGTTTGATCAATTCACCCATTTCCGTTAGTCCTACTGGAATTTCTCTTGTGCCAATGCGTTTCTCAGGCCGTGACTATCCTCTGGACAAAGAATCAGCGTGCCCGTATTTGGCCGTTTAAGCCCAGTTTGATCAATTCACCCATTTCCGTTATTCCTACTGGAAATTTTCTTGTGCCAATGCGTTTCTCAGGCCGTGGCTATCCTCCTGACAAAGAATCAGCGTGCCCGTATTTGGCCGTTTAAGCCCAGTTTGATCAATTCACCCATTTCCGTTATTCCTACTGGAATTTCTCTTGTGCGAATGCGTTTCTCAGGCCGTGACTATCCTCTGGACAAAGAATCAGCGTGCCCGTATTTGGCCGTTTAAGCCCAGTTTGATCAATTCACCCATTTCCGTTAGTCCTACTGGAATTTCTCTTGTGCCAATGCGTTTCTCAGGCCGTGACTATCCTCTGGACAAAGAATCAGCGTGCCCGTATTTGGCCGTTTAAGCCCAGTTTGATCAATTCACCCATTTCCGTTATTCCTACTGGAAATTCTCTTGTGCCAATGCGTTTCTCAGGCCGTGGCTATCCTCTGGACAAAGAATCAGCGTGCCCGTATTTGGCCGTTTGAGCCCAGTTTGATCAATTCACCCATTTCCGTTAGTCCTACTGGAATTCCTCTTCTGCCAATGCGTTTCTCAGGCCGTGACTATCCTCTGGACAAAGAATCAGCGTGCCCGTATTTGGCCGTTGAAGCCCAGTTTGATCAATTCACCCATTTCCGTTAGTCCTACTGGAATTTCTCTTGTGCCAATGCGTTTCTCAGGCCGTGACTATCCTCTGGACAAAGAATCAGCGTGCCCGTATTTGGCCGTTTAAGCCCAGTTTGATCAATTCACCCATTTCCGTTAGTCCTACTGGAATTTCTCTTGTGCCAATGCGTTTCTCAGGCCGTGACTATCCTCTGGACAAAGAATCAGCGTGCCCGTATTAGGCCGTTTAAGCCCAGTTTGATCAATTCACCCATTTCCGTTAGTCCTACTGGAATTTCTCTTGTGCCAATGCGTTTCTCAGGCCGTGACTATCCTCTGGACAAAGAATCAGCGTGCCCGTATTTGGCCGTTTAAGCCCAGTTTGATCAATTCACCCATTTCCGTTAGTCCTACTGGAAATTCTCTTGTGCGAATGCGTTTCTCAGGCCGTGGCTATCCTCCTGACAAAGAATCAGCGTGCCCGTATTTGGCCGTTTAAGCCCAGTTTGATCAATTCACCCATTTCCGTTATTCCTACTGGAATTTCTCTTGTGCTCATGCGTTTCTCAGGCCGTGACTATCCTCTGGACAAAGAATCAGCGTGCCCGTATTTGGCCGTTTAAGCCCAGTTTGATCAATTCACCCATTTCCGTTAGTCCTACTGGAATTTCTCTTGTGCCAATGCGTTTCTCAGGCCGTGACTATCCTCTGGACAAAGAATCAGCGTGCCCGTATTTGGCCGTTTAAGCCCAGTTTGATCAATTCACCCATTTCCGTTATTCCTACTGGAAATTTTCTTGTGCCAATGCGTTTCTCAGGCCGTGGCTATCCTCCTGACAAAGAATCAGCGTGCCCGTATTTGGCCGTTTAAGCCCAGTTTGATCAATTCACCCATTTCCGTTATTCCTACTGGAATTTCTCTTGTGCGAATGCGTTTCTCAGGCCGTGACTATCCTCTGGACAAAGAATCAGCGTGCCCGTATTTGGCCGTTTAAGCCCAGTTTGATCAATTCACCCATTTCCGTTAGTCCTACTGGAATTTCTCTTGTGCCAATGCGTTTCTCAGGCCGTGACTATCCTCTGGACAAAGAATCAGCGTGCCCGTATTTGGCCGTTTAAGCCCAGTTTGATCAATTCACCCATTTCCGTTATTCCTACTGGAAATTCTCTTGTGCCAATGCGTTTCTCAGGCCGTGACTATCCTCTGGACAAAGAATCAGCGTGCCCGTATTTGGCCGTTTGAGCCCAGTTTGATCAATTCACCCATTTCCGTTAGTCCTACTGGAATTCCTCTTCTGCCAATGCGTTTCTCAGGCCGTGACTATCCTCTGGACAAAGAATCAGCGTGCCCGTATTTGGCCGTTTAAGCCCAGTTTGATCAATTCACCCATTTCCGTTAGTCCTACTGGAATTTCTCTTGTGCCAATGCCTTTCTCAGGCCGTGGCTATCCTCTGGACAAAGAATCAGCGTGCCCGTATTTGGCCGTTTAAGCCCAGTTTGATCAATTCACCCATTTCCGTTAGTCCTACTGGAATTTCTCTTGTGCCAATGCGTTTCTCAGGCCGTGACTATCCTCTGGACAAAGAATCAGCGTGCCCGTATTTGGCCGTTTAAGCCCAGTTTGATCAATTCACCCATTTCCGTTAGTCCTACTGGAATTTCTCTTGTGCCAATGCCTTTCTCAGGCCGTGGCTATCCTCTGGACAAAGAATCAGCGTGCCCGTATTTGGCCGTTTAAGCCCAGTTTGATCAATTCACCCATTTCCGTTAGTCCTACTGGAATTTCTCTTGTGCCAATGCGTTTCTCAGGCCGTGACTATCCTCTGGACAAAGAATCAGCGTGCCCGTATTTGGCCGTTTAAGCCCAGTTTGATCAATTCACCCATTTCCGTTAGTCCTACTGGAATTTCTCTTGTGCCAATGCCTTTCTCAGGCCGTGACTATCCTCTGGACAAAGAATCAGCGTGCCCGTATTAGGCCGTTTAAGCCCAGTTTGATCAATTCACCCATTTCCGTTAGTCCTACTGGAATTTCTCTTGTGCCAATGCGTTTCTCAGGCCGTGACTGTCCTCTGGACAAAGAATCAGCGTGCCCGTATTTGGCCGTTTAAGCCCAGTTTGATCAATTCACCCATTTCCGTTAGTCCTACTGGAATTTCTCTTGTGCGAATGCGTTTCTCAGGCCGTGACTATCCTCTGGACAAAGAATCAGCGTGCCCGTATTTGGCCGTTTAAGCCCAGTTTGATCAATTCACCCATTTCCGTTAGTCCTACTGGAATTTCTCTTGTGCCAATGCGTTTCTCAGGCCGTGACTATCCTCTGGACAAAGAATCGGCGTGCCCGTATTTGGCCGTTTAAGCCCAGTTTGATCAATTCACCCATTTCCGTTATTCCTACTGGAAATTCTCTTGTGCCAATGCCTTTCTCAGGCCGTGGCTATCCTCTGGACAAAGAATCAGCGTGCCCGTATTTGGCCGTTTGAGCCCAGTTTGATCAATTCACCCATTTCCGTTATTCCTACTGGAATTTCTCTTGTGCCAATGCGTTTCTCAGGCCGTGACTATCCTCTGGACAAAGAATCAGCGTGCCCGTATTTGGCCGTTTAAGCCCAGTTTGATCAATTCACCCATTTCCGTTATTCCTACTGGAATTTCTCTTGTGCCAATGCGTTTCTCAGGCCGTGACTATCCTCTGGACAAAGAATCAGCGTGCCCGTATTTGGCCGTTGAAGCCCAGTTTGATCAATTCACCCATTTCCGTTAGTGCTACTGGAATTTCTCTTGTGCCAATGCGTTTCTCAGGCCGTGACTATCCTCTGGACAAAGAATCAGCGTGCCCGTATTTGGCCGTTTAAGCCCAGTTTGATCAATTCACCCATTTCCGTTATTCCTACTGGAATTTCTCTTGTGCCAATGCGTTTCTCAGGCCGTGACTATCCTCTGGACAAACAATCAGCGTGCCCGTATTAGGCCGTTTAAGCCCAGTTTGATCAATTCACCCATTTCCGTTAGTCCTACTGGAATTTCTCTTGTGCGAATGCGTTTCTCAGGCCGTGACTATCCTCTGGACAAAGAATCAGCGTGCCCGTATTTGGCCGTTCAAGCCCAGTTTGATCAATTCACCGATTTCTGTTAGTCCTACTGGAATTTCTCTTGTGCCAATTCGTTTCTCAGGCCGTGACTATCCTCTGGACAAAGAATCAGCGTGCCCGTATTTGGCCGTTTAAGCCCAGTTTGATCAATTCACCCATTTCCGTTAGTCCTACTGGAATTTCTCTTGTGCCAATGCGTTTCTCAGGCCGTGACTGTCCTCTGGACAAAGAATCAGCGTGCCCGTATTTGGCCGTTTAAGCCCAGTTTGATCAATTCACCCATTTCCGTTAGTGCTACTGGAATTTCTCTTGTGCGAATGCGGTTCTCAGGCCGTGACTATCCTCTGGACAAAGAATCAGCGTGCCCGTATTTGGCCGTTTAAGCCCAGTTTGATCAATTCACCCATTTCCGTTAGTCCTACTGGAATTTCTCTTGTGCCAATGCGTTTCTCAGGCCGTGACTATCCTCTGGACAAAGAATCAGCGTGCCCGTATTTGGCCGTTTGAGCCCAGTTTGATCAATTCACCCATTTCCGTTAGTCCTACTGGAATTTCTCTTGTGCCAATGCGTTTCTCAGGCCGTGACTATCCTCTGGACAAAGAATCAGCGTGCCCGTATTTGGCCGTTCAAGCCCAGTTTGATCAATTCACCCATTTCCGTTAGTCCTACTGGAATTTCTCTTGTGCGAATGCGTTTCTCAGGCCGTGACTATCCTCTGGACAAAGAATCAGCGTGCCCGTATTTGGCCGTTGAAGCCCAGTTTGATCAATTCACCCATTTCCGTTATTCCTACTGGAAATTCTCTTGTGCCAATGCCTTTCTCAGGCCGTGGCTATCCTCTGGACAAAGAATCAGCGTGCCCGTATTTGGCCGTTTGAGCCCAGTTTGATCAATTCACCCATTTCCGTTAGTCCTACTGGAATTTCTCTTGTGCCAATGCGTTTCTCAGGCCGTGACTATCCTCTGGACAAAGAATCAGCGTGCCCGTATTTGGCCGTTTAAGCCCAGTTTGATCAATTCACCCATTTCCGTTATTCCTACTGGAATTTCTCTTGTGCGAATGCGTTTCTCAGGCCGTGACTATCCTCTGGACAAAGAATCAGCGTGCCCGTATTTGGCCGTTTAAGCCCAGTTTGATCAATTCACCCATTTCCGTTAGTGCTACTGGAATTTCTCTTGTGCCAATGCGTTTCTCAGGCCGTGACTATCCTCTGGACAAAGAATCAGCGTGCCCGTATTTGGCCGTTTAAGCCCAGTTTGATCAATTCACCCATTTCCGTTATTCCTACTGGAATTTCTCTTGTGCCAATGCGTTTCTCAGGCCGTGACTATCCTCTGGACAAAGAATCAGCGTGCCCGTATTAGGCCGTTTAAGCCCAGTTTGATCAATTCACCCATTTCCGTTAGTCCTACTGGAATTTCTCTTGTGCCAATGCGTTTCTCAGGCCGTGACTATCCTCTGGACAAAGAATCAGCGTGCCCGTATTTGGCCGTTTAAGCCCAGTTTGATCAATTCACCCATTTCCGTTAGTCCTACTGGAATTTCTCTTGTGCCAATTCGTTTCTCAGGCCGTGACTATCCTCTGGACAAAGAATCAGCGTGCCCGTATTTGGCCGTTTAAGCCCAGTTTGATCAATTCACCCATTTCCGTTAGTCCTACTGGAATTTCTCTTGTGCCAATGCGTTTCTCAGGCCGTGACTGTCCTCTGGACAAAGAATCAGCGTGCCCGTATTTGGCCGTTTAAGCCCAGTTTGATCAATTCACCCATTTTCCGTTAGTCCTACTGGAATTTCTCTTGTGCGAATGCGGTTCACAGGCCGTGACTATCCTCTGGACAAAGAATCAGCGTGCCCGTATTTGGCCGTTTAAGCCCAGTTTGATCAATTCACCCATTTCCGTTAGTCCTCCTGGAATTTCTCTTGTGCGAATGCGTTTCTCAGGCCGTGACTATCCTCTGGACAAAGAATCAGCGTGCCCGTATTTGGCCGTTGAAGCCCAGTTTGATCAATTCACCCATTTCCGTTAGTCCTACTGGAATTTCTCTTGTGCCAATGCCTTTCTCAGGCCGTGGCTATCCTCTGGACAAAGAATCAGCGTGCCCGTATTTGGCCGTTGAAGCCCAGTTTGATCAATTCACCCATTTCCGTTAGTGCTACTGGAATTTCTCTTGTGCTCATGCGTTTCTCAGGCCGTGACTATCCTCTGGACAAAGAATCAGCGTGCCCGTATTTGGCCGTTTAAGCCCAGTTTGATCAATTCACCCATTTCCGTTAGTCCTACTGGAATTTCTCTTGTGCCAATGCGTTTCTCAGGCCGTGACTATCCTCTGGACAAAGAATCAGCGTGCCCGTATTTGGCCGTTTAAGCCCAGTTTGATCAATTCACGCATTTCCGTTAGTCCTACTGGAATTTCTCTTGTGCGAATGCGTTTCTCAGGCCGTGACTATCCTCTGGACAAAGAATCAGCGTGCCCGTATTTGGCCGTTTAAGCCCAGTTTGATCAATTCACCCATTTCCGTTAGTCCTACTGGAATTTCTCTTGTGCGAATGCGTTTCTCAGGCCGTGACTATCCTCTGGACAAAGAATCAGCGTGCCCGTATTAGGCCGTTTAAGCCCAGTTTGATCAATTCACCCATTTCCGTTAGTCCTACTGGAATTTCTCTTGTGCGAATGCGTTTCTCAGGCCGTGACTATCCTCTGGACAAAGAATCAGCGTGCCCGTATTAGGCCGTTTAAGCCCAGTTTGATCAATTCACCCATTTCCGTTAGTCCTACTGGAATTTCTCTTGTGCGAATGCGTTTCTCAGGCCGTGACTATCCTCTGGACAAAGAATCAGCGTGCCCGTATTTGGCCGTTTAAGCCCAGTTTGATCAATTCACCCATTTCCGTTAGTCCTACTGGAATTTCTCTTGTGCCAATTCGTTTCTCAGGCCGTGACTATCCTCTGGACAAAGAATCAGCGTGCCCGTATTTGGCCGTTTAAGCCCAGTTTGATCAATTCACCCATTTCCGTTAGTCCTACTGGAATTTCTCTTGTGCGAATGCGTTTCTCAGGCCGTGACTATCCTCTGGACAAAGAATCAGCGTGCCCGTATTTGGCCGTTTAAGCCCAGTTTGATCAATTCACCCATTTCCGTTAGTCCTACTGGAATTTCTCTTGTGCCAATGCGTTTCTCAGGCCGTGACTATCCTCTGGACAAAGAATCAGCGTGCCCGTATTTGGCCGTTTAAGCCCAGTTTGATCAATTCACCCATTTCCGTTAGTCCTACTGGAATTTCTCTTGTGCCAATGCGTTTCTCAGGCCGTGACTATCCTCTGGACAAAGAATCAGCGTGCCCGTATTTGGCCGTTTAAGCCCAGTTTGATCAATTCACCCATTTCCGTTATTCCTACTGGAATTTCTCTTGTGCGAATGCGTTTCTCAGGCCGTGACTATCCTCTGGACAAAGAATCATCGTGCCCGTAGGACGCGGTTTCAGCCCAGTTTCTTCAATTCACCCATTTCCGTTAGTCCTACTGGAATTTCTCTTGTGCCAATGCGTTTCTCAGGCCGTGACTATCCTCTGGACAAAGAATCAGCGTGCCCGTATTTGGCCGTTTAAGCCCAGTTTGATCAATTCACCCATTTCCGTTAGTCCTACTGGAATTTCTCTTGTGCGAATGCGTTTCTCAGGCCGTGGCTATCCTCTGGACAAAGAATCAGCGTGCCCGTATTTGGCCGTTTAAGCCCAGTTTGATCAATTCACCCATTTCCGTTAGTCCTACTGGAATTTCTCTTGTGCCAATGCGTTTCTCAGGCCGTGACTATCCTCTGGACAAACAATCAGCGTGCCCGTATTTGGCCGTTTAAGCCCAGTTTGATCAATTCACCCATTTCCGTTAGTCCTACTGGAATTTCTCTTGTGCCAATGCGTTTCTCAGGCCGTGACTATCCTCTGGACAAAGAATCGGCGTGCCCGTATTTGGCCGTTTAAGCCCAGTTTGATCAATTCACCCATTTCCGTTAGTCCTACTGGAATTTCTCTTGTGCCAATGCGTTTCTCAGGCCGTGACTATCCTCTGGACAAAGAATCAGCGTGCCCGTATTGGGCCGTTTAAGCCCAGTTTGATCAATTCACCCATTTCCGTTAGTCCTACTGGAATTTCTCGTGTGCCAATGCGTTTCTCAGGCCGTGACTATCCTCTGGACAAAGAATCAGCGTGCCCGTATTTGGCCGTTTGAGCCCAGTTTGATCAATTCACCCATTTCCGTTAGTCCTACTGGAATTTCTCTTGTGCCAATGCGTTTCTCAGGCCGTGACTATCCTCTGGACAAAGAATCAGCGTGCCCGTATTTGGCCGTTTAAGCCCAGTTTGATCAATTCACCCATTTCCGTTAGTCCTACTGGAATTTCTCTTGTGCCAATGCGTTTCTCAGGCCGTGACTATCCTCTGGACAAAGAATCAGCGTGCCCGTATTTGGCCGTTTAAGCCCAGTTTGATCAATTCACCCATTTCCGTTAGTCCTACTGGAATTTCTCTTGTGCCAATGCGTTTCTCAGGCCGTGACTATCCTCTGGACAAAGAATCAGCGTGCCCGTATTTGGCCCTTTAGGCCCAGTTTGATCAATTCACCCATTTCCGTTAGTCCTACTGGAATTTCTCTTGTGCGAATGCGTTTCTCAGGCCGTGACTATCCTCTGGACAAAGAATCAGCGTGCCCGTATTAGGCCGTTTAAGCCCAGTTTGATCAATTCACCCATTTCCGTTAGTCCTATTGGAATTTCTCTTGTGCCAATGCGTTTCTCAGGCCGTGACTATCCTCTGGACAAAGAATCAGCGTGCCCGTATTTGGCCGTTTAAGCCCAGTTTGATCAATTCACCCATTTCCGTTAGTCCTACTGGAATTTCTCTTGTGCGAATGCGTTTCTCAGGCCGTGACTATCCTCTGGACAAAGAATCGGCGTGCCCGTATTTGGCCGTTTAAGCCCAGTTTGATCAATTCACCCATTTCCGTTAGTCCCACTGGAATTTCTCTTGTGCCAATGCGTTTTTCAGGCCGTGACTATCCTCTGGACAAAGAATCAGCGTGCCCGTATTTGGCCGTTTAAGCCCAGTTTGATCAATTCACCCATTTCCGTTAGTGCTACTGGAATTTCTCTTGTGCGAATGCGTTTCTCAGGCCGTGACTATCCTCTGGACAAAGAATCAGCGTGCCCGTATTTGGCCGTTTAAGCCCAGTTTGATCAATTCACCCATTTCCGTTAGTCCTACTGGAATTTCTCTTGTGCCAATGCGTTTCTCAGGCCGTGACTAACCTCTGGACAAAGAATCAGCGTGCCCGTATTTGGCCGTTTAAGCCCAGTTTGATCAATTCACCCATTTCCGTTAGTCCTACTGGAATTTCTCTTGTGCGAATGCGTTTCTCAGGCCGTGACTATCCTCTGGACAAAGAATCAGCGTGCCCGTATTAGGCCGTTTAAGCCCAGTTTGATCAATTCACCCATTTCCGTTAGTCCTATTGGAATTTCTCTTGTGCCAATGCGTTTCTCAGGCCGTGACTATCCTCTGGACAAACAAACAGCGTGCCCGTATTTGGCCGTTTAAGCCCAGTTTGATCAATTCACCCATTTCCGTTAGTCCTACTGGAATTTCTCTTGTGCCAATGCGTTTCTCAGGCCGTGACTATCCTCTGGACAAAGAATCAGCGTGCCCGTATTTGGCCGTTTAAGCCCAGTTTGATCAATTCACCCATTTCCGTTAGTCCTACTGGAATTTCTCTTGTGCGAATGCGTTTCTCAGGCCGTGACTATCCTCTGGACAAAGAATCAGCGTGCCCGTATTTGGCCGTTGAAGCCCAGTTTGATCAATTCACCCATTTCCGTTAGTCCTACTGGAATTTCTCTTGTGCCAATGCGTTTCTCAGGCCGTGACTATCCTCTGGACAAAGAATCAGCGTGCCCGTATTTGGCCGTTTAAGCCCAGTTTGATCAATTCACCCATTTCCGTTAGTCCTACTGGAATTTCTCTTGTGCCAATGCGTTTCTCAGGCCGTGACTATCCTCTGGACAAAGAATCAGCGTGCCCGTATTAGGCCGTTTAAGCCCAGTTTGATCAATTCACCCATTTCCGTTAGTCCTACTGGAATTTCTCTTGTGCCAATGCGGTTCTCAGGCCGTGACTATCCTCTGGACAAAGAATCAGCGTGCCCGTATTTGGCCGTTTAAGCCCAGTTTGATCAATTCACCCATTTCCGTTAGTCCTACTGGAATTTCTCTTGTGCCAATGCGTTTCTCAGGCCGTGACTATCCTCTGGACAAAGAATCAGCGTGCCCGTATTTGGCCGTTTAAGCCCAGTTTGATCAATTCACCCATTTCCGTTAGTCCTACTGGAATTTCTCTTGTGCCAATGCGTTTCTCAGGCCGTGACTATCCTCTGGACAAACAAACAGCGTGCCCGTATTTGGCCGTTTAGGCCCAGTTTGATCAATTCACCCATTTCCGTTAGTCCTACTGGAATTTCTCTTGTGCGAATGCGTTTCTCAGGCCGTGACTATCCTCTGGACAAAGAATCAGCGTGCCCGTATTTGGCCGTTTAAGCCCAGTTTGATCAATTCACCCATTTCCGTTAGTCCTCCTGGAATTTCTCTTGTGCGAATGCGTTTCTCAGGCCGTGACTATCCTCTGGACAAAGAATCAGCGTGCCCGTATTTGGCCGTTTAAGCCCAGTTTGATCAATTCACCCATTTCCGTTAGTCCTACTGGAATTTCTCTTGTGCCAATGCGTTTCTCAGGCCGTGACTATCCTCTGGACAAAGAATCAGCGTGCCCGTATTTGGCCGTTGAAGCCCAGTTTGATCAATTCACCCATTTCCGTTAGTCCTACTGGAATTTCTCTTGTGCGAATGCGTTTCTCAGGCCGTGACTATCCTCTGGACAAAGAATCATCTTGCCCGTAGGACGCGGTTTCAGCCCAGTTTCTTCAATTCACCCATTTCCGTTAGTCCTACTGGAATTTCTCTTGTGCGAATGCGTTTCTCAGGCCGTGACTATCCTCTGGACAAACAATCAGCGTGCCCGTATTTGGCCGTTTAAGCCCAGTTTGATCAATTCACCCATTTCCGTTAGTCCTACTGGAATTTCTCTTGTGCGAATGCGTTTCTCAGGCCGTGGCTATCCTCTGGACAAACAAACAGCGTGCCCGTATTTGGCCGTTTAGGCCCAGTTTGATCAATTCACCCATTTCCGTTAGTCCTACTGGAATTTCTCTTGTGCCAATGCGTTTCTCAGGCCGTGACTATCCTCTGGACAAAGAATCAGCGTGCCCGTATTTGGCCGTTTAAGCCCAGTTTGATCAATTCACCCATTTCCGTTAGTCCTACTGGAATTTCTCTTGTGCCAATGCGTTTCTCAGGCCGTGACTATCCTCTGGACAAAGAATCAGCGTGCCCGTATTTGGCCGTTTAAGCCCAGTTTGATCAATTCACCCATTTCCGTTAGTCCTACTGGAATTTCTCTTGTGCCAATGCGTTTCTCAGGCCGTGACTATCCTCTGGACAAAGAATCAGCGTGCCCGTATTTGGCCGTTTAAGCCCAGTTTGATCAATTCACCCATTTCCGTTAGTCCTACTGGAATTTCTCTTGTGCGAATGCGTTTCTCAGGCCGTGACTATCCTCTGGACAAAGAATCAGCGTGCCCGTATTTGGCCGTTTGAGCCCAGTTTGATCAATTCACCCATTTCCGTTAGTCCTACTGGAATTTCTCTTGTGCGAATGCGTTTCTCAGGCCGTGACTATCCTCTGGACAAAGAATCAGCGTGCCCGTATTTGGCCGTTTAAGCCCAGTTTGATCAATTCACCCATTTCCGTTAGTCCTACTGGAATTTCTCTTGTGCCAATGCGTTTCTCAGGCCGTGACTATCCTCTGGACAAAGAATCAGCGTGCCCGTATTTGGCCGTTTAAGCCCAGTTTGATCAATTCACCCATTTCCGTTAGTCCTACTGGAATTTCTCTTGTGCCAATGCGTTTCTCAGGCCGTGACTATCCTCTGGACAAAGAATCAGTGTGCCCGTATTTGGCCGTTTAAGCCCAGTTTGATCAATTCACCCATTTCCGTTAGTCCTACTGGAATTTCTCTTGTGCGAATGCGTTTCTCAGGCCGTGACTATCCTCTGGACAAAGATTCATCGTGCCCGTAGGACGCGGTTTCAGCCCAGTTTCTTCAATTCACCCATTTCCGTTAGTCCTACTGGAATTTCTCTTGTGCCAATGCGTTTCTCAGGCCGTGACTATCCTCTGGACAAACAATCAGCGTGCCCGTATTTGGCCGTTTAAGCCCAGTTTGATCAATTCACCCATTTCCGTTAGTCCTACTGGAATTTCTCTTGTGCCAATGCGTTTCTCAGGCCGTGGCTATCCTCTGGACAAAGAATCAGCGTGCCCGTATTTGGCCGTTTAAGCCCAGTTTGATCAATTCACCCATTTCCGTTAGTCCTACTGGAATTTCTCTTGTGCGAATGCGTTTCTCAGGCCGTGACTATCCTCTGGACAAAGAATCAGCGTGCCCGTATTTGGCCGTTTAAGCCCAGTTTGATCAATTCACCCATTTCCGTTAGTCCTACTGGAATTTCTCTTGTGCCAATGCGTTTCTCAGGCCGTGACTATCCTCTGGACAAAGAATCGGCGTGCCCGTATTTGGCCGTTTAAGCCCAGTTTGATCAATTCACCCATTTCCATTAGTCCCACTGGAATTTCTCTTGTGCCAATGCGTTTCTCAGGCCGTGACTATCCTCTGGACAAAGAATCAGCGTGCCCGTATTGGGCCGTTTAAGCCCAGTTTGATCAATTCACCCATTTCCGTTAGTCCTACTGGAATTTCTCTTGTGCCAATGCGTTTCTCAGGCCGTGACTATCCTCTGGACAAAGAATCAGCGTGCCCGTATTTGGCCGTTTGAGCCCAGTTTGATCAATTCACCCATTTCCGTTAGTGCTACTGGAATTTCTCTTGTGCCAATGCGTTTCTCAGGCCGTGACTATCCTCTGGACAAAGAATCAGCGTGCCCGTATTTGGCCGTTTAAGCCCAGTTTGATCAATTCACCCATTTCCGTTATTCCTACTGGAATTTCTCTTGTGCGAATGCGTTTCTCAGGCCGTGACTATCCTCTGGACAAACAATCAGCGTGCCCGTATTTGGCCGTTTAAGCCCAGTTTGATCAATTCACCCATTTCCGTTAGTCCTACTGGAATTTCTCTTGTGCCAATGCGTTTCTCAGGCCGTGACTATCCTCTGGACAATGAATCAGCGTGCCCGTATTTGGCCGTTTAAGCCCAGTTTGATCAATTCACCCATTTCCGTTAGTCCTACTGGAATTTCTCTTGTGCGAATGCGTTTCTCAGGCCGTGACTATCCTCTGGACAAAGAATCAGCGTGCCCGTATTAGGCCGTTTAAGCCCAGTTTGATCAATTCACCCATTTCCGTTAGTCCTATTGGAATTTCTCTTGTGCCAATGCGTTTCTCAGGCCGTGACTATCCTCTGGACAAAGAATCAGCGTGCCCGTATTTGGCCGTTTAGGCCCAGTTTGATCAATTCACCCATTTCCGTTATTCCTACTGGAATTTCTCTTGTGCGAATGCGTTTCTCAGGCCGTGACTATCCTCTGGACAAAGAATCAGCGTGCCCGTATTTGGCCGTTTAAGCCCAGTTTGATCAATTCACCCATTTCCGTTAGTCCTACTGGAATTTCTCTTGTGCCAATGCGTTTCTCAGGCCGTGACTATCCTCTGGACAAAGAATCAGCGTGCCCGTATTCGGCCGTTGAAGCCCAGTTTGATCAATTCACCCATTTCCGTTAGTCCTACTGGAATTTCTCTTGTGCCAATGCGTTTCTCAGGCCGTGACTATCCTCTGGACAAACAATCAGCGTGCCCGTATTAGGCCGTTTAGCCCAGTTTGATCAATTCACCCATTTCCGTTAGTCCTACTGGAATTTCTCTTGTGCCAATGCGTTTCTCAGGCCGTGACTATCCTCTGGACAAAGAATCATCGTGCCCGTAGGACGCCGTTTAAGCCCAGTTTGATCAATTCACCCATTTCCGTTAGTCCTACTGGAATTTCTCTTGTGCCAATGCGTTTCTCAGGCCGTGACTATCCTCTGGACAAACAATCAGCGTGCCCGTATTTGGCCGTTTAAGCCCAGTTTGATCAATTCACCCATTTCCGTTAGTCCTACTGGAATTTCTCTTGTGCGAATGCGTTTCTCAGGCCGTGACTATCCTCTGGACAAAGAATCAGCGTGCCCGTATTTGGCCGTTTAAGCCCAGTTTGATCAATTCACCCATTTCCGTTAGTCCTACTGGAATTTCTCTTGTGCGAATGCGTTTCTCAGGCCGTGACTATCCTCTGGACAAAGAATCAGCGTGCCCGTATTAGGCCGTTTAAGCCCAGTTTGATCAATTCACCCATTTCCGTTATTCCTACTGGAATTTCTCTTGTGCGAATGCGTTTCTCAGGCCGTGACTATCCTCTGGACAAAGAATCAGCGTGCCCGTATTTGGCCGTTTAAGCCCAGTTTGATCAATTCACCCATTTCCGTTAGTTCTTCTGGAATTTCTCTTGTGCCAATGCGTTTCTCAGGCCGTGACTATCCTCTGGACAAACATACAGCGTGCCCGCAAGACGCCGTTTCAGCCCAGTTTGATCAATTCACCCATTTCCGTTAGTTCTTCTGGAATTTCTCTTGTGCCAATGCGTTTCTCAGGCCGTGACTATCCTCTGGACAAAGAATCAGCGTGCCCGTATTTGGCCGTTTAAGCCCAGTTTGATCAATTCACCCATTTCCGTTAGTCCTACTGGAATTTCTCTTGTGCCAATGCGTTTCTCAGGCCGTGACTATCCTCTGGACAAAGAATCAGCGTGCCCGTATTTGGCCGTTTAAGCCCAGTTTGATCAATTCACCCATTTCCGTTAGTCCTACTGGAATTTCTCTTGTGCCAATGCGTTTCTCAGGCCGTGACTATCCTCTGGACAAAGAATCAGCGTGCCCGTATTTGGCCGTTTAAGCCCAGTTTGATCAATTCACCCATTTCCGTTAGTCCTACTGGAATTTCTCTTGTGCCAATGCGTTTCTCAGGCCGTGACTATCCTCTGGACAAAGAATCAGCGTGCCCGTATTTGGCCGTTTAAGCCCAGTTTGATCAATTCACCCATTTCCGTTAGTCCTACTGGAATTTCTCTTGTGCCAATGCGTTTCTCAGGCCGTGACTATCCTCTGGACAAACAATCAGCGTGCCCGTATTTGGCCGTTTAAGCCCAGTTTGATCAATTCACCCATTTCCGTTATTCCTACTGGAATTTCTCTTGTGCCAATGCGTTTCTCAGGCCGTGACTATCCTCTGGACAAAGAATCAGCGTGCCCGTATTTGGCCGTTTAAGCCCAGTTTGATCAATTCACCCATTTCCGTTAGTTCTTCTGGAATTTCTCTTGTGCGAATGCGTTTCTCAGGCCGTGACTATCCTCTGGACAAACATACAGCGTGCCCGTATTTGGCCGTTTAAGCCCAGTTTGATCAATTCACCCATTTCCGTTAGTTCTTCTGGAATTTCTCTTGTGCGAATGCGTTTCTCAGGCCGTGACTATCCTCTGGACAAAGAATCAGCGTGCCCGTATTTGGCCGTTTAGGCCCAGTTTGATCAATTCACCCATTTCCGTTAGTCCTACTGGAATTTCTCTTGTGCCAATGCGTTTCTCAGGCCGTGACTATCCTCTGGACAAAGAATCAGCGTGCCCGTATTAGGCCGTTTAAGCCCAGTTTGATCAATTCACCCATTTCCGTTAGTCCTATTGGAATTTCTCTTGTGCCAATGCGTTTCTCAGGCCGTGACTATCCTCTGGACAAACAAACAGCGTGCCCGTATTTGGCCGTTTAGGCCCAGTTTGATCAATTCACCCATTTCCGTTAGTCCTACTGGAATTTCTCTTGTGCGAATGCGTTTCTCAGGCCGTGACTATCCTCTGGACAATGAATCAGCGTGCCCGTATTTGGCCGTTTAAGCCCAGTTTGATCAATTCACCCATTTCCGTTAGTCCTACTGGAATTTCTCTTGTGCCAATGCGGTTCTCAGGCCGTGACTATCCTCTGGACAAAGAATCAGCGTGCCCGTATTTGGCCGTTGAAGCCCAGTTTGATCAATTCACCCATTTCCGTTAGTCCTACTGGAATTTCTCTTGTGCCAATGCGTTTCTCAGGCCGTGACTATCCTCTGGACAAACAATCAGCGTGCCCGTATTTGGCCGTTTAAGCCCAGTTTGATCAATTCACCCATTTCCGTTAGTCCTACTGGAATTTCTCTTGTGCCAATGCGTTTCTCAGGCCGTGACTATCCTCTGGACAAAGAATCATCGTGCCCGTAGGACGGCGTTTAAGCCCAGTTTGATCAATTCACCCATTTCCGTTAGTCCTATTGGAATTTCTCTTGTGCCAATGCGTTTCTCAGGCCGTGACTATCCTCTGGACAAAGAATCAGCGTGCCCGTATTTGGCCGTTTAAGCCCAGTTTGATCAATTCACCCATTTCCGTTAGTCCTACTGGAATTTCTCTTGTGCGAATGCGTTTCTCAGGCCGTGACTATCCTCTGGACAAAGAATCAGCGTGCCCGTATTTGGCCGTTCAAGCCCAGTTTGATCAATTCACCCATTTCCGTTAGTCCTACTGGAATTTCTCTTGTGCGAATGCGTTTCTCAGGCCGTGACTATCCTCTGGACAAAGAATCAGCGTGCCCGTATTAGGCCGTTTGAGCCCAGTTTGATCAATTCACCCATTTCCGTTATTCCTACTGGAATTTCTCTTGTGCCAATGCGTTTCTCAGGCCGTGACTATCCTCTGGACAAAGAATCAGCGTGCCCGTATTTGGCCGTTTAAGCCCAGTTTGATCAATTCACCCATTTCCGTTAGTTCTTCTGGAATTTCTCTTGTGCGAATGCGTTTCTCAGGCCGTGACTATCCTCTGGACAAACATACAGCGTGCCCGCAAGACGCCGTTTCAGCCCAGTTTGATCAATTCACCCATTTCCGTTAGTTCTTCTGGAATTTCTCTTGTGCCAATGCGTTTCTCAGGCCGTGACTATCCTCTGGACAAACAATCAGCGTGCCCGTATTTGGCCGTTTAGGCCCAGTTTGATCAATTCACCCATTTCCGTTAGTCCTACTGGAATTTCTCTTGTGCGAATGCGTTTCTCAGGCCGTGACTATCCTCTGGACAAAGAATCAGCGTGCCCGTATTTGGCCGTTTAAGCCCAGTTTGATCAATTCACCCATTTCCGTTAGTCCTACTGGAATTTCTCTTGTGCGAATGCGTTTCTCAGGCCGTGACTATCCTCTGGACAAAGAATCAGCGTGCCCGTATTTGGCCGTTTAAGCCCAGTTTGATCAATTCACCCATTTCCGTTAGTCCTACTGGAATTTCTCTTGTGCCAATGCGTTTCTCAGGCCGTGACTATCCTCTGGACAAAGAATCAGCGTGCCCGTATTTGGCCGTTTAAGCCCAGTTTGATCAATTCACCCATTTCCGTTAGTTCTTCTGGAATTTCTCTTGTGCCAATGCGTTTCTCAGGCCGTGACTATCCTCTGGACAAAGAATCAGCGTGCCCGTATTTGGCCGTTTAAGCCCAGTTTGATCAATTCACCCATTTCCGTTAGTCCTACTGGAATTTCTCTTGTGCCAATGCGTTTCTCAGGCCGTGACTATCCTCTGGACAAAGAATCAGCGTGCCCGTATTTGGCCGTTTAAGCCCAGTTTGATCAATTCACCCATTTCCGTTATTCCTACTGGAATTTCTCTTGTGCCAATGCGTTTCTCAGGCCGTGACTATCCTCTGGACAAAGAATCAGCGTGCCCGTATTTGGCCGTTTAGGCCCAGTTTGATCAATTCACCAATTTCCGTTAGTCCTACTGGAATTTCTCTTGTGCCAATGCGTTTCTCAGGCCGTGACTATCCTCTGGACTGAGAATCAGCGTGCCCGTATTTGGCCGTTGAAGCCCAGTTTGATCAATTCACCCATTTCCGTTATTCCTACTGGAATTTCTCTTGTGCGAATGCGTTTCTCAGGCCGTGACTATCCTCTGGACAAAGAATCAGCGTGCCCGTATTTGGCCGTTTAAGCCCAGTTTGATCAATTCACCCATTTCCGTTAGTGCTACTGGAATTTCTCTTGTGCCAATGCGTTTCTCAGGCCGTGACTATCCTCTGGACAAAGAATCAGCGTGCCCGTAGGGGGCCGCTTAGGCCCAGCTTGATCAATTCACCCATTTCCGTTAGTCCTACTGGAATTTCTCTTGTGTCAATGCGTTTCTCAGGCCGTGGCTATCCTCTGGACAAAGAATCAGCGTGCCCGTATTTGGCCGTTTAGGCCCAGTTTGATCAATTCACCCATTTCCGTTAGTCCTACTGGAATTTCTCTTGTGCCAATGCGTTTCTCAGGCCGTGACTATCCTCTGGACAAAGAATCAGCGTGCCCGTATTTGGCCGTTTAAGCCCAGTTTGATCAATTCACCCATTTCCGTTAGTCCTACTGGAATTTCTCTTGTGCGAATGCGTTTCTCAGGCCGTGACTATCCTCTGGACAAACAATCAGCGTGCCCGTAGGACGCCGTTTAAGCCCAGTTTGATCATTTCACCCATTTCCGTTATTCCTACTGGAATTTCTCTTGTGCGAATGCGTTTCTCAGGCCGTGACTATCCTCTGGACAAAGAATCAGCGTGCCCGTATTTGGCCGTTTAAGCCCAGTTTGATCAATTCACCCATTTCCGTTAGTCCTACTGGAATTTCTCTTGTGCCAATGCGTTTCTCAGGCCGTGACTATCCTCTGGACAAAGAATCAGCGTGCCCGTATTTGGCCGTTTAAGCCCAGTTTGATCAATTCACCCATTTCCGTTAGTCCTACTGGAATTTCTCTTGTGCGAATGCGTTTCTCAGGCCGTGACTATCCTCTGGACAAAGAATCAGCGTGCCCGTATTTGGCCGTTTAAGCCCAGTTTGATCAATTCACCCATTTCCGTTAGTCCTACTGGAATTTCTCTTGTGCCAATGCGTTTCTCAGGCCGTGACTATCCTCTGGACAAAGAATCAGCGTGCCCGTATTTGGCCGTTTAAGCCCAGTTTGATCAATTCACCCATTTCCGTTAGTCCTACTGGAATTTCTCTTGTGCCAATGCGTTTCTCAGGCCGTGACTATCCTCTGGACAAACAATCAGCGTGCCCGTATTTGGCCGTTTAAGCCCAGTTTGATCAATTCACCCATTTCCGTTAGTCCTACTGGAATTTCTCTTGTGCCAATGCGTTTCTCAGGCCGTGACTATCCTCTGGACAAAGAATCAGCGTGCCCGTATTTGGCCGTTTAGGCCCAGTTTGATCACTTCACCCATTTCCGTTATTCCTACTGGAATTTCTCTTGTGCGAATGCGTTTCTCAGGCCGTGACTATCCTCTGGACAAAGAATCAGCGTGCCCGTATTTGGCCGTTTAAGCCCAGTTTGATCAATTCACCCATTTCCGTTAGTCCTACTGGAATTTCTCTTGTGCCAATGCGTTTCTCAGGCCGTGACTATCCTCTGGACAAAGAATCAGCGTGCCCGTATTTGGCCGTTTAAGCCCAGTTTGATCAATTCACCCATTTCCGTTAGTCCTACTGGAATTTCTCTTGTGCGAATGCGTTTCTCAGGCCGTGACTATCCTCTGGACAAAGAATCAGCGTGCCCGTATTTGGCCGTTTAAGCCCAGTTTGATCAATTCACCCATTTCCGTTAGTCCTACTGGAATTTCTCTTGTGCCAATGCGTTTCTCAGGCCGTGACTATCCTCTGGACAAAGAATCAGCGTGCCCGTATTTGGCCGTTTAAGCCCAGTTTGATCAATTCACCCATTTCCGTTAGTCCTACTGGAATTTCTCTTGTGCCAATGCGTTTCTCAGGCCGTGACTATCCTCTGGACAAAGAATCAGCGTGCCCGTATTTGGCCGTTTAAGCCCAGTTTGATCAATTCACCCATTTCCGTTAGTCCTACTGGAATTTCTCTTGTGCCAATGCGTTTCTCAGGCCGTGACTATCCTCTGGACAAAGAATCAGCGTGCCCGTATTTGGCCGTTTAGGCCCAGTTTGATCACTTCACCCATTTCCGTTATTCCTACTGGAATTTCTCTTGTGCGAATGCGTTTCTCAGGCCGTGACTATCCTCTGGACAAAGAATCAGCGTGCCCGTATTTGGCCGTTTAAGCCCAGTTTGATCAATTCACCCATTTCCGTTAGTCCTACTGGAATTTCTCTTGTGCGAATGCGTTTCTCAGGCCGTGACTATCCTCTGGACAAAGAATCAGCGTGCCCGTATTTGGCCGTTTAAGCCCAGTTTGATCAATTCACCCATTTCCGTTAGTCCTACTGGAATTTCTCTTGTGCGAATGCGTTTCTCAGGCCGTGACTATCCTCTGGACAAAGAATCAGCGTGCCCGTATTTGGCCGTTTAAGCCCAGTTTGATCAATTCACCCATTTCCGTTAGTCCTACTGGAATTTCTCTTGTGCCAATGCGTTTCTCAGGCCGTGACTATCCTCTGGACAAAGAATCAGCGTGCCCGTATTTGGCCGTTTAAGCCCAGTTTGATCAATTCACCCATTTCCGTTAGTCCTATTGGAATTTCTCTTGTGCCAATGCGTTTCTCAGGCCGTGACTATCCTCTGGACTGAGAATCAGCGTGCCCGTATTTGGCCGTTGAAGCCCAGTTTGATCAATTCACCCATTTCCGTTATTCCTACTGGAATTTCTCTTGTGCCAATGCGTTTCTCAGGCCGTGACTATCCTCTGGACAAAGAATCAGCGTGCCCGTATTTGGCCGTTTAAGCCCAGTTTGATCAATTCACCCATTTCCGTTAGTCCTACTGGAATTTCTCTTGTGCCAATGCGTTTCTCAGGCCGTGACTATCCTCTGGACAAAGAATCAGCGTGCCCGTATTTGGCCGTTTAGGCCCAGTTTGATCAATTCACCCATTTCCGTTAGTCCTACTGGAATTTCTCTTGTGCCAATGCGTTTCTCAGGCCGTGACTATCCTCTGGACAAAGAATCAGCGTGCCCGTATTTGGCCGTTTAAGCCCAGTTTGATCAATTCACCCATTTCCGTTAGTCCTACTGGAATTTCTCTTGTGCCAATGCGTTTCTCAGGCCGTGACTATCCTCTGGACAAAGAATCAGCGTGCCCGTATTTGGCCGTTTAAGCCCAGTTTGATCAATTCACCCATTTCCGTTATTCCTACTGGAATTTCTCTTGTGCGAATGCGTTTCTCAGGCCGTGACTATCCTCTGGACAAAGAATCAGCGTGCCCGTATTTGGCCGTTTAAGCCCAGTTTGATCAATTCACCCATTTCCGTTAGTCCTACTGGAATTTCTCTTGTGCCAATGCGTTTCTCAGGCCGTGACTATCCTCTGGACAAAGAATCAGCGTGCCCGTATTTGGCCGTTTAAGCCCAGTTTGATCAATTCACCCATTTCCGTTAGTCCTACTGGAATTTCTCTTGTGCGAATGCGTTTCTCAGGCCGTGACTATCCTCTGGACAAAGAATCAGCGTGCCCGTATTTGGCCGTTTAAGCCCAGTTTGATCAATTCACCCATTTCCGTTAGTCCTACTGGAATTTCTCTTGTGCCAATGCGTTTCTCAGGCCGTGACTATCCTCTGGACAAAGAATCAGCGTGCCCGTATTTGGCCGTTTAAGCCCAGCTTGATCAATTCACCCATTTCCGTTATTCCTACTGGAATTTCTCTTGTGCGAATGCGTTTCTCAGGCCGTGACTATCCTCTGGACAAAGAATCAGCGTGCCCGTATTTGGCCGTTTAAGCCCAGTTTGATCAATTCACCCATTTCCGTTAGTCCTACTGGAATTTCTCTTGTGCCAATGCGTTTCTCAGGCCGTGACTATCCTCTGGACAAAGAATCAGCGTGCCCGTATTTGGCCGTTTAAGCCCAGTTTGATCAATTCACCCATTTCCGTTAGTCCTACTGGAATTTCTCTTGTGCCAATGCGTTTCTCAGGCCGTGACTATCCTCTGGACAAAGAATCAGCGTGCCCGTATTTGGCCGTTTAAGCCCAGTTTGATCAATTCACCCATTTCCGTTAGTCCTACTGGAATTTCTCTTGTGCCAATGCGTTTCTCAGGCCGTGACTATCCTCTGGACAAAGAATCAGCGTGCCCGTATTTGGCCGTTTAAGCCCAGTTTGATCAATTCACCCATTTCCGTTAGTCCTACTGGAATTTCTCTTGTGCCAATGCGTTTCTCAGGCCGTGACTATCCTCTGGACAAAGAATCAGCGTGCCCGTATTTGGCCGTTTAAGCCCAGCTTGATCAATTCACCCATTTCCGTTAGTCCTACTGGAATTTCTCTTGTGTCAATGCGTTTCTCAGGCCGTGACTATCCTCTGGACAAAGAATCAGCGTGCCCGTATTTGGCCCTTTAGGCCCAGTTTGATCAATTCACCCATTTCCGTTAGTCCTACTGGAATTTCTCTTGTGCGAATGCGTTTCTCAGGCCGTGACTATCCTCTGGACAAAGAATCAGCGTGCCCGTATTTTGCCGTTTAAGCCCAGTTTGATCAATTCACCCATTTCCGTTAGTCCTACTGGAATTTCTCTTGTGCCAATGCGTTTCTCAGGCCGTGACTATCCTCTGTACAAAGAATCAGCGTGCCCGTATTTGGCCGTTTAAGCCCAGTTTGATCAATTCACCCATTTCCGTTAGTGCTACTGGAATTTCTCTTGTGCCAATGCGTTTCTCAGGCCGTGACTATCCTCTGGACAAAGAATCAGCGTGCCCGTATTTTGCCGTTTAAGCCCAGTTTGATCAATTCACCCATTTCCGTTAGTCCTACTGGAATTTCTCTTGTGCCAATGCGTTTCTCAGGCCGTGACTATCCTCTGGACAAAGAATCAGCGTGCCCGTATTTGGCCGTTTAAGCCCAGTTTCTTCAATTCACCCATTTCCGTTATTCCTACTGGAATTTCTCTTGTGCCAATGCGTTTCTCAGGCCGTGGCTATCCTCTGGACAAAGAATCAGCGTGCCCGTATTTGGCCGTTTAAGCCCAGTTTGATCAATTCACCCATTTCCGTTAGTCCTACTGGAATTTCTCTCGTGCCAATGCGTTTCTCAGGCCGTGACTATCTTCTGGACTGAGAATCAGCGTGCCCGTATTTGGCCGTTTAAGCCCAGTTTGATCAATTCACCCATTTCCGTTAGTCCTACTGGAATTTCTCTTGTGCCAATGCGTTTCTCAGGCTGTGACTATCCTCTGGACAAAGAATCAGCGTGCCCGTATTTGGCCGTTTAAGCCCAGCTTGATCAATTCACCCATTTCCGTTAGTCCTACTGGAATTTCTCTTGTGTCAATGCGTTTCTCAGGCCGTGACTATCCTCTGGACAAAGAATCAGCGTGCCCGTATTTGGCCCTTTAGGCCCAGTTTGATCAATTCACCCATTCTCGTTAGTGCTGCTGGAATTTCTCTTGTGCGAATGCGTTTCTCAGGCCGTGACTATCCTCTGGACAAACAATCAGCGTGCCCGTAGGACGCCGTTTAAGCCCAGTTTGATCAATTCACCCATTTCCGTTATTCCTACTGGAATTTCTCTTGTGCGAATGCGTTTCTCAGGCCGTGACTATCCTCTGGACAAAGAATCAGCGTGCCCGTATTTGGCCGTTTAAGCCCAGTTTGATCAATTCACCCATTTCCGTTAGTCCTACTGGAATTTCTCTTGTGCCAATGCGTTTCTCAGGCCGTGACTATCCTCTGGACAAAGAATCAGCGTGCCCGTATTTGGCCGTTTAAGCCCAGTTTGATCAATTCACCCATTTCCGTTAGTCCTACTGGAATTTCTCTTGTGCCAATGCGTTTCTCAGGCCGTGACTATCCTCTGGACAAACAATCAGCGTGCCCGTATTTGGCCGTTCAAGCCCAGTTTGATCAATTCACCCATTTCCGTTATTCCTACTGGAAATTCTCTTGTGCCAATGCGTTTCTCAGGCCGTGACTATCCTCTGGACAAAGAATCATCGTGCCCGTATTTGGCCGTTTAAGCCCAGTTTGATCAATTCACCCATTTCCGTTAGTCCTACTGGAATTTCTCTTGTGCCAATGCGTTTCTCAGGCCGTGACTATCCTCTGTACAAAGAATCAGTGTGCCCGTATTTGGCCGTTTAAGCCCAGTTTGATCAATTCACCCATTTCCGTTAGTCCTACTGGAATTTCTCTTGTGCGAATGCGTTTCTCAGGCCGTGACTATCCTCTGGACAAAGAATCAGCGTGCCCGTATTTGGCCGTTTAAGCCCAGTTTGATCAATTCACCCATTTCCGTTAGTCCTACTGGAATTTCTCTTGTGCCAATGCGTTTCTCAGGCCGTGGCTATCCTCTGGACAAAGAATCAGCGTGCCCGTATTTGGCCGTTTAAGCCCAGTTTGATCAATTCACCCATTTCCGTTAGTCCTACTGGAATTTCTCTTGTGCCAATGCGTTTCTCAGGCCGTGACTATCCTCTGGACAAAGAATCAGCGTGCCCGTATTTGGCCGTTTAAGCCCAGTTTGATCAATTCACCCATTTCCGTTAGTCCTACTGGAATTTCTCTTGTACGAATGCGTTTCTCAGGCCGTGACTATCCTCTGGACAAAGAATCAGCGTGCCCGTATTTGGCCGTTTAAGCCCAGTTTGATCAATTCACCCATTTCCGTTAGTCCTACTGGAATTTTTCTTGTGCCAATGCGTTCCTCAGGCCGTGGCTATCCTCTGGACAAAGAATCAGCGTGCCCGTATTTGGCCGTTTAAGCCCAGTTTGATCAATTCACCCATTTCCGTTAGTCCTACTGGAATTTCTCTTGTGCCAATGCGTTTCTCAGGCCGTGACTATCCTCTGGACAAACAATCAGCGTGCCCGTATTTGGCCGTTTAAGCCCAGTTTGATCAATTCACCCATTTCCGTTAGTCCTACTGGAATTTCTCTTGTGCCAATGCGTTTCTCAGGCCGTGGCTATCCTCTGGACAAAGAATCAGCTTGCCCGTATTTGGCCGTTTAAGCCCAGTTTGATCAATTCACCCATTTCCGTTAGTCCTACTGGAATTTCTCTTGTGCCAATGCGTTTCTCAGGCCGTGACTATCCTCTGGACAAAGAATCAGCGTGCCCGTATTTGGCCGTTTAAGCCCAGTTTGATCAATTCACCCATTTCCGTTAGTCCTACTGGAATTTCTCTTGTGCGAATGCGTTTCTCAGGCCGTGACTATCCTCTGGACAAACAATCAGCGTGCCCGTATTTGGCCGTTCAAGCCCAGTTTGATCAATTCACCCATTTCCGTTATTCCTACTGGAAATTCTCTTGTGCCAATGCGTTTCTCAGGCCGTGACTATCCTCTGGACAAACAATCAGCGTGCCCGTATTTGGCCGTTTAAGCCCAGTTTGATCAATTCACCCATTTCCGTTAGTCCTACTGGAATTTCTCTTGTGCGAATGCGTTTCTCAGACCATGGCTATCCTCTGGACAAAGAATCAGCGTGCCCGTATTTGGCCGTTTAAGCCCAGTTTGATCAATTCACCCATTTCCGTTAGTCCTACTGGAATTTCTCTTGTGCCAATGCGTTTCTCAGGCCGTGACTATCCTCTGGACAAACAATCAGCGTGCCCGTATTTGGCCGTTTAAGCCCAGTTTGATCAATTCACCCATTTCCGTTAGTCCTACTGGAATTTCTCTTGTGCCAATGCGTTTCTCAGGCCGTGACTATCCTCTGGACAAAGAATCAGCGTGCCCGTATTTGGCCGTTTAAGCCCAGTTTGATCAATTCACCCATTTCCGTTAGTCCTACTGGAATTTCTCTTGTGCGAATGCGTTTCTCAGGCCGTGACTATCCTCGGTACAAAGAATCAGTGTGCCCGTATTTGGCCCTTTAGGCCCAGTTTGATCAATTCACCCATTTCCGTTAGTCCTACTGGAATTTCTCTTGTGCGAATGCGTTTCTCAGGCCGTGACTATCCTCTGGACAAAGAATCAGCGTGCCCGTATTTGGCCGTTTAAGCCCAGTTTGATCAATTCACCCATTTCCGTTAGTCCTACTGGAATTTCTCTTGTGCCAATGCGTTTCTCAGGCCGTGGCTATCCTCTGGACAAAGAATCAGCGTGCCCGTATTTGGCCGTTTAGGCCCAGTTTGATCAATTCACCCATTTCCGTTAGTCCTACTGGAATTTTTCTTGTGCCAATGCGTTTCTCAGGCCGTGACTATCCTCTGGACAAAGAATCAGCGTGCCCGTATTTGGCCGTTTAAGCCCAGTTTGATCAATTCACCCATTTCCGTTAGTCCTACTGGAATTTCTCTTGTGCCAATGCGTTTCTCAGGCCGTGACTATCCTCTGGACAAAGAATCAGCGTGCCCGTATTTGGCCGTTTAGGCCCAGTTTGATCAATTCACCCATTTCCGTTAGTCCTACTGGAATTTCTCTTGTGCGAATGCGTTTCTCAGGCCGTGATTATCCTCTGGACAAACAATCAGCGTGCCCGTATTTGGCCGTTTAAGCCCAGTTTGATCAATTCACCCATTTCCGTTAGTCCTACTGGAATTTCTCTTGTGCGAATGCGTTTCTCAGGCCGTGACTATCCTCTGGACAAAGAATCAGCGTGCCCGTATTTGGCCGTTTAAGCCCAGTTTGATCAATTCACCCATTTCCGTTATTCCTACTGGAATTTCTCTTGTGCGAATGCGTTTCTCAGGCCGTGACTATCCTCTGGACACACAAACAGCGTGCCCGTAGGACGCCGATTAGGCCCAGTTTGATCAATTCACCGATTTCTGTTAGTCCTACTGGAATTTCTCTTGTGCGAATGCGTTTCTCAGGCCGTGGCTATCCTCTGGACAAAGAATCAGCGTGCCCGTATTTGGCCGTTTAAGCCCAGTTTGATCAATTCACCCATTTCCGTTAGTCCTACTGGAATTTCTCTTGTGCGAATGCGTTTCTCAGGCCGTGACTATCCTCTGGACAAAGAATCAGCGTGCCCGTATTTGGCCGTTTAAGCCCAGTTTGATCAATTCACCCATTTCCGTTAGTCCTACTGGAATTCCTCTTGTGCCAATGCGTTTCTCAGGCCGTGGCTATCCTCTGGACAAAGAATCAGCGTGCCCGTATTTGGCCGTTTAGGCCCAGTTTGATCAATTCACCCATTTCCGTTAGTCCTACTGGAATTTCTCTTGTGCGAATGCGTTTCTCAGGCCGTGACTATCCTCTGGACAAAGAATCAGCGTGCCCGTATTTGGCCGTTTAAGCCCAGTTTGATCAATTCACCCATTTCCGTTAGTCCTACTGGAATTTCTCTTGTGCCAATGCGTTTCTCAGGCCGTGACTATCCTCTGGACAAAGAATCAGCGTGCCCGTATTTGGCCGTTTAGGCCCAGTTTGATCAATTCACCCATTTCCGTTAGTCCTACTGGAATTTCTCTTGTGCGAATGCGTTTCTCAGGCCGTGACTATCCTCTGGACAAACAATCAGCGTGCCCGTATTTGGCCGTTTAAGCCCAGTTTGATCAATTCACCCATTTCCGTTAGTCCTACTGGAATTTCTCTTGTGCCAATGCGTTTCTCAGGCCGTGACTATCCTCTGGACAAAGAATCAGCGTGCCCGTATTTGGCCGTTTAAGCCCAGTTTGATCAATTCACCCATTTCCGTTATTCCTACTGGAATTTCTCTTGTGCGAATGCGTTTCTCAGGCCGTGACTATCCTCTGGACACACAAACAGCGTGCCCGTATTTGGCCGTTTAAGCCCAGTTTGATCAATTCACCGATTTCTGTTAGTCCTACTGGAATTTCTCTTGTGCGAATGCGTTTCTCAGGCCGTGACTATCCTCTGGACAAAGAATCAGCGTGCCCGTATTTGGCCGTTTGAGCCCAGTTTGATCAATTCACCCATTTCCGTTAGTCCTACTGGAATTTCTCTTGTGCCAATGCGTTTCTCAGGCCGTGACTATCCTCTAGACAAACAATCAGCGTGCCCGTATTTGGCCGTTTAAGCCCAGTTTGATCAATTCACCCATTTCCGTTAGTCCTACTGGAATTTCTCTTGTGCCAATGCGTTTCTCAGGCCGTGACTATCCTCTGTACAAAGAATCAGCGTGCCCGTATTTGGCCGTTTAAGCCCAGTTTGATCAATTCACCCATTTCCGTTATTCCTACTGGAATTTCTCTTGTGCGAATGCGTTTCTCAGGCCGTGACTATCCTCTGGACACACAAACAGCGTGCCCGTAGGACGCCGATTAGGCCCAGTTTGATCAATTCACCGATTTCTGTTAGTCCTACTGGAATTTCTCTTGTGCGAATGCGTTTCTCAGGCCGTGGCTATCCTCTGGACAAAGAATCAGCGTGCCCGTATTTGGCCGTTTAAGCCCAGTTTGATCAATTCACCCATTTCCGTTAGTCCTACTGGAATTTCTCTTGTGCGAATGCGTTTCTCAGGCCGTGACTATCCTCTGGACAAAGAATCAGCGTGCCCGTATTTGGCCGTTTAAGCCCAGTTTGATCAATTCACCCATTTCCGTTAGTCCTACTGGAATTCCTCTTGTGCCAATGCGTTTCTCAGGCCGTGGCTATCCTCTGGACAAAGAATCAGCGTGCCCGTATTTGGCCGTTTAGGCCCAGTTTGATCAATTCACCCATTTCCGTTAGTCCTACTGGAATTTCTCTTGTGCGAATGCGTTTCTCAGGCCGTGACTATCCTCTGGACAAAGAATCAGCGTGCCCGTATTTGGCCGTTTAAGCCCAGTTTGATCAATTCACCCATTTCCGTTAGTCCTACTGGAATTTCTCTTGTGCCAATGCGTTTCTCAGGCCGTGACTATCCTCTGGACAAAGAATCAGCGTGCCCGTATTTGGCCGTTTAGGCCCAGTTTGATCAATTCACCCATTTCCGTTAGTCCTACTGGAATTTCTCTTGTGCGAATGCGTTTCTCAGGCCGTGACTATCCTCTGGACAAACAATCAGCGTGCCCGTATTTGGCCGTTTAAGCCCAGTTTGATCAATTCACCCATTTCCGTTAGTCCTACTGGAATTTCTCTTGTGCCAATGCGTTTCTCAGGCCGTGACTATCCTCTGGACAAAGAATCAGCGTGCCCGTATTTGGCCGTTTAAGCCCAGTTTGATCAATTCACCCATTTCCGTTATTCCTACTGGAATTTCTCTTGTGCGAATGCGTTTCTCAGGCCGTGACTATCCTCTGGACAAAGAATCAGCGTGCCCGTATTTGGCCGTTTAAGCCCAGTTTGATCAATTCACCGATTTCTGTTAGTCCTACTGGAATTTCTCTTGTGCGAATGCGTTTCTCAGGCCGTGACTATCCTCTGGACAAAGAATCAGCGTGCCCGTATTTGGCCGTTTGAGCCCAGTTTGATCAATTCACCCATTTCCGTTAGTCCTACTGGAATTTCTCTTGTGCCAATGCGTTTCTCAGGCCGTGACTATCCTCTAGACAAACAATCAGCGTGCCCGTATTTGGCCGTTTAAGCCCAGTTTGATCAATTCACCCATTTCCGTTAGTCCTACTGGAATTTCTCTTGTGCCAATGCGTTTCTCAGGCCGTGACTATCCTCTGGACAAAGAATCAGCGTGCCCGTATTTGGCCGTTTGAGCCCAGTTTGATCAATTCACCCATTTCCGTTAGTCCTACTGGAATTTCTCTTGTGCCAATGCGTTTCTCAGGCCGTGACTATCCTCTGGACAAAGAATCAGCGTGCCCGTATTTGGCCGTTTAAGCCCAGTTTGATCAATTCACCCATTTCCGTTAGTCCTACTGGAATTTCCCTTGTGCCAATGCGTTTCTCAGGCCGTGACTATCCTCTAGACAAACAATCAGCGTGCCCGTATTTGGCCGTTTAAGCCCAGTTTGATCAATTCACCCATTTCCGTTAGTCCTACTGGAATTTCTCTTGTGCCAATGCGTTTCTCAGGCCGTGGCTATCCTCTGGACAAAGAATCAGCGTGCCCGTATTTGGCCGTTTAAGCCCAGTTTGATCAATTCACCCATTTCCGTTAGTCCTACTGGAATTTCTCTTGTGCGAATGCGTTTCTCAGGCCGTGACTATCCTCTGGACAAAGAATCAGCGTGCCCGTATTTGGCCGTTTAAGCCCAGTTTGATCAATTCATCCATTTCCGTTAGTCCTACTGGAATTTCTCTTGTGCCAATGCGTTTCTCAGGCCGTGACTATCCTCTGGACAAAGAATCAGCGTGCCCGTATTTGGCCGTTTAAGCCCAGTTTGATCAATTCACCCATTTCCGTTAGTCCTACTGGAATTTCTCTTGTGCCAATGCGTTTCTCAGGCCGTGACTATCCTCTGGACAAAGAATCAGCGTGCCCGTATTTGGCCGTTTAAGCCCAGTTTGATCAATTCACGCATTTCCGTTAGTCCTACTGGAATTTCTCTTGTGCGAATGCGTTTCTCAGGCCGTGACTATCCTCTGGACAAAGAATCAGCGTGCCCGTATTTGGCCGTTTAAGCCCAGTTTGATCAATTCACCCATTTCCGTTAGTCCTACTGGAATTTCTCTTGTGCGAATGCGTTTCTCAGGCCGTGACTATCCTCTGGACAAAGAATCAGCGTTCCCGTATTTGGCCGTTTAAGCCCAGTTTGATCAATTCACCCATTTCCGTTAGTCCTACTGGAATTTCTCTTGTGCGAATGCGTTTCTCAGGCCGTGACTATCCTCTGGACAAAGAATCAGCGTGCCCGTATTTGGCCGTTTAAGCCCAGTTTGATCAATTCACCCATTTCCGTTAGTCCTACTGGAATTTCTCTTGTGCGAATGCGTTTCTCAGGCCGTGACTATCCTCTGGACAAAGAATCAGCGTGCCCGTATTTGGCCGTTTAAGCCCAGTTTGATCAATCCACCCATTTCCGTTAGTCCTACTGGAATTTCTCTTGTGCCAATGCGTTTCTCAGGCCGTGACTATCCTCTGGACAAAGAATCAGCGTGCCCGTATTTGGCCGTTTAGGCCCAGTTTGATCAATTCACCCATTTCCGTTAGTGCTACTGGAATTTCTCTTGTGCCAATGCGTTTCTCAGGCCGTGACTATCCTCTGGACAAAGAATCAGCGTGCCCGTATTTGGCCGTTTAAGCCCAGTTTGATCAATTCACCCATTTCCGTTAGTCCTACTGGAATTTCCCCTGTGCCAATGCGTTTCTCAGGCCGTGACTATCCTCTGGACAAAGAATCAGCGTGCCCGTATTTGGCCGTTTAAGCCCAGTTTGATCAATTCACCCATTTCCGTTAGTCCTACTGGAATTTCTCTTGTGCGAATGCGTTTCTCAGGCCGTGACTATCCTCTGGACAAAGAATCAGCGTGCCCGTATTTGGCCGTTAAGGCCCAGTTTGATCAATTCACCCATTTCCGTTAGTCCTACTGGAATTTCTCTTGTGCGAATGCGTTTCTCAGGCCGTGACTATCCTCTGGACAAAGAATCAGCGTGCCCGTATTTGGCCGTTTAAGCCCAGTTTGATCAATTCACCCATTTCCGTTAGTCCTACTGGAATTTCTCTTGTGCCAATGCCTTTCTCAGGCCGTGACTATCCTCTGGACAAAGAATCAGCGTGCCCGTATTAGGCCGTTTAAGCCCAGTTTGATCAATTCACCCATTTCCGTTAGTCCTACTGGAATTTCTCTTGTGCCAATGCGTTTCTCAGGCCGTGACTGTCCTCTGGACAAAGAATCAGCGTGCCCGTATTTGGCCGTTTAAGCCCAGTTTGATCAATTCACGCATTTCCGTTAGTCCTACTGGAATTTCTCTTGTGCCAATGCGTTTCTCAGGCCGTGACTATCCTCTGGACAAAGAATCAGCGTGCCCGTATTTGGCCGTTTAAGCCCAGTTTGATCAATTCACCCATTTCCGTTAGTCCCACTGGAATTTCTCTTGTGCGAATGCGTTTCTCAGGCCGTGACTATCCTCTGGACAAACAATCAGCGTGCCCGTATTTGGCCGTTTAAGCCCAGTTTGATCAATTCACCCATTTCCGTTAGTCCTACTGGAATTTCTCTTGTGCGAATGCGTTTCTCAGGCCGTGACTATCCTCTGGACAAAGAATCAGCGTGCCCGTATTTGGCCGTTTAAGCCCAGTTTGATCAATTCACCCATTTCCGTTAGTCCTACTGGAATTTCTCTTGTGCGAATGCGTTTCTCAGGCCGTGACTATCCTCTGGACAAAGAATCAGCGTGCCCGTATTTGGCCGTTTAAGCCCAGTTTGATCAATTCACCCATTTCCGTTAGTCCTACTGGAATTTCTCTTGTGCGAATGCGTTTCTCAGGCCGTGACTATCCTCTGGACAAACAATCAGCGTGCCCGTATTTGGCCGTTCAAGCCCAGTTTGATCAATTCACCCATTTCCGTTAGTCCTACTGGAATTTCTCTTGTGCGAATGCGTTTCTCAGGCCGTGACTATCCTCTGGACAAACAATCAGCGTGTCCGTAGTACGCCGTTTGAGCCCAGTTTGATCAATTCACCCATTTCCGTTAGTCCTACTGGAATTTCTCTTGTGTCAATGCGTTTCTCAGGCCGTGACTATCCTCTGGACAAAGAATCAGCGTGCCCGTATTTGGCCGTTTAAGCCCAGTTTGATCAATTCACCCATTTCCGTTAGTCCTACTGGAATTTCTCTTGTGCGAATGCGTTTCTCAGGCCGTGACTATCCTCTGGACAAAGAATCAGCGTGCCCGTATTTGGCCGTTTAAGCCCAGTTTGATCAATTCACCCATTTCCGTTAGTCCTACTGGAATTTCTCTTGTGCCAATGCGTTTCTCAGGCCGTGACTATCCTCTGGACAAAGAATCAGCGTGCCCGTATTTGGCCGTTTAAGCCCAGTTTGATCAATTCACCCATTTCCGTTAGTCCTACTGGAATTTCTCTTGTGCGAATGCGTTTCTCAGGCCGTGACTATCCTCTGGACAAAGAATCAGCGTGCCCGTATTTGGCCGTTTAAGCCCAGTTTGATCAATTCACCCATTTCCGTTAGTCCTACTGGAATTTCTCTTGTGCCAATGCGTTTCTCAGGCCGTGACTATCCTCTGGACAAAGAATCATCGTGCCCGTATTTGGCCGTTTAAGCCCAGTTTGATCAATTCACCCATTTCCGTTAGTCCTACTGGAATTTCTCTTGTGCCAATGCGTTTCTCAGGCCGTGACTATCCTCTGGACAAAGAATCAGCGTGCCCGTATTTGGCCGTTTAAGCCCAGTTTGATCAATTCACCCATTTCCGTTAGTCCTACTGGAATTTCTCTTGTGCCAATGCGTTTCTCAGGCCGTGACTATCCTCTGGACAAAGAATCAGCGTGCCCGTATTTGGCCGTTTAAGCCCAGTTTGATCAATTCACCCATTTCCGTTAGTCCTACTGGAATTTCTCTTGTGCGAATGCGTTTCTCAGGCCGTGACTATCCTCTGGACAAAGAATCAGCGTGCCCGTATTTGGCCGTTTAAGCCCAGTTTGATCAATTCACCCATTTCCGTTAGTCCTACTGGAATTTCTCTTGTGTCAATGCGTTTCTCAGGCCGTGACTATCCTCTGGACAAAGAATCAGCGTGCCCGTATTTGGCCGTTTAAGCCCAGTTTGATCAATTCACCCATTTCCGTTAGTCCTACTGGAATTTCTCTTGTGCCAATGCGTTTCTCAGGCCGTGACTATCCTCTGGACAAAGAATCAGCATGCCCGTATTTGGCCGTTTAAGCCCAGTTTGATCAATTCACCCATTTCCGTTAGTCCTACTGGAATTTCTCTTGTGCCAATGCGTTTCTCAGGCCGTGACTATCCTCTGGACAAAGAATCAGCGTGCCCGTATTTGGCCGTTTAAGCCCAGTTTGATCAATTCACCCATTTCCGTTAGTCCTACTGGAATTTCTCTTGTGCGAATGCGTTTCTCAGGCCGTGACTATCCTCTGGACAAAGAATCAGCGTGCCCGTATTTGGCCGTTTAAGCCCAGTTTGATCAATTCACCCATTTCCGTTAGTCCTACTGGAATTTCTCTTGTGCGAATGCGTTTCTCAGGCCGTGACTATCCTCTGTACAAAGAATCAGCGTGCCCGTATTTGGCCGTTGAAGCCCAGTTTGATCAATTCACCCATTTCCGTTAGTCCTACTGGAATTTCTCTTGTGCCAATGCGTTTCTCAGGCCGTGACTATCCTCTGGACAAAGAATCAGTGTGCCCGCATTTGTCCGTTTGAGCCCAGTTTGATCAATTCACCCATTTCCGTTAGTCCTACTGGAATTTCTCTTGTGCGAATGCGTTTCTCAGGCCGTGACTTTCCTGTGGACAAAGAATCAGCGTGCCCGTATTTGGCCGTTTAGGCCCAGTTTGATCAATTCACCCATTTCCGTTAGTCCTACTGGAATTTCTCTTGTGCCAATGCGTTTCTCAGGCCGTGACTATCCTCTGGACAAAGAATCAGCATGCCCGTATTTGGCCGTTTAAGCCCAGTTTGATCAATTCACCCATTTCCGTTAGTCCTACTGGAATTTCTCTTGTGCCAATGCGTTTCTCAGGCCGTGACTATCCTGTGGACAAAGAATCAGCGTGCCCGTATTTGGCCGTTTAAGCCCAGTTTGATCAATTCACCCATTTCCGTTAGTCCTACTGGAATTTCTCTTGTGCGAATGCGTTTCTCAGGCCGTGACTATCCTCTGGACAAAGAATCAGCGTGCCCGTATTTGGCCGTTTAAGCCCAGTTTGATCAATTCACCCATTTCCGTTAGTCCTACTGGAATTTCTCTTGTGCCAATCCGTTTCTCAGGCAGTGACTATCCTCTGGACAAAGAATCAGCGTGCCCGTATTTGGCCGTTTAAGCCCAGTTTGATCAATTCACCCATTTCCGTTAGTCCTACTGGAATTTCTCTTGTGCCAATGCGTTTCTCAGGCCGTGACTATCCTCTGGACAAACAATCAGTGTGCCCGCATTTGTCCGTTTGAGCCCAGTTTGATCAATTCACCCATTTCCGTTAGTCCTACTGGAATTTCTCTTGTGCCAATGCGTTTCTCAGGCCGTGACTATCCTGTGGACAAAGAATCAGCGTGCCCGTATTTGGCCGTTTAGGCCCAGTTTGATCAATTCACCCATTTCCGTTAGTCCTACTGGAATTTCTCTTGTGCCAATGCGTTTCTCAGGCCGTGACTATCCTCTTGACAAAGAATCGGCATGCCCGTAGGACGCCGCTTAAGCCCAGTTTGATCAATTCACCCATTTCCGTTAGTCCTACTGGAATTTCTCTTGTGCCAATGCGTTTCTCAGGCCGTGACTATCCTCTGTACAAAGAATCAGCGTGCCCGTATTCGGCCGTTTAAGCCCAGTTTGATCAATTCACCCATTTCCGTTAGTCCTACTGGAATTTCTCTTGTGCCAATGCGTTTCTCAGGCCGTGACTATCCTTTGGACAAAGAATCAGCGTGCCCGTATTTGGCCGTTTAAGCCCAGTTTGATCAATTCACCCATTTCCGTTAGTGCTACTGGAATTTCTCTTGTGCCAATGCGTTTCTCAGGCCGTGACTATCCTCTGGACAAAGAATCAGCGTGCCCGTATTTGGCCGTTTAAGCCCAGTTTGATCAATTCACCCATTTCCGTTAGTCCTACTGGAATTTCTCTTGTGCCAATGCGTTTCTCAGGCCGTGACTATCCTCTGGACAAAGAATCAGCGTGCCCGTATTTGGCCGTTTAAGCCCAGTTTGATCAATTCACCCATTTCCGTTAGTCCTACTGGAATTTCTCTTGTGCGAATGCGTTTCTCAGGCCGTGACTATCCTCTGGACAAACAATCAGCGTGCCCGTATTTGGCCGTTTAAGCCCAGTTTGATCAATTCACCCATTTCCGTTAGTCCTACTGGAATTTCTCTTGTGCCAATGCGTTTCTCAGGCAGTGACTATCCTCTGGACAAAGAATCAGCGTGCCCGTATTTGGCCGTTTAAGCCCAGTTTGATCAATTCACCCATTTCCGTTAGTCCTACTGGAATTTCTCTTATGCCAATGCGTTTCTCAGGCCGTGACTATCCTCTGTACAAAGAATCAGCGTGCCCGTATTTGGCCGTTTAAGCCCAGTTTGATCAATTCACCCATTTCCGTTAGTCCTACTGGAATTTCTCTTGTGCCAATGCGTTTCTCAGGCCGTGACTATCCTCTGGACAAAGAATCAGCATGCCCGTATTTGGCCGTTTAAGCCCAGTTTGATCAATTCACCCATTTCCGTTAGTCCTACTGGAATTTCTCTTGTGCCAATGCGTTTCTCAGGCCGTGACTATCCTCTGGACAAAGAATCAGCGTGCCCGTATTTGGCCGTTTAAGCCCAGTTTGATCAATTCACCCATTTCCGTTAGTCCTACTGGAATTTCTCTTGTGCGAATGCGTTTCTCAGGCCGTGACTATCCTCTGTACAAAGAATCAGCGTGCCCGTATTTGGCCGTTTAAGCCCAGTTTGATCAATTCACCCATTTCCGTTAGTCCTACTGGAATTTCTCTTGTGCGAATGCGTTTCTCAGGCCGTGACTATCCTCTGGACAAAGAATCAGCGTGCCCGTATTTGGCCGTTTAAGCCCAGTTTGATCAATTCACCCATTTCCGTTAGTCCTACTGGAATTTCTCTTGTGCCAATGCGTTTCTCAGGCCGTGACTATCCTCTGGACAAAGAATCAGCGTGCCCGTATTTGGCCGTTTAAGCCCAGTTTGATCAATTCACCCATTTCCGTTAGTCCTACTGGAATTTCTCTTGTGCCAATGCGTTTCTCAGGCCGTGACTATCCTCTGGACAAAGAATCAGCGTGCCCGTATTTGGCCGTTTAAGCCCAGTTTGATCAATTCACCCATTTCCGTTAGTCCTACTGGAATTTCTCTTGTGCGAATGCGTTTCTCAGGCCGTGACTATCCTCTGGACAAAGAATCAGCGTGCCCGTATTTGGCCGTTTAAGCCCAGTTTGATCAATTCACCCATTTCCGTTAGTCCTACTGGAATTTCTCTTGTGCCAATCCGTTTCTCAGGCAGTGACTATCCTCTGGACAAAGAATCAGCGTGCCCGTATTTGGCCGTTTAAGCCCAGTTTGATCAATTCACCCATTTCCGTTAGTCCTACTGGAATTTCTCTTGTGCCAATGCGTTTCTCAGGCCGTGACTATCCTCTGGACAAACAATCAGTGTGCCCGCATTTGTCCGTTTGAGCCCAGTTTGATCAATTCACCCATTTCCGTTAGTCCTACTGGAATTTCTCTTGTGCGAATGCGTTTCTCAGGCCGTGACTATCCTGTGGACAAAGAATCAGCGTGCCCGTATTTGGCCGTTTAGGCCCAGTTTGATCAATTCACCCATTTCCGTTAGTCCTACTGGAATTTCTCTTGTGCCAATGCGTTTCTCAGGCCGTGACTATCCTCTTGACAAAGAATCGGCATGCCCGTAGGACGCCGCTTAAGCCCAGTTTGATCAATTCACCCATTTCCGTTAGTCCTACTGGAATTTCTCTTGTGCCAATGCGTTTCTCAGGCCGTGACTATCCTCTGTACAAAGAATCAGCGTGCCCGTATTCGGCCGTTTAAGCCCAGTTTGATCAATTCACCCATTTCCGTTAGTCCTACTGGAATTTCTCTTGTGCCAATGCGTTTCTCAGGCCGTGACTATCCTTTGGACAAAGAATCAGCGTGCCCGTATTTGGCCGTTTAAGCCCAGTTTGATCAATTCACCCATTTCCGTTAGTGCTACTGGAATTTCTCTTGTGCCAATGCGTTTCTCAGGCCGTGACTATCCTCTGGACAAAGAATCAGCGTGCCCGTATTTGGCCGTTTAAGCCCAGTTTGATCAATTCACCCATTTCCTTTAGTCCTACTGGAATTTCTCTTGTGCCAATGCGTTTCTCAGGCCGTGACTATCCTCTGGACAAAGAATCAGCGTGCCCGTATTTGGCCGTTTAAGCCCAGTTTGATCAATTCACCCATTTCCGTTAGTCCTACTGGAATTTCTCTTGTGCCAATGCGTTTCTCAGGCCGTGACTATCCTCTGGACAAAGAATCAGCGTGCCCGTATTTGGCCGTTTAAGCCCAGTTTGATCAATTCACGCATTTCCGTTAGTCCTACTGGAATTTCTCTTGTGCCAATGCGTTTCTCAGGCAGTGACTATCCTCTGGACAAAGAATCAGCGTGCCCGTATTTGGCCGTTTAAGCCCAGTTTGATCAATTCACCCATTTCCGTTAGTCCTACTGGAATTTCTCTTATGCCAATGCGTTTCTCAGGCCGTGACTATCCTCTGGACAAAGAATCAGCGTGCCCGTATTTGGCCGTTTAAGCCCAGTTTGATCAATTCACCCATTTCCGTTAGTCCTACTGGAATTTCTCTTGTGCCAATGCGTTTCTCAGGCCGTGACTATCCTCTGGACAAACAATCAGCGTGTCCGTAGTACGCCGTTTGAGACCAGTTTGATCAATCCACCCATTTCCGTTAGTCCTACTGGAATTTCTCTTGTGCGAATGCGTTTCTCAGGCCGTGACTATCCTCTGGACAAAGAATCAGCGTGCCCGTATTTGGCCGTTTAAGCCCAGTTTGATCAATTCACCCATTTCCGTTAGTCCTACTGGAATTTCTCTTGTGCGAATGCGTTTCTCAGGCCGTGACTATCCTCTGTACAAAGAATCAGCGTGCCCGTATTTGGCCGTTTAAGCCCAGTTTGATCAATTCACCCATTTCCGTTAGTCCTACTGGAATTTCTCTTGTGCCAATGCGTTTCTCAGGCCGTGACTATCCTCTGGACAAAGAATCAGCGTGCCCGTATTTGGCCGTTTAAGCCCAGTTTGATCAATTCACCCATTTCCGTTAGTGCTACTGGAATTTCTCTTGTGCCAATGCGTTTCTCAGGCCGTGACTATCCTCTGGACAAAGAATCAGCGTGCCCGTATTTGGCCGTTTAAGCCCAGTTTGATCAATTCACCCATTTCCGTTAGTCCTACTGGAATTTCTCTTGTGCGAATGCGTTTCTCAGGCCGTGACTATCCTCTGGACAAAGAATCAGCGTGCCCGTATTTGGCCGTTTAAGCCCAGTTTGATCAATTCACCCATTTCCGTTAGTCCTACTGGAATTTCTCTTGTGCCAATGCGTTTCTCAGGCCGTGACTATCCTCTGGACAAAGAATCAGCGTGCCCGTATTTGGCCGTTTAAGCCCAGTTTGATCAATCCACCCATTTCCTTTAGTCCTACTGGAATTTCTCTTGTGCGAATGCGTTTCTCAGGCCGTGACTATCCTCTGGACAAAGAATCAGCGTGCCCGTATTTGGCCGTTTAAGCCCAGTTTGATCAATTCACCCATTTCCGTTAGTGCTACTGGAATTTCTCTTGTGCCAATGCGTTTCTCAGGCCGTGACTATCCTCTGGACAAAGAATCAGCGTGCCCGTATTTGGCCGTTTAAGCCCAGTTTGATCAATGCACCCATTTCCGTTAGTCCTACTGGAATTTCTCTGGTGCGAATGCGTTTCTCAGGCCGTGACTATCCTCTGGACAAAGAATCAGCGTGCCCGTATTTGGCCGTTTAAGCCCAGTTTGATCAATTCACCCATTTCCGTTAGTCCTACTGGAATTTCTCTTGTGCCAATGCGTTTCTCAGGCCGTGACTATCCTCTGGACAAAGAATCAGCGTGCCCGTATTTGGCCGTTTAAGCCCAGTTTGATCAATTCACCCATTTCCGTTATTCCTACTGGAATTTCTCTTGTGCGAATGCGTTTCTCAGGCCGTGACTATCCTCTGGACAAAGAATCAGCGTGTCCGTAGTACGCCGTTTGAGCCCAGTTTGATCAATTCACCCATTTCCGTTAGTCCTACTGGAATTTCTCTTGTGCGAATGCGTTTCTCAGGCCGTGACTATCCTCTGGACAAACAATCAGCGTGCCCGTATTTGGCCGTTTAAGCCCAGTTTGATCAATTCACCCATTTCCGTTAGTCCTACTGGAATTTCTCTTGTGCCAATGCGGTTCTCAGGCCGTGACTATCCTCTGGACAAAGAATCAGCGTGCCCGTATTTGGCCGTTGAAGCCCAGTTTGATCAATTCACCCATTTCCGTTAGTCCTACTGGAATTTCTCTTGTGCGAATGCGTTTCTCAGGCCGTGACTATCCTGTGGACAAAGAATCAGCGTGCCCGTATTTGGCCGTTTAAGCCCAGTTTGATCAATTCACCCATTTCCGTTAGTCCTACTGGAATTTCTCTTGTGCGAATGCGTTTCTCAGGCCGTGACTATCCTCTGGACAAAGAATCAGCATGCCCGTATTTGGCCGTTTAAGCCCAGTTTGATCAATTCACCCATTTCCGTTAGTCCTACTGGAATTTCTCTTGTGCCAATGCGTTTCTCAGGCCGTGACTATCCTCTGGACAAAGAATCAGCGTGCCCGTATTTGGCCGTTTAAGCCCAGTTTGATCAATGCACCCATTTCCGTTAGTCCTACTGGAATTTCTCTTGTGCGAATGCGTTTCTCAGGCCGTGACTATCCTCTGGACAAAGAATCAGCATGCCCGTATTTGGCCGTTTAAGCCCAGTTTGATCAATTCACCCATTTCCGTTAGTCCTACTGGAATTTCTCTTGTGCCAATGCGTTTCTCAGGCCGTGACTATCCTCTGGACAAACATTCAGCGTGCCAGTATTTGGCCGTTTAAGCCCAGTTTGATCAATTCACCCATTTCCGTTAGTCCTACTGGAATTTCTCTTGTGCCAATGCGTTTCTCAGGCCGTGACTATCCTCTGGACAAACAATCAGCGTGTCCGTAGTACGCCGTTTGAGCCTAGTTTGATCAATTCACCCATTTCCGTTAGTCCTACTGGAATTTCTCTTGTGCGAATGCGTTTCTCAGGCCGTGACTATCCTCTGTACAAAGAATCAGCGTGCCCGTATTTGGCCGTTTAAGCCCAGTTTGATCAATTCACCCATTTCCGTTAGTGCTACTGGAATTTATCTTGTGCCAATGCGTTTCTCAGGCCGTGACTATCCTCTGGACAAAGAATCAGCGTGCCCGTATTTGGCCGTTTAAGCCCAGTTTGATCAATGCACCCATTTCCGTTAGTCCTACTGGAATTTCTCTTGTGCGAATGCGTTTCTCAGGCCGTGACTATCCTCTGGACAAAGAATCAGCGTGCCCGTATTTGGCCGTTTAAGCCCAGTTTGATCAATTCACCCATTTCCGTTAGTCCTACTGGAATTTCTCTTGTGCCAATGCGTTTCTCAGGCCGTGACTATCCTCTGGACAAACAATCAGCGTGCCCGTATTTGGCCGTTTAAGCCCAGTTTGATCAATTCACCCATTTCCGTTATTCCTACTGGAATTTCTCTTGTGCGAATGCGTTTCTCAGGCCGTGACTATCCTCTGGACAAAGAATCAGCGTGTCCGTAGTACGCCGTTTGAGCCCAGTTTGATCAATTCACCCATTTCCGTTAGTCCTACTGGAATTTCTCTTGTGCGAATGCGTTTCTCAGGCCGTGACTATCCTCTGGACAAACAATCAGCGTGCCCGTATTTGGCCGTTTAAGCCCAGTTTGATCAATTCACCCATTTCCGTTAGTCCTACTGGAATTTCTCTTGTGCGAATGCGTTTCTCAGGCCGTGACTATCCTCTGGACAAAGAATCAGCGTGCCCGTATTTGGCCGTTTGAGCCCAGTTTGATCAATTCACCCATTTCCGTTAGTCCTACTGGAATTTCTCTTGTGCGAATGCGTTTCTCAGGCCGTGACTATCCTGTGGACAAAGAATCAGCGTGCCCGTATTTGGCCGTTTAAGCCCAGTTTGATCAATTCACCCATTTCCTTTAGTCCTACTGGAATTTCTCTTGTGCGAATGCGTTTCTCAGGCCGTGACTATCCTCTGGACAAAGAATCAGCATGCCCGTATTTGGCCGTTTAAGCCCAGTTTGATCAATTCACCCATTTCCGTTAGTCCTACTGGAATTTCTCTTGTGCCAATGCGTTTCTCAGGCCGTGACTATCCTCTGGACAAAGAATCAGCGTGCCCGTATTTGGCCGTTTAAGCCCAGTTTGATCAATGCACCCATTTCCGTTAGTCCTACTGGAATTTCTCTTGTGCGAATGCGTTTCTCAGGCCGTGACTATCCTCTGGACAAAGAATCAGCATGCCCGTATTTGGCCGTTTAAGCCCAGTTTGATCAATTCACCCATTTCCGTTAGTCCTACTGGAATTTCTCTTGTGCCAATGCGTTTCTCAGGCCGTGACTATCCTCTGGACAAAGAATCAGCGTGCCCGTATTTGGCCGTTTAAGCCCAGTTTGATCAATTCACCCATTTCCGTTAGTCCTACTGGAATTTCTCTTGTGCCAATGCGTTTCTCAGGCCGTGACTATCCTCTGGACAAACAATCAGCGTGTCCGTAGTACGCCGTTTGAGCCTAGTTTGATCAATTCACCCATTTCCGTTAGTCCTACTGGAATTTCTCTTGTGCGAATGCGTTTCTCAGGCCGTGACTATCCTCTGTACAAAGAATCAGCGTGCCCGTATTTGGCCGTTTAAGCCCAGTTTGATCAATTCACCCATTTCCGTTAGTCCTACTGGAATTTCTCTTGTGCCAATGCGTTTCTCAGGCCGTGACTATCCTCTGGACAAAGAATCAGCGTGCCCGTATTTGGCCGTTTGAGCCCAGTTTGATCAATTCACCCATTTCCGTTAGTCCTACTGGAATTTCTCTTGTGCGAATGCGTTTCTCAGGCCGTGACTATCCTCTGGACAAAGAATCAGCGTGCCCGTATTTGGCCGTTTAAGCCCAGTTTGATCAATGCACCCATTTCCGTTAGTCCTACTGGAATTTCTCTTGTGCGAATGCGTTTCTCAGGCCGTGACTATCCTCTGGACAAAGAATCAGCGTGCCCGTATTTGGCCGTTTAAGCCCAGTTTGATCAATTCACCCATTTCCGTTAGTCCTACTGGAATTTCTCTTGTGCCAATGCGTTTCTCAGGCCGTGACTATCCTCTGGACAAAGAATCAGCGTGCCCGTATTTGGCCGTTTAAGCCCAGTTTGATCAATTCACCCATTTCCGTTATTCCTACTGGAATTTCTCTTGTGCGAATGCGTTTCTCAGGCCGTGACTATCCTCTGGACAAAGAATCAGCGTGTCCGTAGTACGCCGTTTGAGCCCAGTTTGATCAATTCACCCATTTCCGTTAGTCCTACTGGAATTTCTCTTGTGCGAATGCGTTTCTCAGGCCGTGACTATCCTCTGGACAAACAATCAGCGTGCCCGTATTTGGCCGTTTAAGCCCAGTTTGATCAATTCACCCATTTCCGTTAGTCCTACTGGAATTTCTCTTGTGCGAATGCGTTTCTCAGGCCGTGACTATCCTCTGGACAAAGAATCAGCGTGCCCGTATTTGGCCGTTTGAGCCCAGTTTGATCAATTCACCCATTTCCGTTAGTCCTACTGGAATTTCTCTTGTGCGAATGCGTTTCTCAGGCCGTGACTATCCTGTGGACAAAGAATCAGCGTGCCCGTATTTGGCCGTTTAAGCCCAGTTTGATCAATTCACCCATTTCCTTTAGTCCTACTGGAATTTCTCTTGTGCGAATGCGTTTCTCAGGCCGTGACTATCCTCTGGACAAAGAATCAGCATGCCCGTATTTGGCCGTTTAAGCCCAGTTTGATCAATTCACCCATTTCCGTTAGTCCTACTGGAATTTCTCTTGTGCCAATGCGTTTCTCAGGCCGTGACTATCCTCTGGACAAAGAATCAGCGTGCCCGTATTTGGCCGTTTAAGCCCAGTTTGATCAATGCACCCATTTCCGTTAGTCCTACTGGAATTTCTCTTGTGCGAATGCGTTTCTCAGGCCGTGACTATCCTCTGGACAAAGAATCAGCATGCCCGTATTTGGCCGTTTAAGCCCAGTTTGATCAATTCACCCATTTCCGTTAGTCCTACTGGAATTTCTCTTGTGCCAATGCGTTTCTCAGGCCGTGACTATCCTCTGGACAAAGAATCAGCGTGCCCGTATTTGGCCGTTTAAGCCCAGTTTGATCAATTCACCCATTTCCGTTAGTCCTACTGGAATTTCTCTTGTGCCAATGCGTTTCTCAGGCCGTGACTATCCTCTGGACAAACAATCAGCGTGTCCGTAGTACGCCGTTTGAGCCTAGTTTGATCAATTCACCCATTTCCGTTAGTCCTACTGGAATTTCTCTTGTGCGAATGCGTTTCTCAGGCCGTGACTATCCTCTGTACAAAGAATCAGCGTGCCCGTATTTGGCCGTTTAAGCCCAGTTTGATCAATTCACCCATTTCCGTTAGTCCTACTGGAATTTCTCTTGTGCCAATGCGTTTCTCAGGCCGTGACTATCCTCTGGACAAAGAATCAGCGTGCCCGTATTTGGCCGTTTGAGCCCAGTTTGATCAATTCACCCATTTCCGTTAGTCCTACTGGAATTTCTCTTGTGCGAATGCGTTTCTCAGGCCGTGACTATCCTCTGGACAAAGAATCAGCGTGCCCGTATTTGGCCGTTTAAGCCCAGTTTGATCAATTCACCCATTTCCGTTAGTCCTACTGGAATTTCTCTGGTGCCAATGCGTTTCTCAGGCCGTGACTATCCTCTGGACAAAGAATCAGCGTGCCCGTATTTGGCCGTTTAAGCCCAGTTTGATCAATTCACCCATTTCCGTTAGTCCTACTGGAATTTCTCTTGTGCCAATGCGTTTCTCAGGCCGTGACTATCCTCTGGACAAAGAATCAGCGTGCCCGTATTTGGCCGTTGAAGCCCAGTTTGATCAATTCACCCATTTCCGTTAGTCCTACTGGAATTTCTCTTGTGCCAATGCGTTTCTCAGGCCGTGACTATCCTCTGGACAAAGAATCAGCGTGCCCGTATTTGGCCGTTTAAGCCCAGTTTGATCAATTCACCCATTCCCGTTAGTCCTACTGGAATTTCTCTTGTGCCAATGCGTTTCTCAGGCCGTGACTATCCTCTGGACAAAGAATCAGCGTGCCCGTATTTGGCCGTTTAAGCCCAGTTTGATCAATTCACCCATTTCCGTTAGTCCTACTGGAATTTCTCTTGTGCGAATGCGTTTCTCAGGCCGTGACTATCCTCTGGACAAACAATCAGCGTGCCCGTATTTGGCCGTTTAAGCCCAGTTTGATCAATTCACCCATTTCCGTTAGTCCTACTGGAATTTCTCTTGTGCCAATGCGTTTCTCAGGCCGTGACTATCCTCTGGACAAAGAATCAGCGTGTCCGTAGTACGCCGTTTGAGACCAGTTTGATCAATCCACCCATTTCCGTTAGTCCTACTGGAATTTCTCTTGTGCGAATGCGTTTCTCAGGCCGTGACTATCCTCTGGACAAAGAATCAGCGTGCCCGTATTTGGCCGTTTAAGCCCAGTTTGATCAATTCACCCATTTCCGTTAGTCCTACTGGAATTTCTCTTGTGCGAATGCGTTTCTCAGGCCGTGACTATCCTCTGTACAAAGAATCAGCGTGCCCGTATTTGGCCGTTTAAGCCCAGTTTGATCAATTCACCCATTTCCGTTAGTCCTACTGGAATTTCTCTTGTGCCAATGCGTTTCTCAGGCCGTGACTATCCTCTGGACAAAGAATCAGCGTGCCCGTATTTGGCCGTTTAAGCCCAGTTTGATCAATTCACCCATTTCCGTTAGTGCTACTGGAATTTCTCTTGTGCCAATGCGTTTCTCAGGCCGTGACTATCCTCTGGACAAAGAATCAGCGTGCCCGTATTGGGCCGTTTAAGCCCAGTTTGATCAATTCACCCATTTCCGTTAGTCCTACTGGAATTTCTCTTGTGCGAATGCGTTTCTCAGGCCGTGACTATCCTCTGGACAAAGAATCAGCGTGCCCGTATTTGGCCGTTTAAGCCCAGTTTGATCAATTCACCCATTTCCGTTAGTCCTACTGGAATTTCTCTTGTGCCAATGCGTTTCTCAGGCCGTGACTACCCTCTGGACAAAGAATCAGCGTGCCCGTATTTGGCCGTTTAAGCCCAGTTTGATCAATTCACCCATTTCCTTTAGTCCTACTGGAATTTCTCTTGTGCGAATGCGTTTCTCAGGCCGTGACTATCCTCTGGACAAAGAATCAGCGTGCTCGTATTTGGCCGTTTAAGCCCAGTTTGATCAATTCACCCATTTCCGTTAGTGCTACTGGAATTTCTCTTGTGCGAATGCGTTTCTCAGGCCGTGACTATCCTCTGGACAAAGAATCAGCGTGCCCGTATTTGGCCGTTTAAGCCCAGTTTGATCAATGCACCCATTTCCGTTAGTCCTACTGGAATTTCTCTTGTGCGAATGCGTTTCTCAGGCCGTGACTATCCTCTGGACAAAGAATCAGCGTGCCCGTATTTGGCCGTTTAAGCCCAGTTTGATCAATTCACCCATTTCCGTTAGTCCTACTGGAATTTCTCTTGTGCCAATGCGTTTCTCAGGCCGTGACTATCCTCTGGACAAAGAATCAGCGTGCCCGTATTTGGCCGTTTAAGCCCAGTTTGATCAATTCACCCATTTCCGTTAGTCCTACTGGAATTTCTCTTGTGCGAATGCGTTTCTCAGGCCGTGACTATCCTCTGGACAAACAATCAGCGTGCCCGTATTTGGCCGTTTAAGCCCAGTTTGATCAATTCACCCATTTCCGTTAGTCCTACTGGAATTTCTCTTGTGCGAATGCGTTTCTCAGGCCGTGACTATCCTCTGGACAAAGAATCAGCGTGCCCGTATTTGGCCGTTTAAGCCCAGTTTGATCAATTCACCCATTTCCGTTAGTCCTACTGGAATTTCTCTTGTGCGAATGCGTTTCTCAGGCCGTGACTATCCTGTGGACAAAGAATCAGCGTGCCCGTATTTGGCCGTTTAAGCCCAGTTTGATCAATCCACCCATTTCCTTTAGTCCTACTGGAATTTCTCTTGTGCGAATGCGTTTCTCAGGCCGTGACTATCCTCTGGACAAAGAGACAGCATGCCCGTATTTGGCCGTTTGAGCCCAGTTTGATCAATTCACCCATTTCCGTTAGTCTTACTGGAATTTTTCTTGTGCCAATGCGTTTCTCAGGCCGTGACTATCCTCTGGACAAAGAATCAGCGTGCCCGTATTTGGCCGTTTAAGCCCAGTTTGATCAATGCACCCATTTCCGTTAGTCCTACTGGAATTTCTCTTGTGCGAATGCGTTTCTCAGGCCGTGACTATCCTCTGGACAAAGAATCAGCGTGCCCGTATTTGGCCGTTTAAGCCCAGTTTGATCAATTCACCCATTTCCGTTAGTCCTACTGGAATTTCTCTTGTGCCAATGCGTTTCTCAGGCCGTGACTATCCTCTGGACAAAGAATCAGCGTGCCCGTATTTGGCCGTTTAAGCCCAGTTTGATCAATTCACCCATTTCCGTTAGTCCTACTGGAATTTCTCTTGTGCCAATGCGTTTCTCAGGCCGTGACTATCCTCTGGACAAACAATCAGCGTGTCCGTAGTACGCCGTTTGAGCCTAGTTTGATCAATTCACCCATTTCCGTTAGTCCTACTGGAATTTCTCTTGTGCGAATGCGTTTCTCAGGCCGTGACTATCCTCTGGACAAAGAATCAGCGTGCCCGTATTTGGCCGTTTAGGCCCAGTTTGATCAATTCACCCATTTCCGTTAGTCCTACTGGAATTTCTCTTGTGCCAATGCGTTTCTCAGGCCGTGACTATCCTCTGGACAAAGAATCGGCGTGCCCGTATTTGGCCGTTTAAGCCCAGTTTGATCAATTCACCCATTTCCGTTAGTCCTACTGGAATTTCTCTTGTGCGAATGCGTTTCTCAGGCCGTGACTATCCTCTGGACAAAGAATCAGCGTGCCCGTATTCGGCCGTTTAAGCCCAGTTTGATCAATTCACCCATTTCCGTTAGTCCTACTGGAATTTCTCTTGTGCCAATGCGTTTCTCAGGCCGTGACTATCCTCTGTACAAAGAATCAGCGTGCCCGTATTTGGCCGTTTAAGCCCAGTTTGATCAATTCACCCATTTCCGTTAGTCCTACTGGAATTTCTCTTGTGCCAATGCGTTTCTCAGGCCGTGACTATCCTCTGGACAAAGAATCAGCGTGCCCGTATTTGGCCGTTTAAGCCCAGTTTGATCAATTCACCCATTTCCGTTAGTCCTACTGGAATTTCTCTTGTGCCAATGCGTTTCTCAGGCCGTGACTATCCTCTGGACAAAGAATCAGCGTGCCCGTATTTGGCCGTTTAAGCCCAGTTTGATCAATTCACCCATTTCCGTTAGTCCTACTGGAATTTCTCTTGTGCCAATGCGTTTCTCAGGCCGTGACTATCCTCTGGACAAAGAATCAGCGTGCCCGTATTTGGCCGTTTAAGCCCAGTTTGATCAATTCACCCATTTCCGTTAGTCCTACTGGAATTTCTCTTGTGCCAATGCGTTTCTCAGGCCGTGACTATCCTCTGGACAAAGAATCAGCGTGCCCGTATTTGGCCGTTTGAGCCCAGTTTGATCAATTCACCCATTTCCGTTAGTCTTACTGGAATTTTTCTTGTGCCAATGCGTTTCTCAGGCCGTGACTATCCTCTGGACAAAGAATCAGCGTGCCCGTATTTGGCCGTTTAAGCCCAGTTTGATCAATTCACCCATTTCCGTTAGTCCTACTGGAATTTCTCTGGTGCCAATGCGTTTCTCAGGCCGTGACTATCCTCTGGACAAAGAATCAGCGTGCCCGTATTTGGCCGTTTAAGCCCAGTTTGATCAATTCACCCATTTCCGTTAGTCCTACTGGAATTTCTCTTGTGCCAATGCGTTTCTCAGGCCGTGACTATCCTCTGGACAAAGAATCAGCGTGCCCGTATTTGGCCGTTGAAGCCCAGTTTGATCAATTCACCCATTTCCGTTAGTCCTACTGGAATTTCTCTTGTGCCAATGCGTTTCTCAGGCCGTGACTATCCTTTGGACAAAGAATCAGCGTGCCCGTATTTGGCCGTTTAAGCCCAGTTTGATCAATTCACCCATTCCCGTTAGTCCTACTGGAATTTCTCTTGTGCGAATGCGTTTCTCAGGCCGTGACTATCCTCTGGACAAAGAATCAGCGTGCCCGTATTTGGCCGTTTAAGCCCAGTTTGATCAATGCACCCATTTCCGTTAGTCCTACTGGAATTTCTCTTGTGCCAATGCGTTTCTCAGGCCGTGACTATCCTCTGGACAAAGAATCAGCGTGCCCGTATTTGGCCGTTTAAGCCCAGTTTGATCAATTCACCCATTTCCGTTAGTCCTACTGGAATTTCTCATGTGCCAATGCGTATCTCAGGCCGTGACTATCCTCTGGACAAAGAATCAGCGTGCCCGTATTTGGCCGTTTAAGCCCAGTTTGATCAATTCACCCATTTCCGTTAGTCCTACTGGAATTTCTCTTGTGCCAATGCGTTTCTCAGGCCGTGACTATCCTCTGTACAAAGAATCAGCGTGCCCGTATTTGGCCGTTTAAGCCCAGTTTGATCAATTCACCCATTTCCGTTAGTCCTACTGGAATTTCTCTTGTGCGAATGCGTTTCTCAGGCCGTGACTATCCTCTGGACAAAGAATCAGCGTGCCCGTATTTGGCCGTTGAAGCCCAGTTTGATCAATTCACCCATTTCCGTTAGTCTTACTGGAATTTTTCTTGTGCCAATGCGTTTCTCAGGCCGTGACTATCCTCTGGACAAACAATCAGCGTGCCCGTATTTGGCCGTTTAAGCCCAGTTTGATCAATTCACCCATTTCCGTTAGTCCTACTGGAATTTCTCTTGTGCCAATGCGTTTCTCAGGCCGTGACTATCCTCTGGACAAACAATCAGCGTGCCCGTATTTGGCCGTTTAAGCCCAGTTTGATCAATTCACCCATTTCCGTTAGTCCTACTGGAATTTCTCTTGTGCCAATGTGTTTCTTAGGCCGTGACTATCCTCTGGACAAAGAATCAGCGTGCCCGTATTAGGCCGTTTAAGCCCAGTTTGATCAATTCACCCATTTCCGTTAGTCCTACTGGAATTTCTCTTGTGCCAATGCGTTTCTCAGGCCGTGACTATTCTCTGGACAAAGAATCAGCGTGCCCGTATTTGGCCGTTTAAGCCCAGTTTGATCAATTCACCCATTTCCGTTAGTCCTACTGGAATTTCTCTTGTGCCAATGCGTTTCTCAGGCCGTGACTATCCTCTGGACAAACAATCAGCGTGCCCGTATTTGGCCGTTTAAGCCCAGTTTGATCAATTCACCCATTTCCGTTAGTCCTACTGGAATTTCTCTTGTGCCAATGCGTTTCTCAGGCCGTGACTATCCTCTGGACAAAGAATCAGCGTGCCCGTATTTGGCCGTTTAAGCCCAGTTTGATCAATTCACCCATTTCCGTTAGTCCTACTGGAATTTCTCTGGTGCGAATGCGTTTCTCAGGCCGTGACTATCCTCTGGACAAAGAATCAGCGTGCCCGTATTTGGCCGTTTAAGCCCAGTTTGATCAATTCACCCATTCCCGTTAGTCCTACTGGAATTTCTCTTGTGCCAATGCGTTTCTCAGGCCGTGACTATCCTCTGGACAAAGAATCAGCGTGCCCGTATTTGGCCGTTTAAGCCCAGTTTGATCAATTCACCCATTTCCGTTAGTCCTACTGGAATTTCTCTTGTGCGAATGCGTTTCTCAGGCCGTGACTATCCTCTGGACAAAGAATCAGCGTGCCCGTATTTGGCCGTTTAAGCCCAGTTTGATCAATTCACCCATTTCCGTTAGTCCTACTGGAATTTCTCTTGTGCCAATGCGTTTCTCAGGCCGTGACTATCCTCTGTACAAAGAATCAGCGTGCCCGTATTTGGCCGTTTAAGCCCAGTTTGATCAATTCACCCATTTCCGTTAGTCCTACTGGAATTTCTCTTGTGCGAATGCGTTTCTCAGGCCGTGACTATCCTCTGTACAAAGAATCAGCGTGCCCGTATTTGGCCGTTTAAGCCCAGTTTGATCAATTCACCCATTTCCGTTAGTCCTACTGGAATTTCTCTTGTGCCAATGCGCTTCTCAGGCCGTGACTATCCTCTGGACAAAGAATCAGCGTGCCCGTATTTGGCCGTTTAAGCCCAGTTTGATCAATTCACCCATTTCCGTTAGTCCTACTGGAATTTCTCTTGTGCCAATGCGTTTCTCAGGCCGTGACTATCCTCTGGACAAAGAATCAGCGTGCCCGTATTTGGCCGTTTAAGCCCAGTTTGATCATTCGACCCATTTCCGTTAGTCCTACTGGAATTTCTCTTGTGCGAATGCGTTTCTCAGGCCGTGACTATCCTCTGGACAAAGAATCAGCGTGCCCGTATTTGGCCGTTTAAGCCCAGTTTGATCAATTCACCCATTTCCGTTAGTGCTACTGGAATTTCTCTTGTGCCAATGCGTTTCTCAGGCCGTGACTATCCTCTGGACAAAGAATCAGCGTGCCCGTATTTGGCCGTTTAAGCCCAGTTTGATCAATTCACCCATTTCCGTTAGTCCTACTGGAATTTCTCTTGTGCCAATGCGTTTCTCACGCCGTGACTATCCTCTGGACAAACATTCAGCGTGCCCGTATTTGGCCGTTTAAGCCCAGTTTGATCAATTCACCCATTTCCGTTAGTCCTACTGGAATTTCTCTTGTGCCAATGCGTTTCTCAGGCCGTGACTATCCTCTGGACAAAGAATCAGCGTGCCCGTATTTGGCCGTTTAAGCCCAGTTTGATCAATTCACCCATTTCCGTTAATCCTACTGGAATTTCTCTTGTGCCAATGCGTTTCTCAGGCCGTGACTATCCTCTGGACAAAGAATCAGCGTGCCCGTATTTGGCCGTTTAAGCCCAGTTTGATCAATTCACCCATTTCCGTTAGTCCTACTGGAATTTCTCTTGTGCCAATGCGTTTCTCAGGCCGTGACTATCCTCTGGACAAAGAATCAGCGTGCCCGTATTTGGCCGTTTAAGCCCAGTTTGATCAATTCACCCATTTCCGTTAGTCCTACTGGAATTTCTCTTGTGCGAATGCGTTTCTCAGGCCGTGACTATCCTCTGTACAAAGAATCAGCGTGCCCGTATTTGGCCGTTTAAGCCCAGTTTGATCAATTCACCCATTTCCGTTAGTCCTACTGGAATTTCTCTTGTGCCAATGCGTTTCTCAGGCCGTGACTATCCTCTGGACAAAGAATCAGCGTGCCCGTATTTGGCCGTTTAAGCCCAGTTTGATCAATTCACCCATTTCCGTTATTCCTACTGGAATTTCTCTTGTGCCAATGCGTTTCTCAGGCCGTGACTATCCTCTGGACAAACAATCAGCGTGCCCGTATTTGGCCGTTTAAGCCCAGTTTGATCATTCGACCCATTTCCGTTAGTCCTACTGGAATTTCTCTTGTGCCAATGCGTTTCTCAGGCCGTGACTATCCTCTGGACAAAGAATCAGCGTGCCCGTATTTGGCCGTTTAAGCCCAGTTTGATCAATTCACCCATTTCCGTTAGTCCTACTGGAATTTCTCTTGTGCCAATGCGTTTCTCAGGCCGTGACTATCCTCTGGACAAAGAATCAGCGTGCCCGTATTTGGCCGTTTAAGCCCAGTTTGATCAATTCACCCATTTCCGTTAGTCCTACTGGAATTTCTCTTGTGCCAATGCGTTTCTCACGCCGTGACTATCCTCTGGACAAACATTCAGCGTGCCCGTATTTGGCCGTTTAAGCCCAGTTTGATCAATTCACCCATTTCCGTTAGTCCTACTGGAATTTCTCTTGTGCCAATGCGTTTCTCAGGCCGTGACTATCCTCTGGACAAAGAATCAGCGTGCCCGTATTTGGCCGTTTAAGCCCAGTTTGATCAATTCACCCATTTCCGTTAATCCTACTGGAATTTCTCTTGTGCCAATGCGTTTCTCAGGCCGTGACTATCCTCTGGACAAAGAATCAGCGTGCCCGTATTTGGCCGTTTAAGCCCAGTTTGATCAATTCACCCATTTCCGTTAGTCCTACTGGAATTTCTCTTGTGCCAATGCGTTTCTCAGGCCGTGACTATCCTCTGGACAAAGAATCAGCGTGCCCGTATTTGGCCGTTTAGGCCCAGTTTGATCAATTCACCCATTTCCGTTAGTCCTACTGGAATTTCTCTTGTGCCAATGCGTTTCTCAGGCCGTGACTATCCTCTGGACAAACAATCAGCGTGCCCGTATTTGGCCGTTTAAGCCCAGTTTGATCAATTCACCCATTTCCGTTAGTCCTACTGGAATTTCTCTTGTGCCAATGCGTTTCTCAGGCCGTGACTATCCTCTGGACAAAGAATCAGCGTGCCCGTATTTGGCCGTTTAAGCCCAGTTTGATCAATTCACCCATTTCCGTTAGTCCTACTGGAATTTCTCTTGTGCCAATGCGTTTCTCAGGCCGTGACTATCCTCTGGACAAAGAATCAGCGTGCCCGTATTTGGCCGTTTAAGCCCAGTTTGATCAATTCACCCATTTCCGTTAGTCCTACTGGAATTTCTCTTGTGCGAATGCGTTTCTCAGGCCGTGACTATCCTCTGTACAAAGAATCAGCGTGCCCGTATTTGGCCGTTTAAGCCCAGTTTGATCAATTCACCCATTTCCGTTAGTCCTACTGGAATTTCTCTTGTGCCAATGCGTTTCTCAGGCCGTGACTATCCTCTGGACAAAGAATCAGCGTGCCCGTATTTGGCCGTTTAAGCCCAGTTTGATCAATTCACCCATTTCCGTTATTCCTACTGGAATTTCTCTTGTGCCAATGCGTTTCTCAGGCCGTGACTATCCTCTGGACAAACAATCAGCGTGCCCGTATTTGGCCGTTTAAGCCCAGTTTGATCATTCGACCCATTTCCGTTAGTCCTACTGGAATTTCTCTTGTGCCAATGCGTTTCTCAGGCCGTGACTATCCTCTGGACAAAGAATCAGCGTGCCCGTATTTGGCCGTTTAAGCCCAGTTTGATCAATTCACCCATTTCCGTTAGTCCTACTGGAATTTCTCTTGTGCCAATGCGTTTCTCAGGCCGTGACTATCCTCTGGACAAAGAATCAGCGTGCCCGTATTTGGCCGTTTAAGCCCAGTTTGATCAATTCACCCATTTCCGTTAGTCCTACTGGAATTTCTCTTGTGCCAATGCGTTTCTCACGCCGTGACTATCCTCTGGACAAACATTCAGCGTGCCCGTATTTGGCCGTTTAAGCCCAGTTTGATCAATTCACCCATTTCCGTTAGTCCTACTGGAATTTCTCTTGTGCCAATGCGTTTCTCAGGCCGTGACTATCCTCTGGACAAAGAATCAGCGTGCCCGTATTTGGCCGTTTAAGCCCAGTTTGATCAATTCACCCATTTCCGTTAATCCTACTGGAATTTCTCTTGTGCCAATGCGTTTCTCAGGCCGTGACTATCCTCTGGACAAAGAATCAGCGTGCCCGTATTTGGCCGTTTAAGCCCAGTTTGATCAATTCACCCATTTCCGTTAGTCCTACTGGAATTTCTCTTGTGCCAATGCGTTTCTCAGGCCGTGACTATCCTCTGGACAAAGAATCAGCGTGCCCGTATTTGGCCGTTTAGGCCCAGTTTGATCAATTCACCCATTTCCGTTAGTCCTACTGGAATTTCTCTTGTGCCAATGCGTTTCTCAGGCCGTGACTATCCTCTGGACAAACAATCAGCGTGCCCGTATTTGGCCGTTTAAGCCCAGTTTGATCAATTCACCCATTTCCGTTAGTCCTACTGGAATTTCTCTTGTGCCAATGCGTTTCTCAGGCCGTGACTATCCTCTGTACAAAGAATCAGCGTGCCCGTATTTGGCCGTTTAAGCCCAGTTTGATCAATTCACCCATTTCCGTTAGTCCTACTGGAATTTCTCTTGTGCCAATGCGTTTCTCAGGCCGTGACTATCCTCTGGACAAAGAATCAGCGTGCCCGTATTTGGCCGTTTAAGCCCAGTTTGATCAATTCACCCATTTCCGTTAGTCCTACTGGAATTTATCTAGTGCCAATGCGTTTCTCAGGCCGTGACTATCCTCTGGACAAAGAATCAGCGTGCCCGTATTTGGCCGTTTAAGCCCAGTTTGATCAATTCACCCATTTCCGTTAGTCCTACTGGAATTTCTCTTGTGCCAATGTGTTTCTCAGGCCGTGACTATCCTCTGGACAAAGAATCAGCGTGCCCGTATTTGGCCGTTTAAGCCCAGTTTGATCAATTCACCCATTTCCGTTAGTCCTACTGGAATTTCTCTTGTGCGAATGCGTTTCTCAGGCCGTGACTATCCTCTGGACAAAGAATCAGCGTGCCCGTATTTGGCCGTTTAAGCCCAGTTTGATCATTCGACCCATTTCCGTTAGTCCTACTGGAATTTCTCTTGTGCCAATGCGTTTCTCAGGCCGTGACTATCCTCTGGACAAAGAATCAGCGTGCCCGTATTTGGCCGTTTAGGCCCAGTTTGATCAATTCACCCATTTCCGTTAGTCCTACTGGAATTTCTCTTGTGCGAATGCGTTTCTCAGGCCGTGACTATCCTCTGGACAAAGAATCAGCGTGCCCGTATTTGGCCGTTTAAGCCCAGTTTGATCAATTCACCCATTTCCGTTAGTCCTACTGGAATTTCTCTTGTGCCAATGCGTTTCTCAGGCCGTGACTATCCTTTGGACAAAGAATCAGCGTGCCCGTATTTGGCCGTTTAAGCCCAGTTTGATCAATTCACCCATTTCCGTTAGTCCTACTGGAATTTCTCTTGTGCCAATGCGTTTCTCAGGCCGTGACTATCCTCTGGACAAACAATCAGCGTGCCCGTATTTGGCCGTTTAAGCCCAGTTTGATCAATTCACCCATTTCCGTTAGTCCTACTGGAATTTCTCTTGTGCCAATGTGTTTCTCAGGCCGTGACTATCCTCTGGACAAAGAATCAGCGTGCCCGTATTTGGCCGTTTAAGCCCAGTTTGATCAATTCACCCATTTCCGTTAGTCCTACTGGAATTTCTCTTGTGCGAATGCGTTTCTCAGGCCGTGACTATCCTCTGGACAAAGAATCAGCGTGCCCGCATTTGGCCGTTTAAGCCCAGTTTGATCAATTCACCCATTTCCGTTAGTCCTACTGGAATTTCTCTTGTGCCAATGCGTTTCTCAGGCCGTGACTATCCTCTGGACAAAGAATCAGCGTGCCCGTATTTGGCCGTTTAAGCCCAGTTTGATCAATTCACCCATTTCCGTTAGTCCTACTGGAATTTCTCTTGTGCCAATGCGTTTCTCAGGCCGTGACTATCCTTTGGACAAAGAATCAGCGTGCCCGTATTTGGCCGTTTAAGCCCAGTTTGATCAATTCACCCATTTCCGTTAGTCCTACTGGAATTTCTCTTGTGCCAATGCGTTTCTCAGGCCGTGACTATCCTCTGGACAAACAATCAGCGTGCCCGTATTTGGCCGTTTAAGCCCAGTTTGATCAATTCACCCATTTCCGTTAGTCCTACTGGAATTTCTCTTGTGCCAATGTGTTTCTCAGGCCGTGACTATCCTCTGGACAAAGAATCAGCGTGCCCGTATTTGGCCGTTTAAGCCCAGTTTGATCAATTCACCCATTTCCGTTAGTCCTACTGGAATTTCTCTTGTGCCAATGCGTTTCTCAGGCCGTGACTATCCTCTGGACAAAGAATCAGCGTGCCCGCATTTGGCCGTTTAAGCCCAGTTTGATCAATTCACCCATTTCCGTTAGTCCTACTGGAATTTCTCTTGTGCGAATGCGTTTCTCAGGCCGTGACTATCCTCTGGACAAAGAATCAGCGTGCCCGTATTTGGCCGTTTAAGCCCAGTTTGATCAATTCACCCATTTCCGTTAGTCCTACTGGAATTTCTCTTGTGCGAATGCGTTTCTCAGGCCGTGACTATCCTCTGGACAAACAATCAGCGTGCCCGTATTTGGCCGTTTAAGCCCAGTTTGATCAATTCACCCATTTCCGTTAGTCCTACTGGAATTTCTCTTGTGCCAATGCGTTTCTCAGGCCGTGACTATCCTCTGGACAAAGAATCAGCGTGCCCGTATTTGGCCGTTTAAGCCCAGTTTGATCAATTCACCCATTTCCGTTAGTCCTACTGGAATTTCTCTTGTGCGAATGCGTTTCTCAGGCCGTGACTATCCTCTGGACAAAGAATCAGCGTGCCCGTATTTGGCCGTTTAAGCCCAGTTTGATCAATTCACCCATTTCCGTTAGTCCTACTGGAATTTCTCTTGTGCCAATGCGTTTCTCAGGCCGTGACTATCCTCTGTACAAAGAATCAGCGTGCCCGTATTTGGCCGTTTAAGCCCAGTTTGATCAATTCACCCATTTCCGTTAGTCCTACTGGAATTTCTCTTGTGCCAATGCGTTTCTCAGGCCGTGACTATCCTTTGGACAAAGAATCAGCGTGCCCGTATTTGGCCGTTTAAGCCCAGTTTGATCAATTCACCCATTTCCGTTAGTCCTACTGGAATTTCTCTTGTGCCAATGCGTTTCTCAGGCCGTGACTATCCTCTGGACAAACAATCAGCGTGCCCGTATTTGGCCGTTTAAGCCCAGTTTGATCAATTCACCCATTTCCGTTAGTCCTACTGGAATTTCTCTTGTGCCAATGCGTTTCTCAGGCCGTGACTATCCTCTGGACAAAGAATCAGCGTGCCCGTATTTGGCCGTTGAAGTCCAGTTTGATCAATTCACCCATTTCCGTTAGTCCTACTGGAATTTCTCTTGTGCGAATGCGTTTCTCAGGCCGTGACTATCCTCTGGACAAAGAATCAGCGTGCCCGTATTTGGCCGTTTAAGCCCAGTTTGATCAATTCACCCATTTCCGTTAGTCCTACTGTAATTTCTCTTGTGCCAATGCGTTTCTCAGGCCGTGACTATCCTCTGGACAAAGAATCAGCGTGCCCGTATTTGGCCGTTTAAGCCCAGTTTGATCAATTCACCCATTTCCGTTAGTCCTACTGGAAGTTCTCTTGTGCCAATGTGTTTCTCAGGCCGTGACTATCCTCTGGACAAAGAATCAATATGCACGTAGGAAGCGGATTCAGGCCAGTTCGATCAATTCACCCATTTCCGTTAGTCCTACTGGAATTTCTCTTGTGCGAATGCGTTTCTCAGGCCGTGACTACCCTCTGGACAAAGAATCAGCGTGTCCGTAGGAAGCCGTTCAAGACCAGTTTGATCAATTCACCCATTTCCGTTAGTCCTACTGGAATTTCTCTTGTGCCAATGCGTTTCTCAGGCCGTGACTATCCTCTGGACAAAGAATCAGCGTGCCCGTATTTGGCCGTTTAAGCACAGTTTGATCAATTCACCCATTTCCGTTAGTCCTACTGGAATTTCTCTTGTGCGAATGCGTATCTCAGGCCGTGACTATCCTCTGGACAAACAATCAACGTGCCCGTATTTGGCCGTTTAAGCCCAGTTTGATCAATTCACCCATTTCCGTTAGTCCTACTGGAATTTCTCTTGTGCGAATGCGTTTCTCAGGCCGTGACTATCCTCTGGACAAAGAATCAGCGTGCCCGTATTTGGCCGTTTAAGCCCAGTTTGATCAATTCACCCATTTCCGTTAGTCCTACTGGAATTTCTCTTGTGCCAATGCGATTCTCAGGCCGTGACTATCCTCTGGACAAAGAATCAGCGTGCCCGTATTTGGCCGTTTAAGCCCAGTTTGATCAATTCACCAATTTCCGTTAGTCCTACTGGAATTTCTCTTGTGCCAATGCGTTTCTCAGGCCGTGACTATCCTCTGGACAAAGAATCAGCGTGCCCGTATTTGGCCGTTTAAGCCCAGTTTGATCAATTCACCCATTTCCGTTAGTCCTACTGGAATTTCTCTTGTGCGAATGCGTTTCTCAGGCCGTGACTATCCTCTGGACAAACAATCAGCGTGCCCGTATTTGGCCGTTTAAGCCCAGTTTGATCAATTCACGCATTTCCGTTAGTCCTACTGGAATTTCTCTTGTGCCAATGCGTTTCTCAGGCCGTGACTATCCTCTGGACAAAGAATCAGCGTGCCCGTATTTGGCCGTTTAAGCCCAGTTTGATCAATTAACCCATTTCCGTTAGTCCTACTGGAATTTCTCTTGTGCCAATGCGTTTCTGAGGCCGTGACTATCCTCTGGACAAAGAATCAGCGTGCCCGTATTTGGCCGTTTAAGCCCAGTTTGATCAATTCACCCATTTCCGTTAGTGCTACTGGAATTTCTCTTGTGCGAATGCGTTTCTCAGGCCGTGACTATCCTCTGGACAAAGAATCAGCGTGCCCGTATTTGGCCGTTTAAGCCCAGTTTGATCAATTCACCCATTTCCGTTAGTCCTACTGGAATTTCTCTTGTGCCAATGCGTTTCTCCGGCCGTGACTATCCTCTGGACAAAGAATCAGCATGCCCGTAGGACGCGGTTTAAGCCCAGTTTGATCAATACCCATTTCCGTTAGTGGTACTGGAATTTCTCTTGTGCCAATGCGTTTCTCAGGCCGTGACTATCCTCTGGACAAAGAATCAGCGTGCCCGTATTTGGCCGTTTAAGCCCAGTTTGATCAATTCACCCATTTCCGTTAGTCCTACTGGAATTTCTCTTGTGCCAATGCGTTTCTGAGGCCGTGACTATCCTCTGGACAAAGAATCAGCGTGCCCGTATTTGGCCGTTGAAGTCCAGTTTGATCAATTCACCCATTTCCGTTAGTCCTACTGGAATTTCTCTTGTGCGAATGCGTTTCTCAGGCCGTGACTATCCTCTGGACAAAGATTCAGCGTGCCCGTATTTGGCCGTTTAAGCCCAGTTTGATCAATTCACCCATTTCCGTTAGTCCTACTGGAATTTCTCTTGTGCCAATGCGTTTCTCAGGCCGTGACTATCCTCTGGACAAAGAATCAGCGTGCCCGTATTTGGCCGTTTAAGCCCAGTTTGATCAATTCACCCATTTCCGTTAGTCCTACTGGAAGTTCTCTTGTGCCAATGTGTTTCTCAGGCCGTGACTATCCTCTGGACAAAGAATCAATATGCACGTAGGAAGCGGATTCAGCCCAGTTCGATCAATTCACCCATTTCCGTTAGTCCTACTGGAATTTCTCTTGTGCGAATGCGTTTCTCAGGCCGTGACTACCCTCTGGACAAAGAATCAGCGTGTCCGTAGGAAGCCGTTCAAGACCAGTTTGATCAATTCACCCATTTCCGTTAGTCCTACTGGAATTTCTCTTGTGCCAATGCGTTTCTCAGGCCGTGACTATCCTCTGGACAAAGAATCAGCGTGCCCGTATTTGGCCGTTTAAGCCCAGTTTGATCAATTCACCCATTTCCGTTAGTCCTACTGGAATTTCTCTTGTGCGAATGCGTATCTCAGGCCGTGACTATCCTCTGGACAAACAATCAACGTGCCCGTATTTGGCCGTTTAAGCCCAGTTTGATCAATTCACCCATTTCCGTTAGTCCTACTGGAATTTCTCTTGTGCGAATGCGTTTCTCAGGCCGTGACTATCCTCTGGACAAAGAATCAGCGTGCCCGTATTTGGCCGTTTAAGCCCAGTTTGATCAATTCACCCATTTCCGTTAGTCCTACTGGAATTTCTCTTGTGCCAATGCGATTCTCAGGCCGTGACTATCCTCTGGACAAAGAATCAGCGTGCCCGTATTTGGCCGTTTAAGCCCAGTTTGATCAATTCACCAATTTCCGTTAGTCCTACTGGAATTTCTCTTGTGCGAATGCGTTTCTCAGGCCGTGACTATCCTCTGGACAAAGAATCAGCGTGCCCGTATTTGGCCGTTTAAGCCCAGTTTGATCAATTCACCCATTTCCGTTAGTCCTACTGGAATTTCTCTTGTGCCAATGCGTTTCTCAGGCCGTGACTATCCTCTGGACAAAGAATCAGCGTGCCCGTATTTGGCCGTTTAAGCCCAGTTTGATCAATTCACGCATTTCCGTTAGTCCTACTGGAATTTCTCTTGTGCCAATGCGTTTCTCAGGCCGTGACTATCCTCTGGACAAAGAATCAGCGTGCCCGTATTTGGCCGTTTAAGCCCAGTTTGATCAATTAACCCATTTCCGTTAGTCCTACTGGAATTTCTCTTGTGCCAATGCGTTTCTCAGGCCGTGACTATCCTCTGGACAAAGAATCAGCGTGCCCGTATTTGGCCGTTTAAGCCCAGTTTGATCAATTCACCCATTTCCGTTAGTCCTACTGGAATTTCTCTTGTGCGAATGCGTTTCTCAGGCCGTGACTATCCTCTGGACAAAGAATCAGCGTGCCCGTATTTGGCCGTTTAAGCCCAGTTTGATCAATTCACCCATTTCCGTTAGTCCTACTGGAATTTCTCTTGTGCCAATGCGTTTCTCAGGCCGTGACTATCCTCTGGACAAAGAATCAGCATGCCCGTAGGACGCGGTTTAAGCCCAGTTTGATCAATACCCATTTCCGTTAGTGGTACTGGAATTTCTCTTGTGCCAATGCGTTTCTCAGGCCGTGACTATCCTCTGGACAAAGAATCAGCGTGCCCGTATTTGGCCGTTTAAGCCCAGTTTGATCAATTCACCCATTTCCGTTAGTCCTACTGGAATTTCTCTTGTGCCAATGCGTTTCTCAGGCCGTGACTATCCTCTGGACAAAGAATCAGCGTGCCCGTATTTGGCCGTTTAAGCCCAGTTTGATCAATTCACCCATTCCCGTTAGTCCTACTGGAATTTCTCTTGTGCGAATGCGTTTCTCAGGCCGTGACTATCCTCTGGACAAAGAATCAGCGTGCCCGTATTTGGCCGTTTAAGCCCAGTTTGATCAATTCACCCATTTCCGTTAGTCCTACTGGAATTTCTCTTGTGCGAATGCGTTTCTCAGGCCGTGACTATCCTCTGGACAAAGAATCAGCGTGCTCGTATTTGGCCGTTTAAGCCCAGTTTGATCAATTCACCCATTTCCGTTAGTCTTACTGGAATTTCTCTTGTGCCAATGCGTTTCTCAGGCCGTGACTATCCTCTGGACAAACAATCAGCGTGCCCGTATTTGGCCGTTTAAGCCCAGTTTGATCAATTCACCCATTTCCGTTAGTCCTACTGGAATTTCTCTTGTGCCAATGCGTTTCTCAGGCCGTGACTATCCTCTGGACAAAGAATCAGCGTGCCCGTATTAGGCCGTTTAAGCTCAGTTTGATCAATTCACCCATTTCCGTTAGTCCTACTGGAATTTCTCTTGTGCGAATGCGTTTCTCAGGCCGTGACTATCCTCTGGACAAAGAATCAGCGTGCCCGTATTTGGCCGTTTAAGCCCAGTTTGATCAATTCACCCATTCCCGTTAGTCCTACTGGAATTTCTCTTGTGCGAATGCGTTTCTCAGGCCGTGACTATCCTCTGGACAAAGAATCAGCGTGCCCGTATTTGGCCGTTTAAGCCCAGTTTGATCAATTCACCCATTTCCGTTAGTCCTACTGGAATTTCTCTTGTGCGAATGCGTTTCTCAGGCCGTGACTATCCTCTGGACAAACAATCAGCGTGCCCGTATTTGGCCGTTTAAGCCCAGTTTGATCAATTCACCCATTTCCGTTAGTCCTACTGGAATTTCTCTTGTGCGAATGCGTTTCTCAGGCCGTGACTATCCTCTGGACAAAGAATCAGCGTGCCCGTATTTGGCCGTTTAAGCCCAGTTTGATCAATTCACCCATTTCCGTTAGTCCTACTGGAATTTCTCTTGTGCCAATGCGTTTCTCAGGCCGTGACTATCCTCTGGACAAAGAATCAGCGTGCCCGTATTAGGCCGTTTAAGCTCAGTTTGATTAAATCACCCATTCCCGTTAGTCCTACTGGAATTTCTCTTGTGCGAATGCGTTTCTCAGGCCGTGACTATTATCTGTACAAAGAATCAGCGTGCCCGTATTTGGCCGTTTGAGTCCAGTTTGATCAATTCACCCTTTTCCGTTAGTCCTACTGGAATTTCTCTTGTGCCAATGCGTTTCTCAGGCCGTGACTATCCTCTGGACAAACAATCAGCGTGCCCGTATTTGGCCGTTTAAGCCCAGTTTGATCAATTCACCCATTTCCGTTAGTCCTACTGGAATTTCTCTTGTGCCAATGCGTTTCTCAGGCCGTGACTATCCTCTGGACAAAGAATCAGTGTGCCCGCATTTGGCCGTTTAAGCCCAGTTTGATCAATTCACCCATTTCCGTTAGTCTTACTGGAATTTCTCTTGTGCCAATGCGTTTCTCAGGCCGTGACTATCCTCTGGACAAAGAATCAGCGTGCCCGTATTTGGCCGTTTAAGCCCAGTTTGATCAATTCACCCATTTCCGTTAGTCCTACTGGAATTTCTCTTGTGCCAATGCGTTTCTCAGGCCGTGACTATCCTCTGGACAAAGAATCAGCGTGCCCGTATTCGGCCGTTTAGGCCAGTTTGATCAATTCACCCATTTCCGTTAGTCCTACCGGAATTTCTCTTGTGCCAATGCGTTTCTCAGGCCGTGACTATCCTCTGGACAAAGAATCAGCGTGCCCGTATTTGGCCGTTTAAGCCCAGTTTGATCAATTCACCCATTTCCGTTAGTCCTACTGGAATTTCTCTTGTGCGAATGCGTTTCTCAGGCCGTGACTATCCTCTGGACAAACAATCAGCGTGCCCGTATTAGGCCGTTTAAGCCCAGTTTGATCAATTCACCCATTTCCGTTAGTCCTACTGGAATTTCTCTTGTGCCAATGCGATTCTCAGGCCGTGACTATCCTCTGGACAAAGAATCAGCGTGCCCGTATTTGGCCGTTTAAGCCCAGTTTGATCAATTCACCAATTTCCGTTAGTCCTACTGGAATTTCTCTTGTGCCAATGCGTTTCTCAGGCCGTGACTATCCTCTGGACAAAGAATCAGCGTGCCCGTATTTGGCCGTTTAAGCCCAGTTTGATCAATTCACCCATTTCCGTTAGTCCTACTGGAATTTCTCTTGTGCCAATGCGTTTCTCAGGCCGTGACTATCCTCTGGACAAACAATCAGCGTGCCCGTATTTGGCCGTTTAAGCCCAGTTTGATCAATTCACCCATTTCCGTTAGTCCTACTGGAATTTCTCTTGTGCCAATGCGGTTCTCAGGCCGTGACTATCCTCTGGACAAAGAATCAGCGTGCCCGTATTTGGCCGTTTAAGCCCAGTTTGATCAATTCACCCATTTCCGTTAGTCCTACTGGAATTTCTCTTGTGCCAATGCGTTTCTCAGGCCGTGACTATCCTCTGGACAAACAATCAGCGTGCCCGTATTTGGCCGTTTAAGCCCAGTTTGATCAATTCACCCATTTCCGTTAGTCCTACTGGAATTTCTCTTGTGCCAATGCGTTTCTCAGGCCGTGACTATCCTCTGGACAAAGAATCAGTGTGCCCGCATTTGGCCGTTTAAGCCCAGTTTGATCAATTCACCCATTTCCGTTAGTCTTACTGGAATTTCTCTTGTGCCAATGCGTTTCTCAGGCCGTGACTATCCTCTGGACAAAGAATCAGCGTGCCCGTATTTGGCCGTTTAAGCCCAGTTTGATCAATTCACCCATTTCCGTTAGTCCTACTGGAATTTCTCTTGTGCCAATGCGTTTCTCAGGCCGTGACTATCCTCTGGACAAAGAATCAGCGTGCCCGTATTCGGCCGTTTAGGCCAGTTTGATCAATTCACCCATTTCCGTTAGTCCTACCGGAATTTCTCTTGTGCCAATGCGTTTCTCAGGCCGTGACTATCCTCTGGACAAAGAATCAGCGTGCCCGTATTTGGCCGTTTAAGCCCAGTTTGATCAATTCACCCATTTCCGTTAGTCCTACTGGAATTTCTCTTGTGCCAATGCGTTTCTCAGGCCGTGACTATCCTCTGGACAAACAATCAGCGTGCCCGTATAAGCCGTTTAAGCCCAGTTTGATCAATTCACCCATTTCCGTTAGTCCTACTGGAATTTCTCTTGTGCCAATGCGATTCTCAGGCCGTGACTATCCTCTGGACAAAGAATCAGCGTGCCCGTATTTGGCCGTTTAAGCCCAGTTTGATCAATTCACCAATTTCCGTTAGTCCTACTGGAATTTCTCTTGTGCCAATGCGTTTCTCAGGCCGTGACTATCCTCTGGACAAAGAATCAGCGTGCCCGTATTTGGCCGTTTAAGCCCAGTTTGATCAATTCACCCATTTCCGTTAGTCCTACTGGAATTTCTCTTGTGCCAATGCGTTTCTCAGGCCGTGACTATCCTCTGGACAAAGAATCAGCGTGCCCGTATTTGGCCGTTTAAGCCCAGTTTGATCAATTCACCCATTTCCGTTAGTCCTACTGGAATTTCTCTTGTGCCAATGCGGTTCTCAGGCCGTGACTATCCTCTGGACAAAGAATCAGCGTGCCCGTATTTGGCCGTTTAAGCCCAGTTTGATCAATTCACCCATTTCCGTTAGTCCTACTGGAATTTCTCTTGTGCCAATGCGTTTCTCAGGCCGTGACTATCCTCTGGACAAAGAATCAGCGTGCCCGTATTTGGCCGTTTAAGCCCAGTTTGATCAATTCACCCATTTCCGTTAGTCCTACTGGAATTTCTCTTGTGCCAATGCGTTTCTCAGGCCGTGACTATCCTCTGGACAAAGAATCAGCGTGCCCGTATTTGGCCGTTTAAGCCCAGTTTGATCAATTCACCCATTTCCGTTAGTCCTACTGGAATTTCTCTTGTGCGAATGCGTTTCTCAGGCCGTGACTATCCTCTGGACAAAGAATCAGCGTGCCCGTATTTGGCCGTTTGAGCCCAGTTTGATCAATTCACCCATTTCCGTTAGTCCTACTGGAATTTCTCTTGAGCCAATGCGTTTCTCAGGCCGTGACTATCCTCTGGACAAACAATCAGCGTGCCCGTATTTGGCCGTTTAAGCCCAGTTTGATCAATTCACCCATTTCCGTTAGTCCTACTGGAATTTCTCTTGGGCGAATGCGTTTCTCAGGCCGTGACTATCCTCTGGACAAAGAATCAGCGTGCCCGTATTTGGCCGTTTAAGCCCAGTTTGATCAATTCACCCATTTCCGTTAGTCCTACTGGAATTTCTCTTGTGCCAATGCGTTTCTCAGGCCGTGACTATCCTCTGGACAAACAATCAGCGTGCCCGTATTTGGCCGTTTAAGCCCAGTTTGATCAATTCACCCATTTCCGTTAGTCCTACTGGAATTTCTCTTGTGCCAATGCGTTTCTCAGGCCGTGACTATCCTCTGGACAAAGAATCAGCGTGCCCGTATTTGGCCGTTTAAGCCCAGTTTGATCAATTCACCCATTTCCGTTAGTCCTACTGGAATTTCTCTTGTGCGAATGCGTTTCTCAGGCCGTGACTATCCTCTGGACAAAGAATCAGCGTGCCCGTATTTGGCCGTTTAAGCCCAGTTTGATCAATTCACCCATTTCCGTTAGTCCTACTGGAATTTCTCTTGTGCCAATGCGGTTCTCAGGCCGTGACTATCCTCTGGACAAAGAATCAGCGTGCCCGTATTTGGCCGTTTAAGCCCAGTTTGATCAATTCACCCATTTCCGTTAGTCCTACTGGAATTTCTCTTGTGCCAATGCGTTTCTCAGGCCGTGACTATCCTCTGGACAAACAATCAGCGTGCCCGTATTTGGCCGTTTAAGCCCAGTTTGATCAATTCACCCATTTCCGTTAGTCCTACTGGAATTTCTCTTGTGCCAATGCGTTTCTCAGGCCGTGACTATTATCTGTACAAAGAATCAGCGTGCCCGTATTTGGCCGTTTAAGCCCAGTTTGATCAATTCACCCATTTCCGTTAGTCCTACTGGAATTTCTCTTGTGCGAATGCGTTCCTCAGGCCGTGACTATCCTCTGGACAAAGAATCAGCGTGCCCGTATTTGGCCGTTTGAGCCCAGTTTGATCAATTCACCCATTTCCGTTAGTCCTACTGGAATTTCTCTTGAGCCAATGCGTTTCTCAGGCCGTGACTATCCTCTGGACAAACAATCAGCGTGCCCGTATTTGGCCGTTTAAGCCCAGTTTGATCAATTCACCCATTTCCGTTAGTCCTACTGGAATTTCTCTTGTGCCAATGCGTTTCTCAGGCCGTGACTATCCTCTGGACAAAGAATCAGCGTGCCCGTATTTGGCCGTTTAAGCCCAGTTTGATCAATTCACCCATTTCCGTTAGTCCTACTGGAATTTCTCTTGTGCCAATGCGTTTCTCAGGCCGTGACTATCCTCTGGACAAAGAATCAGCGTGCCCGTATTTGGCCGTTTAAGCCCAGTTTGATCAATTCACCCATTTCCGTTAGTCCTACTGGAATTTCTCTTGTGCCAATGCGTTTCTCAGGCCGTGACTATCCTCTGGACAAACAATCAGCGTGCCCGTATTTGGCCGTTTAAGCCCAGTTTGATCAATTCACCCATTTCCGTTAGTCCTACTGGAATTTCTCTTGTGCGAATGCGTTTCTCAGGCCGTGACTATCCTCTGGACAAAGAATCAGCGTGCCCGTATTTGGCCGTTCAGGCACAGTTTGATCAATTCACCCATTTCAGTTAGTCCTACTGGAATTTCTCTTGTGCGAATGCGTTTCTCAGGCCGTGACTATCCTCTGGACAAAGAATCAGCGTGCCCGTATTTGGCCGTTTAAGCCCAGTTTGATCAATTCACCCATTTCCGTTAGTCCTACTGGAATTTCTCTTGTGCCAATGCGTTTCTCAGGCCGTGACTATCCTCTGGACAAACAATCAGCGTGCCCGTATTTGGCCGTTTAAGCACAGTTTGATCAATTCACCCATTTCCGTTAGTCCTACTGGAATTTCTCTTGTGCGAATGCGTTTCTCAGGCCGTGACTATCCTCTGGACAAAGAATCAGCGTGCCCGTATTTGGCCGTTTAAGCCCAGTTTGATCAATTCACCCATTTCCGTTAGTCCTACTGGAATTTCTCTTGTGCCAATGCGTTTCTCAGGCCGTGACTATCCTCTGGACAAACAATCAGCGTGCCCGTATTTGGCCGTTTAAGCCCAGTTTGATCAATTCACCCATTTCCGTTAGTCCTACTGGAATTTCTCTTGTGCCAATGCGTTTCTCAGGCCGTGACTATCCTCTGGACAAACAATCAGCGTGCCCTTATTTGGCCGTTTAAGCCCAGTTTGATCAATTCACCCATTTCCGTTAGTCCTACTGGAATTTCTCTTGTGCGAATGCGTTTCTCAGGCCGTGACTATCCTCTGGACAAAGAATCAGCGTGCCCGTATTTGGCCGTTTAAGCCCAGTTTGATCAATTCACCCATTTCCGTTAGTCCTACTGGAATTTCTCTTGTGCGAATGCGTTTCTCAGGCCGTGACTATCCTCTGGACAAACAATCAGCGTGCCCGTATTTGGCCGTTTAAGCCCAGTTTGATCAATTCACCCATTTCCGTTAGTCCTACTGGAATTTCTCTTGTGCGAATGCGATTTTCAGGCCGTGACTATCCTCTGGACAAACAATCAGCGTGCCCGTATTTGGCCGTTTAAGCCCAGTTTGATCAATTCACCCATTTCCGTTAGTCCTACTGGAATTTCTCTTGTGCGAATGCGTTTCTCAGGCCGTGACTATCCTCTGGACAAAGAATCAGCGTGTCCGTATTTGGCCGTTTAAGCCCAGTTTGATCAATTCACCCATTTCCGTTAGTCCTACTGGAATTTCTCTTGTGCGAATGCGTTTCTCAGGCCGTGACTATCCTCTGGACAAAGAATCAGCGTGCCCGTATTTGGCCGTTTAAGCCCAGTTTGATCAATTCACCCATTTCCGTTAGTCCTACTGGAATTTCTCTTGTGCCAATGCGTTTCTCAGGCCGTGACTATCCTCTGGATAAAGAATCAGCGTGCCCGTATTTGGCCGTTTAAGCCCAGTTTGATCAATTCACCCATTTCCGTTAGTCCTACTGGAATTTCTCTTGTGCGAATGCGTTTCTCAGGCCGTGACTATCCTCTGGACAAAGAATCAGCGTGCCCGTATTTGGCCGTTTAAGCCCAGTTTGATCAATTCACCCATTTCCGTTAGTCCTACTGGAATTTCTCTTGTGCCAATGCGTTTCTCAGGCCGTGACTATCCTCTGGACAAAGAATCAGCGTGCCCGTATTTGGCCGTTTAAGCCCAGTTTGATCAATTCACCCTTTTCCGTTAGTCCTACTGGAATTTCTCTTGTGCCAATGCGTTTCTCAGGCCGTGACTATCCTCTGGACAAAGAATCAGCGTGCCCGTATTTGGCCGTTTAAGCCCAGTTTGATCAATTCACCCATTTCCGTTAGTCCTACTGGAATTTCTCTTGTGCGAATGCGTTTCTCAGGCCGTGACTATCCTCTGGACAAAGAATCAGCGTGCCCGTATTTGGCCGTTTAAGCCCAGTTTGATCAATTCACCCATTTCCGTTAGTCCTACTGGAATTTCTCTTGTGCCAATGCGTTTCTCAGGCCGTGACTATCCTCTGGATAAAGAATCAGCGTGCCCGTATTTGGCCGTTTAAGCCCAGTTTGATCAATTCACCCATTTCCGTTAGTCCTACTGGAATTTCTCTTGTGCCAATGCGTTTCTCAGGCCGTGACTATCCTCTGGACAAAGAATCAGCGTGCCCGTATTTGGCCGTTTAAGCCCAGTTTGATCAATTCACCCATTTCCGTTAGTCCTACTGGAATTTCTCTTGTGCGAATGCGTTTCTCAGGCCGTGACTATCCTCTGGACAAAGAATCAGCGTGCCCGTATTTGGCCGTTTAAGCCCAGTTTGATCAATTCACCCTTTTCCGTTAGTCCTACTGGAATTTCTCTTGTGCCAATGCGTTTCTCAGGCCGTGACTATCCTCTGGACAAAGAATCAGCGTGCCCGTATTTGGCCGTTTAAGCCCAGTTTGATCAATTCACCCATTTCCGTTAGTCCTACTGGAATTTCTCTTGTGCGAATGCGTTTCTCAGGCCGTGACTATCCTCTGGACAAACAATCAGCGTGCCCGTATTTGGCCGTTTAAGCCCAGTTTGATCAATTCACCCATTTCCGTTAGTCCTACTGGAATTTCTCTTGTGCGAATGCGATTTTCAGGCCGTGACTATCCTCTGGACAAACAATCAGCGTGCCCGTATTTGGCCGTTTAAGCCCAGTTTGATCAATTCACCCATTTCCGTTAGTCCTACTGGAATTTCTCTTGTGCGAATGCGTTTCTCAGGCCGTGACTATCCTCTGGACAAAGAATCAGCGTGCCCGTATTTGGCCGTTTAAGCCCAGTTTGATCAATTCACCCATTTCCGTTAGTCCTACTGGAATTTCTCTTGTGCGAATGCGTTTCTCAGGCCGTGACTATCCTCTGGACAAAGAATCAGCGTGCCCGTATTTGGCCGTTTAAGCCCAGTTTGATCAATTCACCCATTTCCGTTAGTCCTACTGGAATTTCTCTTGTGCCAATGCGTTTCTCAGGCCGTGACTATCCTCTGGATAAAGAATCAGCGTGCCCGTATTTGGCCGTTTAAGCCCAGTTTGATCAATTCACCCATTTCCGTTAGTCCTACTGGAATTTCTCTTGTGCCAATGCGTTTCTCAGGCCGTGACTATCCTCTGGACAAACAATCAGCGTGCCCGTATTTGGCCGTTTAAGCCCAGTTTGATCAATTCACCCATTTCCGTTAGTCCTACTGGAATTTCTCTTGTGCCAATGCGTTTCTCAGGCCGTGACTATCCTCTGGACAAAGAATCAGCGTGCCCGTATTTGGCCGTTTAAGCCCAGTTTGATCAATTCACCCATTTCCGTTAGTCCTACTGGAATTTCTCTTGTGCCAATGCGTTTCTCAGGCCGTGACTATCCTCTGGACAAAGAATCAGCGTGCCCGTATTTGGCCGTTTAAGCCCAGTTTGATCAATTCACCCATTTCCGTTAGTCCTACTGGAATTTCTCTTGTGCGAATGCGTTTCTCAGGCCGTGACTATCCTCTGGACAAAGAATCAGCGTGCCCGTATTTGGCCGTTTGAGCCCAGTTTGATCAATTCACCCATTTCCGTTAGTCCTACTGGAATTTCTCTTGTGCCAATGTGTTTCTCAGGCCGTGGCTATCCTCTGGACAAACAATCAGCGTGCCCGTATTTGGCCGTTTAAGCCCAGTTTGATCAATTCACCCATTTCCGTTAGTCCTACTGGAATTTCTCTTGTGCCAATGCGTTTCTCAGGCCGTGACTATCCTCTGGACAAAGAATCAGCGTGCCCGGATTAGGCCGTTCAGGCACAGTTTGATCAATTCACCCATTTCCGTTAGTCCTACTGGAATTTCTCTTGTGCCAATGTGTTTCTCAGGCCGTGACTATCCTCTGGACAAAGAATCCGCGTGCCCGTATTTGGCCGTTTAAGCCCAGTTTGATCAATTCACCCATTTCCGTTAGTCCTACTGGAATTTCTCTTGTGCCAATGCGTTTCTCAGGCCGTGACTATCCTCTGGACAAAGAATCAACGTGCCCGTATTTGGCCGTTTAAGCCCAGTTTGATCAATTCACCTATTTCCGTTAGTCCTACTGGAATTTCTCTTGTGCGAATGCGTTTCTCAGGCCGTGACTATCCTCTGGACAAAGAATCAGCGTGCCCGTATTTGGCCGTTTAAGCCCAGTTTGATCAATTCACCCATTTCCGTTAGTCCTACTGGAATTTCTCTTGTGCCAATGCGTTTCTCAGGCCGTGACTATCCTCTGGACAAACAATCAGCGTGCCCGTATTTGGCCGTTTAAGCCCAGTTTGATCAATTCACCCATTTCCGTTAGTCCTACTGGAATTTCTCTTGTGCTAATGCGTTTCCCAGGCCGTGACTATCCTCTGGACAAACAATCAGCGTGCCCGTATTTGGCCGTTTAAGCCCAGTTTGATCAATTCACCCATTTCCGTTAGTCTTACTGGAATTTCTCTTGTGCGAATGCGTTTCTCAGGCCGTGACTATCCTCTGGACAAAGAATCAGCGTGCCCGTATTTGGCCGTTTAAGCCCAGTTTGATCAATTCACCCATTTCCGTTAGTCCTACTGGAATTTCTCTTGTGCCAATGCGTTTCTCAGGCCGTGACTATCCTCTGGACAAAGAATCAGCGTGCCCGTATTTGGCCGTTTAAGCCCAGTTTGATCAATTCACCCATTTCCGTTAGTCCTACTGGAATTTCTCTTGTGCCAATGCGTTTCTCAGGCCGTGACTATCCTCTGGACAAAGAATCAGCGTGCCCGGATTAGGCCGTTCAGGCCCAGTTTGATCAATTCACCCATTTCCGTTAGTCCTACTGGAATTTCTCTTGTGCCAATGTGTTTCTCAGGCCGTGACTATCCTCTGGACAAAGAATCAGCGTGCCCGTATTTGGCCGTTTAAGCCCAGTTTGATCAATTCACCCATTTCCGTTAGTCCTACTGGAATTTCTCTTGTGCCAATGCGTTTCTCAGGCCGTGACTATCCTCTGGACAAACAATCAGCGTGCCCGTATTTGGCCGTTTAAGCCCAGTTTGATCAATTCACCCATTTCCGTTAGTCCTACTGGAATTTCTCTTGTGCGAATGCGTTTCTCAGGCCGTGACTATCCTCTGGACAAAGAATCAGCGTGCCCGTATTTGGCCGTTTAAGCCCAGTTTGATCAATTCACCCATTTCCGTTAGTCCTACTGGAATTTCTCTTGTGCCAATGCGTTTCTCAGGCCGTGACTATCCTCTGGACAAAGAATCAGCGTGCCCGTATTTGGCCGTTTAAGCCCAGTTTGATCAATTCACCCATTTCCGTTAGTCCTACTGGAATTTCTCTTGTGCCAATGCGTTTCTCAGGCCGTGACTATCCTCTGGACAAACAATCAGCGTGCCCGTATTTGGCCGTTTAAGCCCAGTTTGATCAATTCACCCATTTCCGTTAGTCCTACTGGAATTTCTCTTGTGCGAATGCGTTTCTCAGGCCGTGACTATCCTCTGGACAAAGAATCGGCGCACCCGTAGGACGCCGTTTAAGCCCAGTTTGATCAATTCACCCATTTCCGTTAGTCCTACTGGAATTTCTCTTGTGCGAATGCGTTTCTCAGGCCGTGACTATCCTCTGGACAAAGAATCAGCGTGCCCGTATTGGGCCATTTAAGCCCAGTTTGATCAATCCACCCTTTTCCGTTAGTCCTACTGGAATTTCCCTTGTGCCAATGCGTTTCTCAGGCCGTGACTATCCTCTGGACAAAGAATCAGCGTGCCCGTATTTGGCCGTTTAAGCCCAGTTTGATCAATTCACCCATTTCCGTTAGTCCTACTGGAATTTCTCTTGTGCCAATGCGTTTCTCAGGCCGTGACTATCCTCTGGACAAACAATCAGCGTGCCCGTATTTGGCCGTTTAAGCCCAGTTTGATCAATTCACCCATTTCCGTTAGTCCTACTGGAATTTCTCTTGTGCCAATGCGTTTCTCAGGCCGTGACTATCCTCTGGACAAAGAATCAGCGTGCCCGTATTTGGCCGTTTAAGCCCAGTTTGATCAATTCACCCATTTCCGTTAGTCTTACTGGAATTTCTCTTGTGCCAATGCGTTTCTCAGGCCGTGACTATCCTCTGGACAAAGAATCAGCGTGCCCGTATTTGGCCGTTTAAGCCCAGTTTGATCAATTCACCTATTTCCGTTAGTCCTACTGGAATTTCTCTTGTGCCAATGCGTTTCTCAGGCCGTGACTATCCTCTGGACAAAGAATCAGCGTGCCCGTATTTGGCCATTTAAGCCCAGTTTGATCAATTCACCCATTTCCGTTAGTCCTACTGGAATTTCTCTTGTGCGAATGCGTTTCTCAGGCCGTGACTATCCTCTGGACAAAGAATCGGCGCACCCGTAGGACGCCGTTTAAGCCCAGTTTGATCAATTCACCCATTTCCGTTAGTCCTACTGGAATTTCTCTTGTGCGAATGCGTTTCTCAGGCCGTGACTATCCTCTGGACAAAGGATCAGCGTGCCCGTATTTGGCCATTTAAGCCCAGTTTGATCAATTCACCCATTTCCGTTAGTCCTACTGGAATTTCCCTTGTGCGAATGCGTTTCTCAGGCCGTGACTATCCTCTGGACAAAGAATCAGCGTGCCCGGATTAGGCCGTTCAGGCCCAGTTTGATCAATTCACCCATTTCCGTTAGTCCTACTGGAATTTCTCTTGTGCCAATGTGTTTCTCAGGCCGTGACTATCCTCTGGACAAAGAATCAGCGTGCCCGTATTTGGCCGTTTAAGCCCAGTTTGATCAATTCACCCATTTCCGTTAGTCCTACTGGAATTTCTCTTGTGCCAATGCGTTTCTCAGGCCGTGACTATCCTCTGGACAAACAATCAGCGTGCCCGTATTTGGCCGTTTAAGCCCAGTTTGATCAATTCACCCATTCCCGTTAGTCCTACTGGAATTTCTCTTGTGCCAATGCGTTTCTCAGGCCGTGACTATCCTCTGGACAAAGAATCAGCGTGCCCGTATTTGGCCGTTTAAGCCCAGTTTGATCAATTCACCCATTTCCGTTAGTCCTACTGGAATTTCTCTTGTGCCAATGCGTTTCTCAGGCCGTGACTATCCTCTGGACAAACAATCAGCGTGCCCGGATTAGGCCGTTTAAGCCCAGTTTGATCAATTCACCCATTTCCGTTAGTCCTACTGGAATTTCTCTTGGGCAAATGCGTTTCTCAGGCCGAGACTATCCTCTGGACAAAGAATCAGCGTGCCCGTATTTGGCCGTTTAAGCCCAGTTTGATCAATTCACCCTTTTCCGTTAGTCCTACTGGAATTTCTCTTGTGCCAATGCGTTTCTCAGGCCGTGACTATCCTCTGGACAAAGAATCAGCGTGCCCGTATTTGGCCGTTTAAGCCCAGTTTGATCAATTCACCCATTTCCGTTAGTCCTACTGGAATTTCTCTTGTGCGAATGCGTTTCTCAGGCCGTGACTATCCTCTGGACAAAGAATCGGCGCACCCGTAGGACGCCGTTTAAGCCCAGTTTGATCAATTCACCCATTTCCGTTAGTCCTACTGGAATTTCTCTTGTGCGAATGCGTTTCTCAGGCCGTGACTATCCTCTGGACAAAGGATCAGCGTGCCCGTATTGGGCCATTTAAGCCCAGTTTGATCAATTCACCCTTTTCCGTTAGTCCTACTGGAATTTCCCTTGTGCCAATGCGTTTCTCAGGCCGTGACTATCCTCTGGACAAAGAATCAGCGTGCCCGTATTTGGCCGTTTAAGCCCAGTTTGATCAATTCACCCATTTCCGTTAGTCCTACTGGAATTTCTCTTGTGCCAATGCGTTTCTCAGGCCGTGACTATCCTCTGGACAAACAATCAGCGTGCCCGTATTTGGCCGTTTAAGCCCAGTTTGATCAATTCACCCATTTCCGTTAGTCCTACTGGAATTTCTCTTGTGCCAATGCGTTTCTCAGGCCGTGACTATCCTCTGGACAAACAATCAGCGTGCCCGTATTTGGCCGTTTAAGCCCAGTTTGATCAATTCACCCATTTCCGTTAGTCTTACTGGAAGTTCTCTTGTGCCAATGCGTTTCTCAGGCCGTGACTATCCTCTGGACAAAGAATCAGCGTGCCCGTATTTGGCCGTTTAAGCCCAGTTTGATCAATTCACCTATTTCCGTTAGTCCTACTGGAATTTCTCTTGTGCCAATGCGTTTCTCAGGCCGTGACTATCCTCTGGACAAAGAATCAGCGTGCCCGTATTTGGCCATTTAAGCCCAGTTTGATCAATTCACCCATTTCCGTTAGTCCTACTGGAATTTCTCTTGTGCGAATGCGTTTCTCAGGCCGTGACTATCCTCTGGACAAAGAATCGGCGCACCCGTAGGACGCCGTTTAAGCCCAGTTTGATCAATTCACCCATTTCCGTTAGTCCTACTGGAATTTCTCTTGTGCCAATGCGTTTCTCAGGCCGTGACTATCCTCTGGACAAAGGATCAGCGTGCCCGTATTTGGCCATTTAAGCCCAGTTTGATCAATTCACCCATTTCCGTTAGTCCTACTGGAATTTCCCTTGTGCGAATGCGTTTCTCAGGCCGTGACTATCCTCTGGACAAAGAATCAGCGTGCCCGTATTTGGCCGTCTAAGCCCAGTTTGATCAATTCACCCATTTCCGTTAGTCCTACTGGAATTTCTCTTGTGCCAATGCGTTTCTCAGGCCGTGACTATCCTCTGGACAAAGAATCAGCGTGCCCGTATTTGGCCGTTTAAGCCCAGTTTGATCAATTCACCCATTTCCGTTAGTCCTACTGGAATTTCTCTTGTGCCAATGCGTTTCTCAGGCCGTGACTATCCTCTGGACAAAGAATCAGCGTGCCCGTATTTGGCCGTTTAAGCCCAGTTTGATCAATTCACCCATTTCCGTTAGTCTTACTGGAAGTTCTCTTGTGCCAATGCGTTTCTCAGGCCGTGACTATCCTCTGGACAAAGAATCAGCGTGCCCGTATTTGGCCGTTTAAGCCCAGTTTGATCAATTCACCCATTTCCGTTAGTCCTACTGGAATTTCTCTTGTGCGAATGCGTTTCTCAGGCCGTGACTATCCTCTGGACAAACAATCAGCGTGCCCGTATTTGGCCGTTTAAGCCCAGTTTGATCAATTCACCCATTTCCGTTAGTCCTACTGGAATTTCTCTTGTGCGAATGCGTTTCTCAGGCCGTGACTATCCTCTGGACAAAGAATCAGCGTGCCCGTATTTGGCCGTTTAGGCCCAGTTTGATCAATTCACCCATTTCCGTTAGTCCTACTAGAATTTCTCTTGTGCCAATGCGTTTCTCAGGCCGTGACTATCCTCTGGACAAAGAATCAGCGTGCCCGTATTTGGCCGTTTAAGCCCAGTTTGATCAATTCACCCATTTCCGTTAGTCCTACTGGAATTTCTCTTGTGCCAATGCGTTTCTCAGGCCGTGACTATCCTCTGGACAAAGAATCAGCGTGCCCGTATTTGGCCGTTTAAGCCCAGTTTGATCAATTCACCCATTTCCGTTAGTCCTACTGGAATTTCTCTTGTGCGAATGCGTTTCTCAGGCCGTGACTATCCTCTGGACAAAGAATCAGCGTGCCCGTATTTGGCCGTTTAGGCCCAGTTTGATCAATTCACCCATTTCCGTTAGTCCTACTAGAATTTCTCTTGTGCCAATGCGTTTCTCAGGCCGTGACTATCCTCTGGACAAAGAATCAGCGTGCCCGTATTTGGCCGTTTAAGCCCAGTTTGATCAATTCACCCATTTCCGTTAGTCCTACTGGAATTTCTCTTGTGCCAATGCGTTTCTCAGGCCGTGACTATCCTCTGGACAAAGAATCAGCGTGCCCGTATTTGGCCGTTTAAGCCCAGTTTGATCAATTCACCCATTTCCGTTAGTCCTACTGGAATTTCTCTTGTGCCAATGCGTTTCTCAGGCCGTGACTATCCTCTGGACAAAGAATCAGCGTGCCCGTATTTGGCCGTTTAAGCCCAGTTTGATCAATTCACCCATTTCCGTTAGTCCTACTGGAATTTCTCTTGTGCCAATGCGTTTCTCAGGCCGTGACTATCCTCTGGACAAAGAATCAGCGTGCCCGTATTTGGCCGTTCAGGCCCAGTTTGATCATTTCACCCATTTCCGTTAGTCCTACTGGAATTTCTCTTGTGTCAATGCGTTTCTCAGGCCGCGACTATCCTGTGGACAAAGAATCAGCGTGCCCGTATTTGGCCGTTTAAGCCCAGTTTGATCAATTCACCCATTTCCGTTATTCCTACTGGAATTTCTCTTGTGCCAATGCGTTTCTCAGGCCGTGACTATCCTCTGGACAAAGAATCAGCGTGCCCGTATTTGGCCGTTTAAGCCCAGTTTGATCAATTCACCCATTTCCGTTAGTCCTACTGGAATTTCTCTTGTGCGAATGCGTTTCTCAGGCCGTGACTATCCTCTGGACAAAGAATCAGCGTGCCCGTATTTGGCCGTTTAAGCCCAGTTTGATCAATTCACCCATTGTCGTTAGTCCTACTGGAATTTCTCTTGTGCGAATGCGTTTCTCAGGCCGTGACTATCCTCTGGACAAACAATCAGCGTGCCCGTATTTGGCCGTTTAAGCCCAGTTTGATCAATTCACCCATTTCCGTTAGTCCTACTGGAATTTCTCTTGTGCCAATGCGTTTCTCAGGCCGTGACTATCCTCTGGACAAAGAATCAGCGTGCCCGTATTTGGCCGTTTAAGACCAGTTTGATCAATTCACCCATTTCCGTTATTCCTACTGGAATTTCTCTTGTGCGAATGCGTTTCTCAGGCCGTGACTATCCTCTGGACAAAGAATCAGCGTGCCCGTATTTGGCCGTTCAGGCACAGTTTGATCAATTCACCCATTTCAGTTAGTCCTACTGGAATTTCTCTTGTGCCAATGCGTTTCTCAGGCCGTGACTATCCTCTGGACAAAGAATCAGCGTGCCCGTATTTGGCCGTTTAAGCCCAGTTTGATCAATTCACCCATTCCCGTTAGTCCTACTGGAATTTCTCTTGTGCCAATGCGTTTCTCAGGCCGTGACTATCCTCTGGACAAAGAATCAGCGTGCCCGTATTTGGCCGTTGAAGCCCAGTTTGATCAATTCACCCATTTCCGTTAGTCCTACTGGAATTTCTCTTGTGCCAATGCGTTTCTCAGGCCGTGACTATCCTCTGGACAAAGAATCAGCGTGCCCGTATTTGGCCGTTTAAGCCCAGTTTGATCAATTCACCCTTTTCCGTTAGTCCTACTGGAATTTCTCTTGTGCCAATGCGTTTCTCAGGCCGTGACTATCCTCTGGACAAAGAATCAGCGTGCCCGTATTTGGCCGTTTAAGCCCAGTTTGATCAATTCACCCATTTCCGTTAGTCCTACTGGAATTTCTCTTGTGCCAATGCGTTTCTCAGGCCGTGACTATCCTCTGGACAAAGAATCAACGTGCCCGTATTTGGCCGTTTAAGCCCAGTTTGATCAATTCACCTATTTCCGTTAGTCCTACTGGAATTTCTCTTGTGCCAATGCGTTTCTCAGGCCGTGACTATCCTCTGGACAAAGAATCAGCGTGCCCGTATTTGGCCGTTCAAGCCCAGTTTGATCAATTCACCTATTTCCGTTAGTCCTACTGGAATTTCTCTTGTGCCAATGCGTTTCTCAGGCCGTGACTATCCTCTGGACAAAGAATCAGCGTGCCCGTATTTGGCCGTTTAAGCCCAGTTTGATCAATTCACCCATTTCCGTTAGTCCTACTGGAATTTCTCTTGTGCCAATGCGTTTCTCAGGCCGTGACTATCCTCTGGACAAAGAATCAGCGTGCCCGTATTTGGCCGTTTAAGCCCAGTTTGATCAATTCACTCATTTCCGTTAGTCCTACTGGAATTTCTCTTGTGCCAATGCGTTTCTCAGGCCGTGACTATCCTCTGGACAAAGAATCGGCGCACCCGTAGGACGCCGTTTAAGCCCAGTTTGATCAATTCACCCATTTCCGTTAGTCTTACTGGAATTTCTCTTGTGCCAATGCGTTTCTCAGGCCGTGACTATCCTCTGGACAAAGAATCAGCGTGCCCGTATTTGGCCGTTTAAGCCCAGTTTGATCAATTCACCCATTTCCGTTAGTCCTACTGGAATTTCTCTTGTGCCAATGCGTTTCTCAGGCCGTGACTATCCTCTGGACAAACAATCAGCGTGCCCGTATTTGGCCGTTTAAGCCCAGTTTGATCAATTCACCCATTTCCGTTAGTCCTACTGGAATTTCTCTTGTGCCAATGCGTTTCTCAGGCCGTGACTATCCTCTGGACAAAGAATCAGCGTTCCCGTATTTGGCCGTTTAAGCCCAGTTTGATCAATTCACCCATTTCCGTTAGTCCTACTGGAATTTCTCTTGTGCCAATGCGTTTCTCAGGCCGTGACTATCCTCTGGACAAAGAATCAGCGTGCCCGTATTTGGCCGTTTAAGCCCAGTTTGATCAATTCACTCATTTCCGTTAGTCCTACTGGAATTTCTCTTGTGCGAATGCGTTTCTCAGGCCGTGACTATCCTCTGGACAAAGAATCAGCGTGCCCGTATTTGGCCGTTTAAGCCCAGTTTGATCAATTCACCCATTCCCGTTATTCCTACTGGATTTTCTCTTGTGCGAATGCGTTTCTCAGGCCGTGATTATCCTCTGGACAAAGAATCAGCGAGCCCGTATTTGGCCGTTTAAGCCCAGTTTGATCAATTCACCCATTCCCGTTAGTCCTACTGGAATTTCTCTTGTGCCAATGCGTTTCTCAGGCCGTGACTATCCTCTGGACAAACAATCAGCGTGCCCGTATTTGGCCGTTTAAGCCCAGTTTGATCAATTCACCCATTTCCGTTAGTCCTACTGGAATTTCTCTTGTGCCAATGCGTTTCTCAGGCCGTGACTATCCTCTGGACAAAGAATCAGCGTGCCCGTATTTGGCCGTTTAAGCCCAGTTTGATCAATTCACCCATTTCCGTTAGTCCTACTGGAATTTCTCTTGTGCCAATGCGTTTCTCAGGCCGTGACTATCCTCTGGACAAACAATCAGCGTGCCCGTATTTGGCCGTTTAAGCCCAGTTTGATCAATTCACCCATTTCCGTTAGTCCTACTGGAATTTCTCTTGTGCCAATGCGTTTCTCAGGCCGTGACTATCCTCTGGACAAAGAATCAGCGTGCCCGTATTTGGCCGTTTAAGCCCAGTTTGATCAATTCACCCATTTCCGTTAGTCCTACTGGAATTTCTCTTGTGCGAATGCGTTTCTCAGGCCGTGACTATCCTCTGGACAAACAATCAGCGTGCCCGTATTTGGCCGTTCAAGCCCAGTTTGATCAATTCACCCATTTCCGTTAGTCCTACTGGAATTTCTCTTGTGCCAATGCGTTTCTCAGGCCGTGACTATCCTCTGGACAAAGAATCAGCGTGCCCGTATTTGGCCGTTTAAGCCCAGTTTGATCAATCCACCCATTTCCGTTAGTCCTACTGGAATTTCTCTTGTGCGAATGCGTTTCTCAGGCCGTGACTATCCTCTGGACAAAGAATCAGCGTGCCCGTATTTGGCCGTTTAAGCCCAGTTTGATCAATTCACTCATTTCCGTTAGTCCTACTGGAATTTCTCTTGTGCCAATGCGTTTCTCAGGCCGTGACTATCCTCTGGACAAAGAATCGGCGCACCCGTAGGACGCCGTTTAAGCCCAGTTTGATCAATTCACCCATTTCCGTTAGTCCTACTGGAATTTCTCTTGTGCGAATGCGTTTCTCAGGCCGTGACTATCCTCTGGACAAAGAATCAGCGTGCCCGTATTTGGCCGTTTAAGCCCAGTTTGATCAATTCACCCATTTCCGTTAGTCCTACTGGAATTTCTCTTGTGCCAATGCGTTTCTCAGGCCGTGACTATCCTCTGGACAAAGAATCAGCGTTCCCGTATTTGGCCGTTTAAGCCCAGTTTGATCAATTCACCCATTTCCGTTAGTCCTACTGGAATTTCTCTTGTGCCAATGCGTTTCTCAGGCCGTGACTATCCTCTGGACAAAGAATCAGCGTGCCCGTATTTGGCCGTTTAAGCCCAGTTTGATCAATTCACCCATTTCCGTTAGTCCTACTGGAATTTCTCTTGTGCCAATGCGTTTCTCAGGCCGTGACTATCCTCTGGACAAAGAATCAGCGTGCCCGTATTTGGCCGTTTAAGCCCAGTTTGATCAATTCACCCATTCCCGTTATTCCTACTGGATTTTCTCTTGTGCGAATGCGTTTCTCAGGCCGTGATTATCCTCTGGACAAAGAATCAGCGAGCCCGTATTTGGCCGTTTAAGCCCAGTTTGATCAATTCACCCATTCCCGTTAGTCCTACTGGAATTTCTCTTGTGCCAATGCGTTTCTCAGGCCGTGACTATCCTCTGGACAAACAATCAGCGTGCCCGTATTTGGCCGTTTAAGCCCAGTTTGATCAATTCACCCATTTCCGTTAGTCCTACTGGAATTTCTCTTGTGCCAATGCGTTTCTCAGGCCGTGACTATCCTCTGGACAAAGAATCAGCGTCCCCGTATTTGGCCGTTCAAGCCCAGTTTGATCAATTCACCCATTTCCGTTAGTCCTACTGGAATTTCTCTTGTGCCAATGCGTTTCTCAGGCCGTGACTATCCTCTGGACAAAGAATCAGCGTGCCCGTATTTGGCCGTTTAAGCCCAGTTTGATCAATTCACCCATTTCCGTTAGTCCTACTGGAATTTCTCTTGTGCCAATGCGTTTCTCAGGCCGTGACTATCCTCTGGACAAAGAATCAGCGTGCCCGTATTTGGCCGTTTAAGCCCAGTTTGATCAATTCACCCATTTCCGTTAGTCCTACTGGAATTTCTCTTGTGCCAATGCGTTTCTCAGGCCGTGACTATCCTCTGGACAAACAATCAGCGTGCCCGTATTTGGCCGTTCAAGCCCAGTTTGATCAATTCACCCATTTCCGTTAGTCCTACTGGAATTTCTCTTGTGCCAATGCGTTTCTCAGGCCGTGACTATCCTCTGGACAAAGAATCAGCGTGCCCGTATTTGGCCGTTTAAGCCCAGTTTGATCAATCCACCCATTTCCGTTAGTCCTACTGGAATTTCTCTTGTGCGAATGCGTTTCTCAGGCCGTGACTATCCTCTGGACAAAGAATCAGCGTGCCCGTATTTGGCCGTTTAAGCCCAGTTTGATCAATTCACTCATTTCCGTTAGTCCTACTGGAATTTCTCTTGTGCCAATGCGTTTCTCAGGCCGTGACTATCCTCTGGACAAAGAATCGGCGCACCCGTAGGACGCCGTTTAAGCCCAGTTTGATCAATTCACCCATTTCCGTTAGTCTTACTGGAATTTCTCTTGTGCCAATGCGTTTCTCAGGCCGTGACTATCCTCTGGACAAAGAATCAGCGTGCCCGTATTTGGCCGTTTAAGCCCAGTTTGATCAATTCACCCATTTCCGTTAGTCCTACTGGAATTTCTCTTGTGCGAATGTGTTTCTCAGGCCGTGACTATCCTCTGGACAAAGAATCATCGTGCCCGTAGGAGGCGGTTTCAGCCCGGTGTGATCAATTCACCCATTTCCGTTAGTCTTACTGGAATTTCTCTTGTGCCAATGCGTTTCTCAGGCCGTGACTATCCTGTGGACAAAGAATCAGCGTGCCCGTATTTGGCCGTTTAAGCCCAGTTTGATCAATTCACCCATTTCCGTTAGTCCTACTGGAATTTCTCTTGTGCCAATGCGTTTCTCAGGCCGTGACTATCCTCTGGACAAAGAATCAGCGTGCCCGTATTTGGCCGTTTAAGCCCAGTTTGATCAATTCACCCATTTCCGTTAGTCCTACTGGAATTTCTCTTGTGCCAATGCGTTTCTCAGGCCGTGACTATCCTCTGGACAAAGAATCAGCGTTCCCGTATTTGGCCGTTTAAGCCCAGTTTGATCAATTCACCCTTTTCCGTTAGTCCTACTGGAATTTCTCTTGTGCGAATGCGTTTCTCAGGCCGTGACTATCCTCTGGACAAACAATCAGCGTGCCCGTATTTGGCCGTTTAAGCCCAGTTTGATCAATTCACTCATTTCCGTTAGTCCTACTGGAATTTCTCTTGTGCGAATGCGTTTCTCAGGCCGTGACTATCCTCTGGACAAAGAATCAGCGTGCCCGTATTTGGCCGTTTAAGCCCAGTTTGATCAATTCACCCATTTCCGTTATTCCTACTGGATTTTCTCTTGTGCGAATGCGTTTCTCAGGCCGTGATTATCCTCTGGACAAAGAATCAGCGAGCCCGTATTAGGCCGTTTAAGCCCAGTTTGATCAATTCACCCATTCCCGTTAGTCCTACTGGAATTTCTCTTGTGCCAATGCGTTTCTCAGGCCGTGACTATCCTCTGGACAAACAATCAGCGTGCCCGTATTTGGCCGTTTAAGCCCAGTTTGATCAATTCACCCATTTCCGTTAGTCCTACTGGAATTTCTCTTGTGCGAATGCGTTTCTCAGGCCGTGACTATCCTCTGGATAAAGAATCAGCGTGCCCGTATTTGGCCGTTTAAGCCCAGTTTGATCAATTCACCCATTCCCGTTAGTCCTACTGGAATTTCTCTTGTGCCAATGCGTTTCTCAGGCCGTGACTATCCTCTGGACAAAGAATCAGCGTGCCCGTATTTGGCCGTTTAAGCCCAGTTTGATCAATTCACCCTTTTCCATTAGTCCTACTGGAATTTCTCTTGTGCGAATGCGTTTCTCAGGCCGTGACTATCCTCTGGACAAAGAATCAGCGTGCCCGTATTTGGCCGTTTAAGCCCAGTTTGATCAATTCACCCATTTCCGTTAGTCCTACTGGAATTTCTCTTGTGCCAATGCGTTTCTCAGGCCGTGACTATCCTCTGGACAAAGAATCAGCGTGCCCGTATTTGGCCGTTTAAGCTCAGTTTGATCAATTCACCCATTTCCCTTAGTCCTACTGGAATTTCTCTTGTGCCAATGCGTTTCTCAGGCCGTGACTATCCTCTGGACAAAGAATCAGCGTGCCCGTATTTGGCCGTTTAAGCCCAGTTTGATCAATTCACCCATTTCCGTTAGTCCTACTGGAATTTCTCTTGTGCCAATGCGTTTCTCAGGCCGTGACTATCCTCTGGACAAACAATCAGCGTGCCCGTATTTGGCCGTTTAAGCCCAGTTTGATCAATTCACCCATTTCCGTTAGTCCTACTGGAATTTCTCTTGTGCCAATGCGTTTCTCAGGCCGTGACTATCCTCTGGACAAACAATCAGCGTGCCCGCATTTGTCCGTTTGAGCACAGTTTGATCAATTCACCCATTTCCGTTAGTCTTACTGGAATTTCTCTTGTGCGAATGCGTTTCTCAGGCCGTGACTATCCTGTGGACAAAGAATCAGCGTGCCCGTATTTGGCCGTTTAAGCCCAGTTTGATCAATTCACCCATTTCCGTTAGTCCTACTGGAATTTCTCTTGTGCCAATGCGTTTCTCAGGCCGTGACTATCCTCTGGACAAAGAATCAGCGTGCCCGTATTTGGCCGTTTAAGCCCAGTTTGATCAATTCACCCATTTCCGTTAGTCCTACTGGAATTTCTCTTGTGCCAATGCGTTTCTCAGGCCGTGACTATCCTCTGGACAAACAATCAGCGTGCCCGTATTTGGCCGTTTAAGCCCAGTTTGATCAATTCACCCATTTCCGTTAGTCCTACTGGAATTTCTCTTGTGCCAATGCGTTTCTCAGGCCGTGACTATCCTCTGGACAAAGAATCAGCGTGCCCGTATTTGGCCGTTTAAGCCCAGTTTGATCAATTCACCCATTTCCGTTAGTCCTACTGGAATTTCTCTTGTGCGAATGCGTTTCTCAGGCCGTGACTATCCTCTGGACAAAGAATCAGCATGCCCGTATTTGGCCGTTTAAGCCCAGTTTGATCAATTCACCCATTTCCGTTAGTCCTACTGGAATTTCTCTTGTGTCAATGCGTTTCTCAGGCCGTGACTATCCTCTGGACAAAGAATCATCGTGCCCGTAGGACGCGGTTTCAGAACGGTATGATCAATTCACCCATTTCCGTTAGTCTTACTGGATTTTCTCTTGTGCCAATGCGTTTCTCAGGCCGTGACTATCCTCTGGACAAAGAATCAGCGTGCCCGTATTTGACCGTTTAAGCCCAGTTTGATCAATTCACCCATTTCCGTTAGTCCTACTGGAATTTCTCTTGTGTCAATGCGTTTCTCAGGCCGTGACTATCCTCTGGACAAAGAATCAGCGTGCCCGTATTTGGCCGTTTAAGCCCAGTTTGATCAATTCACCCATTTCCGTTAGTCTTACTGGAATTTCTCTTGTGCCAATGCGTTTCTCAGGCCGTGACTATCCTCTGGACAAAGAATCAGCGTGCCCGTATTTGGCCGTTTAAGCCCGGTTTGATCAATTCACCCATTTCCGTTAGTCCTACTGGAATTTCTCTTGTGCGAATGCGTTTCTCAGGCCGTGACTATCCTCTGGACAAAGAATCAGCGTGCCCGTATTTGGCCGTTTAAGCCCAGTTTGATCAATTCACTCATTTCCGTTAGTCCTACTGGAATTTCTCTTGTGCCAATGCGTTTCTCAGGCCGTGACTATCCTCTGGACAAAGAATCGGCGTGCCCGTATTAGGCCGTCTAAGCCCAGTTTGATCAATTCACCCATTTCCGTTAGTCTTACTGGAATTTCTCTTGTGCGAATGCGTTTCTCAGGCCGTGACTATCCTCTGGACAAAGAATCAGCGTGCCCGTATTTGGCCGTTTAAGCCCAGTTTGATCAATTCACCCATTTCCGTTAGTCCTACTGGAATTTCTCTTGTGCCAATGCGTTTCTCAGGCCGTGACTATCCTCTGGACAAAGAATCAGCGTGCCCGTATTTGGCCGTTTAAGCCCAGTTTGATCAATTCACCCATTTCCGTTAGTCCTACTGGAATTTCTCTTGTGCCAATGCGTTTCTCAGGCCGTGACTATCCTCTGGACAAACAATCAGCGTGCCCGTATTTGGCCGTTTAAGCCCAGTTTGATCAATTCACCCATTTCCGTTAGTCCTACTGGAATTTCTCTTGTGCCAATGCGTTTCTCAGGCCGTGACTATCCTCTGGACAAAGAATCAGCGTGCCCGTATTTGGCCGTTTAAGCCCAGTTTGATCAATTCACCCATTTCCGTTAGTCCTACTGGAATTTCTCTTGTGCCAATGCGTTTCTCAGGCCGTGACTATCCTCTGGACAAAGAATCAGCATGCCCGTATTTGGCCGTTTAAGCCCAGTTTGATCAATTCACCCATTTCCGTTAGTCCTACTGGAATTTCTCTTGTGTCAATGCGTTTCTCAGGCCGTGACTATCCTCTGGACAAAGAATCATCGTGCCCGTAGGACGCGGTTTCAGAACGGTATGATCAATTCACCCATTTCCGTTAGTCTTACTGGATTTTCTCTTGTGCCAATGCGTTTCTCAGGCCGTGACTATCCTCTGGACAAAGAATCAGCGTGCCCGTATTTGACCGTTTAAGCCCAGTTTGATCAATTCACCCATTTCCGTTAGTCCTACTGGAATTTCTCTTGTGTCAATGCGTTTCTCAGGCCGTGACTATCCTCTGGACAAAGAATCAGCGTGCCCGTATTTGGCCGTTTAAGCCCAGTTTGATCAATTCACCCATTTCCGTTAGTCTTACTGGAATTTCTCTTGTGCCAATGCGTTTCTCAGGCCGTGACTATCCTCTGGACAAAGAATCAGCGTGCCCGTATTTGGCCGTTTAAGCCCGGTTTGATCAATTCACCCATTTCCGTTAGTCCTACTGGAATTTCTCTTGTGCGAATGCGTTTCTCAGGCCGTGACTATCCTCTGGACAAAGAATCAGCGTGCCCGTATTTGGCCGTTTAAGCCCAGTTTGATCAATTCACTCATTTCCGTTAGTCCTACTGGAATTTCTCTTGTGCCAATGCGTTTCTCAGGCCGTGACTATCCTCTGGACAAAGAATCGGCGTGCCCGTATTAGGCCGTCTAAGCCCAGTTTGATCAATTCACCCATTTCCGTTAGTCTTACTGGAATTTCTCTTGTGCGAATGCGTTTCTCAGGCCGTGACTATCCTCTGGACAAAGAATCAGCGTGCCCGTATTTGGCCGTTTAAGCCCAGTTTGATCAATTCACCCATTTCCGTTAGTCCTACTGGAATTTCTCTTGTGCCAATGCGTTTCTCAGGCCGTGACTATCCTCTGGACAAAGAATCAGCGTGCCCGTATTTGGCCGTTTAAGCCCAGTTTGATCAATTCACCCATTTCCGTTAGTCCTACTGGAATTTCTCTTGTGCCAATGCGTTTCTCAGGCCGTGACTATCCTCTGGACAAACAATCAGCGTGCCCGTATTTGGCCGTCTAAGCCCAGTTTGATCAATTCACCCATTTCCGTTAGTCCTACTGGAATTTCTCTTGTGTCAATGCGTTTCTCAGGCCGTGACTATCCTGTGGACAAAGAATCAGCGTGCCCGTATTTGGCCGTTTAAGCCCAGTTTGATCAATTCACCCATTTCCGTTAGTCCTACTGGAATTTCTCTTGTGCCAATGCGTTTCTCAGGCCGTGACTATCCTCTGGACAAAGAATCAGCGTGCCCGTATTTGGCCGTTTAAGCCCAGTTTGATCAATTCACCCATTTCCGTTAGTCCTACTGGAATTTCTCTTGTGCGAATGCGTTTCTCAGGCCGTGACTATCCTCTGGACAAACAACCAGCGTGCCCGTATTTGGCCGTTTAAGCCCAGTTTGATCAATTCACGCATTTCCGTTAGTGCTACTGGAATTTCTCTTGTGCGAATGCGTTTCTCAGGCCGTGACTATCCTCTGGACAAAGAATCAGCGTGCCCGTATTTGGCCGTTTAAGCCCAGTTTGATCAATTCACCCATTTCCGTTAGTCCTACTGGAATTTCTCTTGTGCGAATGCGTTTCTCAGGCCGTGACTATCCTCTGGACAAAGAATCAGCGAGCCCGTATTTGGCCGTTTAAGCCCAGTTTGATCAATTCACCCTTCTCCGTTAGTCCTACTGGAATTTCTCTTGTGTCAATGCGTTTCTCAGGCCGTGACTATCCTCTGGACAAACAATCAGCGTGCCCGTATTTGGCCGTTTAAGCCCAGTTTGATCAATTCACCCATTCCCGTTAGTCCTACTGGAATTTCTCTTGTGCCAATGCGTTTCTCAGGCCGTGACTATCCTCTGGACAAAGAATCAGCGTGCCCGTATTTGGCCGTTTAAGCCCAGTTTGATCAATTCACCCATTTCCGTTAGTCCTACTGGAATTTCTCTTGTGCGAATGCGTTTCTCAGGCCGTGACTATCCTCTGGACAAAGAATCAGCGTGCCCGTATTTGGCCGTTTAAGCCCAGTTTGATCAATTCACCCATTTCCGTTAGTCCTACTGGAATTCATCTTGTGCGAATGCGTTTCTCAGGCCGTGACTATCCTCTGGATAAAGAATCAACGTGCCCGTTTTTCGCCGTTTAGCCCAGTTTGATCAATCCACCCATTTCCGTTAGTCCTACTGGAATTTCTCTTGTGCCAATGCGTTTCTCAGGCCGTGACTATCCTCTGGACAAAGAATCAGCGTGCCCGTATTTGGCCGTTTAAGCCCAGTTTGATCAATTCACCCATTTCCGTTAGTCCTACTGGAATTTCTCTTGTGCCAATGCGTTTCTCAGGCCGTGACTATCCTCTGGACAAAGAATCAGCGTGCCCGTATTTGGCCGTTTAAGCCCAGTTTGATCAATTCACCCATTTCCGTTAGTCCTACTGGAATTTCTCTTGTGCCAATGCGTTTCTCAGGCCGTGACTATCCTCTGGACAAAGAATCAGCGTGCCCGTATTTGGCCGTTCAAGCCCAGTTTGATCAATTCACCCATTTCCGTTAGTCCTACTGGAATTTCTCTTGTGCGAATGCGTTTCTCAGGCCGTGACTATCCTGTGGACAAAGAATCAGCGTGTCCGTATTTGGCCGTTTAAGCCCAGTTTGATCAATTCACCCATTCCCGTTAGTCCTACTGGAATTTCTCTTGTGCCAATGCGTTTCTCAGGCCGTGACTATCCTCTGGACAAAGAATCAGCGTGCCCGTATTCGGCCGTTTAAGCCCAGTTTGATCAATTCACCCATTTCCGTTAGTCCTACTGGAATTTCTCTTGTGCCAATGCGTTTCTCAGGCCGTGACTATCCTCTGGACAAAGAATCAGCGTGCCCGTATTTGGCCGTTTAAGCCCAGTTTGATCAATTCACCCATTTCCGTTAGTCCTACTGGAATTTCTCTTGTGTCAATGCGTTTCTCAGGCCGTGACTATCCTGTGGACAAAGAATCAGCGTGCCCGTATTTGGCCGTTTAAGCCCAGTTTGATCAATTCACCCATTTCCGTTAGTCCTACTGGAATTTCTCTTGTGCGAATGCGTTTCTCAGGCCGTGACTATCCTCTGGACAAAGAATCAGCGTGTCCGTATTTGGCCGTTTAAGCCCAGTTTGATCAATTCACCCATTCCCGTTAGTCCTACTGGAATTTCTCTTGTGCCAATGCGTTTCTCAGGCCGTGACTATCCTCTGGACAAAGAATCAGCGTGCCCGTATTCGGCCGTTTAAGCCCAGTTTGATCAATTCACCCATTTCCGTTAGTCCTACTGGAATTTCTCTTGTGCCAATGCGTTTCTCAGGCCGTGACTATCCTCTGGACAAAGAATCAGCGTGCCCGTATTTGGCCGTTTAAGCCCAGTTTGATCAATTCACCCATTTCCGTTAGTCCTACTGGAATTTCTCTTGTGTCAATGCGTTTCTCAGGCCGTGACTATCCTCTGGACAAAGAATCAGCGTGCCCGTATTTGGCCGTTTAAGCCCAGTTTGATCAATTCACCCATTTCCGTTAGTCCTACTGGAATTTCTCTTGTGCCAATGCGTTTCTCAGGCCGTGACTATCCTCTGGACAAAGAATCAGCGTGCCCGTATTTGGCCGTTTAAGCCCAGTTTGATCAATTCACCCATTTCCGTTAGTCCTACTGGAATTTCTCTTGTGTCAATGCGTTTCTCAGGCCGTGACTATCCTGTGGACAAAGAATCAGCGTGCCCGTATTTGGCCGTTTAAGCCCAGTTTGATCAATTCACCCATTTCCGTTAGTCCTACTGGAATTTCTCTTGTGTCAATGCGTTTCTCAGGCCGTGACTATCCTGTGGACAAAGAATCAGCGTGCCCGTATTTGGCCGTTTAAGCCCAGTTTGATCAATTCACCCATTTCCGTTAGTCCTACTGGAATTTCTCTTGTGCCAATGCGTTTCTCAGGCCGTGACTATCCTCTGGACAAAGAATCAGCGTGCCCGTATTTGGCCGTTTAAGCCCAGTTTGATCAATTCACCCATTTCCGTTAGTCCTACTGGAATTTCTCTTGTGCCAATGCGTTTCTCAGGCCGTGACTATCCTCTGGACAAAGAATCAGCGTGCCATTAGTAGGAAATTTACGCATAGTTTGATCAATTCACCCATTTCCGTTAGTCCTACTGGAATTTCTCTTGTGCCAATGCGTTTCTCAGGCCGTGACTATCCTCTGGACAAAGAATCAGCGTGCCCGTATTTGGCCGTTTAAGCCCAGTTTGATCAATTCACCCATTTCCGTTAGTCCTACTGGAATTTCTCTTGTGCCAATGCGTTTCTCAGGCCGTGACTATCCTCTGGACAAACAATCAGCGTGTCCGTATTTGGCCGTTTAAGCCCAGTTTGATCAATTCACCCATTTCCGTTAGTCCTACTGGAATTTCTCTTGTGCGAATGCGTTTCTCAGGCCGTGACTATCCTCTGGACAAATAATCAGCGTGAACGTGGGACGCCGTTTAAGCCCAGTTTGATCAATTCACCCATTTCCGTTAGTCCTACTGGAATTTCTCTTGTGCCAATGCGTTTCTCAGGCCGTGACTATCCTCTGGACAAACAATCAGCGTGTCCGTATTTGGCCGTTTAAGCCCAGTTTGATCAATTCACCCATTTCCGTTAGTCCTACTGGAATTTCTCTTGTGCGAATGCGTTTCTCAGGCCGTGACTATCCTCTGGACAAACAACCAGCGTGCCCGTATTTGGCCGTTTAAGCCCAGTTTGATCATTTCACTCATTTCCGTTAGTCCTACTGGAATTTCTCTTGTGCCAATGCGTTTCTCAGGCCGTGACTATCCTCTGGACAAAGAATCGGCGTGCCCGTATTTGGCCGTTTAAGCCCAGTTTGATCAATTCACCCATTTCCGTTAGTCCTACTGGAATTTCTCTTGTGCCAATGCGTTTCTCAGGCCGTGACTATCCTCTGGACAAAGGATCAGCGTGCCCGTATCTGGCCGTTTAAGCCCAGTTTGATCAATTCACCCATTCCCGTTAGTGCTACTGGAATTTCTCTTGTGCCAATGCGTTTCTCAGGCCGTGACTATCCTCTGGACAAAGAATCAGCGTGTCCGTATTTGGCCGTTTAAGCCCAGCTTGATCAATTCACCCATTTCCGTTAGTCCTACTGGAATTTCTCTTGTGCCAATGCGTTTCTCAGGCCGTGACTATCCTCTGGACAAAGAATCAGCGTGCCCGTATTTGGCCGTTTAAGCCCAGTTTGATCAATTCACCCATTTCCTTTAGTCCTACTGGAATTTCTCTTGTGCGAATGCGTTTCTCAGGCCGTGACTATCCTCTGGACAAAGAATCAGCGTGCCCGTATTTGGCCGTTTAAGCCCAGTTTGATCACTTCACTCATTTCCGTTATTCCCACTCGAATTTCGCATGTGCGAATGCGTTTCTCAGGCCGTGACTATCCTCTGGACAAAGAATCAGCGTGCTCGTATTTGGCCGTTTAAGCCCAGTTTGATCAATTCACCCATTTCCGTTAGTCCTACTGGAATTTCTCTTGTGCCAATGCGTTTCTCAGGCCGTGACTATCCTCTGGACAAACAATCAGCGTGTCCGTATTTGGCCGTTTAAGCCCAGTTTGATCAATTCACCCATTTCCGTTAGTCCTACTGGAATTTCTCTTGTGCGAATGCGTTTCTCAGGCCGTGACTATCCTCTGGACAAAGAATCAGCGTGCCCGTATTTGGCCGTTTAAGCCCAGTTTGATCAATTCACCCATTTCCGTTAGTCCTACTGGAATTTCTCTTGTGCGAATGCGTTTCTCAGGCCGTGACTATCCTCTGGACAAACAATCAGCGTGCCCGTATTTGGCCGTTTAAGCCCAGTTTGATCAATTCACCCATTTCCGTTAGTCCTACTGGAATTTCTCTTGTGCCAATGCGTTTCTCAGGCCGTGACTATCCTCTGGACAAAGAATCAGCGTGCCCGTATTTGGCCGTTTAAGCCCAGTTTGATCAATTCACCCATTTCCGTTAGTCCTACTGGAATTTCTCTTGTGCCAATGCGTTTCTCAGGCCGTGACTATCCTCTGGACAAACAATCAGCGTGTCCGTATTTGGCCGTTTAAGCCCAGTTTGATCAATTCACCCATTTCCGTTAGTCCTACTGGAATTTCTCTTGTGCGAATGCGTTTCTCAGGCCGTGACTATCCTCTGGACAAATAATCAGCGTGAACGTGGGATGCCGTTTAAGCCCAGTTTGATCAATTCACCCATTTCCGTTAGTCCTACTGGAATTTCTCTTGTGCGAATGCGTTTCTCAGGCCGTGACTATCCTCTGGACAAACAACCAGCGTGCCCGTATTTGGCAGTTTAAGCCCAGTTTGATCATTTCACTCATTTCCGTTAGTCCTACTGGAATTTCTCTTGTGCGAATGCGTTTCTCAGGCCGTGACTATCCTCTGGACAAAGAATCAGCGTGCCCGTATTTGGCCGTTTAAGCCCAGTTTGATCAATTCACCCATTTCCGTTAGTCCTACTGGAATTTCTCTTGTGCCAATGCGTTTCTCAGGCCGTGACTATCCTCTGGACAAAGGATCAGCGTGCCCGTATTTGGCCGTTTAAGCCCAGTTTGATCAATTCACCCATTCCCGTTAGTGCTACTGGAATTTCTCTTGTGCGAATGCGTTTCTCAGGCCGTGACTATCCTCTGGACAAAGAATCAGCGTGTCCGTATTTGGCCGTTTAAGCCCAGCTTGATCAATTCACCCATTTCCGTTAGTCCTACTGGAATTTCTCTTGTGCGAATGCGTTTCTCAGGCCGTGACTATCCTCTGGACAAAGAATCAGCGTGAACGTGGGATGCCGTTTAAGCCCAGTTTGATCAATTCACCCATTTCCTTTAGTCCTACTGGAATTTCTCTTGTGCCAATGCGTTTCTCAGGCCGTGACTATCCTCTGGACAAAGAATCAGCGTGCCCGTATTTGGCCGTTTAAGCCCAGTTTGATCAATTCACCCATTTCCGTTAGTCCTACTGGAATTTCTCTTGTGCGAATGCGTTTCTCAGGCCGTGACTATCCTCTGGACAAAGAATCAACGTGCCCGTATTTGGCCGTTTAAGCCCAGTTTGATCAATCCACCCATTTCCGTTAGTCCTACTGGAATTTCTCTTGTGTCAATGCGTTTCTCAGGCCGTGACTATCCTCTGGACAAAGAATCAGCGTGCCCGTATTTGGCCGTTTAAGCCCAGTTTGATCAATTCACCCATTTCCGTTAGTCCTACTGGAATTTCTCTTGTGCGAATGCGTTTCTCAGGCCGTGACTATCCTCTGGACAAAGAATCAGCGTGCCCGTATTTGGCCGTTTAGGCCCAGTTTGATCAATTCACCCATTTCCGTTAGTCCTACTGGAATTTCTCTTGTGCCAATGCGTTTCTCAGGCCGTGACTATCCTCTGGACAAACAATCAGCGTGCCCGTATTTGGCCGTTTAAGCCCAGTTTGTTCAATTCACCCATTTCCGTTAGTCCTACTGGAATTTCTCTTGTGCCAATGCGTTTCTCAGGCCGTGACTATCCTCTGGACAAAGAATCAGCGTGTCCGTATTTGGCCGTTTAAGCCCAGTTTGATCAATTCACCCATTTCCGTTAGTCCTACTGGAATTTCTCTTGTGCCAATGCGTTTCTCAGGCCGTGACTATCCTCTGGACAAAGAATCAGCGTGCCCGTATTTGGCCGTTTAAGCCCAGTTTGATCAATTCACCCATTTCCGTTAGTCCTACTGGAATTTCTCTTGTGCCAATGCGTTTCTCAGGCCGTGACTATCCTCTGGACAAAGAATCAGCGTGCCATTAGGAAGAAATTTACGCATAGTTTGATCAATTCACCCATTTCCGTTAGTCCTACTGGAATTTCTCTTGTGCCAATGCGTTTCTCAGGCCGTGACTATCCTGTGGACAAAGAATCAGCGTGCCCGTATTTGGCCGTTTAAGCCCAGTTTGATCAATTCACCCATTTCCGTTAGTCCTACTGGAATTTCTCTTGTGCGAATGCGTTTCTCAGGCCGTGACTATCCTCTGGACAAAGAATCAGCGTGCCCGTATTTGGCCGTTTAAGCCCAGTTTGATCAATTCACCCATTTCTGTTAGTCCTACTGGAATTTCTCTTGTGTCAATGCGTTTCTCAGGCCGCGACTATCCTCTGGACAAACAATCAGCGTGCCCGTATTTGGCCGTTTAGCCCAGATTGGTCAATCAACCCCGTTTCCGTTAGTCCTACTGGAATTTCTCTTGTGCCAATGCGTTTCTCAGGCCGTGACTATCCTCTGGACAAAGAATCAGCGTGCCCGTATTTGGCCGTTTAAGCCCAGTTTGATCAATTCACCCATTTCCGTTAGTCCTACTGGAATTTCTCTTGTGCCAATGCGTTTCTCAGGCCGTGACTATCCTCTGGACAAAGAATCAGCGTGTCCGTATTTGGCCGTTTAGGCCCAGTTTGATCAATTCACCCATTTCCGTTAGTCCTACTGGAATTTCTCTTGTGCGAATGCGTTTCTCAGGCCGTGACTATCCTCTGGACAAAGAATCAGCGTGCCCGTATTTGGCCGTTTAAGCCCAGTTTGATCAATTCACCCATTTCCGTTAGTCCTACTGGAATTTCTCTTGTGCCAATGCGTTTCTCAGGCCGTGACTATCCTCTGGACAAAGAATCAGCGTGCCATTAGGAAGAAATTTACGCATAGTTTGATCAATTCACCCATTTCCGTTAGTCCTACTGGAATTTCTCTTGTGCCAATGCGTTTCTCAGGCCGTGACTATCCTCTGGACAAAGAATCAGCGTGCCCGTATTTGGCCGTTTAAGCCCAGTTTGATCAATTCACCCATTTCCGTTAGTCCTACTGGAATTTCTCTTGTGCCAATGCGTTTCTCAGGCCGTGACTATCCTCTGGACAAACAATCAGCGTGCCCGTATTTGGCCGTTTAAGCCCAGTTTGATCAATTCACCCATTTCCGTTAGTCCTACTGGAATTTCTCTTGTGTCAATGCGTTTCTCAGGCCGCGACTATCCTCTGGACAAACAATCAGCGTGCCCGTATTTGGCCGTTTATCCCAGATTGGTCAATCAACCCCGTTTCCGTTAGTCCTACTGGAATTTCTCTTGTGCCAATGCGTTTCTCAGGCCGTGACTATCCTCTGGACAAAGAATCAGCGTGCCCGTATTTGGCCGTTTAAGCCCAGTTTGATCAATTCACCCATTTCCGTTAGTCCTACTGGAATTTCTCTTGTGCGAATGCGTTTCTCAGGCCGTGACTATCCTCTGGACAAAGAATCAGCGTGCCCGTATTTGGCCGTTTAAGCCCAGTTTGATCAATTCACCCATTTCCGTTAGTCCTACTGGAATTTCTCTTGTGTCAATGCGTTTCTCAGGCCGTGACTATCCTCTGGACAAAGAATCAGCGTGCCCGTATTTGGCCGTTTAAGCCCAGTTTGATCAATTCACCCATTTCCGTTAGTCCTACTGGAATTTCTCTTGTGCGAATGCGTTTCTCAGGCCGTGACTATCCTCTGGACAAAGAATCAGCGTGCCCGTATTTGGCCGTTTAAGCCCAGTTTGATCAATTCACCCATTTCCGTTAGTCCTACTGGAATTTCTCTTGTGCCAATGCGTTTCTCAGGCCGTGACTATCCTCTGGACAAAGAATCAGCGTGCCCGTATTTGGCCGTTTAAGCCCAGTTTGATCAATTCACCCATTTCCGTTAGTCCTACTGGAATTTCTCTTGTGCCAATGCGTTTCTCAGGCCGTGACTATCCTCTGGACAAAGAATCAGCGTGCCATTAGGAAGAAATTTACGCATATTTTGATCAATTCACCCATTTCCGTTAGTCCTACTGGAATTTCTCTTGTGCCAATGCGTTTCTCAGGCCGTGACTATCCTCTGGACAAAGAATCAGCGTGCCCGTATTTGGCCGTTTAAGCCCAATTTGATCAATTCACCCATTTCCGTTAGTCCTACTGGAATTTCTCTTGTGCGAATGCGTTTCTCAGGCCGTGACTATCCTCTGGACAAAGAATCAGCGTGCCCGTATTTGGCCGTTTAAGCCCAGTTCGATCAATTCACCCATTTCTGTTAGTCCTACTGGAATTTCTCTTGTGTCAATGCGTTTCTCAGGCCGCGACTATCCTCTGGACAAACAATCAGCGTGCCCGTATTTGGCCGTTTAGCCCAGATTGATCAATTCACCCATTTCCGTTAGTCCTACTGGAATTTCTCTTGTGTCAATGCGTTTCTCAGGCCGTGACTATCCTCTGGACAAACAATCAGCGTGCCCGTATTTGGCCGTTTAAGCCCAGTTTGATCAATTCACCCATTTCCGTTAGTCCTACTGGAATTTCTCTTGTGCGAATGCGTTTCTCAGGCCGTGACTATCCTCTGGACAAAGAATCAGCGTGCCCGTATTTGGCCGTTTAAGCCCAGTTTGATCATTCCACCCATTTCCGTTAGTCCTACTGGAATTTCTCTTGTGCGAATGCGTTTCTCAGGCCGTGACTATCCTCTGGACAAACAATCAACGTGCCCGTATTTGGCCGTTTAAGCCCAGTTTGATCAATTCACCCATTTCCGTTAGTCCTACTGGAATTTCTCTTGTGCCAATGCGTTTCTCAGGCCGTGACTATCCTCTGGACAAAGAATCAGCGTGCCCGTATTTGGCCGTTTAAGCCCAGTTTGATCAATTCACCCATTCCCGTTAGTCCTACTGGAATTTCTCTTGGGCGAATGCGTTTCTCAGGCCGTGACTATCCTCTGGACAAACAACCAGCGTGTCCGTATTAGGCCATTTGAGCCCAGTTTGATCAATTCACCCATTTCCGTTAGTCCTACTGGAATTTCTCTTGTGTCAATGCGTTTCTCAGGCCGTGACTATCCTCTGGACAAAGAATCAGCGTGCCCGTATTTGGCCGTTTAAGCCCAGTTTGATCAATTCACCCATTTCCATTAGTCTTACTGGAATTTCTCTTGTGCGAATGCGTTTCTCAGGCCGTGACTATCCTCTGGACAAAGAATCAGCGTGCCCGTATTAGGCCGTCTAAGCCCAGTTTGATCAATTCACCCATTTCCGTTAGTCCTACTGGAATTTCTCTTGTGCCAATGCGTTTCTCAGGCCGTGACTATCCTCTGGACAAAGAATCAGCGTGCCCGTATTTGGCCGTTTAAGCCCAGTTTGATCAATTCACCCATTTCCGTTAGTCCTACTGGAATTTCTCTTGTGTCAATGCGTTTCTCAGGCCGTGACTATCCTCTGGACAAACAATCAGCGTGTCCGTATTTGGCCGTTTAAGACCAGTTTGATCAATTCACCCATTTCCGTGAGTCTTACTGGAATTTCTCTTGTGCCAATGCGTTTCTCAGGCCGTGACTATCCTCTGGACAAAGAATCAGCGTGCCCGTATTTGGCCGTTTAAGCCCAGTTTGATCAATTCACCCATTTCCATTAGTCTTACTGGAATTTCTCTTGTGCGAATGCGTTTCTCAGGCCGTGACTATCCTCTGGACAAAGAATCAGCGTGCCCGTATTAGGCCGTCTAAGCCCAGTTTGATCAATTCACCCATTTCCGTTAGTCCTACTGGAATTTCTCTTGTGCCAATGCGTTTCTCAGGCCGTGACTATCCTCTGGACAAAGAATCAGCGTGCCCGTATTTGGCCGTTTAAGCCCAGTTTGATCATTCCACCCATTTCCGTTAGTCCTACTGGAATTTCTCTTGTGTCAATGCGTTTCTCAGGCCGTGACTATCCTCTGGACAAACAATCAGCGTGTCCGTATTTGGCCGTTTAAGACCAGTTTGATCAATTCACCCATTTCCGTGAGTCTTACTGGAATTTCTCTTGTGCCAATGCGTTTCTCAGGCCGTGACTATCCTCTGGACAAAGAATCAGCGTGCCCGTATTTGGCCGTTTAAGCCCAGTTTGATCAATTCACCCATTTCCGTTAGTCCTACTGGAATTTCTCTTGGGCGAATGCGTTTCTCAGGCCGTGACTATCCTCTGGACAAACAACCAGCGTGTCCGTATTAGGCCATTTGAGCCCAGTTTGATCAATTCACCCATTTCCGTTAGTCCTACTGGAATTTCTCTTGTGTCAATGCGTTTCTCAGGCCGTGACTATCCTCTGGACAAAGAATCAGCGTGCCCGTATTTGGCCGTTTAAGCCCAGTTTGATCAATTCACCCATTTCCATTAGTCTTACTGGAATTTCTCTTGTGCGAATGCGTTTCTCAGGCCGTGACTATCCTCTGGACAAAGAATCAGCGTGCCCGTATTAGGCCGTCTAAGCCCAGTTTGATCAATTCACCCATTTCCGTTAGTCCTACTGGAATTTCTCTTGTGCCAATGCGTTTCTCAGGCCGTGACTATCCTCTGGACAAAGAATCAGCGTGCCCGTATTTGGCCGTTTAAGCCCAGTTTGATCAATTCACCCATTTCCGTTAGTCCCACTGGAATTTCTCTTGTGCGAATGCGTTTCTCAGGCCGTGACTATCCTCTGGACAAAGAATCAGCGTGCCCGTATTTGGCCGTCTAAGCCCAGTTTGTTCAATTCACCCATTTCCGTTAGTCCTACTGGAATTTCTCTTGTGCGAATGCGTTTCTCAGGCCGTGACTATCCTCTGGACAAAGAATCAGCGTGCCATTAGGAGGAAAATTACGCACAGTTTGATCAATTCACCCATTTCCGTTAGTCCTACTGGAATTTCTCTTGTGCCAATGCGTTTCTCAGGCCGTGACTATCCTCTGGACAAAGAATCAGCTTGAACGTGTGACGCCGTTTAAGCCCAGTTTGATCAATTCACCCATTTCCGTTAGTCCTACTGGAATTTCTCTTGTGCCAATGCGTTTCTCAGGCAGTGACTATCCTCTGGACAAAGAATCAGCGTGTCCGTATTAGGCCGTTTAAGCCCAGTTTGATCAATTCACCCATTTCCGTTAGTCCTACTGGAATTTCTCTTGTGCGAATGCGTTTCTCAGGCCGTGACTATCCTCTGGACAAATAATCAGCGTGCCATTGGCAGGAAAATTACGCATAGTTTGATCAATTCACCCATTTCCGTTAGTGCTACTGGAATTTCTCTTGTGCGAATGCGTTTCTCAGGCCGTGACTATCCTCTGGACAAAGAATCAGCGTGCCCGTATTTGGCCGTTTAAGCCCAGTTTGATCAATTCACCCATTTCCGTTAGTCCTACTGGAATTTCTCTTGTGCCAATGGGTTTCTCAGGCAGTGACTATCCTCTGGACAAAGAATCAGCGTGTCCGTATTAGGCCGTTTAAGCCCAGTTTGATCAATTCACCCATTTCCGTTAGTCCTACTGGAATTTCTCTTGTGCCAATGCGTTTCTCAGGCCGTGACTATCCTCTGGACAAAGAATCAGCGTGCCCGTATTTGGCCGTTTAAGCCCAGTTTGATCAATTCACCCATTTCCGTTAGTCCTACTGGAATTTCTCTTGTGCCAATGCGTTTCTCAGGCCGTGACTATCCTCTGGACAAAGAATCAGCGTGCCCGTATTTGGCCGTTTAAGCCCAGTTTGATCAATTCACCCATTCCCGTTAGTCCTACTGGAATTTCTCTTGTGCGAATGCGTTTCTCAGGCCGTGACTATCCTCTGGACGAAGAATCAGCGTGCCCGTATTTGGCCGTTTAGGCCCAGTTTGATCAATTCACCCATTTCCGTTAGTCCTACTGGAATTTCTCTTGTGCGAATGCGTTTCTCAGGCCGTGACTATCCTCTGGACAAAGAATCAGCGTGCCATTAGGAGGAAAATTACGCATAGTTTGATCAATTCACCCATTTCCGTTAGTCCTACTGGAATTTCTCTTGTGCCAATGCGTTTCTCAGGCCGTGACTATCCTGTGGACAAAGAATCAGCGTGCCCGTATTTGGCCGTTTAAGCCCAGTTTGATCAATTCACCCATTTCCGTTAGTCCTACTGGAATTTCTCTTGTGCGAATGCGTTTCTCACGCCGTGACTATCCTCTGGACAAAGAATCGGCGTGACCGTATTTGGCCGTTTAGCCCAGATTGATCAATTCACCCATTTCCGTTTGTCCTACTGGAATTTCTCTTGTGCGAATGCGTTTCTCAGGCCGTGACTATCCTCTGGACAAACAATCAGCGTGCCCGTATTTGGCCGTTTAGGCCCAGTTTGATCATTCCACCCATTTCCGTTAGTCCTACTGGAATTTCTCTTGTGTCAATGCGTTTCTCAGGCCGTGACTATCCTCTGGACAAACAATCAACGTGCCCGTATTTTGCCGTTTAAGCCCAGTTTGATCAATTCACCCATTTCCGTTAGTCCTACTGGAATTTCTCTTGTGCCAATGCGTTTCTCAGGCCGTGACTATCCTGTGGACAAAGAATCAGCGTGCCCGTATTAGGCCGTCTAAGACCAGTTTGATCAATTCACCCATTTCCGTTAGTCCTACCGGAATTTCTCTTGTGCCAATGCGTTTCTCAGGCCGTGACTATCCTCTGGACAAAGAATCAGCGTGCCCGTATTTGGCCGTTTGAGCCCAGTTTGATCAATCCACCCATTTCCGTTAGTCCTACTGGAATTTCTCTTGTGCCAATGCGTTTCTCAGGCAGTGACTATCCTCTGGACAAAGAATCAGCGTGCCCGTATTTGGCCGTTTAAGCCCAGTTTGATCAATTCACCCATTTCCGTTAGTCCTACTGGAATTTCTCTTGTGCGAATGCGTTTCTCAGGCCGTGACTATCCTCTGGACAAAGAATCAGCGTGCCCGTATTTGGCCGTTTAAGCCCAGTTTGTTCAATTCACCCATTTCCGTTAGTCCTACTGGAATTTCTCTTGTGCCAATGCGTTTCTCAGGCCGTGACTATCCTCTGGACAAAGAATCAGCGTGCCATTAGGAGGAAAATTACGCATATTTTGATCAATTCACCCATTTCCGTTAGTCCTACTGGAATTTCTCTTGTGCGAATGCGTTTCTCAGGCCGTGACTATCCTCTGGACAAAGAATCAGCGTGAACGTGGGACGCCGTTTAAGACCAGTTTGATCAAATCACCCATTTCCGTTAGTCCTACTGGAATTTCTCTTGTGCGAATGCGTTTCTCAGGCCGTGACTATCCTCTGGACAAAGAATCAGCGTGTCCGTATTAGGCCGTTTAAGCCCAGTTTGATCAATTCACCCATTTCCGTTAGTCCTACTGGAATTTCTCTTGTGCGAATGCGTTTCTCAGGCCGTGACTATCCTCTGGACAAAGAATCAGCGTGCCATTAGGAGGAAAATTACGCATAGTTTGATCAATTCACCCATTTCCGTTAGTCCTACTGGAATTTCTCTTGTGCCAATGCGTTTCTCAGGCCGTGACTATCCTCTGGACAAAGAATCAGCGTGTCCGTATTAGGCCGTTTAAGCCCAGTTTGATCAATTCACCCATTTCCGTTAGTCCTACTGGAATTTCTCTTGTGCGAATGCGTTTCTCAGGCCGTGACTATCCTCTGGACAAAGAATCAGCGTGCCCCTATTTGGCCGTTTAAGCCCAGTTTGATCAATTCACCCATTTCCGTTAGTCCTACTGGAATTTCTCTTGTGCCAATGCGTTTCTCAGGCCGTGACTATCCTCTGGACAAAGAATCAGCGAGCCCGTATTAGGCCGTCTAAGCCCAGTTTGATCAATTCACCCATTTCCGTTAGTCCTACTGGAATTTCTCTTGTGCCAATGCGTTTCTCAGGCCGTGACTATCCTCTGGACAAAGAATCAGCGTGTCCGTATTAGGCCGTTTAAGCCCAGTTTGATCAATTCACCCATTTCCGTTAGTCCTACTGGAATTTCTCTTGTGCGAATGCGTTTCTCAGGCCGTGACTATCCTCTGGACAAAGAATCAGCGTGCCATTAGGAGGAAAATTACGCATAGTTTGATCAATTCACCCATTTCCGTTAGTCCTACTGGAATTTCTCTTGTGCCAATGCGTTTCTCAGGCCGTGACTATCCTCTGGACAAAGAATCAGCGTGTCCGTATTAGGCCGTTTAAGCCCAGTTTGATCAATTCACCCATTTTCGTTAGTCCTACTGGAATTTCTCTTGTGCGAATGCGTTTCTCAGGCCGTGACTATCCTCTGGACAAAGAATCAGCGTGCCCCTATTTGGCCGTTTAAGCCCAGTTTGATCAATTCACCCATTTCCGTTAGTCCTACTGGAATTTCTCTTGTGCGAATGCGTTTCTCAGGCCGTGACTATCCTCTGGACAAAGAATCAGCGAGCCCGTATTAGGCCGTCTAAGCCCAGTTTGATCAATTCACCCATTTCCGTTAGTCCTACTGGAATTTCTCTTGTGCCAATGCGTTTCTCAGGCCGTGACTATCCTCTGGACAAAGAATCAGCGTGCCCGTATTTGGCCGTTTAAGCCCAGTTTGATCAATTCACCCATTTCTGTTAGTCCTACTGGAATTTCTCTTGTGCCAATGCGTTTCTCAGGCCGTGACTATCCTCTGGACGAAGAATCAGCGTGCCTGTATTTGGCCGTTTAGGCCCAGTTTGTTCAATTCACCCATTTCCATTGGTCCTACTGGAATTTCTCTTGTGCCAATGCGTTTCTCAGGCCGTGACTATCCTCTGGACAAAAAATCAGCGTGCCATTAGGAGGACAATTACGCATAGTTTGATCAATTCACCCATTTCCGTTAGTCCTACTGGAATTTCTCTTGTGCCAATGCGTTTCTCAGGCCGTGACTATCCTCTGGACAAAGAATCAGCGTGCCCGTATTTGGCCGTTTAAGCCCAGTTTGATCAATTCACCCATTTCCGTGAGTCCTACTGGAAATTCTCTTGTGCCAATGCGTTTCTCAGGCCGTGACTATCCTCTGGACAAAGAATCAGCGTGCCCGTATTTGGCCGTCTAAGCCCAGTTTGATCAATTCACCCATTTCCGTTAGTCCTACTGGAATTTCTCTTGTGCGAATGCGTTTCTCAGGCCGTGACTATCCTCTGGACAAAGAATCAGCGTGCCCGTATTTGGCCGTTTAGCCCAGATTGATCAATTCACCCATTTCCGTTAGTCCTACTGGAATTTCTCTTGTGCGAATGCGTTTCTCAGGCCGTGACTATCCTCTGGACAAACAATCAGCGTGCCCGTATTTGGCCGTTTAAGCCCAGTTTGATCAATTCACCCATTTCCGTTAGTCCTACTGGAATTTCTCTTGTGCCAATGCGTTTCTCAGGCCGTGACTATCCTCTGGACAAACAATCAACGTGCCCGTATTTGGCCGTTTAAGCCCAGTTTGATCAATTCACCCATTTCCGTTAGTCCTACTGGAATTTCTCTTGTGTCAACGCGTTTCTCAGGCCGTGACTATCCTCTGGACAAAGAATCAGCGTGCCCGTATTTGGCCGTTTAAGCCCAGTTTGATCAATTCACCCATTTCCGTTAGTCCTACTGGAATTTCTCTTGTGTCAATGCGTTTCTCAGGCCGTGACTATCCTCTGGACAAAGAATCAGCGTGCCCGTATTTGGCCGTTTGAGCCCAGTTTGATCATTTCACCCATTTCCGTTAGTCCTACTGGAATTTCTCTTGTGCCAATGCGTTTCTCAGGCCGTGACTATCCTCTGGACAAAGAATCAGCGTGCCCGTATTTGGCCGTTTAAGCCCCGTTTGATCAATTCACCCATTTCCGTTAGTCCTACTGGAATTTCTCTTGTGCGAATGCGTTTCTCAGGCCGTGACTATCCTCTGGACGAAGAATCGGCGTGCCCGTATTAGGCCGTCTAAGCCCAGTTTGATCAATTCACCCATTTCCGTTAGTCCTACTGGAATTTCTCTTGTGCGAATGCGTTTCTCAGGCCGTGACTATCCTCTGGACAAAGAATCAGCGTTCCCGTATTTGGCCGTTTAGCCCAGATTGATCAATTCACCCATTTCCGTTAGTCCTACTGGAATTTCTCTTGTGCGAATGCGTTCCTCAGGCCGTGACTATCCTCTGGACAAAGAATCAGCGTGCCCGTATTTGGCCGTTTAAGCCCAGTTTGATCAATTCACCCATTTCCGTTAGTCCTACTGGAATTTCTCTTGTGCCAATGCGTTTCTCAGGCAGTGACTATCCTCTGGACAAAGAATCAGCGTGCCCGTATTAGGCCGTTTAAGCCCAGTTTGATCAATTCACCCATTTCCGTTAGTCCTACTGGAATTTCTCTTGTGTCAATGCGTTTCTCAGGCCGTGACTATCCTCTGGACAAACAATCAACGTGCCCGTATTTGGCCGTTTAAGCCCAGTTTGATCAATTCACCCATTTCCGTTAGTCCTACTGGAATTTCTCTTGTGCGAATGCGTTTCTCAGGCCGTGACTATCCTCTGGACAAAGAATCAGCGTGCCCGTATTTGGCCGTTTGAGCCCAGTTTGATCAATTCACCCATTTCCGTTAGTCCTACTGGAATTTCTCTTGTGTCAATGCGTTTCTCAGGCCGTGACTATCCTCTGGACAAAGAATCAGCGTGCCCGTATTTGGCCGTTTAAGCCCAGTTTGATCAATTCACCCATTTCCGTTAGTCCTACTGGAATTTCTCTTGTGCCAATGCGTTTCTCAGGCCGTGACTATCCTCTGGACAAAGAATCAGCGTGCCCGTATTAGGCCGTCTAAGCCCAGTTTGATCAATTCACCCATTTCCGTTAGTCCTACTGGAATTTCTCTTGTGCGAATGCGTTTCTCAGGCCGTGACTATCCTCTGGACAAACAATCAGCGTGCCCGTATTTGGCCGTTTAGGCCCAGTTTGATCATTCCACCCATTTCCCTTAGTCCTACTGGAATTTCTCTTGTGTCAATGCGTTTCTCAGGCCGTGACTATCCTCTGGACAAAGAATCAGCGTGCCCGTATTTGGCCGTTTAAGCCCAGTTTGATCAATTCACCCATTTCCGTTAGTCCTACTGGAATTTCTCTTGTGTCAATGCGTTTCTCAGGCCGTGACTATCCTCTGGACAAAGAATCAGCGTGCCCGTATTTGGCCGTTTAAGCCCAGTTTGATCAATTCACCCATTTCCGTTAGTCTTACTGGAATTTCTCTTGTGCCAATGCGTTTCTCAGGCCGTGTTTATCCTCTGGACGAAGAATCAGCGTGCCCGTATTTGGCCGTTTAAGCCCAGTTTGATCAATTCACCCATTTCCGTTAGTCCTACTGGAATTTCTCTTGTGCCAATGCGTTTCTCAGGCCGTGACTATCCTCTGGACAAAGAATCAGCGTGCCCGTATTTGGCCGTTCAGCCCGGGTTGATAAATCCACCCATTTCCGTTAGTCCTACTGGAATTTCTCTTGTGCGAATGCGTTTCTCAGGCCGTGACTATCCTCTGGACAAAGAATCAGCGTGCCCGTATTTGGCCGTTTAGGCCCAGTTTGATCGATTCACCCATTTCCGTTAGTCCTACTGGAATTTCTCTTGTGCCAATGCGTTTCTCAGGCCGTGACTATCCTCTGGACAAACAATCAGCGTGCCCGTATTTGGCCGTCTAAGCCCAGTTTGATCAATTCACTCATTTCCGTTAGTCCTACTGGAATTTCTCTTGTGATAATGTGTATCTCAGGCCGTGACTATCCTCTGGACAAAGAATCAGCGTGCCCGTATTTGGCCGTTTAAGCCCAGTTTGATCATTCCACCCATTTCCGTGAGTCCTACTGGAATTTCTCTTGTGTCAATGCGTTTCTCAGGCCGTGACTATCCTCTGGACAAAGAATCAGCGTGCCCGTATTTGGCCGTTTAAGCCCAGTTTGATCGATTCACCCATTTCCGTTAGTCCTACTGGAATTTCTCTTGTGCCAATGCGTTTCTCAGGCCGTGACTATCCTCTGGACAAAGAATCAGCGTGCCCGTATTTGGCCGTTTAAGCCCAGTTTGATCAATTCACCCATTTCCGTTAGTCCTACTGGAATTTCTCTTGTGCCAATGCGTTTCTCAGGCCGTGACTATCCTCTGGACAAACAATCAGCGTGCCCGTATTAGGCCATTTGAGACCGGTTTGATCAATTCACCCATTTCCGTTAGTCCTACTGGAATTTCTCTTGTGCGAATGCGTTTCTCAGGCCGTGACTATCCTCTGGACAAAGAATCAGCGTGCCCGTATTTGGCCGTTTAAGCCCAGTTTGATCATTCGACCCATTTCCGTTAGTCCTACTGGAATTTCTCTTGTGCGAATGCGTTTCTCAGGCCGTGACTATCCTCTGGACAAAGAATTAACGTGCCCGTATTTGGCAGGTTAGCCCAGCTTGATCAATCCACCCATTTCCGTTAGTCCTACTGGAATTTCTCTTGTGTCAATGCGTTTCTCAGGCCGTGACTATCCTCTGGACAAAGAATCAGCGTGCCCGTATTTGGCCGTTTAAGCCTAGTTTGATCAATTCACCCATTTCCGTTAGTTCTACTGGAATTTTTATTGTGTCAATGCGTTTCTCAGGCCGTGGCTATCCTCTGGACAAAGAATCAACGTGCCCGTATTTGGCCGTTTAAGCCCAGTTTGATCAATTCACCCATTTACATTGGTCCTACTGGAATTTCTCTTGTGTCAATGCGTTTCTCAGGCCGTGACTATCCTCTGGACAAAGAATCAGCGTGCCCGTATTTGGCCGTTTAAGCCCAGTTTGATCAATTCACCCATTTCCGTTAGTCCTACTGGAATTTCTCTTGTGCCAATGCGTTTCTCAGGCCGCGACTGTCCTCTGGACAAAGAATCAGCGTGCCCGTATTTGGCCGTTTAAGCCCAGTTTGATCAATTCACCCATTTCCGTTAGTCCTACTGGAATTTCTCTTGTGTCAACGCGTTTCTCAGGCCGTGACTATCCTCTGGACAAAGAATCAGCGTGCCCGTATTTGGCCGTTTAAGCCCAGTTTGATCATTCCACCCATTTCCGTGAGTCCTACTGGAATTTCTCTTGTGTCAATGCGTTTCTCAGGCCGTGACTATCCTCTGGACAAAGAATCAGCGTGCCCGTATTTGGCCGTTTAAGCCCAGTTTGATCGATTCACCCATTTCCGTTAGTCCTACTGGAATTTCTCTTGTGCCAATGCGTTTCTCAGGCCGTGACTATCCTCTGGACAAAGAATCAGCGTGCCCGTATTTGGCCGTTTAAGCCCAGTTTGATCAATTCACCCATTTCCGTTAGTCCTACTGGAATTTCTCTTGTGCCAATGCGTTTCTCAGGCCGTGACTATCCTCTGGACAAACAATCAGCGTGCCCGTATTAGGCCATTTGAGACCGGTTTGATCAATTCACCCATTTCCGTTAGTCCTACTGGAATTTCTCTTGTGCGAATGCGTTTCTCAGGCCGTGACTATCCTCTGGACAAAGAATCAGCGTGCCCGTATTTGGCCGTTTAAGCCCAGTTTGATCATTCGACCCATTTCCGTTAGTCCTACTGGAATTTCTCTTGTGCGAATGCGTTTCTCAGGCCGTGACTATCCTCTGGACAAAGAATTAACGTGCCCGTATTTGGCAGGTTAGCCCAGCTTGATCAATCCACCCATTTCCGTTAGTCCTACTGGAATTTCTCTTGTGTCAATGCGTTTCTCAGGCCGTGACTATCCTCTGGACAAAGAATCAGCGTGCCCGTATTTGGCCGTTTAAGCCTAGTTTGATCAATTCACCCATTTCCGTTAGTTCTACTGGAATTTTTATTGTGTCAATGCGTTTCTCAGGCCGTGGCTATCCTCTGGACAAAGAATCAACGTGCCCGTATTTGGCCGTTTAAGCCCAGTTTGATCAATTCACCCATTTACATTGGTCCTACTGGAATTTCTCTTGTGTCAATGCGTTTCTCAGGCCGTGACTATCCTCTGGACAAAGAATCAGCGTGCCCGTATTTGGCCGTTTAAGCCCAGTTTGATCAATTCACCCATTTCCGTTAGTCCTACTGGAATTTCTCTTGTGCCAATGCGTTTCTCAGGCCGCGACTGTCCTCTGGACAAAGAATCAGCGTGCCCGTATTTGGCCGTTTAAGCCCAGTTTGATCAATTCACCCATTTCCGTTAGTCCTACTGGAATTTCTCTTGTGTCAACGCGTTTCTCAGGCCGTGACTATCCTCTGGACAAAGAATCAGCGTTCCCGTATTTGGCCGTTTAAGCCCAGTTTGATCAATTCACCCATTTCCGTTAGTCCTACTGGAATTTCTCTTGTGCCAATGCGTTTCTCAGGCCGTGACTATCCTCTGGACAAAGAATCAGCGTGCCCGTATTTGGCCGTTTAAGCCCAGTTTGATCGATTCACCCATTTCCGTTAGTCCTACTGGAATTTCTCTTGTGCGAATGCGTTTCTCAGGCCGTGACTATCCTCTGGACAAAGAATCAGCGTGCCCGTATTTGGCCGTTTAAGCCCAGTTTGATCAATTCACCCATTTCCGTTAGTCCTACTGGAATTTCTCTTGTGTCAATGCGTTTCTCAGGCCGTGACTATCCTCTGGACAAAGAATCAGCGTGCCCGTATTAGGCCGTCTAAGACCAGTTTGATCAATTCACCCATTTCCGTTAGTCCTACTGGAATTTCTCTTGTGTCAATGCGTTTCTCAGGCAGTGACTATCCTCTGGACAAACAATCAGCGTGCCCGTATTTGGCCGTTTAAGCCCAGTTTGATCAATTCACCCATTTCCGTTAGTCTTACTGGAATTTCTCTTGTGCGAATGCGTTTCTCAGGCCGTGACTATCCTCTGGACAAACAATCAGCGTGCCCGTATTTGGCCCTTTAAGCCCAGTTTGATCAATTCACCCATTTCCGTTAGTCCTACTGGAATTTCTCTTGTGCCAATGCGTTTCTCAGGCCGTGACTATCCTCTGGACAAAGAATCAGCGTGCCTGTATTTGGCCGTTTAGGCCCAGTTTGATCAATTCACATATTCCCGTTAGTCCTACTGGAATTTCTCTTGTGCCAATGTGTTTCTCAGGCCGTGACTATCCTCTGGACAAAGAATCAGCGTGCCCGTATTTGGCCGTTTAAGCCCAGCTTGATAAATCCACCCACTTCCGTTAGTCCTACTGGAATTTCTCTTGTGCCAATGCGTTTCTCAGGCCGTGACTATCCTCTGGACAAAGAATCAGCGTGCCCGTATTTGGCCGTTTAAGCCCAGTTTGATCAATTCACCCATTTCCGTTAGTCCTACTGGAATTTCTCATGTGCCGATGCGTTTCTCAGGCAGTGACTATCCTCTGGACAAAGAATCAGCGTGTCCGTATTTGGCCGTTTAAGCCCAGTTTGATCAATTCACCCATTTCCGTTAGTCCTACTGGAATTTCTCTTGTGCCAATGCGTTTCTCAGGCCGTGACTATCCTCTGGACAAGGAATCAGCGTGCCCGTATTTGGCCGTTTAGCCCAGATTGATCAATTCACCCATTTCCATTAGTCCTACTGGAATTTCTCTTGTGCCAATGCGTTTCTCAGGCCGTGACTGTCCTCTGGACAAACAATCAGCCTGCCCGTATTTGGCCGTTTAAGCCCAGTTTGATCAATTCACCCATTTCCGTTAGTCTTACTGGAATTTCTCTTGTGCCAATGCGTTTCTCAGGCCGTGACTATCCTCTGGACAAACAAACAGCGTGCCCGTAGGACGCCGTTTAGGCCCAGTTTGATCAATTTATCTATTTCTGTTAGTCCTACTGGAATTTCTCTTGTGCCAATGCGTTTCTCAGGCCGTGACTATCCTCTGGACAAAGAATCAGCGTGCCCGTATTTGGCCGTTTAAGCCCAGTTTGATCAATTCACATATTCCCGTCAGTCCTACTGGAATTTCTCTTGTGATAATGTGTTTCTCAGGCCGTGACTATCCTCTGGACAAAGAATCAGCGTGCCCGTATTAGGCCGTTTAAGCCCAGTTTGATCAATTCACCCATTTCCGTTAGTCCTACTGGAATTTCTCTTGTGCCAATGCGTTTCTCAGGCCGTGACTATCCTCTGGACAAAGAATCAGCGTGCCCGTATTTGGCCGTTTAGGCCCAGCTTGATCAATCCACCCATTTCCGTTAGTCCTACTGGAACTTCTCTTGTGTCAATGCGTTTCTCAGGCCGTGACTATCCTCTGGACAAAGAATCAGCGTGCCCGTATTTGGCCGTTTAGCCCAGTTTGATCAATTCACCCATTTCCGTTAGTCCTACTGGAATTTCTCATGTGCCAATGCGTTTCTCAGGCAGTGACTATCCTCTGGACAAAGAATCAGCGTGCCCGTATTTGGCCGTTTAAGCCCAGTTTGATCAATTCACCCATTTCCGTTAGTCCTACTGGAATTTCTCTTGTGCCAATGCGTTTCTCAGGCCGTGACTATCCTCTGGACAAAGAATCAGCGTGCCCGTATTTGGCCGTTTAAGCCCAGTTTGATCAATTCACCCATTTCCGTTAGTCCTACTGGAATTTCTCTTGTGCCAATGCGTTTCTCAGGCCGTGACTATCCTCTGGACAAAGAATCAGCGTGCCTGTATTTGGCCGTTTAGGCCCAGTTTGATCAACTCACCCATTTCCGTTATTCTCCTGGAATTTCTCTTGTGCCAATGTGTTTCTCAGGCCGTGACTATCCTCTGGACAAAGAATCAGCGTGCCCGTATTTGGCCGTTTAAGCCCAGTTTGATCAATCCACCCATTTCCGTTAGTCCTACTGGAACTTCTCTTGTGTCAATGCGTTTCTCAGGCCGTGACTATCCTCTGGACAAAGAATCAGCGTGCCCGTATTTGGCCGTTTAAGCCCAGTTTGATCAATTCACCCATTTCCGTTAGTCCTACTGGAATTTCTCATGTGCCAATGCGTTTCTCAGGCAGTGACTATCCTCTGGACAAAGAATCAGCGTGTCCGTATTTGGCCGTTTAAGCCCAGTTTGATCAATTCACCCATTTCCGTTAGTCCTACTGGAATTTCTCTTGTGCCAATGCGTTTCTCAGGCCGTGACTATCCTCTGGACAAAGAATCAGCGTGCCCGTATTTGGCCGTTCAGCCCGGGTTGATAAATCCACCCATTTCCGTTAGTCCTACTGGAATTTCTCTTGTGCCAATGCGTTTCTCAGGCCGTGACTGTCCTCTGGACAAACAATCAGCGTGCCCGTATTTGGCCGTTTAGCCCAGTTTGATCAATTCACCCATTTCCGTTAGTCTTACTGGAATTTCTCTTGTGCCAATGCGTTTCTCAGGCCGTGACTATCCTCTGGACAAACAATCAGCGTGCCCGTATTTGGCCGTTTAAGCCCAGTTTGATCAATTCACCCATTTCCGTTAGTCTTACTGGAATTTCTCTTGTGCGAATGCGTTTCTCAGGCCGTGACTATCCTCTGGACAAAGAATCAGCGTGCCCGTATTTGGCCGTTTAGGCCCAGTTTGATCAATTCACATATTCCCGTCAGTCCTACTGGAATTTCTCTTGTGATAATGTGTTTCTCAGGCCGTGACTATCCTCTGGACAAAGAATCAGCGTGCCCGTATTAGGCCGTTTAAGCCCAGTTTGATCAATTCACCCATTTCCGTTAGTCCTACTGGAATTTCTCTTGTGCCAATGCGTTTCTCAGGCCGTGACTATCCTCTGGACAAAGAATCAGCGTGCCCGTATTTGGCCGTTTAGCCCAGTTTGATCAATTCACCCATTTCCGTTAGTCCTACTGGAATTTCTCTTGTGCGAATGCGTTTCTCAGGCAGTGACTATCCTCTGGACAAAGAATCAGCGTGCCCGTATTTGGCCGTTTAAGCCCAGTTTGATCAATTCACCCATTTCCGTTAGTCCTACTGGAATTTCTCTTGTGCGAATGCGTTTCTCAGGCCGTGACTATCCTCTGGACAAAGAATCAGCGTGCCTGTATTTGGCCGTTTAAGCCCAGTTTGATCAATTCACGCATTTCCGTTAGTCCTACTGGAATTTCTCTTGTGCCAATGTGTTTCTCAGGCAGTGACTATCCTCTGGACAAAGAATCAGCGTGCCCGTATTTGGCCGTTTAAGCCCAGCTTGATCAATCCACCCATTTCCGTTAGTCCTACTGGAACTTCTCTTGTGTCAATGCATTTCTCAGGCCGTGACTATCTTCTGGACGAAGAATCAGCGTGCCCGTATTTGGCCGTTTAGCCCAGTTTGATCAATTCACCCATTTCCGTTAGTCCTACTGGAATTTCTCTTGTGCCAATGCGTTTCTCAGGCCGTGACTATCCTCTGGACAAAGAATCAGCGTGCCCGTATTTGGCCGTTTAAGCCCAGTTTGATCAATTCACCCATTTCCGTTAGTCTTACTGGAATTTCTCTTGTGCGAATGCGTTTCTCAGGCCGTGACTATCCTCTGGACAAAGAATCAGCGTGCCCGTATTTGGCCGTTTAGCCCAGATTGATCAATTCACCCATTTCCGTTAGTCCTACTGGAATTTCTCTTGTGCCAATGCGTTTCTCAGGCCGTGACTATCCTCTGGACAAACAATCAGCGTGCCCGTATTTGGCCGTTTAGGCCCAGTTTGATCAATTCACATATTCCCGTCAGTCCTACTGGAATTTCTCTTGTGATAATGTGTTTCTCAGGCCGTGACTATCCTCTGGACAAAGAATCAGCGTGCCCGTATTTGGCCGTTTAAGCCCAGTTTGATCAATTCACCCATTTCCGTTAGTCCTTCTGGAATTTCTCTTGTGCCAATGCGTTTCTCAGGCCGTGACTATCCTCTGGACAAAGAATCAGCGTGCCCGTATTTGGCCGTTTAGACCCAGCTTGATCAATCCACCCATTTCCGTTAGTCCTACTGGAACTTCTCTTGTGTCAATGCGTTTCTCAGGCCGTGACTATCCTCTGGACAAAGAATCAGCGTGCCCGTATTTGGCCGTTTAGCCCAGTTTGATCAATTCACCCATTTCCGTTAGTCCTACTGGAATTTCTCATGTGCCAATGCGTTTCTCAGGCAGTGACTATCCTCTGGACAAAGAATCAGCGTGCCCGTATTTGGCCGTTTAGGCCCAGTTTGATCAATCCACCCATTTCCGTTAGTCCTACTGGAACTTCTCTTGTGTCAATGCGTTTCTCAGGCCGTGACTATCCTCTGGACAAAGAATCAGCGTGCCCGTATTTGGCCGTCTAAGCCCAGTTTGATCAATTCACCCATTTCCGTTAGTCCTACTGGAATTTCTCATGTGCCAATGCGTTTCTCAGGCCGTGACTATCCTCTGGACAAAGAATCAGCGTGCCCGTATTTGGCCGTTTAAGCCCAGTTTGATCAATCCACCCATTTCCGTTAGTCCTACTGGAATTTCTCTTGTGCCAATGCGTTTCTCAGGCCGTGACTATCCTCTGGACAAAGAATCAGCGTGCCCGTTTTTGGCCGTTTAAGCCCAGTTTGATCAATTCACCCATTTCCGTTAGTCCTACTGGAATTTCTCTTGTGCCAATGCGTTTCTCAGGCCGTGACTGTCCTCTGGACAAACAATCAGCGTGCCCGTATTTGGCCGTTTAAGCCCAGTTTGATCAATTCACCCATTTCCGTTAGTCCTACTGGAATTTCTCATGTGCCAATGCGTTTCTCAGGCAGTGACTATCCTCTGGACAAAGAATCAGCGTGTCCGTATTTGGCCGTTTAAGCCCAGTTTGATCAATTCACCCATTTCCGTTAGTCCTACTGGAATTTCTCTTGTGCCAATGCGTTTCTCAGGCCGTGACTGTCCTCTGGACAAACAATCAGCGTGCCCGTATTTGGCCGTTTAAGCCCAGTTTGATCAATTCACCCATTTCCGTTAGTCCTACTGGAATTTCTCTTGTGCCAATGCGTTTCTCAGGCCGTGACTATCCTCTGGACAAACAATCAGCGTGCCCGTATTTGGCCGTTTAGGCCCAGTTTGATCAATTCACATATTCCCGTCAGTCCTACTGGAATTTCTGTTGTGATAATGTGTTTCTCAGGCCGTGACTATCCTCTGGACAAAAGAATCAGCGTGCCCGTATTTGGCCGTCTAAGCCCAGTTTGATCAATTCACCCATTTCCGTTAGTCCTACTGGAATTTCTCTTGTGCCAATGCGTTTCTCAGGCAGTGACTATCCTCTGGACAAAGAATCAGCGTGCCCGTATTTGGCCGTCTAAGCCCAGTTTGATCAATTCACCCATTTCCGTTAGTCCTACTGGAATTTCTCTTGTGCCAGTGCGTTTCTCAGGCCGTGACTATCCTCTGGACAAAGAATCAGCGTGCCCCTATTTGGCCAATAAGGCCCAGTTTGATCAATTCACCCATTTCCGTTAGTCCTACTGGAATTTCTCTTGTGCCAATGCGTTTCTCAGGCCGTGACTATCCTCTGGACAAAGAATCAGCGTGCCCGTTTTTGGCCGTTTAGCCCAGTTTGATCAATTCACCCATTTCCGTTAGTCCTACTGGAATTTCTCTTGTGCCAATGCGTTTCTCAGGCCGTGACTGTCCTCTGGACAAACAATCAGCGTGCCCGTATTTGGCCGTTTAAGCCCAGTTTGATCAATTCACCCATTTCCGTTAGTCTTACTGGAATTTCTCTTGTGCCAATGCGTTTCTCAGGCCGTGACTATCCTCTGGACAAAGAATCAGCGTGCTCGTATTTGGCCGTTTAAGCCCAGTTTGATCAATTCACCCATTTCCGTTAGTCCTACTGGAATTTCTCTTGTGCCAATGCGTTTCTCAGGCCGTGACTATCCTCTGGACAAACAATCAGCGTGCCCGTATTTGGCCGTTTAGGCCCAGTTTGATCAAATCACATATTCCCGTCAGTCCTACTGGAATTTCTGTTGTGATAATGTGTTTCTCAGGCCGTGACTATCCTCTGGACAAAGAATCAGCGTGCCCGTATTTGGCCGTCTAAGCCCAGTTTGATCAATTCACCCTTTTCCGTTAGTCCTACTGGAATTTCTCTTGTGCCAATGCGTTTCTCAGGCAGTGACTATCCTCTGGACAAAGAATCAGCGTGCCCGTATTTGGCCGTTTAAGCCCAGCTTGATCAATCCACCCATTTCCGTTAGTCCTACTGGAACTTCTCTTGTGTCAATGCGTTTCTCAGGCCGTGACTATCCTCTGGACAAAGAATCAGCGTGCCCCTATTTGGCCAATAAGGCCCAGTTTGATCAATTCACCCATTTCCGTTAGTCCTACTGGAATTTCTCATGTGCCAATGCGTTTCTCAGGCAGTGACTATCCTCTGGACAAAGAATCAGCGTGCCCGTATTTGGCCGTTTAAGCCCAGTTTGATCAATTCACCCATTTCCGTTAGTCCTACTGGAATTTCTCTTGTGCCAATGCGTTTCTCAGGCCGTGACTATCCTCTGGACAAACAATCAGCGTGCCCGTATTTGGCCGTTTAAGCCCAGTTTGATCAATTCACCCATTTCCGTTAGTCCTACTGGAATTTCTCTTGTGCCAATGCGTTTCTCAGGCCGTGACTATCCTCTGGACAAAGAATCAGCGTGCCCGTATTTGGCCGTTTAAGCCCAGTTTGATCAATTCACCCATTTCCGTTAGTCCTACTGGAATTTCTCTTGTGCCAATGCGTTTCTCAGGCCGTGACTGTCCTCTGGACAAAGAATCAGCGTGCCCGTATTTGGCCGTCTGAGCCCAGTTTGATCAATTCACCCATTTCCGTTAGTCCTACTGGAATTTCTCTTGTGCCAATGCGTTTCTCAGGCAGTGACTATCCTCTGGACAAAGAATCAGCGTGCCCGTATTTGGCCGTTTAAGCCCAGCTTGATCAATCCACCCATTTCCGTTAGTCCTACTGGAACTTCTCTTGTGTCAATGCGTTTCTCAGGCCGTGACTATCCTCTGGACAAAGAATCAGCGTGCCCGTATTTGGCCGTTTAAGCCCAGTTTGATCAATTCACCCATTTCCGTTAGTCCTACTGGAATTTCTCATGTGCCAATGCGTTTCTCAGGCAGTGACTATCCTCTGGACAAAGAATCAGCGTGCCCGTATTTGGCCGTTTAAGCCCAGTTTGATCAATTCACCCATTTCCGTTAGTCCTACTGGAATTTCTCTTGTGCCAATGCGTTTCTCAGGCCGTGACTATCCTCTGGACAAAGAATCAGCGTGCCCGTATTTGGCCGTTTAAGCCCAGTTTGATCAATTCACCCATTTCCGTTAGTCCTACTGGAATTTCTCTTGTGCCAATGCGTTTCTCAGGCCGTGACTGTCCTCTGGACAAACAATCAGCGTGCCCGTATTTGGCCGTTTAAGCCCAGTTTGATCAATTCACCCATTTCCGTTAGTCCTTCTGGAATTTCTCTTGTGCCAATGCGTTTCTCAGGCCGTGACTATCCTCTGGACAAAGAATCAGCGTGCCCGTATTTGGCCGTTTAAGCCCAGTTTGATCAATTCACCCATTTCCGTTAGTCCTACTGGAATTTCTCTTGTGCGAATGCGTTTCTCAGGCCGTGACTATCCTCTGGACAAAGAATCAGCGTTCCCGTATTTGGCCGTTTAAGCCCAGTTTGATCAATTCACCCATTTCCGTTAGTCCTACTGGAATTTCTCTTGTGCCAATGCGTTTCTCAGGCCGTGACTATCCTCTGGACAAAGAATCAGCGTGCCCGTATTTGGCCGTTTAAGCCCAGTTTGATCAATTCACCCATTTCCGTTAGTCCTACTGGAATTTCTCTTGTGCCAATGCGTTTCTCAGGCCGTGACTATCCTCTGGACAAAGAATCAGCGTGCCCGTATTTAGCCGTTTAGCCCAGTTTGATCAATTCACCCATTTCCGTTAGTCTTACTGGAATTTCTCTTGTGCCAATGCGTTTCTCAGGCCGTGACTCTCTTCTGGACAAATATTCAGCGTGCCATCAGGAAGGAAATTACGCCCAGTTTGATCAATTCACCCATTTCCGTTAGTCCTACTGGAATTTCTCATGTGCCAATGCGTTTCTCAGGCAGTGACTATCCTCTGGACAAAGAATCAGCGTGCCAGTATTTGGCCGTTTAAGCCCAGTTTGATCAATTCACCCATTTCCGTTAGTCCTACTGGAATTTCTCTTGTGCCAATGCGTTTCTCAGGCCGTGACTATCCTCTGGACAAACAATCAGCGTGCCCGTATTTGGCCGTTTAGCCCAGTTTGATCAATTCACCCATTTCCGTTAGTCCTACTTGAATTTCTCTTGTGCCAATGCGTTTCTCAGGCCGTGACTGTCCTCTGGACAAACAATCAGCGTGCCCGTATTTGGCCGTTTAAGCCCAGTTTGATCAATTCACCCATTTCCGTTAGTCCTACTGGAATTTCTCTTGTGCCAATGCGTTTCTCAGGCCGTGACTATCCTCTGGACAAAGAATCAGCGTGCCCGTATTTGGCCGTTTAAGCCCAGCTTGATCAATCCACCCATTTCCGTTAGTCCTACTGGAACTTCTCTTGTGTCAATGCGTTTCTCAGGCCGTGACTATCCTCTGGACAAAGAATCAACGTGCCCGTATTTGGCCGTTTAGCCCAGTTTGATCAATTCACCCATTTCCGTTAGTCCTACTGGAATTTCTCATGTGCCAATGCGTTTCTCAGGCAGTGACTATCCTCTGGACAAAGAACCAGCGTGCCCGTATTTGGCCGTTTAAGCCCAGTTTGATCAATTCACCCATTTCCGTTAGTCCTACTGGAATTTCTCTTGTGCCAATGCGTTTCTCAGGCCGTGACTATCCTCTGGACAAAGAATCAGCGTGCCCGTATTTGGCCGTTTAAGCCCAGTTTGATCAATTCACCCATTTCCGTTAGTCCTACTGGAATTTCTCTTGTGCCAATGCGTTTCTCAGGCCGTGACTGTCCTCTGGACAAAGAATCAGCGTGCCCGTATTTGGCCGTTTAAGCCCAGTTTGATCAATTCACCCATTTCCGTTAGTCCTACTGGAATTTCTCTTGTGCCAATGCGTTTCTCAGGCCGTGACTATCCTCTGGACAAAGAATCAGCGTGCCCGTATTTGGCCGTTTAAGCCCAGTTTGATCATTCGACCCATTTCCGTTAGTCCTACTGGAATTTCTCTTGTGCGAATGCGTTTCTCAGGCCGTGACTATCCTCTGGACAAAGAATCAGCGTGCCCGTATTTGGCTGTTTAAGCTCTGTTTGATCACTCGACCCATTTCCGTTAGTCCTACTGGAATTTCTCTTGTGCCAATGCGTTTCTCAGGCCGTGACTATCCTCTGGACAAAGAATCAGCGTGCCCGTATTTGGCCGTTTAAGCCTAGTTTGATCAATTCACCCATTTCCGTTAGTCCTACTGGAATTTCTCTTGTGCGAATGCGTTTCTCAGGCCGTGACTATCTTCTGGACAAAGAATCAGCGTGCCCGTATTCAGCCGTTTAGCCCAGTTTGATCAATTCACCCATTTCCGTTAGTCCTACTGGAATTTCTCTTGTGCCAATGCGTTTCTCAGGCCGTGACTATCCTCTGGACAAATATTCAGCTTGCCATCAGGAAGGAAATTACGCCCAGTTTGATCAATTCACCCATTTCCGTTAGTCCTACTGGAATTTCTCTTGTGTCAATGCGTTTCTCAGGCCGTGACTATCCTGTGGACAAAGAATCAGCGTGCCCGTATTTGGCCGTTTAAGCCCAGTTTGATCAATTCACCCATTTCCATTAGTCCTACTGGAATTTCTCTTGTGCCAATGCGTTTCTCAGGCCGTGACTACCCTCTGGACAAAGAATCAGCGTGCCCGTATTTGGCCGTCTAAGCCCAGTTTGATCAATTCACCCATTTCCGTTATTCCTACTGGAATTTCTCTTGTGCGAATGCGTTTCTCAGGCCGTGACTATCCTCTGGACGAAGAATCATCGTGCCCGCAGGACGCGGTTTCAGCACAGTTTGATCAATTCACCCATTTCCGTTAGTCCTACTGGAATTTCTCTTGTGCCAATGCGTTTCTCAGGCCGTGACTATCCTCTGGACAAAGAATCAGCGTGCCCTTATTAGGCCGTTTAAGCCCAGTTTGATCAATTCACCCATTTCCGTTAGTCCTACTGGAATTTCTCTTGTGCCAATGCGTTTCTCAGGCCGTGACTATCCTCTGGACAAAGAATCAGCGTGCCCGTATTTGGCCGTTTAAGCCCAGTTTGATCAATTCACCCATTTCCGTTAGTCCTACTGGAATTTCTCTTGTGCCAATGCGTTTCTCAGGCCGTGACTATCCTGTGGACAAAGAATCAGCGTGCCCGTATTTGGCCGTTTAAGCCCAGTTTGATCAATTCACCCATTTCCGTTAGTCCTACTGGAATTTCTCTTGTGCCAATGCGTTTCTCGGGCCGTGACTATCCTCTGGACAAACAATCAGCGTGCCCGTATTAGGCCATTTAAGCCCAGTTTGATCAATTCACCCATTTCCGTTAGTCCTACTGGAATTTCTCTTGTGTCAATGCGTTTCTCAGGCCGTGACTATCTTCTGGACAAAGAATCAGCGTGCCCGTATTTGGCCGTTTAAGCCCAGTTTGATCAATTCCCCCATTTCCGTTAGTCCTACTGGAATTTCTCTTGTGTCAATGCGTTTCTCAGGCCGTGACTATCCTCTGAACAAAGAATCAGCGTGCCCGTATTTGGCCGTTTAAGCCCAGTTTGATCAATTCACCCATTTCCGTTAGTCCTACTGGAATTTCTCTTGTGCCAATGCGTTTCTCAGGCGGTGACTATCCTCTGGACAAAGAATCAGCCTGTCCGTATTTGGCCGTCTAAGCCCAGTTTGATCAATTCACCCATTTCCGTTAGTCCTACTGGAATTTCTCTTGTGCCAATGCGTTTCTCAGGCCGTGACTATCCTCTGGACAAAGAATCAGCGTGCCCGTATTTGGCCGTTTGAGCCCAGTTTGATCAATTCACCCATTTCCGTTAGTCCTACTGGAACTTCTATTGTGCCGATGCGTTTCTCAGGCCGTGACTATCCTCTGGACAAAGAATCAGCGTGTCCGTACGACGCGGTTTCAGACCAGTTTGATCAATTCACCCATTTCCGTTAGTCCTACTGGAATTTCTCTTGTGCGAATGCGTTTCTCAGGCCGTGACTATCCTCTGGACAAAGAATCAGCGTGCCCGTATTTGGCCGTTGAAGCCCAGTTTGATCAATTCACCCATTTCCGTTAGTCCTACTGGAATTTCTCTTGTGCCAATGCGTTTCTCAGGCCGTGACTATCCTCTGGACAAAGAATCAGCGTGCCCGTATTAGGCCATTTAAGCCCAGTTTGATCAATTCACCCATTTCCGTTAGTCCTACTGGAAATTCTCTTGTGCCAATGCGTTTCTCAGGCCGTGACTATCCTCTGGACAAACAATCAGCGTGCCCGTATTTGGCCGTTTAAGCCCAGTTTGATCAATTCACCCATTTCCGTTAGTCCTACTGGAATTTCTCTTGTGCGAATGCGTTTCTCAGGCCGTGACTATCCTCTGGACAAAGAATCAGCGTGCCCGTATTTGGCCGTTTGAGCCCAGTTTGATCAATTCACCCATTTCCGTTAGTCCTACTGGAATTTCTCTTGTGCCAATGCGTTTCTCATGCCGTGACTATCCTCTGGACAAAGAATCAGCGTGCCCGTATTTGGCCGTTTAAGCCCAGTTTGATCAATTCACCCATTTCCGTTAGTCCTACTGGAATTTCTCTCGTGCCAATGCGTTTCTCAGGCCGTGACTATCCTCTGGACAAAGAATCAGCGTGCCCGTATTTGGCCGTTTAAGCCCACTTTGATCAATTCACCCATTTCCGTTAGTCCTACTGGAATTTCTCTTGTGCCAATGCGTTTCTCAGGCAGTGACTATCCTCTGGACAAAGAATCAGCGTGCCCGTATTTGGCCGTTTAAGCCCAGTTTGATCAATTCACCCATTTCCGTTAGTCCTACTGGAATTTCTCTTGTGCCAATGCGTTTCTCAGGCCGTGACTATCCTCTGGACAAAGAATCAGCGTGCCCGTATTTGGCCGTTTAAGCCCAGTTTGATCAATTCACCCATTTCCGTTAGTCCTACTGGAATTTCTCTTGTGCCAATGCGTTTCTCAGGCCGTGACTATCCTCTGGACAAAGAATCATCGTGCCCGTGGGACGCGGTTTCAGCCCGGTATGATCAATTCACCCATTTCCGTTAGTCCTACTGGAATTTCTCTTGTGTCAATGCGTTTCTCAGGCCGTGACTATCCTCTGGACAAAGAATCAGCGTGCCCGTATTAGGCCGTCTAAGCCCAGTTTGATCAATTCACCCATTTCCGTTAGTCCTACTGGAATTTCTCTTGTGTCAATGCGTTTCTCAGGCCGTGACTATCCTCTGGACAAAGAATCAGCGTGCCCGTATTTGGCCGTTAAAGCCCAGTTTGATCAATTCACCCATTTCCATTAGTCCTACTGGAATTTCTCTTGTGTCAATGCGTTTCTCAGGCCGTGACTATCCTCTGGACAAAGAATCAGCGTGCCCGTATTTGGCCGTTCAGCCCGGGTTGATAAATCCACCCATTTCCATTAGTCCTACTGGAATTTCTCTTGTGCCAATGCGTTTCTCAGGCCGTGACTATCCTCTGGACAAAGAATCAGCGTGCCCGTATTTGGCCGTTTAGGCCCAGTTTGATCAATTCACCCATTTCCGTTAGTCCTACTGGAATTTCTCTTGTGCCAATGCGTTTCTCAGGCCGTGACTATCCTCTGGACAAAGAATCAGCGTGCCCGTATTTGGCCGTTTAGGCCCAGCTTGATCAATTCACCCATTTCCGTTAGTCTTACTGGAATTTCTCTTGTGCCAATGCGTTTCTCAGGCCGTGACTATCCTCTGGACAAAGAATCAGCGTGCCCGTATTTGGCCGTTTAGGCCCAGTTTGATCAATTCACCCATTTCCGTTAGTCCTACTGGAATTTCTCTTGTGCGAATGCGTTTCTCAGGCCGTGACTATCCTCTGGACAAAGAATCAGCGTGCCCGTATTAAGCCGTTTAGCCTTTTTTGATCAATTCACCCATTTCCGTTAGTCCTACTGGATGTTCTCTTGTGCGAATGCGTTTCTCAGGCCGTGACTATCCTCTGGACAAAGAATCAGCGTGCCCGTATTTGGCCGTTTAAGCCCAGTTTGATCAATTCCCCCATTTCCGTTAGTCCTACTGGAATTTCTCATGTGCCAATGCGTTTCTCAGGCCGTGACTATCCTCTGGACAAGAATCAGCGTGCCCGTATTTGGCCGTTTAGGCCCAGTTTGATCAATTCACCCATTTCCGTTAGTCCTACTGGAATTTCTCTTGTGCCAATGCGTTTCTCAGGCCGTGACTATCCTCTGGACAAAGAATCAGCGTGCCCGTATTTGGCCGTTTAAGCCCAGTTTGATCAATTCACCCATTTCCATTAGTCTTACTGGAATATCTCTCGTGTCATTGCGTTTCTCAGCCCGTGTTCATCCTCTGGACAAAGAATCAGCGTGTCCGTATTAGGCCGTTTAGGCCCAGTTTGATCAATTCACCCATTTCCGTTAGTCCTACTGGAATTTCTCTTGTGTCAATGCGTTTCTCAGGCCGTGACTATCCTCTGGACAAAGAATCAGCGTGCCCGTATTAGGCCGTTTAGCCTATTTTGATCAATTCACCCATTTCCGTTAGTCCTACTGGAATTTCTCTTGTGCGAATGCGTTTCTCAGGCCGTGACTATCCTCTGGACAAAGAATCAGCGTGCCCGTATTTGGCCGTTTAGGCCCAGTTTGATCAATTCCCCCATTTCCGTTAGTCCTACTGGAATTTCTCATGTGCCAATGCGTTTCTCAGGCCGTGACTATCCTCTGGACAAGAATCAGCGTGCCCGTATTTGGCCGTTTAGGCCCAGTTTGATCAATTCACCCATTTCCGTTAGTCCTACTGGAATTTCTCTTGTGCCAATGCGTTTCTCAGGCCGTGACTATCCTCTGGACAAAGAATCCGCGTGCCCGTATTTGGCCGTTTAAGCCCAGTTTGATCAATTCACCCATTTCCATTTGTCTTACTGGAATATCTCTCGTGTCATTGCGTTTCTCAGCCCGTGTTCATCCTCTGGACAAAGAATCAGCGTGTCCGTATTAGGCCGTTTAGGCCCAGTTTGATCAATTCACCCATTTCCGTTAGTCCTACTGGAACTTCTCTTGTGCCAATTCGCTTCTCAGGCCGTGACTATCCTCTGGACAAACAATCAGCGTGCCCGTATTTGGCCGTTTAAGCCCAGTTTGATCAACCACCCATTTCCGTCAGTCCTACTGGAATTTCTCTTGTGTCAATGCATTTTTCAGGCTCTGATTATCCTCTGGACAAACAATCAGCATGCACTTAGGAAGAAAATTACGCCCCGTTTGATCATTGCACCTATTTCCGTTAGTGCTACTGGAATTTCTCTTGTGCCAATGCGTTTCTCAGGCCGTGACTATCCTCTGGACAAAGAATCAGCGTGCCCGTATTAGGCCGTCTAAGCCCAGTTTGATCAATTCACCCATTTCCGTTAGTCCTACTGGAATTTCTCTTGTGCCAATGCGTTTCTCAGGCCGTGACTATCCTCTGGACAAAGAATCAGCGTGCCCGTATTTGACCGTTTAAGCCCAGTTTGATCAATTCACCCATTTCCATTAGTCCTACTGGAATTTCTCTTGTGCCAATGCGTTTCTCAGGCCGTGACTATCCTCTGGACAAAGAATCAGCGTGCCCGTATTTGGCCGTTTAGGCCCAGTTTGATCAATTCACCCATTTCCGTTAGTCCTACTGGAATTTCTCTTGTGCGAATGCGTTTCTCAGGCCGTGACTATCCTCTGGACAAACAATCAGCGTGCCCGTATTTGGCCGTTTAGGCCCAGTTTGATCAATTCACCGATTTCCATTAGTCTTACTGGAATTTCTCTCGTGTCATTGCGTTTCTCAGCCCGTGACTATCCTCTGGACAAACAATCAGCGTGCCCGTATTTGGCCCTTTAAGCCCAGTTTGATCAATTCACCCATTTCCGTTAGTCCTACTGGAACTTCTCTTGTGCCAATTCGCTTCTCAGGCCGTGACTATCCTCTGGACAAACAATCAGCGTGCCCGTATTTGACCGTTTAAGCCCAGTTTGATCAATCCACCCATTTCCGTGAGTCCTACTGGAATTTCTCTTGTGTCAATGCGTTTTTCAGGCTTTGATTATCCTCTGGACAAACAATCAGCGTGCCCTTAGGATGAAAATTACGCCCCGTTTGATCATTGCACCTATTTCCGTTAGTGCTACTGGAATTTCTCTTGTGCCAATGCGTTTCTCAGGCCGTGACTATCCTCTGGACAAAGAATCAGCGTGCCCGTATTAAGCCGTTTAGCCTATTTTGATCAATTCACCCATTTCCGTTGGTCCTACTGGAATTTCTCTTGTGCCAATGCGTTTCTCAGGCAGTGACTATCCTCTGGACAAAGAATCAGCGTGCCCGTATTTGGCCGTCTAAGCCCAGTTTGATCAATTCACCCATTTCCATTAGTCCTACTGGAATTTCTCTTGTGCCAATGCGTTTCTCAGGCCGTGACTATCCTCTGGACAAAGAATCAGCGTGCCCGTATTTGGCCGTTTAGGCCCAGTTTGATCAATTCACCCATTTCCGTTAGTCCTACTGGAAATTCTCATGTGCCAATGCGTTTCTCAGGCCGTGACTATCCTCTGGACAAGAATCAGCGTGCCCGTACTTGGCCGTTTAAGCCCAGTTTGATCAATTCACCCATTTCCGTTAGTCCTACTGGAATTTCTCTTGTGCCAATGCGTTTCTCAGGCCGTGACTATCCTCTGGACAAAGAATCAGCGTGCCCGTATTTGGCCGTTTAGGCCCAGTTTGATCAATTCACCGATTTCCATTAGTCTTACTGGAATTTCTCTCGTGTCATTGCGTTTCTCAGCCCGTGTTCATCCTCTGGACAAAGAATCAGCGTGCCCGTATTTGGCCGTTTGAGCCCAGTTTGATCAATTCACCCATTTCCGTTAGTCCTACTGGAACTTCTCTTGTGCCAATTCGCTTCTCAGGCCGTGACTATCCTCTGGACAAACAATCAGCGTGCCCGTATTTGGCCGTTTAAGCCCAGTTTGATCAATCCACCCATTTCCGTCAGTCCTACTGGAATTTCTCTTGTGCCAATGCGTTTCTCAGGCTCTGATTATACTCTGGACAAACAATCAGCGTGCCCTTAGGATGAAAATTACGCCCCGTTTGATCATTGCACCTATTTCCTTTAGTGCTACTGGAATTTCTCTTGTGCCAATGCGTTTCTCAGGCCGTGACTATCCTCTGGACAAAGAATCAGCGTGCCCGTATTAGGCCGTCTAAGCCCAGTTTGATCAATTCACCCATTTCCGTTAGTCCTACTGGAATTTCTCTTGTGCCAATGCGTTTCTCAGGCCGTGACTATCCTGTGGACAAAGAATCAGCGTGCCCGTATTTGGCCGTTTAGGCCCAGTTTGATCAATTCACCCATTTCCGTTAGTCTTACTGGAATTTCTCTCGTGTCATTGCGTTTCTCAGCCCGTGTTCATCCTCTGGACAAAGAATCAGCGTGCCCGTATTTGGCCGTTTAGGCCCAGTTTGATCAATTCACCCATTTCCGTTAGTCCTACTGGAACTTCTCTTGTGCCAATTCGCTTCTCAGGCCGTGACTATCCTCTGGACAAAGAATCAGCGTGCCCGTATTTGGCCGTTTAAGCCCAGTTTGATCAATCCACCCATTTCCGTCAGTCCTACTGGAATTTTTCTTGTGTCAATGCGTTTCTCAGGCCGTGACTATCCTCTGGACAAACAATCAGCGTGCCCTTAGGATGAAAATTACGCCCCGTTTGATCATTGCACCTATTTCCGTTAGTGCTACTGGAATTTCTCTTGTGCCAATGCGTTTCTCAGGCCGTGACTATCCTCTGGACAAAGAATCAGCGTGCCCGTATTAGGCTGTCTAAGCCCAGTTTGATCAATTCACCCATTTCCGTTAGTCCTACTGGAATTTCTCTTGTGCCAATGCGTTTCTCAGGCCGTGACTATCCTCTGGACAAAGAATCAGCGTGCCCGTATTTGGCCGTCTAAGCCCAGTTTGATCAATTCACCCATTCCCGTTAGTCCTACTGAAACTTCTCTTGTGATAATGTGAATCTCAGGCCGTGACTATCCTCTAGACAAAGAATCAGCGTGACCGTATTTGGCCGTTTAAGCCCAGTTTGATCAATTCACCCATTTCCGTTAGTCCTACTGGAATTTCTCTTGTGCGAATGCGTTTCTCAGGCCGTGACTATCCTCTGGACAAAGAATCAGCGTGCCCGTATTTGGACGTTTAAGCCCAGTTTGATCAATTCACCCATTCCCGTTAGTCCTACTGAAATTTCTCTTGTGATAATGTGATTCTCAGGCCGTGACTATCCTCTAGACAAACAATCGGCGTGCCCGTATTCGGCCGTTTAAGCCCAGTTTGATCAATTCACCCATTTCCGTTAGTCCTACTGGAATTTCTTTTGTGCCAATGCGTTTCTCAGGCCGTGTTTATCCTCTGGACAAACAATCAGCGTGCCCGTATTTGGCCGTTTAAGCCCAGTTTGATCAATTCACCCATTTCCGTTAGTCCTACTGGAATTTCTCTTGTGCCAATGCGTTTCTCAGGCCGTGACTATCCTCTGGACAAAGAATCAGCGTGCCCGTATTTGGCCGTTTAAGCCCAGTTTGATCAATTCACCCTTTTCCGTTAGTCCTACTGGAAATTCTCATGTGCCAATGTGTTTCTCAGGCCGTGACTATCCTCAAGACAAACAATCAGCGTGCCCGTATTCGGCCGTCTAAGCCCAGTTTGATCAATTCACGCATTTCCGTTAGTCCTACTGGAATTTCTCTTGTGCCAATGCGTTTCTCCGGCCGTGACTATCCTGTGGACAAAGAATCAGCGTGCCCGTATTAGGCCGTCTAAGACCAGTTTGATCAATTCACCCATTTCCGTTAGTCCTACTGGAATTTCTCATGTGCCAATGCGTTTCTCAGGCCGTGACTATCCTCTGGACAAAGAATCAGCGTGCCCGTATTTGGCCGTTTAAGCCCAGTTTGATCAATCCACCCTTTTCCTTTAGTCCTACTGGAATTTCTCTTGTGCGAATGCGTTTTTCAGCCCGTGACTATCCTCTGGACAAAGAATCAGCGTGCCCTTAGGATGAAAATTAAGCCCCGTTTGATCATTGCACCTATTTCCGTTAGTCCTACTGGAATTTCTCTTGTGCCAATGCGTTTCTCAGGCCGTGACTATCCTCTGGACAAAGAATCAGCGTGCCCGTATTTGGCCGTTTGAGCCCAGTTTGATCAATTCACCCATTTCCGTTAGTCTTACTGGAATTTCTCTTGTGCCAATGCGTTTCTCAGGCCGTGTTTATCCTCTGGACGAAGAATCAGCGTGCCCGTATTTGGCCGTTTGAGCCCAGTTTGATCAATTCACCCATTTCCGTTAGTCCTACTGGAATTTCTCTTGTGCCAATGCGTTTCTCAGGCCGTGACTATCCTCTGGACAAAGAATCAGCGTGCCCGTATTTGGCCGTTTAAGCCCAGTTTGATCAATTCACCCATTTCCGTTAGTCCTACTGGAATTTCCCTTGTGCCAATGCGTTTCTCAGGCCGTGACTATCCTCTGGACAAAGAATCAGCGTGCCCTTAGGATGAAAATTAAGCCCCGTTTGATCATTGCACCTATTTCCGTTAGTCCTACTGGAATTTCTCATGTGCCAATGCGTTTCTCAGGCCGTGACTATCCTGTGGACAAAGAATCAGCGTGTCCGTATTTGGCCGTTTAAGCCCAGTTTGATCAATTCACCCATTTCCGTTAGTCCTACTGGAATTTCTCTTGTGCCAATGCGTTTCTCAGGCCGTGACTATCCTGTGGACAAAGAATCAGCGTGTTCGTATTTGGCCGTTTAAGCCCAGTTTGATCAATTCACCCATTTCCGTTAGTCCTACTGGAATTTCTCTTGTGCCAATGCGTTTCTCAGGCCGTGACTATCCTCTGGACAAAGAATCAGCGTGTCCGTATTTGGCCGTTTAAGCCCAGTTTGATCAATTCACCCATTTCCGTTAGTCCTACTGGAATTTCTCTTGTGTCAATGCGTTTCTCAGGCCGTGACTATCCTCTGGACAAGAATCAGCGTGCCCGTATTTGGCCGTCTAAGCCCAGTTTGATCAATTCACCCATTTCCGTTAGTCTTACTGGAATTTCTCTTGTGCCAGTGCGTTTCTCAGGCCGTGACTATCCTCTGGACAAAGAATCAGCGTGCCCGTATTTGGCCGTTTAGGCCCAGTTTGATCAATTCACCCATTTCCGTTAGTCCTACTGGAATTTCTCTTGTGCCAATGCGTTTCTCAGGCCGTGACTATCCTCTGGACAAAGAATCAGCGTGCCCGTATTTGGCCGTCTAAGCCCAGTTTGATCATTTCCCCCCCTCCCGTTAGTCCTACTGAAATTTCTCTTGTGATAATGTGATTCTCAGGCCGTGACTATCCTCTAGACAAAGAATCAGCGTGCCCGTATTTGGCCGTTTAAGCCCAGTTTGATCAATTCACCCATTTCCGTTAGTCCTACTGGAATTTCTCTTGTGCCAATGCGTTTCTCAGGCCGTGACTATCCTCTGGACAAAGAATCAGCGTGCCCGTATTTGGCCGTTTAAGCCCAGTTTGATCAATTCACCCATTTCCGTCAGTCCTACTGGAATTTCTCTTGTGTCAATGCGTTTTTCAGGCATTGATTATCCTCTGGACAAACAATCAGCATGCACTTAGGATGAAAATTACGCCCCGTTTGATCATTGCACCTATTTCCGTTAGTGCTACTGGAATTTCTCTTGTGCCAATGCGTTTCTCAGGCCGTGACTATCCTCTGGACAAAAAATCAGCGTGCCCGTATTAGGCCGTCTAAGCCCAGTTTGATCAATTCACCCATTTCCGTTAGTCCTACTGGAATTTCTCCTGTGCGAATGCGTTTCTCAGGCCGTGACTATCCTCTGGACAAAGAATCACCGTGCCCGTATTTGGACGTTTAGGCCCAGTTTGATCAATTCACCCTTTTCCGTTAGTCCTACTGGAAATTCTCTTGTGCCAATGTGTTTCTCAGGCCGTGACTATCCTCAAGACAAACAATCAGCGTGCCCGTATTCGGCCGTCTAAGCCCAGTTTGATCAATTCACGCATTTCCGTTAGTCCTACTGGAATTTCTCTTGTGCCAATGCGTTTCTCAGGCCGTGACTATCCTGTGGACAAAGAATCAGCGTGCCCGTATTAGGCCGTCTAAGACCAGTTTGATCAATTCACCCATTTCCGTTAGTCCTACTGGAATTTCTCTTGTGCCAATGCGTTTCTCAGGCCGTGACTATCCTCTGGACAAAGAATCAGCGTGCCCGTATTTGGCCGTTTAAGCCCAGTTTGATCAATTCACCCATTTCCGTTAGTCCTACTGGAATTTCCCTTGTGCCAATGCGTTTCTCAGGCCGTGACTATCCTCTGGACAAAGAATCAGCGTGCCCTTAGGATGAAAATTAAGCCCCGTTTGATCATTGCACCTATTTCCTTTAGTCCTACTGGAATTTCTCTTGTGCCAATGCGTTTCTCAGGCCGTGACTATCCTGTGGACAAAGAATCAGCGTGTCCGTATTTGGCCGTTTAAGCCCAGTTTGATCAATTCACCCATTTCCGTTAGTCCTACTGAAACTTCTCTTGTGCCAATGCGTTTCTCAGGCCGTGACTATCCTCTGGACAAAGAACCAGCGAGCCCGTATTAGGCCGTTTAAGCCCAGTTTGATCAATTCACCCATTTCCGTTAGTCCTACTGGAATTTCTCTTGTGCCAATGCGTTTCTCAGGCCGTGACTATCCTGTGGACAAAGAATCAGCGTGTCCGTATTTGGCCGTTTAAGCCCAGTTTGATCAATTCACCCATTCCCGTTAGTCCTACTGGAATTTCTCTTGTGTCAATGCGTTTCTCAGGCCGTGACTATCCTCTGGACAAGAATCAGCGTGCCCGTATTTGGCCGTCTAAGCCCAGTTTGATCAATTCACCCATTTCCGTTAGTCTTACTGGAATTTCTCTTGTGCCAATGCGTTTCTCAGGCCGTGTTTATCCTCTGGACGAAGAATCAGCGTGCCCGTATTTGGCCGTTTAGGCCCAGCTTGATCAATTCACCCATTTCCGTTAGTCCTACTGGAATTTCTCTTGTGCCAGTGCGTTTCTCAGGCCGTGACTATCCTCTGGACAAAGAATCAGCGTGCCCGTATTTGGCCGTTTAGGCCCAGTTTGATCAATTCACCCATTTCCGTTAGTCCTACTGGAATTTCTCTTGTGCCAATGCGTTTCTCAGGCCGTGACTATCCTCTGGACAAAGAATCAGCGTGCCCGTATTTGGCCGTCTAAGCCCAGTTTGATCATTTCCCCCCCTCCCGTTAGTCCTACTGAAATTTCTCTTGTGATAATGTGATTCTCAGGCCGTGACTATCCTCTAGACAAAGAATCAGCGTGCCCGTATTTGGCCGTTTAAGCCCAGTTTGATCAATTCACCCATTTCCGTTAGTCCTACTGGAACTTCTCTTGTGCCAATGCGTTTCTCAGGCCGTGACTATCCTCTGGACAAACAATCAGCGTGCCCGTATTTGGCCGTTTAAGCCCAGTTTGATCAATTCACCCATTTCCGTTAGTCCTACTGGAATTTCTCTTGTGTCAATGCGTTTTTCAGGCTCTGATTATCCTCTGGACAAACAATCAGCATGCACTTAGGATGAAAATTACGCCCCGTTTGATCATTGCACCTATTTCCGTTAGTGCTACTGGAATTTCTCTTGTGCCAATGCGTTTCTCAGGCCGTGACTATCCTCTGGACAAAAAATCAGCGTGCCCGTATTAGGCCGTCGAAGCCCAGTTTGATCAATTCACCCATTTCCGTTAGTCCTACTGGAATTTCTCTTGTGCGAATGCTTTTCTCAGGCCGTGACTATCCTCTGGACAAAGAATCACCGTGCCCGTATTTGGACGTTTAGGCCCAGTTTGATCAATTCACCCTTTTCCGTTAGTCCTACTGGAAATTCTCTTGTGCCAATGTGTTTCTCAGGCCGTGACTATCCTCAAGACAAACAATCAGCGTGCCCGTATTCGGCCGTCTAAGCCCAGTTTGATCAATTCACGCATTTCCGTTAGTCCTACTGGAATTTCTCTTGTGCCAATGCGTTTCTCAGGCCGTGACTATCCTGTGGACAAAGAATCAGCGTGCCCGTATTAGGCCGTTTAAGCCCAGTTTGATCAATTCACCCATTTCCGTTAGTCCTACTGGAATTTCTCTTGTGCCAATGCGTTTCTCAGGCCGTGACTATCCTCTGGACAAAGAATCAGCGTGCCCTTAGGATGAAAATTAAGCCCCGTTTGATCATTGCACCTATTTCCGTTAGTCCTACTGGAATTTCTCTTGTGCCAATGCGTTTCTCAGGCCGTGACTATCCTCTGGACAAAGAATCAGCGTGCCCTTATTTGGCCGTTTAAGCCCAGTTTGATCAATTCACCCATTTCCGTTAGTCCTACTGGAATTTCCCTTGTGCCAATGCGTTTCTCAGGCCGTGACTATCCTCTGGACAAAGAATCAGCGAGCCCGTATTAGGCCGTCTAAGACCAGTTTGATCAATTCACCCATTTCCGTTAGTCCTACTGGAATTTCTCTTGTGCCAATGCGTTTCTCAGGCCGTGACTATCCTCTGGACAAAGAATCAGCGTGCCCGTATTTGGCCGTTTAAGCCCAGTTTGATCAATTCACCCATTCCCGTTAGTCCTACTGGAATTTCTCTTGTGTCAATGCGTTTCTCAGGCCGTGACTATCCTCTGGACAAGAATCAGCGTGCCCGTATTTGGCCGTTTAGGCCCAGTTTGATCAATTCACCCATTTCCGTTAGTCTTACTGGAATTTCTCTTGTGCCAATGCGTTTCTCAGGCCGTGTTTATCCTCTGGACGAAGAATCAGCGTGCCCGTATTTGGCCGTTTGAGCCCAGTTTGATCAATTCACCCATTTCCGTTAGTCCTACTGGAATTTCTCTTGTGCCAATGCGTTTCTCAGGCCGTGACTATCCTCTGGACAAAGAATCAGCGTGCCCTTATTTGGCCGTTTAAGCCCAGTTTGATCAATTCACCCATTTCCGTTAGTCCTACTGGAATTTCCCTTGTGCCAATGCGTTTCTCAGGCCGTGACTATCCTCTGGACAAAGAATCAGCGAGCCCGTATTAGGCCGTCTAAGACCAGTTTGATCAATTCACCCATTTCCGTTAGTCCTACTGGAATTTCTCTTGTGCCAATGCGTTTCTCAGGCCGTGACTATCCTCTGGACAAAGAATCAGCGTGCCCGTATTTGGCCGTTTAGGCCCAGTTTGATCAATTCACCCATTTCCGTTAGTCCTACTGGAAATTCTCTTGTGCCAATGTGTTTCTCAGGCCGTGACTATCCTCAAGACAAACAATCAGCGTGCCCGTATTCGGCCGTCTAAGCCCAGTTTGATCAATTCACGCATTTCCGTTAGTCCTACTGGAATTTCTCTTGTGCCAATGCGTTTCTCAGGCCGTGACTATCCTGTGGACAAAGAATCAGCGTGCCCGTATTAGGCCGTCTAAGACCAGTTTGATCAATTCACCCATTTCCGTTAGTCCTACTGGAATTTCTCTTGTGCCAATGCGTTTCTCAGGCCGTGACTATCCTCTGGACAAAGAATCAGCGTGCCCTTAGGATGAAAATTAAGCCCCGTTTGATCATTGCACCTATTTCCGTTAGTCCTACTGGAATTTCTCTTGTGCCAATGCGTTTCTCAGGCCGTGACTATCCTCTGGACAAAGAATCAGCGTGCCCTTATTTGGCCGTTTAAGCCCAGTTTGATCAATTCACCCATTTCCGTTAGTCCTACTGGAATTTCCCTTGTGCCAATGCGTTTCTCAGGCCGTGACTATCCTCTGGACAAAGAATCAGCGAGCCCGTATTAGGCCGTCTAAGACCAGTTTGATCAATTCACCCATTTCCGTTAGTCCTACTGGAATTTCTCTTGTGCCAATGCGTTTCTCAGGCCGTGACTATCCTCTGGACAAAGAATCAGCGTGCCCGTATTTGGCCGTTTAAGCCCAGTTTGATCAATTCACCCATTCCCGTTAGTCCTACTGGAATTTCTCTTGTGTCAATGCGTTTCTCAGGCCGTGACTATCCTCTGGACAAGAATCAGCGTGCCCGTATTTGGCCGTCTAAGCCCAGTTTGATCAATTCACCCATTTCCGTTAGTCTTACTGGAATTTCTCTTGTGCCAATGCGTTTCTCAGGCCGTGTTTATCCTCTGGACGAAGAATCAGCGTGCCCGTATTTGGCCGTTTGAGCCCAGTTTGATCAATTCACCCATTTCCGTTAGTCCTACTGGAATTTCTCTTGTGCCAATGCGTTTCTCAGGCCGTGACTATCCTCTGGACAAAGAATCAGCGTGCCCTTATTTGGCCGTTTAAGCCCAGTTTGATCAATTCACCCATTTCCGTTAGTCCTACTGGAATTTCCCTTGTGCCAATGCGTTTCTCAGGCCGTGACTATCCTCTGGACAAAGAATCAGCGAGCCCGTATTAGGCCGTCTAAGACCAGTTTGATCAATTCACCCATTTCCGTTAGTCCTACTGGAATTTCTCTTGTGCCAATGCGTTTCTCAGGCCGTGACTATCCTCTGGACAAAGAATCAGCGTGCCCGTATTTGGCCGTTTAGGCCCAGTTTGATCAATTCACCCATTTCCGTTAGTCCTACTGGAATTTCTCTTGTGTCAATGCGTTTCTCAGGCCGTGACTATCCTCTGGACAAAGAATCAGCGTGCCCGTATTTGGCCGTTTAAGCCCAGTTTGATCAATTCACCCATTTCCGTTAGTCCTACTGAAACTTCTCTTGTGCCAATGCGTTTCTCAGGCCGTGACTATCCTCTGGACAAAGAATCAGCGAGCCCGTATTAGGCCGTCCAAGAACAGTTTGATCAATTCACCCATTTCCGTTAGTCCTACTGGAATTTCTCTTGTGCCAATGCGTTTCTCAGGCCGTGACTATCCTGTGGACAAAGAATCAGCGTGTCCGTATTTGGCCGTTTAAGCCCAGTTTGATCAATTCACCCATTCCCGTTAGTCCTACTGGAATTTCTCTTGTGTCAATGCGTTTCTCAGGCCGTGACTATCCTCTGGACAAGAATCAGCGTGCCCGTATTTGGCCGTCTAAGCCCAGTTTGATCAATTCACCCATTTCCGTTAGTCTTACTGGAATTTCTCTTGTGCCAATGCGTTTCTCAGGCCGTGTTTATCCTCTGGACGAAGAATCAGCGTGCCCGTATTTGGCCGTCTAAGCCCAGTTTGATCAATTCACCCATTTCCGTTAGTCCTACTGGAATTTCTCTTGTGCCAGTGCGTTTCTCAGGCCGTGACTATCCTCTGGACAAAGAATCAGCGTGCCCCTATTTGGCCAATATAGCCCAGTTTGATCAATTCACCCATTTCCGTTAGTCCTACTGGAATTTCTCTTGTGCCAATGCGTTTCTCAGGCAGTGACTATCCTCTGGACAAAGAATCAGCGTGTCCGTATTAGGCCGTTTAAGCCCAGTTTGATCAATTCACCCATTTCCGTTAGTCCTACTGGAATTTCTCTTGTGCGAATGCGTTTCTCAGGCCGTGACTATCCTCTGGACAAAGAATCAGCGTGCCCGTATTTGGCCGTTTAGGCCAAGTTTGATCAATCCACCCTTTTCCATTAGTCCTACTGGAATTTCTCTTGTGTCAATGCGTTTCTCAGGCCGTGACTATCCTCTGGACAAAGAATCAGCGTGCCCGTATTTGGCCGTTTAAGCCCAGTTTGATCAATTCACTCATTTCCATTAGTCTTACTGGAATTCCCCTTGTGCCAATGCGTTTCTCAGGCCGTGTTTATCCTCTGGACGAAGAATCAGCGTGCCCGTATTTGGCCGTTTGAGCCCAGTTTGATCAATTCACCCATTTCCGTTAGTCCTACTGGAATTTCTCTTGTGCCAATGCGTTTCTCAGGCCGTGACTATCCTCTGGACAAAGAATCAGCGTGCCCCTATTTGGCCGTTTAAGCCCAGTTTGATCAATTCACCCATTTCCATTAGTCCTACTGGAATTTCTCTTGTGCGAATGCGTTTCTCAGGCCGTGACTATCCTCTGGACAAAGAATCAGCGTGCCCGTATTTGGCCGTTTAAGCCCAGTTTGATCAATTCACCCATTTCCGTTAGTCCTACTGGAATTTCCCTTGTGCCAATGCGTTTCTCAGGCCGTGACTATCCTCTGGACAAAGAATCAGCGTGCCCGTATTTGGCCGTTTAAGCCCAGTTTGATCAATTCACCCATTTTCGTTAGTCCTACTGGAATTTCCCTTGTGCCAATGCGTTTCTCAGGCCGTGACTATCCTCTGGACAAAGAATCAGCGAGCCCGTATTTGGCCGTCTAAGACCAGTTTGATCAATTCACCCATTTCCGTTAGTCCTACTGGAATTTCTCTTGTGCCAATGCGTTTCTCAGGCCGTGACTATCCTGTGGACAAAGAATCAGCGTGTCCGTATTTGGCCGTTTAAGCCCAGTTTGATCAATTCACCCATTCCCGTTAGTCCTACTGGAATTTCTCTTGTGTCAATGCGTTTCTCAGGCCGTGACTATCCTCTGGACAAGAATCAGCGTGCCCGTCTTTGGCCGTCTAAGCCCAGTTTGATCAATTCACCCATTTCCGTTAGTCTTACTGGAATTTCTCTTGTGCCAATGCGTTTCTCAGGCCGTGTTTATCCTCTGGACGAAGAATCAGCGTGCCCATATTTGGCCGTCTAAGCCCAGTTTGATCAATTCACCCATTTCCGTTAGTCCTACTGGAATTTCTCTTGTGCCAGTGCGTTTCTCAGGCCGTGACTATCCTCTGGACAAAGAATCAGCGTGCCCGTATTTGGCTGTTTAAGCCCAGTTTGATCAATTCACCCATTTCCGTTAGTCCTACTGGAATTTCTCTTGTGCCAATGCGTTTCTCAGGCCGTGACTATCCTCTGGACAAAGAATCCGCGAGCCCGTATTAGGCCGTCTAAGCCCAGTTTGATCAATTCACCCATTTCCGTTAGTCCTACTGGAATTTCCCTTGTGCCAATGCGTTTCTCAGGCCGTGACTATCCTCTGGACAAAGAATCAGCGTGCCCGTATTTGGCCGTTTAGGCCCAGTTTGATCAATTCACCCATTTCCGTTAGTCCTACTGGAATTTCTCTTGTGTCAATGCGTTTCTCAGGCCGTGACTATCCTCTGGACAAAGAATCAGCGTGCCCGTATTTGGCCGTTTAAGCCCAGTTTGATCAATTCACTCATTTCCATTAGTCTTACTGGAATTCCTCTTGTGCCAATGCGTTTCTCAGGCCGTGTTTATCCTCTGGACGAAGAATCAGCGTGCCCGTATTTGGCCGTTTGAGCCCAGTTTGATCAATTCACCCATTTCCGTTAGTCCTACTGGAATTTCTCTTGTGCCAATGCGTTTCTCAGGCCGTGACTATCCTCTGGACAAAGAATCAGCGTGCCCGTATTTGGCCGTCTAAGCCCAGTTTGATCAATTCACCCATTTCCGTTAGTCCTACTGGAATTTCCCTTGTGCCAATGCGTTTCTCAGGCAATGACTATCCTCTGGACAAAGAATCAGCGAGCCCGTATTAGGCCGTCTAAGACCAGTTTGATCAATTCACCCATTTCCGTTAGTCCTACTGGAATTTCTCTTGTGCCAATGCGTTTCTCAGGCCGTGACTATCCTGTGGACAAAGAATCAGCGTGTCCGTATTTGGCCGTTTAAGCCCAGTTTGATCAATTCACCCATTCCCGTTAGTCCTACTGGAATTTCTCTTGTGCCAATGCGTTTCTCAGGCCGTGACTATCCTCTGGACAAGAATCAGCGTGCCCGTATTTGGCCGTCTAAGCCCAGTTTGATCAATTCACCCATTTCCGTTAGTCTTACTGGAATTTCTCTTGTGCCAATGCGTTTCTCAGGCCGTGACTATCCTCTGGACAAAGAATCAGCGTGCCCGTATTTGGCCGTCTAAGCCCAGTTTGATCAATTCACCCATTTCCGTTAGTCCTACTGGAATTTCTCTTGTGCCAGTGCGTTTCTCAGGCCGTGACTATCCTCTGGACAAAGAATCAGCGTGCCCTTATTTGGCCGTTTAGGCCCAGTTTGATCAATTCACCCATTTCCGTTAGTCTTACTGGAATTTCTCTTGTGTCAATGCGTTTCTCAGGCCGTGACTATCCTCTGGACAAAGAATCCGCGAGCCCGTATTAGGCCGTCTAAGCCCAGTTTGATCAATTCACCCATTTCCGTTAGTCCTACTGGAATTTCCCTTGTGCCAATGCGTTTCTCAGGCCGTGACTATCCTCTGGACAAAGAATCAGCGTGCCCGTATTTGGCCGTTTAAGCCCAGTTTGATCAATGCACCCATTTCCGTTAGTCCTACTGGAATTTCTCTTGTGCGAATGCGTTTCTCAGGCCGTGACTATCCTCTGGACAAAGAATCAGCGTGCCCGTATTTGGCCGTTTAAGCCCAGTTTGAACAATTCACCCATTTCCGTTAGTCCTACTGGAATTTCTCTTGTGCCAATGCGTTTCTCAGGCCGTGACTATCCTCTGGACAAAGAATCAGCGTGCCCGTATTTGGCCGTCTAAGCCCAGTTTGATCAATTCACCCATTTCCGTTAGTCCTACTGGAATTTCTCTTGTGTCAATGCGTTTCTCAGGCCGTGACTATCCTCTGGACAAAGAATCAGCGTGCCCGTATTTGGCCGTTTAAGCCCAGTTTGATCAATTCACCCATTTCCATTAGTCCTACTGGAATTTCTCTTGTGCCAATGCGTTTCTCAGGCCGTGACTATCCTCTGGACAAAGAATCAGCGAGCCCGTATTTGGCCGTTTGAGCCCAGTTTGATCAATTCACCCATTTCCGTTAGTCCTACTGGAATTTCTCTTGTGCCAATGCGTTTCTCAGGCAATGACTATCCTCTGGACAAAGAATCAGCGTGCCCTTATGAGGCCGTTTTAAAACAGTTTATTCAATTATCCTTTTTTCCTGCATCTTGACGTAAATCGCATTTCAAACGCATTATCACTATATAAATTCCTGTAAGACTGTCGGACATATCTGGATTGTTCAAGCTGGGCTTAAACGGCCAAATCCGGGCACGCTGATTCTTGTCCAGAGGATAGTCACGGCCTGAGAAACGCATTGGCACAAGAGAAATTCCAGTAGAACTAACGGAAATGGGTGAATTGCTCAAACTGGGCTTAAACGGCCAAATACGGGCACGCTGATTCCTTTTCCAGAGGATAGTCACGTACTTCGAAACTCATTGTCACCTTTCGCGCTCTACATAATGTGGGCTTCTTCCTACCTTTTGATCTCGTCGATGGCTGTCTTCGGAAAATATGCCGCTGAGATTCCTCGAGGGCATTTGCACCACCGCTGCTGCTTTTTTGTCGCCCGTTCCACAATCTTATTTAGATTTCACTGTGGGTCCAATGCGATTGCCTGCCTGACAGCTTCGGATTTCGCGCCGTCAGTAGATCAGTACAGTGCCGGCTCTTCCCTCACCGAGGGGTCAAAATCCACGACGGCTTGTCGAGCTCCGCTGAATACTGCCGGGCACTTTCTTCTGGTTCTTGGGCGCGGCAAAAACTCAGTCCTCAACTCATTTGCGCTTTCTTTGGGAGGTAAATTTCCCCCCCCCCCCCACAGAGTTTGAACTGCCTCCCCGTCCACTCCTATTCTGGAACTTCGCGAACCGAGTCAAAAGCATTCTTACCCAACAGTGACGGCGGAGTTTACCAGCGGTCACTTGGTTCACAAAGTTCCAAATACTGTCGGACTCTAGCTCCCAACACATAAAAACCACATTCAATGTCTAATGCGTCAGTTGGAGGCACGGACACGTGCGCATGCCTATCCACAAATAGCCTCCAACCGAACCAGGGTATCGAGCAACAAAATCAGCCGCATCAACGAAAGTATCGCTCTTCGATTTCTCACACTTCGTGTAGTCAGTCATTTGCTTCTATCCCATCTGTGTCACTAACTCTGTAAAGCAAAAGACTGTTTCTTCCTTTTTTCGCTTGACTCTTCGCCGCCACCACCACATTTCCCACCCATGCGTGTTCCACACTCCGCTTCCATCCCCTTACCAACAGCTTGTGCTTCAACGTATATAGGAGGTCTACGTTCACCCCACCCTCCCCAGGTATTTAACGGCTACTTGGTTCGCAGTCATTTTGAGGCCTATCTCCCAACGCGCGTACGTTTCCTGGAGCTTTTGCTCTTTTCAGTGGCTGCCGTCAGATGATGCACCGGCTTTCATACCAATTATTTGGCACGATCTAGTCTGCATTATCCGATCATTTTTCTCCATCACCCCCTTTACATCCTGGACAAAATGGTAATCACCATCTATGATCCACCGTTTAGGCAGTTTCATTATTCTTTCCCCGTTGGTTCACAAAGTTACATCCATAAAATAGAAACGTCATATTCCCCCCATGAAATTCTAAGCAATCTGACCTACCATCATCCGCAGTCCGATCATTCTTGTGCTCATTTTTACACGAGTCATCGTTGCTAATGTCTTCTTTCAGCTCCTCGGTTCGTTTCACTAACCATCTTCATCTTTTGGACGTCAATCTACGCTCTATTGATAACACCTTCCCTACCTTTTCTCCAGCCTCCCACTTTGCCGTTATCTCGCCACCTCTCTTTGATATGCGTCTGCTTCCAGTACATTTGTAAGTTACAGCCACCTTGTGCAAATCCTTCGATCACTTTTGATAACTGGTCCATCTTTCTCAACCTATCACACCCTCCACTCGTTCAACTTCGGATTTTACGTGCCAGATCCATCTTCTTTCTCTAAGAAGGGCGGATTCACGTAATGTTCACCGTTAACCTATTTTTATGCGAAAAGTTTTGTTTCATATTCCCTTTGGTTCCCCGGTTGTTTCATTGTATTTTTGGTTTTATTCAAGATTCTCCACCGATTTTAGTAATATTCATTGGGTTCAGTTAGATTTCAACACCTGACTCTGAATTTAGGATTAGCGTGGAGTCACATTTGCACCAATATCTGTGTCTATCCGAGCTCTTTGCAGTACCCTCGGTTGTGTATGCACTTGCCACATCATCATTAATCATATGATCACTTGATTTTTTCCGTCTGATCAGGAACCGAGCACGCCCGACTTACCCGGAAATAACCCATCATTACTGATATTACTCAGGGGGCAGCTAGGGAACAGCAGCAGCCAAATTACAATTATGGAGGGCGACCACGGGTATTGGGCAAGGTGTAGTTCCGTGGATACTGGAATCAAGCGGAAATCGGTCAACAAAAATTCACAACGTGTATTATTGTCAAAGTTTGAAAATTCTTTACCAGTTACTCTTATATATTTTCTTCACGGAGTTTGCGTGACTTTTCCCAACCCTGCCCTTGCTTATACTTTTTTGTGGTTGTGATCATTTCCACGGTTGAGACAATTATCTTTTTCTTTCTTGGTCGTGCTTTCTTTACGAGATAACTTTGTGGGCATTCCGCACGGTAAAGAGCTTCAGTGATACAAAACAGTTTGTTTTACTGTAGTTTGGTTTCATTTTCCCGCTCTCATTGACAAACCGCGAATATTAGGCTCGTTTATGTTGATTTTTTCGGCTCCACGCCCGGAAAATTGTTCTTTGGGCTTGATCGAGCGTTAGACGTTTGGTCTGTTTAATTCGACTTCGGGACAGTTACTTTCTATTAATTTTTTTCGGTCAACTGTTCCCTTTGTACAGATCTTGTCTTCATTTTTGACCACCTTCAGGCCGGATACTGACTAAAGCTTACTGTCAGAATTGTGAACAACACGCGCTTATAATTTAACTTACAAACAGTGCCGTGGAATTTGCGGGAGAGTCTTGTTTTGATCTGGGTTACGTATTGACTTGGGCCACACGTTACTTTAAGGATCCAAGGCGCTATCCAAAGGGCGTGCAGTTGATTATTTAGTAATAGGATCAGTGAATCTTTGAACAGGACCTACCCTAACCAGGACTCATTCGTTTGATAGAAATGCCGTACTATTTTTCAGTGAATATACTGCGCAAGTAACAATCATACCTCCATCAGTTAGCCTCAGCAGCCACCCAGGTGAGGGTGTGAAAATACATACCACATGAAAAGTTTGTAAGTAACAGGATTATTTCCGGATGAAACAGAGAAAGGTGCCTGTCAGCACTAATCCTTCGAGTAAAAAACTTTCTACGTGCTTACCGAGACCAAACAAACGAAATTCCTGAGCGAAGAAACTAAAAACCACTTTAGAGCAGGCGAAGACACAAACGGTCACTCCGGGGGCGATCCGCCAGATCTGGGCCGCAAAAAAGGCAAACTTATTTGCACCAGTTAATGTTTCTTTTACGCGAAAAGACAAAATAATTGGTGTAAAGACTCGCCTGGGGATAGAACAGGGAAATGTAGCTAAAGACACGAATCACAATGGGGCAAAACAGTGTCATCACGGGTTTTGCTGGATGGGTCTTCAAAAACAGTGATATGGTAAATGACGAAGTGTGGATTTTCAATTTAACACGATCTTATATCCCGTTCCCGGAGGATATGGCCACACATTCCGCGATATCCGATCGTAGGCCCTCTCTTGCTGACACTCCGCTATCCTAGTAGCTAGTCTTCAGTCATTTTAAGGACAAGCCCCGTCTTTTGACGAAAGGTGCCCTAGAACAAACTATGGTTTCATGCGGTCGTAAAAGTTTGTCTACTTGATTGCATGAAATTGCCGACTGAGGTCTAAAGGCTTCTTTGGTCTCTATGTTCACCCAGAATCACCTGCTTCGCAATTTTAAGAACTCCATAGTACCTAAGCTTTTTGTCCGTTGCAATGCACCAACCGCGAACGATCCATTTTCCCCTTTGCGGTTCAATCCACCGATGCTCTCGTTGGTAGACGACTTCTGGCGTCATTGAGGCAAACATCTCATGTTTTTCCTTATTCAAACACATCTAGCTAATACCTTTCGCCGACCTGACTCGACAACTTTGGAATCATTTATATATATATATATATTCACTAGAATCTAAGTTGAATCGTCTGGAGTGTGAATGGATACTCTTCATTGAAATGCCCACAAATGAATCACAACTGTGATTTCCCATAGTCATTCGCGTCTGGGTCACTGCTAGCCCAACGAACAACGAGGCTGCATGTGGAAGCGCTCATATTGATAGTTAGTAGTATGTAAACCTGATGAGCGGCAACAACCGCAAAACCGGTCGTGTGCTTCCGGGGAAATTTTGTCCACAACTTTTGCACACTACTTACTATCAATATATGTCTATATATACATGGGCTTCGAAACTATAATAAATTCCTTCCTACAAAAAAGGAACAGGGCTGACCCATGAATTACATTACTCGTCACGTGCGCTGGCTCAGAGTTTGCGACTCCTGCTCTAACGCAGAACGCTTCGTTTTCAAGATTTCAGATACTCAAGTATGCAGTTACCCGTCTATTCTATGGATCCCAACTTTACTTGACAGTAGGCTGACTGAACTGAGCGCCCTGATGAAGTCTAGATAGCATCTTTACACCTTATTCCTGTCAAGTATCCAGATAAGTCAAATGCAGAATCGCAGAACACAAGAGGAAATATACATACGGACCAAAAATCTAGATAGCTTTGAGGAAGTTATAACGCGACTCCCCAATCACATTTTACGTTTTATATGAAAACCAGACCGCTGAAAATGAAAACACCAAAATTCTCCCGTGTGGACTTCGCACATAAACCGAGGGCCTTTACTCCGGGGCCATCGCAATAACTGCCTACCAATCACGTCTCAAACGTAACTACAGGGCAGGTTTTCCAGACATGCGCATGGATCTTGCGATAAACAATCAAAGGGTCATGACATTTTGCTTACTTCGAATGACTCCAATATTACAAACACAGTACGGAAGGAGGTTCAACGCATCCTCCATTGCATTAAACAATACTATAGGTAGGCCAGCACGTGAACACAATGGACCTCACGCCCAGGTCCCCTTAACTGTCATTCCAGTCTCGTTCGATTTTAAAACCAACCATGAAAGAAGGTTACCAGTGGTGACCGAAACGTCGACGGCCCACCAACGATTTCGACTTCGCAGTCTCATTGAACAATGAAGTTTTACAGCAACGTTTGACATGGCCCTTCGATTTCTCGACACTCTCTCAACCGATTCTGGTTCTGATACATTGCCAACGCACCCCATCGGTAGAGGTTGTACGATCTAAGGGAATCCTTACCTAAGGAGGACTGCATAAATTTACAACACTATTCCTTCATTCATTTTTCAAATAGCCCATTCCCCATCGGCACGAGTTCGCCTCTGACTGATTCAAACCCATGCTCACAAATGTCACCACTACTATCCCAAATGTGAGTGCGCTTGATTGTGCTACTTAAGAGTTATCAACCAGTGAGGTTCAAAATGGAGGGGTAATTCGGTGTTGCTTATCGTAATGTGCCGGTGAACAGAAGTCACGTTCGGCCGACCTAATTTACAAGAGCGTCTCATTATCTGAGGCTGCTAATAATGAGAGAATTCTTGACCGAAAATGATCAACTTTTGAGGTTTTAGTATATTTGTTCCTCTGATGCGGTTTTGTACACAGGCAGCATTCTGTTTCAGACCATTTCTCGAACATATTCGATTTGGAGCAAAACATTTTGCAACAGCCGTCATTCGGACAGTCGGGCAGTACAATTCTCATGGAAAAATAGATTTCAGTTGCAACTTGTGTACGCATATCTTATGCAGTCAGCTGGAGACACGGAGGGCGAAGATAAAGAGGATTCTGTGAAATGTGCACGAGTCAAACACGTTACGTCACCTACCACACCAATTGCTCTCTCTGCTTCACTATTTCCTCTTTATAGGACTCTCTTTAAACCGCGCGGCAGTGTTCTGCTTCCTCTACGAAAGTTCCTACAAAGTATCTCCGTCTACGTTTCATCAAACCAGCGAACGTTCCTCAGGTTGCCATCATGCTGCGCCGCAATGTTGCCGTCACATTCTGAAGTCCAACTAGCCGACGTTCACTATAAGTACAGATTAAGATGACACCAAGTTGACCACCCTTAGTGTTGCTGACCAACGAGTATGTAAAGGTTTCGCGCCGCCTCGAAGCCGCTGAGAAACAAATCTGAAAGTCCTCGGCCTCACCAAAAGCGGCATTATTTGAGGCATGTTTTAATTGTAAACAGTACCGGGGTTCGGACGAATCGTTGCACCGGCACACCTGAAAATCGTTGGATAATTATAGACACCCTGTAATGTTTTCTCATTCTTGCTGGCTCTTTAGGTTATTATTATGATATTGATAATAGTTTATTTCGGATAACCCCGAGGCATGCTGTAATGCAAGATCGAACGGTACAATTGGACTTAGAGTCCGGATTCCAAGAGGATGGTTCAGGTATGTGCACTCGATATTGTACAGGAGAAAGCATTTCAATTACACATTAGGGCAGCGCCCGGCAAACTTGAACTGAAGGTTGGGTGGCCAACCCGGCTAAGGGTAAGGCGCAATTAGTCCAGCACTGGAGTTTGAGGTGCCGCCGTTTCTATGATTGTTTCTGTTTTCCGTCACAAACGGGCGACTTGGTTTTCATAATTAGTCCGGTGCTGTGGGGATAATCAGGCGCACGTTCGTGGTTTATGAAGGTTAATTCCTATCGATTGATAAAATCTAAAACAAGTTTAAATCAAACATCCTTTATATATATATATATATATATATATATATATATATATATATATATATACATATGTGTTAATTATAATAGGCATTGCGTTATCACGTTATTCATGTCATGTATTTCATGTGCACTGTTATACTTTTGTTATGTATTATAGGACAACTGCTATGCTGAAATGTTTGCAAATTCAGTAAGAATGTTTTTAACGTATGTGAGAGAGGTTTGGCTAACCAAAGGCGGTAGTTCACCAGTTAAAACTGAATATATCTGGTCATGAAAGGAGGGCCTAATTTCGTCATCATGCTGATCCTTTCTCGTGCTGCGTGGAGTCCATTTATAGATATTTTTCGATCTTATTATTGAAACGATGCTTTTGAGTCATGTGTCAATGGTATACCTGACTTACGGTGACTCATTGTTGGAATCGAGAAAACTGTTTTCCTTTCCATTCGGTGACGCTATGCGAAGCCAGCAGAACAGCTTTAGTGCCTATAGGCACTGGGTGGTCAGAGGCAGCCGCGTAAGGTTTCCTCGGGCTGCAACGTTTACGCAACACCGCCAGATGCTACTGTCCAAAGCACCACAGTCGGACTCTGTCCAGGCGCACGCATTTTCGGAGTTGTTTCACGCAGGTAAATCTTTTTACATGTGACACTCTCTCAGACGATTTTGGAGACGCAACCACTTAGGAAAGTCGGTTACTACAAGACACTCCCATCTGCAGCACAGACGACACCATGCCACAAACGCACTTTGGCCAACGGTATTCGGTTCGGAGAAGGTACGAAAGTTAATCAGTTAACTTTATGTAAGGGCTTGGACGCAGCTCACCTCCGACGGAAGTTTTCAAGAGAAGCACACAACACCATAGCGTGCACCGCAAAAGCATTTTGAACTGCCTTCCAGTCCGCCTCCGGTGCTCTAAAGGGTTATGGAAACTGCTTCGTACGTTTACCTTCTGGACGGGGAGGCAGTTCAAACTCTGTGGGGGGGGGGGAAATTTACCTCCCAAAGAAAGCGCAAATGAGTTGAGGACTGAGTTTTTGCCGCGCCCAAGAACCAGAAGAAAGTGCCCGGCAGTATTCAGCGGAGCTCGACAAGCCGTCGTGGATTTTGACCCCTCGGTGAGGGAAGAGCCGGCACTGTACTGATCTACTGACGGCGCGAACTCCGAAGCTGTCAGGCAAGCACTTGCATTGTACCCACAGTGAAATCCAAACAAGGTTGTGGAACGGGCGACAAAAAAGCAGCAGCGGTAGTGCAAATGCCCTCGAGGAACCTCAGCGGCATATCTTCCGCCGACAGCCATCGTCGTGATCAACCGGTAGGAGGAAGCCCACATTATGAACAGCGCGATAGGTGCTATTAACCGGGAAGATGGCGTCAGATAATCAAACTAAGAGACCCAAATTTAACCACCAGCGAATGAATGGAACCATCCGTGAGTCGCTGCAAGTGAGTTTTGTACCCGTTTTTTCCGCGGTTTTGTGTATTTTTGCACCCTCGGCTAAAGGTTTTATTTTGTAGTGAAGGGTGCACTTTTAAATGATACTGGTTCCCGTTGCACACTAGTACAGGCGGCCCTTACGACAATCCGGGAGATTTTCGATCGGCCAGTAGATCCGGACTCTGGGCACTGCGAAACTCACCTTCCAAACAGGACACATGGAGACAGCTCACGTAGTGTTCATGGCCCAAGAGCCACTTTGGTAGGCCATCTTTGGAGCAAGTTTTCTCGCCAAAGGGAAACGTCTTATAGGTTTGGGCGCCGACGTCTTTGATAAGAGGGAAGATGAGATCCAGTACGGGCCTCCATTATTGATAGACGCCCCGGGTAGATTGAGATCATTTCTAGTCGTTGAGAAGCAGCATCCTACCTCTACCACCAATTTTCAATTCACAGATGGCTTGTGGGTCTAAAAGACATGTATGAGCCAGCACAATCGATCGCAGCACGAGATCGATCGCAATGGACGACGTAGCCCAAGAACCAATGAACTGATATTGGCACTAGGCAAAACGGCAATAGATACGGCCTTAAACCAGAGATGACATCAGTCGAGAGAGTCAATGGGGGTTCGTATACGGTTTCGTGGTCGGGATCAAGATAACTGTTCGGGGAAAGAGGAAGACAAGGTGCCTGCCGAATTTGATGGTTCCACCTCAGGGTTGACAACGGAACCCGGAAATCGAAGGAAAGGAGACCGGATTACGTACACCCAGAAGTGTTTTTATCAGGAATGATCTGAGGGGGCTCGCAATAGTAGATTGGGAGGTTCAAAGTCGTTCGGGAAAATCAAAAATTATCTTTTTTCCTGGCAGATGGGACTTACAGATTTAATCAAGAAGAGTATAAAAACAAGCCATACTGTGGAGCGCAAGAGATGGCAGCCGTTAGGTTCATTTCAGTTCACTTGCACAGGACGAAATCGGCGCAGGCCGATCGTACTTCCAGATCATTGTGTTGTCGGAGGGCTTCCCTGGCTTTCGACATTGCGCGTTGAACTTTTTGTCTGGAAGGCAGAATCTGCGAGGCAGTATCACTTTCACAGACACAAGTTAATTGACAAAAATACCAGGGGTTCATTAATTCATCCCTCGTTTATAGGGCTAGTTCTGGGAAAGCTGTATTTCAGCGTGAATCTGGGGCTCCCTTGGAGTTAGGTTAACTGCTTTATCTAGCAAATTCCTCTGAGAGTCCATTCCACATGGGCACAAACTTATCTGTGAAAAGCTTGGCCCGTATGTCTGGCCTTGAGTGTGCCGTTCGTAGAATAAGACTACGTCCCTTGGTGTCGCACTCAAGGGCAGAAACGGACAAGCCATCCAAGTCTACGTCCGACAGACCCTTCATAATGCTGAACCCTTCTGTTGGGTCACCTGGGTCTCCGCAACGCGCCAAAAAGAGGAGATTATAATCTACTGGATGCTGGGCGCAAGATTCTTCCATCTGGATGCCGGTGATTCTGGTTGCGAATCGCTGCACCACTTCCAAGTAATCCTTATCCTAGTGGTGATAGGGAGACTCCGCCTGCACACAGCTTTCCGGAAGGAATCTCACTGAAACTTGGAAAAACGGGCAAAGACTTCTGGTTTTGCATGTAGTAGTATTGTAAACCCTAGTTTATATCCCCCTCGCCATATCCGCAGCTTTCTGGCACTGTCCTGAAGGTTTAAGGTCTTGAAGGTCCTGGGGGACTACCGAGTCTAAGTCTTCTACTTTCGGCACTCTTTGTGACACAATGCTGTTCGTTTCGCCCATGCTGGTAGTCAGAACTTGGCTTTTGACGAGATTCAGGAGTAAAACCCAGCCTAATGCCCGTCCGAGAATAGCTTTATAGCATGTGCTTATTCGCTCCCCGCCCCCATCACATCATCTGCGGAGATGAATAACGGGTTTCTCGGTTCTTTCACTACCTCGTTTGTAAAAAGCAGAAAGGGCGAAAGCCTTGGTACTGAACCTTGTGGCTCACCACTGTTGACCTTCTCCTGCCTCGGTAGATGATCACCAACCTTGACAAAGAAGCCGCGATTCCCAACAAGTTGTGTTACCCAAACACTTGATTTTCCGATTATTCCAAGGTATACAATTTATGGTTCAGCAGGTGATGACTTAGAGAGTCACAAAAGCCACTGAAATTCGGATTACGGAACCTCTACTATCGAGCCTTTAACCGTTCGTCTTCCGATGTCTTGTCAGAACATCAGTAGGTTTATCAAACCTGATCTTTTTCAACAAACTCACCTTTTGCGGGTGCTAGTAGGTCAATCATAACCAGAGGCAAACACAATGACCTTCTGATCATGCTTTTTGAGTTCTTGCGTAACATCAACATCCAGCTGACATGTTTATAGTTGTCCGCCCTCTGCCTGGAGCCTGTCTCATGTTCTGCAAAGACAATGGCCATACGCCATTCGCATTTGGCACCTCACCCTCTCTCAGCAATGCCTCGTACAGCTGGGTAATGGCCCCTCATAATACATCAAAAAGAGGCTGAACAACTGCCGGATGGATTGTATCCGGGCCGGCTGCTTTGTGCTTTCACAAGCGTTTAGGTCCCTGGAGCATCTCGTGCTCACTTATAGTAAGTTCTTGGAGATCTGGCGCACTCCCTGTATCTGCTGCCGCCAAGCTAGACATCTAGTTCCGACGGTACTTACTCCTCAAGAACGCAAGTAAAGCTCTCGCCCGTCTTTATCGTCGAGAGCAATACTTCTGTTTGGCACTCCCACGGTACCTACGTTTTCGAGTGTTGATTTCCCGGACCGCACATAAGAGAAAAACCCCTTGAGGTCCGCCTTTGCATTGTTGTCCAGTTGTTTTCATACCCGTACCTGGCTTTCCGTTGCAGTGCTTGGTCCTATTTCTAACTGTTTTGTAAGCGGTTTATGCGTAGTGTGCGCAGCAAAGTTTGTAATGAGCCAACAGCCTTCCAAGAAAAGGGAACGCCTGTGCGATCTTTGGCTTGCCTCAAGGCGGCCGCCTCCTACTTCTCTGCTGTGTTGAAGGAGAAAACTCGTCTGCCAAGCTTAATAGCCCCGTTTATATTGCCCTCTGCCCTTCCTTCACAGTTGGCTCCAGTACTTGTGTACTTCGTGCGCTTACCTCAGTTGATCTCCATCCGCTCTGGCTTAGTTCCGAACCAACTCCAATCCTGGTTTGTGGTGCCCTGCAGTGAACATCGCACGCAGGACTCCATGATCGGCCTATCACCGAAAGCGTTACGTTATATCAGTACCTGGTCACCACTAGATCCAGTGTAGATGAAAGATTTCCACCACGGAAGAGTGTTGCCTTCCTTATACGTTGTGTGAGGGCTTGGTTGTGAAACTATATCAGGGGAGCCTTTTAAGGTGTTCCTCTGGAGGCATGTTTGTCGTCCCAATTCATTTATGAGATTCGTCTCTCCCCATACAATAAGGCGCTGTGACCTGCCCAGCACCGTCCGTAGAGGCTTGATTAGTTTGAAATCTCCTTCCCCATATGTTTTTGGTGCTCTGTAGACGCGGGCTATCCTCGCCGGCCACTGGCCTGGGCAACTCCAACATGCAGTGGCTTGCACTTTGGGTGTTACGGGCTTAGACAGGACCTCCCACTGATTGTAGCCGGCTATCACGAGAGGGGGTACCCTTCTATTAACTTACCGTCTATTCTCTTCCGCCGGTAGGCGGTGTAGCCACGGAGTTGCAAGGCACTGATCCCTTTTCAGCCATATCTTCCTGACGGTCTTAATCACCGTTTCTTTCGTTCCAACCAATAATTCTCCCACTTTCCCCCCAACCTGCAAGCATTCGTGTATCATTTGGTGTTTACTTCTACCAGATCATCTGACTTAAATGCACCCTCTGGGGCCGTTGTGCTCTTGGGCGCATTCCCGCAGCATACCCCGTTTTTCTTACTAACAGTTGCTTGGTCCGTATTTTCTTGAACCCTCAAGGCCATACTGTGCTAAGTAATTCTAAAACTCTCAGAAAAGCACCTGATGCTTCCGTCGTCTTATCACTTCGCCTTCTGGTGTGGGATATGTCAAGGGGTTAGACAGGGGAAATGTGAGAAAGTTATCAGTTAGGTTGATGGACCAAGGGTTGTGGCTGCTGAATATCGATATGAAGCGGGTATGGAGACTCTGGTGGAAGAGAAAAAAAGTAATCCCTGGCGTATACGAAGTAAGTAAATGAAGCAATGGAGACGATGAAGCGGCTAATGCACGATGGGAAGTGATAGAAGTACGGACAACAAGGGCAGACGTGGATACTCTACGGGAGCCACAACGATGGAAAGCTATGGTAGTAGTGGTAGAGCGCCAGAACGACCATGATGAGGCTTGTGATAGTGGTTAGGGTTGACCACGCGCCAGACGGCCGGCCTGGAAAACTCTCCATCAGGTGAACAGAGTAGGTGCAACTCACCAGCCTAAAAGCGCCCGCACATCGATGCACACTTCCTTCACGCTCGAAGCACTCCGACCAAAGTGGCAGGTGTGACCGCGCCTCGAGCATTTGGGATAAGCACGGGTGAACAACAAAAGGTTTACATGAGAAGCTTTGTGTTGAAGACGAAATCCTGATACTGCAGAACGAGAGACCAGATCATGAAGAATCCCAGAGGGCGAAGTAAGACGAGCCATAGATTGGGGAGAGGCTTATCACTAATCGACTGACAGACGCAAGAAACATGGTGGAGGCCGCCAAGGGGCCAAAGCAACAGAATGGTGCGGGACGTTTCAAGCTTGTTGACGAAAAACCGGAAAGGGGGAAACTAAGTAATGCAGAAAACGAGAGCAGCTAAGAGCTCAAAGGTGATCACGTTTGTGGACTTGGTCGACAGTGGGAACGGGTCGGATCGGACCACTGCTGAATTTCGGCAAGTCCCTTGAGATAGTTGTTCGACCCATGGCTCCGGAGTTAGTGAAACTAGACGGCATAAACAAGATTCAGGGATCACTACTTCATAGCTTAATTTGCGGAGCATCGAATGAAGGAGAGGCTTAAAACCATCTAAGAATTCTTCAAGGAAGTCGAAATAAAGAAACGCTCAGAGCCAAGACAGCGATAAAAATTGCTAAGAACTTTGAAGATTTCAAAGAATGTTTGTCTGTATATCCTACAAGAATCGAGTGAAGCGAGAAAGTAGTGAGTTTCTTTGTCCAGCAGCAAATGGTGATAATATCAGTCAATATAGGCGCCCAAAATGCCAAATAAAAGTTTCCGCTTCCCTAGTTAAGGGATGATAACAAGCAGGAACGGCCAAACCCTCCAAGTGAGGTTCAGACCCCCTAAGTTGATTTTTTTCTATTTGATGGTCGTCCAGTAACCTGGTGGAAGTTAATCGGGCGGTTCCAGCCAAACTTGGCTCTAAAGGTTTTTGATGACGGGCGACAAAGCATATATTTGCTCCGTTATCTTTAGGGTGGTGCTCGAGAGGCCGTTGAAGAATGTTCTACGCTATGACCCGTAACTGGGCACGGCGAGTTGTGTTAAATATCGAGAGATTTATCTAACCGACTTCACAAAGTGGCCTCAGCGTTGCCAGGTGGTTTTCTGGAAGTTATTTCTGCCGGCGAAGTTGGCGCAGAGGCGTTATCTAAGCTAGCAGTCAAAATGGAGAGTTGTATAACCGTCCTTGAGCAGGAGAGCTAAGCGGCTGACCTCATCTCACTGGCTACCCTAGGACAAAGAGTGGAAAGACTTCCAAAACGCCTGCAGAAGAAGTGGACTTAAAGGGTCGATCGACTGACACCAAACGGTTTGAGACCAACTTTCAGCGAACTAACAAAATTCGTCCTCTACGGCTAGGTTATTTTGTGGTCGCCTTGTACAAATGGCAAGCCGAAGTAAGACAAAAGGCCGGATGAACCAAGCCACCCTCAACCCAGATTTGCTCCAATGTTGGCCTGGTTCGACCGTGAGCACAGTGTACCTGGGCAAAGGGCGACCTCAAACCCACACGGCGTACGGATGGAGCCACTCGGAAAAAGGTAGCGTTAAGTCTTCCCGCAAAGGGGCAGGATTCCGCAGGGCGGAGTTTTAAAGGTTTAACTCGGGAAGCCCGAGGCATGCTGCAGGGCACAAAAGGTAGCAGGGTCAGACTTTACAGGATCAGTAAAAAAGTATATGCACGCCGTAGGGTGTAAGAAAACGTCATCATTGGACACCATTATGGTAGCACCTGGCAAGGCCGAGCTCACGGTTAGGTGGTTGAAGGGAACAGAACCGCGTAGATCTGGCTGAAAAGATGAAATATATAAGTTGATCAATTATAAAGGACTGAAACGAATGGTGAATTCTTTGAAATCGACGGATGTTCCGTTCACCCGTGTAAAAGGGAAAGTTGCTCTAGAATAGATATATGGATGCCCTGCGAATTGCAATTTATGGAGGGATTTGGATTGAGAATCAGACAGTTAACAGCAGTGTAATAACAAATATGGAATCAGTCGGCGGATATAGTGGTGGGCCTTATGCCTGGATATTGACGGGATCAAATAAACATTGAACTAACAACACATCTGCGGGGATTGCCAGAGTGCCGATGAAAGAAATCTTAAATGGATGGAGATAGACGGGCGAAATCGAAAGACCCTGTTACTTCAAAATGAGCCGATGACGATTTATCTACATGAAAATGGAAAAAATGACAGATTTTTATGATGTGATTAGCTGCAGCCACAGCATATGCAAGTAGCTCGTAAACGGGATGGCACGATGAGCTGTGCAGTTTTAGTTCTCAGTGTCCTCTTTTTCAAATCGAATTTTTGAAAGGTTTATTGAACCACCCCACCACCACAATGCTGAGCGTATCAGAATTGAATTTAAGGTGCATCTTATTCGGATAATACTTTTCAATCCACTGGCAATACTGCCGACCAATATTTGGTGTCTTTGTGAGGCGATCATTTTTCGCTTGAAAATTTTGTGCATTTGTGGCAAAGGGTTGCATTAACAAGTGTCAAAGTTTTGCATTTGGTTAAAGAGATTTTGAGCTATTTTTCATACATGTTGTGTCCCTTATTATGTCACTCGCTTCTGGCTCATGTCTTGCATCTCATTGCGGAGAACGTATGGTAAGCGGCATAGAGTGAGAGGTTACCTAGGGGTGGGCTCATCGAAGGTGTTCGGGAATATCATAGGAAACCTAGATCTACAAGCAGAACCCATGGGCTGGCTAGGTCTGCGTTCCCTGCAAAGAGGCTGCTAGTCCAGCCTCCATGCTGCGGGTCCAAGGTCAGGTCCAACGCCCATCAGGCATGGGCCCTAAAACGTAGCGATCAGGTAGCATATAGTCTTTTTCGGGAGTAGTAGGCGCGCCTGAGAGGACAGTCATTAAAGCAAGTAGACAAGTTTCGAGAGTTTAACCTGCGGTCGTTGCCTCGACTCCCTTGAAGCAGACAGACGAAGGCCAGTGGGCTGAGCAGAAGCCCAGAAGGACATAGCGGCACAAAAAGAAGAGTGAGTGTAATACAGTGAGGGATGGGCCGGTAGGGGCGGACGATCCTGCGCTTCCGGCGTTAGAAGACAAAATGGAGGATATGAGAAGGCAGGTCTCATCAATGGACAAGGTCTCAAGCCGCTGGCTCCTGGTCCTCAATCAGAAGGGGCCCTTCACAAGGGAGTCGACAGCTGGGTGGGAAGTGGATAGGAGCAGGGTCTATCACATGTTGCGTTTTGCAGGTGTTCCGTACCATGCTTCCCCAAGAAATTTGCACAAAGTGAAGAAATGGAAGTCAACACTTGCAAGCAAAAACGAACATCGCGTGAGACCAATGCCAGTAGAGTTCTCTGATAAGGCCACCCGAGATAGACTGCCGGCGAGGGCGGCAGTCGTGGCTCATGCCGCTAAAGGTAGATGTCCAATTGTATCAGACCAGCAAAGAGTAAGGCCTGGTGGTCTAGCACCGGGTGGAAAGCTGGCTGGGCTAGCTAGGACACTGGTTAGAAACCACCAAGGACCGCAGAACGTTGCACCGGGCTATGGGGCCCCTGCCCCGGCGGCAGAAGATAAGCGGCGTGCATGGCCGGAAGTAATGGTAATGGTGTATCTCTCAGCTATGGTCGACAAGCACGCTCAAGCGCATGATCATTGTGTACAGCGTTACTCTGGAAGGTGAAATATTCACAAACTTCAGGTATAAAAGTCAAAAGTGTCAGCGACAGAACAACACAGCCAGCAGTAGTTTATATGGACCACTCCAACAGTGGTTTGCGTGGCAGTTTTGTGCCGGTTTCGATTTCGAGCTGAGCGGTGACGTATCGTGGGGGTACCGAAGAGATCGCTAATACATATAGCTAAAGATGCATTGTAAACAAGGATGATACAAGCCATGGAAAACGGAGGCTTACTGGGGTTCTGCGAACAGCGTGAGTTACAAATAGGGGGAAAAAACAAATCGTATGGAAGTACACTCGGGAAAATCGATGCATGTGAAGAGAATAGCAAACCATAAAGCTGATGCAAACCCTGAATGACGGATCTACCGGGGTTCAATAAAAGGAGTGTGTTATGAAACAGAGAGGCATGAAGCCAATTTTATGAATGTGCATCTGGGAACTTCGGCGGGTGTGGAAGGAACAGCAGTCCACAAGAAAGTGAGTTTAATTTCGGGATCAGTAACCTGTACCATTCGGAAATCAGAAAGCACAACTGAAGGGCCCTGGAAAAGTGGAGAATCAACTTCTACCCGGCCACGGTTAGAGGGAAAAATGGACTGTCAAAACGGATACTAAAGTGGAAAATCTTCGCATAGACTTGAACGTTGTTATGCTGTTTCACTGACAAATACATATGCATATATGTGTTGACGCATCGGGTCTCTGTGTTATCCAGCGTCGCTGACGGTAACGTACAACATCCTATGGGTATGGTTCGTCTGGCGGGGTGGGGGATATGTGTCGGTCAGTCAGCCGGGTGTGACGAGATGTGACGGAGTTAACTGATGACTGGTATATTATTAGGTTTCACTTGAACTGTTATTTGTGTTGGCTATAATGGTGATATCGGCAGGAGAAGCATCCTTGGTTATCCAGTTAGGCGGCTGAGATGGTGGAGGGCGACGACCCTGAAATTAATGAAGATTGAAGTTTGGACGTGCTTCCAGCTGTGGGTTGTGGTAACATATGATGACGATATCATGAACTGGTTATGCTTACGTGGATAGGGCAAGGATAAAATTTCATTTGAGTGGTCAGTGGCACCTACTCCACGTTCTGGATAAAGTAGGCTCACAGGGGATTGAGCTATAATGTTACGGGCTAGCGAAGCTGCGCACACCGGTTGGGCAACCGTGTATGCATTCTAAAGGATTAATGGTTCGCACGTTGGTGTGGCAGTGTTGGGATACTAATAAAAACCTGAGGCTTTACGGTTAAGACGAAATGGAAATAGCAACCCTCAATACCGATTGCTTACGCAGACTTCAGTTCACCACCAAGGCGGTAAGGTAGGTTTGAAAGAACAGTATGTGAATGGCCGGGACTAGTACCCTGCTAGCACAGCACTATAATTGTAACGGTCTCTTCTGGTATAGTGGTTATTCTATACTGAATGTTATCTGAGGAGTCTTGAAGTAGAAGAAACTATTATGGTGTTGGTGATAACGCGTTGGAGAAAATTGGTCTCGTGGCGAGGAACGCAGCCGTAAGTTTGTCTATCCTCTTACTCGATGGTGCCAACGTGCTGAGATTACACTTGGCTATGAGCAAGGATATATGATGTAGTGGTGATTGCATGAATACCGTGATATCTTTGTCGTCGTCAGCATATTATAAATCAGGACGACAACCATGTGAGGACTGGTCCGGGAATAAGTGAGCAGCGAGAGCGGAATAAGGCCAAATTTTCGTCAGAGAAGCGAACTCTGACAGTCTACATTCAGTGCCCACGGCAGGCGGCACAAAGGCCTGCTTTATGTATGGAGGTAGCACGATACACATCCACTGGCATCCAGCTCGTGCCGCTCCAGGAGTGATCCACATTGTTTTAGACGTTTTTGTTGTTTTTAAGTTCTATCACAGTCAGTTATCTGGCTGTCAGAGAAGGCGGAACCGCGTTTGGCGAGTGACCACGGCTCCCACGCCCCGACGGAACCATGGACCTCAAGTAAGAAGCCGTGTTGGGAATAGGCCGACCACACCAGTCAATCCGCAGCAACACTGCGGCCCGGAGACATGGGTCACGTGACAAGGCTGGTATGCCTGGAAAACAAAACAGCAGGGTAATTCTTCTATTTTTTATGCCGATGTCTTACTTTTTGATGTTTCTGTCGTCCCGTTGTTGGTCAGCTCTGTGCACGGAGACAATCACAGCAAGGAATGCCCACAGATGTGCCGCGGTAACACTCGTCATATCCGTGAAGTCTGAACCCCAAGGTGACCTACGTGGGACAGAAGATGCAGGGGGAGGTAGAATCAACCACGGCCTGCGATTATTCGATGGGGTTCATGCCCACCAAAACACCAGTTTGCGCAAGGGTGGGGCACTATTTGCAGCCCTAACAACGTGGTGCTCTCATACCTGAATATGCCATAGGTCGCTATGTTGGCTTGCCCCGAAAAAGGAACTTGATGTTAAAATAATGAGATTATTTTGTCGTCCCAGATCTTATGAAGGAACCGCCGGGTTCCCTAAATGCTGTCGGGAGGAGGCTAACTTTATATGGGCCTAGTTGAGATTAGGTTGTTTGAGCCGGTAATCCGATTTTATAGTACCTTATTTCTATCTCAAATGCCTGAGCCCTTAAAATATAAGGATTGTACGTCCTGGCCAGCGTGTTCACTGTGAGAGCCATGCATATTTCTTGTTTGAAAGCCACCTATGTCGGTGCTAATGCCGGATTTCGTTGTGGCAGCTTGTTCCACAATAGAACTTACTTGCTGATGAGGAATTTTGACCTAAGTGCAAAGGGAAAGAAATCAAACACTCACCCTCCTTACCTTTGGAGCTATCTACTTGACCAAACAGAAGAAGAAAGGCAGAACAAGGAACGGTAAAGTACAACATGTCCAGCTGGAGGCACAATAACAACGGAATCAAAAATTGAGAGGAAGAATGGAGAGATAAGGGTAGAGGAAAGAAAAAGCAGATAAAATTGCTGAGAAAACTGAATCAATACCGAAGGGGGAACAGAGAAAGAAGGAAATATTGATAATCTTTGAAAAGATGTCCGAAAAAGGTAGTAAAAGCCATCAAACAAAATAAAAAATAAATATTTGTGTATGTGGGGGGAGGGTGAATTGAGGGAGGAAGCTGGAAACAGGGGGAGCGACTGCAGCCTATGCAGCGTTAGCCATCTACAGAGGTGAAAAAATCGCGGATTTGTCTGCCTTATCTCGTGAACCGGGTCAAAATATTTGTGAGTCATCAGACAAACGGACTCTGCCTTCTCCGCCTTATTCGACAGGCACCCACTCTCACACACCAATACACACATCCACTGCAGCTTGCTCCCAACTTAAGGGATTGAGTCCAAATGCGTGGCAAAATAAGTTTTGTGATGCGGTGTGGAGGGTATCTTCTCTTGCTCCCACTCTCTGAATGATGTCTTCTATTGGATTTTATGTGAAATACGTCTGAGGTGTTTACGTGGAATGAAATTTATTCTGAGAAAGCTGTAAAGCAAGTGCTGGCAGATGGCCTACTGGCAGACAGATTAAGCCACAATAGTCTAGGCTCGTGCTGGTACCTTCCGCAAGCATGGATGATGCAAGAGCTGGATAGAGCCCACATTTATACATACATATATGTGTATATACTTGCTCAGCACCCTCAGGTCTTCGCCGGTCACTTCCCTCTCCATCACTCCGCTGCCCCGCCTGATATATGCCCTTTCTCTCTGTATCTGTAACTCACATCCACCGTAAGTCAATCCTTCCAGAACATTGCTGCCGTCCGAACCACCCTTTGAGACTTGCATTGCTTGCTCTCTGCTTTATAGTGAGCTTTGTACCATGTCACCGACCATTTTTACATTGTAGAAATGCTCCGTTGCTAAGCAATCTTTTGCCACGCAGCTCAGTTTATTGCTCATCTTCTCTAGTCAACACACATATTTGTATCGATATTTAGTCTTTCTCATGTAAAACTCCCATCTTTTAACTAACTCCAAATAGAATAATCAGATCCTCCACTTGGCCTGGCTTTCAAATTTCCCGGGCATCCATTTTGAGCCATTCTTTGGTTCATTTGGGCCCTTTACTTTATTCTTAGGCGTGCATACATCTACCTGCCTTTAGTCTCCCTTCTGAGCCCACATATCCCAGGTTCGTCACATATTTTTCTTCTTTTTCATGCAGTATTCCTCCACATTATTGTTTGCAAAAATATACTCATATCTCCGGCATGCTTCGAGGGTCCCCGAAATAAACCCTCATTATTATCATTCAATACGCTTAAGTCAGTGGGAAGATTAAAAAAGTATTTGGGCCAGTCAGTGGGATTGCAAAATACTCCTGGTAAAAGACGGTCGATGAGCAAATAAAAATAAGGTGTAAGAACAGATTCACGTCAGTAGTGGAAAATTCCAGAAATTCGGAAACGGGAATTGCGTTCCGAAACCACTTCGGGCCCACCGATTTAGAACTCAAAGCTGAAGAGTTCAATGGCGTGATGACGCCGTCGATAACTACAGCCACGAATTGAACGATGCTTTGGTAGTAGTCTGAAACCCTGGTCTAGTCAAAGAGATGTTTATGTGAACGTGCAGAGCAAAGAGTGCAGCGCAATAAACGATCAAAGAGGACTCCCAGGAAAGCTTGTCATAGGCGGCCGAACCAAGAACAACCTGGTTCGAAATGGTAGGAAAAATCCCACTCCCGGAAGTGAAATGATGATGGCGACTGTCACAAATGGATGCGGCAACAATACAGCAGAGCATTTGGGCTCGGTTTATTCGGGGAAGATTGAAGGCGATTTTTCGTCAAGTCGGCTCCTAAACGGCGCCGAGTTGAATGCCTCATCGCAATCTCTCAGAACTGCTTCCAGTCGTTTAATACACATGCCGCTAAGCGTCCACTGGAAGGTTTTACGGAGTCGATAAAGCATTTTCCAAAGACAGTCACCTCGCTTACGGTCCCTGTTGATTTAGAATCCTGGGGAATAGCTGTCATAGGGCGACCGAGACCAACACCAACTATCGGTTTTTACCCCTCACTACTGAGTCCGCTATCTGGTTTTCTACCGTAGGCTTCGACGCGGGTTTATATCTATCTCCGTATCGGTTTTCTACCAGTTATGAGTCATCGGCCACGAGGAGCTTAGAAAATGGCATGTGTATGATTAGTTCTCCTATATAATTCAGGAAGGGTGGCGGCCTCGGGGCGAAGCCTAGTTAAAAATCCCACTGCTTATCACTGCTAGATCCAATTTTGCATCCTGGACAGGAAGCAACCCGGCTAGTCTCCAGGGCGGGTTTGAGGGGATTTGACTCTGTGTGTATTGCTAGAACCCTTAACTCTTGCAGAGCCGTTTCACAGGCCTCTTCAGAAAGTGTGGGTTTCATGAAAGTTGGTACGTGTGGACTCCGAATATCTAAACCCAAAAATCAGCTTAATTTAGCTAGGCTGCTGACAGATATGATCTTACTAAAGGTTTTTATGGCATTGCAACGAGCCAAGGAGCATTTCGTGAGGTAGAAATCCAAACATCAGTTGGGAAATCATGGGCAAAGCATGAAACAGTCGTGCGTCTGTGTAATATACCTGGGCACATTCTATTGCCTGGGGCCCCGTACCCAGCTCCTCCATTTTGCCTCGCAGCAAGAGGTAGTTCACGAAATCAGAAGCTCTTCGGAAGTTCAAACAGCGGGCCTCAATTCGTTCACTCCCATCTGGCCTGACGGTTGCCCTCTAAGAAAAAGTAGGTTGAACAAGCATAACCTGTGTTCTAACAAACGCGTGGTCTTCTCCGGAGACTACCTTGTTTTTAGCCGAACCTTTCGCCATGCGATCTTTAACCAGTCCATACAGTGTTTTAAAGCGCTGGCAGCAAGCTGATCGGTCGATATTTTTGTGCCCATTTTCCAACCCGAGCTTCTGTATTGGGAGAACTTTGGCCGTCCACCGGTCCTCAGGTAGTTGCGCAACTTCCATCTACCGGATGTAGAACCAAGCAGAACGGCCCGATATTACCTGGACGAGGGGGCGTAAAAAGGCAGCGTGAGTGTCATCTGGACCGGTTGCCCTGTTGAGCCTCTTTGTAGCCTCTTATTTTTTCCCAGAGGAGATGGGGATGGACGGCATCATCGGCAGTCTAAAGGGGGTTCGTGTACAGGGTCTAGTCTCTAGTCTCGCTGATGCATTGTTTCAGGGTGCTCCCGCAGTATCTCAGCCTTGGGACCATTATCAACGCTATGGCCGCCATCCCCGCCTTTGGTACAGCATACAACTACGAGCATAGCTTCTTCCGTCACGCAAAATAACAACAAAGTTTCGAGCACTTTTCGGCATTTCTGGCTAAAGTTATCTCAAGGACTACCTCTGTTGCTTTCGGACCTTGTGACCTTCTGAACAACGGATATCGTTTGTGGCCTCCCTTGTGCTGGTGACGAACTTGGGTCCTGTGCTTATGGCACTGCAACTAGGTCGCAGTGTTGCTCCACAGTGGTGCCCTTTCTTTCCGATGGAGTCTGCAAACTGGAGCTAAATGCCGTGTAGGCAAAGTAGGATTGTTCCCGAATAGGGTGTATTTTTCTTCCATATTTTCTTAGTCAAGGTCCCATAGCATTGCCTGGGCCGCAAAGACTAACCCTTACACATCAGAATTCCTAAATTATCCAAAAGTTCTTTTCATGTACCATATCATTCACCGCCAAGTAGTTACAATGGACCACCCCATGGCCGCCTCCTTCTCGAAGGCCTGAAGCCCTGGGATTCTAGTACCTCTAGCGCGTTCGGCGACTTTTAGGCCCGGTAACCTTGAGGGTTTGGCCCACCCCACCTGGGGGACTGAAGGACATGATGGACGAGTGTCTCCTCCAACTCGAGTCCTGAATGCCTAACAGGGAGGTAGTCTTCGGCTCCTCAAAGGTTTATCGGCAGTCGAGGCCTTTGAGGTCTCCCAGGATCGTGAGTTCACATTCTCCGGCCACAACGTGGTGGGAGTAGGCCGAAATCGCCCGAGCCTCTAGTGGGTTGGCAGGGGATTACATATACGCAAGCAAGCGGTACTTCAGCTTGATTCAATTTAGAATCACAGAAAGCGGTCCGTATACTTGGTGTTCTGGCACTTTCCCCGGCTACGTCCTTGACTGGGTCGGAGGCTTTTATCATGGCATAAACCGTCCTTCGCTCTTCCGCCAACCCTCACGGCCTTTTGTAAACCGTTCGATTTCTTGGCCTGTTGTCCATTCTTCCAACCTCTCTCGGGATCTAGGTTGTGCCTGCCACCCGGAGAATTCAATTCTCACCATCTCTTCCATCCATCACGTCAGCTCAGTATGTACAGTAGCCTGAAAAGAAGGGGACGAAAACTGTTGGCCCAGCTTTTGGCCAAGTTCCGTTGACTACTGAGCAACCAGCGATGGTAGCCTCCACCGCCACTTCGGGCCAATCGTTTTCAACGCCGCAGCATTGACGTGAACTACAGCTGGGTTTTCCAGTTTTCCTCAGGCAGTATTTGAGCTGGTAGGGGTGCACTAGGAAGCCAGTTCCAGGAGCAGGCTTGGAATTTTGGCGAAGAGAAAAAATCATTAGTTTTGGTCCTGTCTGACCTAACTGGTATCCAAGGCTTCTTTGGTGGTCCAAGGCTTCGTTAAAGGAGGGAGCTACTGACTTCAGCTGATTAAAAGTCCCCCAGAAATTTATCACACGTCCATTTGTAATGAAGCCACTGAGATGCAAACATCGTTCACCACGCGCCGCACATCATAGGGTGTATTTGATAGTGCTTTTTTGCGGTGGCTATTTTGGCTGCCCATATACCTGGCTTGGCCATCTGTTCCGCCGTGGCACTTACGTTTGAACTCGCTCCCTGACATGCTTGGTTCTCGCTAGTAAAACGTTTTGGCAGCACCACTGACGTCTGTGTACATTTTAAGCTTGAAATATATTACTCTAGCACTGCGTGATTATTGGATCAGTCTCATTCTGATTTAGGACCCGCTCATCTGGTGCTCCTTATTATGGTTGCGGATAATGGATTACGGGTACTGCGAACGCCTGAGGAAGGAGTTTGGTATTTTTCAGCGCTAATGCGAAGTAGGTGGCTTTTCTCAAAGTCGGCTTTTGCTTCTTCCATCAGACGGTCGAGCTTTCTTGCCTCAATGCAAGAGTTCCCCGGTTGGCGGTCTAACCCAACTCGGCGGGAGCCGAAAACCGAACTCGCCTCCTAGGGTTTGTGAACTCTATGAGCAACGACCTAGGGTGTGACTGAGTGCCAACTGTACAATTCCACTTATCTGCCCGATAACCGCTCTCAATAGAAGGCCCAATATAATTAAAAATCTGACACGGGATTTCGGAAACCTCTTTCCCCAAACCAGTATCCGGAAGAAGGGCCAAGGATATCCTTAGCTGAAACATTACGGATCCCATCCAAATCATTCTTCTTATTCCGCGGTAACTTGGCAAGTGCGAGTACCACTATGTCAAACACGTCCGTTACTGCATTCAAGGCTGCTTTTTTTGTGCCACATTTTGCCAAGCTTGGGATTACGGTGGACTTGGGTTCCTAGACGAATCGGTTGACTTTGCACAGAATGCCGCTGCACCATATAAAAGAGCCCTCGGGCCAAGTGGTAATCGGGGTCAATTATCGAATAGAACCAATGAGACAGTTATAGCTGCTGTCACGGAGGCTTGGCTGAAGAAGGAGCAAATGAAATGCGAACCTCTGACAGAAATTTAATTAAAACACATACCAATCGTGCAGTTTAGACCGATCATAGCAATGTCCATGGCAACTACACGAAAAGGACACTTATAGGTATTGGATTGTTCATCGGCGAGAAACAATCCACATGACACAGGCATCTGTGACGGGCAACAAGTAATGCCTTTAAACGAGATGGATGTAGGTTGGAGCTGTATGGGAGTGAGTTTCTGAAAGCCCGCTGATGAATAAACGAATGAACACTGCCTGTGTCCATGACGAATGGGCGTCGAAAAGAATGCTCACCAACAATTATTGGGTAATGTGCCGAGAGTCATCTGACCTAGCAACAGACGAGTCCAGAGATTGGAAATCTGAAGGTAAATGACAATATTTGGACGGGCGAACAGTGAAGCATCCCTTTTAACTCCTACATACGGACTTAGTATGGCCTGCCTTATCACAGTTGTGACACTCCGCATTACGAAACCTACGGGTCAACGGAGAACGTTTCTGACCACAGGAATTGCACGTATTCCGCTGTTTGCTCGGTTGAACTGGTTGTGAGGGAGAATCTTGGCTCAATCGATTGCCTGGAGGAGTTTACTTCACTTGTTTCGATGGCGGGTTAGAAGGGGACTTCGGATTTTGTGCGTTGAATGAGGCCAGAGTCTCGCTGTTAACAGCACCACATACGCCTTGATGTTGCCCATGAGGACGTTTGGCAGACTGGACAGTGCATCCGTGAAGAAGGAGAAGTCTTTGCTGCAACGCTAGACAGCGGATGCCGGCAATTAAGCTGTCCCGTACCTGCACCTCGAGCTGTGCTAGGGATTGCAAGGCAAAATCTCGTATTGATTGATTGGTACCTCGCATCAACGAGTGGAATTTCGCTCTTTTGGCAGCTTCGGAATTCACCGGTTGAAAATCCGAACGTAGTAAGCGCCCCGACTCGAACTAATTGCACTGAGGGAATGACAGCACCGGTTGAACCGGAACTCAATTCAAAATTGTCCTTTGCGCAGTTGTTGTGTACAAGCGTTGGAGGGTGTAGTAAGACAAAACAAATGCATATCAATAACGGTCACCACACGTAGCTATTTCTAATCGACTTTGCTTCGAACTGTGTCGGAGTTGGTCGCCACGTGTCGCTGGAACGTTCAAATTACTGGACTTACAGCACTCGATAGCTTTGACAACCACCAAGAAATGAAACTACGCCACAACTCGCCAAATCGTCCCGAAGCAAAGGACAGTACCCTGCGGGTGAGCCAATCCCTTTTGCCCGTGGGTATTGGTCGTGCTTCTTGCTCTGGCTTTATTATATCAGGTTTTTCTGGGGTTAGTTTGTTTTCCCACAGAATTACGGCTAGCCTGTTGCCAGCCAAACTGAAGGAAAGGCAGTTTGTGGAACAGTTAGAACTGGATAGGCTACGTAAACTGCTGGCGGTGAGGAATGAGACCGAAATGACGAAACTGCGTTCGGGACTCGCCGAGGAAGAATAAAGCCCGGTCAGTAGAGGTAAGGCTTAAGGTGAAGTAATGGGCACTGAGCATCTATCTCGTTAGCTGGGTGGTTGCCGTGTATAGAACGATGCTTCAAGAACAGCACCCGTGGGCCCAATAGCAGACTCTGCGGCAGATTGTCGATTGGATTTGCCTAAGGTGGAACTGGAATCATTTTCAGGCTGTTGGCCTTAATACGGAGGGTTTATGAAACAGCTTGAATGGTTTGAATTATTACAAACGCTTGATTGACTGGACTTCACAGACTCACAGGGGAAGTGTTGAGGCCGCTCAGCTCTTGGAGACATGATCTGATACAACACCAGTGACTCATTAGTTCATGCAACGACATGGCTTGGAGAGCGAATTCACGGCACTAATGATCTGTATCGTTGGAGGTACGCGCGCAACTCAGCCGGGCAAAATCGAGCTACAACTGTGGTCACTGGTAGGTAACGAAATGGTCTGTGCGCCGCAGGCTTTCTCCATTGCTGGCCTACCGAAGAGACCCACAGAAGTCATCAGAGCTATGGTGGACGAGTGGCCCCAACTGCAAGGTAAACTACTTGAGAGAGAGAGAGAGACAGGCGCACAAGTTGGCACGTTGACTGGCCGTGATGTGACCAGGGCCCACTGGGCTCCAGACCAAAGGTTCGGAAAACGCAGAGCTATACACTAGTCGCATCATACTCGGATGGACACCATGCGGAACGCTTACTGCTGATACCCAAGAAGCCTCCGTGGACTTTCTAGGTTAAACTGAAAATGACTTCGAGATTAGCCCCTACGAGCCTCACGAATGCTGCTGACTTTCGGGCATGTCTGAGGAAGGTGAGAAGCCTTCACCAGGGACTACAACAATCTTGTCAAAAGCAAACGGTGCGATGCAGTATACCAATGGACAGTTTGGAGTGCCAATCTCACGTGGCGGTCTGAAATGAGCTGTCCATCAAACAATCGACGGCTGGCTCTAAAAAGATTGGCGTAAGTAGAGAGGCGTTTCGACCGAGATCCACAGCCGGAACGGGGATATTTAGAACATATGCATCTCAACCTCGACATTGGAAAGGCAGTGAGAGCAATTCATGGATACTTCATTGGAATAACATGACACATACCACATCAACCCTTGATAAACACCAAGAAACTCGGAGACGTGTCAGCAGTGTAAGTACCTGTACATTTCCGACTTTTCCCATGATTTTCAACGTTCCTTGGTGCGACACTCCTTTGTTGTTCCGACGTTTTATTGTAAAACACACACATCTTTTGGTCGTCATTACCGCGCAATACAAAAAGGCTGTAAATAAACCTTTCATTCTGGCACGGTCTCATCTTCTGGTTTGGAGTGTCTTGGAATTATATCGGTCGGAACCAACTGTGAGGAACGAAACATTTTAGAAGCTTCAACGGCGTCTATTGGCACTTCGCCCAATACCATCCTGTTCTGTTCAATGGATGGCTGTTAGACCGAACTGAACTGAAGACATCGGCGGATATTGGCTATTCGACGCTCATTTGCTGTTCACAAGAACACCGAACAACTGTGGGTTTGAGTCACACCTTTTGTTTCATTTTAATTCCCAATGTACATACCATTTTGGCCTTTTTATCAACGCACGCTCCTCCGCCCATCTTAGTTTGCTAGTGTCGTCCTACATATTGTTGCCAACAATTTAGTGTACCATATAGACAGGGTAGTACTCTACAAAATCGGTGAGCCCTAGTTGTTTTCCCATCCTTTGACACTGGCTCCATCCTTTTGGTCCAAGTTCCACACGATTCATCATGTCTGACAGCGAATCTATTGACATTCACGCGGTTGCTCTCAGACTGCTCGTTTTTGCCCCGACCAACCCTCGAGTGTGGTTTCGACAAATAAAAGCCGTATTTACCACTCGACGTATAACCAGCGAGCGCGTGGAATACACTCTATTTTTGTCCAAGCGCTTCCTTTGACATCGCCGTTGACGTGGAAGATCCCCTCGATCTCATTCCACCAGAAGCTCTTTACACGAAGCTTAAGAAAGCAGTCATTCAGCGTACCGGAAAATCAGCCGGAAAATGCTCCGTGAACTGTTCACGTCGGTAGAGCTCGGAGGCCAAACTCCGTCCCAGCCTATGCGCCACATGCGGTCGCTACTGGCTGGACGTCAAATGGACGACGCCATTTTCATGGAGATGTGGGTTGATAAAAATCCTCTCCCGATGCAGTAGGTCCTGTCAATGCTGGAGCTCACTACTCCTCTTGACAAAGTTGCACAGCACGCCGACAGAATAATGGAATGCTACCCGGCTGCTGGACCTTGTGTTCACATGACATCACCCGCCGTAACCACTCCGACACACGAATCCCCTATGACATTACCAGTTCCTGCCCCAGATGGCCGTGGCGACGGTTCTCGCAGTCCTGACTCCCCATCACATCACTTTCACATCGATAAGGACATTACGGACCTAAAAGAAACCGTTCTCATGTTGTGCAGTCAGGTCGGTGCAATGTGCAGCGCATTAATTACTCATCGACCCGTGTCCGCCGATGTACCTCGTCGACCTAGATCACGGTCCAGAAACCGCCGGTTACAGGCCTGGTGTTGGTACCACCGCACATTCTGCTCCCAGGCATGCCGCTGTGATCCTCCATGTTCATTCCGCACTTTCACCCCACAGCCAAACGACCAGGCCAGCCAGTAACGGCGACGACTACGGCTGGCCCTCCACATGAAAGTCGCCTATTTTATATCGTTGACCGATCCAGTGGTCTTCGATTCCTCATTGATACCGGCGCCGAGATCAGTGTAATCCCCCCACCCAAACATCATAGCCTCAAACCATCCCACTTCACACTGCAAGCAGCAAACACAACAACTATTGCGACAGTCGACCAACGGTCCATCTCTCTTGATTTAGGCCTCCGACGATCTTTTCAATGGGTTTTCATCCAGGCGGATGTTCAGACTCCCATTATTGGCCCGGATTTCCTCTCACATTTTGGCCTAACTGTGGACCTCAAAAATTGCAAGCTGGTAGACACCACAACCAAGCTTTGTGCAGTCGGCATTGCTAAGTGCACCAACTCCCTGGATATTCGGCTGGCGATCCAGCAATCGCCGTTTGTTGACATTTTGAAGGAGTTTCCATCCCTTACTAAACCGTGTCAGTTCACCGACCCAGTCTCTCATGCTATGCATCACCACATCGCCACAAATGGCCAACCTGTCCACTTTCAACCACGACGACTCAACGCCGACAAACTCCGTATCGCACGCCTTGAATTGGAACGTATGACGAGTCTTGGCATCATTCGACCGTCTTCAAGCTCATGGGCCTCGCCTTTGCACATGGTTCCAAAACCATCTGGTGATTGGAGACCCTGTGGAGACTACCGTGCTCTCAACAACGTCACCGTCCGCGACAGGTACCCGGTCCCACACATTCATGATTTTGCACAAAACCTCTCTGGGAAAACAATCTTTTCCAAGGTTGACCTCGTAAAGGCATATCACCAAATCCCCGTGGCCGAAGAAGACATTCCCAAGACAGCCATCACCACGTCTTTTGGCCTGTTCGAGTTCATTCGCATGCCATTTGGATTGATAAGCGCTGCTCAGACGTTCCAACGACTCGTCGATGAAGTGCTTCGAGGTTTACCCTTTGCGTTTGGCTACATCGACGACATCTTAATTGCCAGCGCCTCTCCATCAGAGCATGCCATTCATCTGCATCAACTCTTACAGCGGTCCCAACAATACGGACTTCAACTGAACCTTAGTAAGTGCGTGTTCGGCGTCTCGTCCCTCGACTTTCTCGGGCACCACATCGATCAAAAAGGTTTGACACCCCTCATAGATGAGGTGCGCAGCATCCTCTTATTTCCTGCACTTCAAACAATCACAAAGTTACGACGTTTCTTGGGAATTTTTAACTACTACCGTCGCTTCATTCCCCATTGTGCGGCCATCGTTTCACCTTTAACCGATCTTTTCAAATCCGAAGTCAAGACGATCGATTTCACTCCCGAGGCCGAGACAGCTTTCGCAGAAGCCAAAAAAGCTCTCGCAGATGCCACCATGCTGCACCATCCACATTCGGATCAAAATACTGAGTTAATCCTAACGACTGAAGCATCAAATACTGCAGTCGGTGCAGTGCTTCACCAAATAGTGGACAACCAATTAGAGCCCTTAGCGTTCTTCTGGCAAAAACTCCAGGCGGCACAGACAAAATACAGCACGTTTTCTCGTGAACTCCTGGCCACTTACTTGTCCATCCGTCATTTCCGTCACCTTTTGGAAGGACGACAATTTCGTGTGCACACTGACAACAAACCCCTGACACACGCACTTCATGCCAAGCCTGACAGACATTCACCCAGAGACATCCGCTATTTGGATTATATTTCTCAGTTCACAACAGACATCCGCTACGTGCGTAGAGTTGATAATGTTGTGGCTGATGCTTTATCAAGAACTGACATCGACACGATGCAGACAAAATTCGATCTTACGGAAATGGCAAACCTCCAGCGTGATGATCCATCTTTGCTCGAACTGCGCACATCCTCCACACTCCATCTGAAGGATTCTCCCCTACCTTCTGCCGATGGCACAGTCCCATGTGACTGGTCTGCAGGTAACCCTCGTCCTGTCGTTCCGACTTCCTACAGGAAGATCGTTTTCGATCATTTTCACTCTCGTTCCCATCCTGGTATTCGTGCATCTCGCAAACTCATTTCTGCCAGATTTGTTTGGCCCAATATGAATTCCGACATTGCATTATGGTCTAAACAGTGTTTCCAATGTCAGAAAAACAAAGTCCACTGCCACAATTTTTCTCCTCCCAGTACATTCAACCTTCCCCACGTCCGTTTCACACATATTCACGTCGATCTTGTCGGTCCACTACCACTATCAAATGGACATGCCCACTTATTAACCGTTGTTGATCGTTTCACACGCTGACCGGTGGCAGTACTCACTTCCGACACCTAGACACAAAATATTGCGAAAGTACTACTACTGGATTACTACATTTGGTGTACCGTCCACCCTCACCACAGATCGTGGCAGCCAATTCCAGTCGACTTTGTTTCGTGAGTTCACTAAACTGCTTAGCTGTAAACCCTTCACAACAACTGCATACCATCCTTCGTCCAATGGCATGGTAGAGCGTCTACACCGTCAACTCAAAGCAGCACTGATATCACAGCCAAACCTCAATAACTGGACCGACAACCTGCCACTAGTTCTCTTGGGTATCCGGTCATCAGTCAAAGACGACCTCCACAGCAAGTCGGCTGAACTCGTTTTCGGTACCACCATATGCCTTCCGGGTGAGTATGTTCAACCCAGCACCGATGCCAGTCCTAACCTATCTCAGTTTGTCCAACAACTCAAAGACCGTATGTCATATCCACATCCAAAACCTACTCGCTCGTTATCCACACACGTTTTTGTACATAATAATCTATATACGTCACCTTTCGTTTTTATTCGTAACGATGCTGTTTAAAAACCACTCACACCACAGTATGACGGTCCATTTAAAGTACTCAGTCGAACAGACAAATATTTCGTGGTTCAAAAAGCCGATAAGCCAAACACAATTTCTATGGACAGATTGAAACCCACGTATTTTGATACACCTACATCACCAGCAACAACGACACCATCACCATCCACAGACACATCAATCACAATTCCTGTTGAGGATCCGCCGCCTATCATCACAACCGACACTACACCACACCCGCCAGCACCACCACAGCAACAACCTTCCCTGGTAACCCGCCGTTCCGGCAGATACGTTCGACATCCGTCCAGATTTCAAGACTGTTGGTTGCAGTTTTATTTTGCAAACCGTTTCCCCTTTCTATTTTTCTATCGAGCGTTTATTTTGTACAACAAACGCTCTGGCGGGGGAGTTGTGTAGGTACCTGTACATTTCCGAATTTTTCCATGATTTTCAACGTTCCTTGGTGCGACACTCCTTTGTTGTTCCGATGTTTTAATGTAAAACACACACATCTTTTTGTCGTCATCACCACGCAATACAAAAAGGCTGTAAATAAACCTTTCATTCTGGCACGGTCTCATCTTCTGGTTTGGAGTGTCTTGGAATTATATCGGTCGGAACCAACTGTGAGGAACGAAACATTTTAGAAGCTTCAACGGCGTCTATTGGCACTTCGCCCAATACCATCCTGTTCTGTTCAACGGATGGCTGTTAGACCGAACTGAACTGAAGACATTGGCGGATATTGGCTATTCGACGCTCATTTGCTGATCACAAGAACACCGAACAACTGTGGGTTTGAGTCACACCTTTTGTTTCATTTTAATTCCTAATGTACATACCATTTTGGCCTTTTTATCACCGCACGCTCCTCCGCCCATCTTAGTTTGCTAGTGTCGTCCTAGATATTGTTGCCAACAATTTAGTGTACCATATAGACAGAGTAGTTCGCAACAGCAGTCTCCAACTGTGCTGCGAAACGCCGCGTAGTTTCTTTGAAAGGCCCCATGATTGCATTCTGCAAGGCCCCGATCCCACTATCCCTTCTATTAGATTATTGAGCAGTTGTACAATGGGCAGGATAGCCGTATCTGTAGACACACGAGAAACGTTCTTCCAGGTTAATGTCCCTGTTCAACATAGAGGTGCAATCCGTCTACCGCGGTGGTCGAGTGACAATGCCAACCAACGACCCAACGAATATTGTTTGACGACGCACCCGTTTGAGGCAGTTTCTTCACCATTGTGAGCAAAATTTACTCCGACAGAAACAACTGGACAATACGGATTTTCAGCTCATCTGACAGTGCAGTCCAAAGTGATTGAAAACGGTTTTAGCGGCACCTTTCATGAGTCTTTCGAAGATGCGTAGTTGGCAATACTAAGAGTGGTTAAGCCAAAGATGATTCCGAAACAGGGTGATTTTCATCTAACAAAATGAATGTCAAACTTAAGCAGATACTGAAATCCATATCCAGGAAATAAGAAGCCGTTGGCGCCGGAGAATTCCAAAGGAACGTTTCACTTATTGAACCAGATCCGTAAATTTCCCGAAAGAACCTGACACATCGCAGAAATAGACCTTGCCGAGAAATCCATTTGAAATGTGAAAACCAACGGGTCATGAAACGCAATTTGTAACTGACCGACGGAGTGGCAGCGTATGGCACCTGGATAGAACTGCATGACCGGCGGCGCGGCAAACTACCTTTCACCAAAGCAAAAGCTAATCAGTTGAAGTCAGTGTTCAATAATAGGCCCATAATAATTGTGTTGAAATTTACTCTTCAGGTAGTGACAGTTTTGAAAGGGTACTTTGCCACAATCGGATGTAGTCTTGCATATTGGGCAGACCCTGCAGATGTGTAACGTTGAATGAAATGGAAAAAATCAAGAGTACATTGGTGGTATCGGAATGGCATGTCTGCTTGAGGGGACAACATTGAGAGTGACGTTGACACAGACACATGCTGAGGGAAGATTGTCCTGATCTATCCGTACCGACTGAAACTGCACTGATCTCATTCATTTCCATCGACTTGATCTCTGTACACCACGTTCGAAGTACCGTTATATCTAACCTTCGACACGATTTGCAAAAGTAACAATTTAGAAGTTTGTTGTAATTCCAGACGAGTCCATGGTTTGGAGTTGATTTGTAAGAAGGTCGGCACAGGGGAAAATCATTTATTGATCGTTTTTCAAAGGACTTTTGCCCTCAAAGCTTTCCTGGTTGCATTAGTATCAAATCAATGTTCACGTTTCTGTATGTCTCATTAAGCATCCATTATTGCAGCGATTCTTCCACTATAAACTGAACTCTCCAACATTCAAACATCCCATAATCATTTCCATGCCCCATCGGAATTTCAAGTTTCTACCTTAATCATTTCACTCCCGTGATGAAGCCTCTTATTCGACCTATTCTTAAAATCTGTCCGATTATCCCAACTATACGCCAAAGTATGCCTCTGCATATTGATGGGAAACCCCATATGATTGACGGACCAAACTTAGCGACGGTGTGCCTTGGGGAAGGGACTTTATGAAACCGTGCCTACATAAACGAGTAGCGAACGTATATGTGAGCTACGCGGAAGGACTGTAGGCACTGACATTAGGGCTAAGTAAGTGAGGCCCAAATCTTGCGGGTCTCCCAGACCTCAGACGTCGTCGACCACGGAAGAATTCCGGTAGAGTGTTCAAATCAATCTTGTTTGGCTTTGGGTCCGTTAATTTGGCTACGCATCACTCAAATTCAGAATAAAGACTTACAATCATCAAAGGTGTCGTTGTAGGGAGCGCCATTTCCCTCAACCCTGTTCCACGGTCACAGCCAATTAGGGTAACAAAGGCTTCCTGCTATGGCCGCGACTGAAGCTATTGGTCACGGTATTCGCCTGCTGTAAGTCACCAGTCATAGTTCAGAGACAGGCTTCATGGTAGAAATAGGTGCTGAAGTTAGCGTGCACCTTTGGGCCAAACTTTAAATAGATGTCCCTTCTCTTACTTACGTGCTGCTAATGGTACCCACGCGCAGACTTATTGGAAAATTTCGAAAACGTCCGATTTTGGTCTTCGTTGAGCTCCTGGTTGGGTTTTCTTGATTTCAGAGGTTCAAAACGCTACACTTGTTAGTGATTTCCCGCATTACTTCGACATCTTGGGTGGTTCTCGCCCAAAACGTCTCGCGGATTCGGTCACCAATTTACCTGTGAATGGGATTTAGGCTAATTCTAACCCAACCAGTCGTGTTCTGCTTAAAACGGCCGATTCGCATTTGTTCCATGACGTACTGGATGCCTGCCCAAAGGTGCTTCATCGACTGTTCGTACTATCTGACCTAATCAGCTCTGTGGGTCATCACACCGCACATCGGGCCCTCCAGTTTTTCTGGGGCACGCCAGCTTGCACCCGACAAACCTAAAGTCACGCGAGCCGAGTTCGAGCACATACTTGAATTAGGTACCATCTGTGCGCCAAATAACCCTTGGGCTTCACTACTCTACTCGGTCCATAAATGTCTCAAAATGGGCGACCATGTGGAGATTATAGAGCCCCCAATAATGCTACCGTTCCAGATAGGTGTTCCATCTCGCGTATTCATGACGTCACGGCGAACCTCAAAAGAGTTCGTGTGTTTTTGAGAGACGATCTTGCACGCGCCTATCACCATATTCCTGTTGTGAAACGGGACATACCTAATGCAGCGGTAACAACACCTTTTGGTCCCTTCGAACTTCTGCGCATGCCAGTTGCTTTGCGTAACGCTGCACAAGCCTCCCAGCGTCTTGTGGACCAGGTCACCGGAAGTTCAGATCTTGTTTCCGCCTACAAGGCAACTTGATGGTACTCAGCAAACTCAAAGCTGTACATAAAAACACTTACGTCAGTTGTTCGGGCGTTTGACCGCGTGTGGTATAACATCGATGAGGAGGAGAGTATCTTTGGCCAAACTCCAGTTGAGATTTCAAGCCACATGATTGACAAAAGTTGTATTCGCTCCTCGGACGAAAAAGTACAGGTCGTTTGTGACGTTTCGTTACCCGCTTCACTAGCCGCCTATCGTCGGTTTAACGGGACGGTGAGTTATTATCGGCGTTTCACCCCAAACTGTGCTCAATTATTGCAACCTTTAACATATTTGCCTCTAGGTACCATCGATGGTCCCGTAGAATTGCCCGAGGAAGACAGAGCTGCCTTCAATGCAGTTAAAGACGTATTGACTTCTGCTGATTTACTCTTTTGTTTCGACGCTGAAGCACACTTGAGCATAGCCATCAATGCCCCCGACAAGTCGGCAGGCGGCGTGCTTCAGCAGTGGTTTGCATCACAATGTAAATCACCAGCTTTTTTTACTCATCTTCCGCTGGCGGAAACCAGGCATTCTACATTTAGTCGGGAACCACTTGCTGTTAACAGTACCGTCAGATACTTCTGACGCATCCAAGAGAGCGAACAATTCACCATCTTTACCGGGTATAAACCGCCAACGTGAGCTTTTCACACCCAAATCGGTGAACACCCACCACGTGGGTTGCGCCAATCGGACTTCATTGCACAGTTTTCCAAAGCTGCTCGTAAAATACCTGACACCGACAAGCTTGTGGCTGATGCACCCTCTCTTGAGTTGGCACTGTAATTCATGATGATCGAAATCGAACATCGCGTAGCCAATTCAAACGAATCCCAAAACCAGAACAAGATTAATCCGTAGTCTCTACGGTACTAAATTCAGATTCACAAGAGGTGCAAATATGTACAAACCTCAAGTATGCAGCCACATAGGCTGAAAAATAAAACCCAAAGGTTCAAAGATCCGTGGCTCAAGCACGACAGTCAGAAGTGGTACAAGGCCGAATTCAAATGTCTCACATGGATAAACAAACGTCAAAAAGTGTGCTGTATGGACGAGCCTTTCAAAGTATTGTCAAACACAGTCGAATTTACAAAGCACGTAGAACATTTAGAAGGACTTCCAGTATACGTTCCTTACACCCATTGCCAATATATAGGAGGAAACCGTTACATCCGCTTTCATCGAAAGTTAGTTTTCATTGTGCGACTACTCTCCGACGGTAACGGCTGATCGCGGCGCACAGTTTGATTCACTTTTTGAGATACACTGTGTATCTCAGGCTGTCACCGTTATCGTACGGTGGCGTATCACCCAGCAGCCAGTTTTGTTCAGCGTTTTCATCGAAAGCTCAAAGCTTCGCTCACCATCTCTGATGGCTCCAAATGAGTGCAGGCTCTTCAGGTCGTTTCGCTTATAAACCTGATATAACCTAGTTGGCCGCAGATTTAGCTTTTCGTCAAACTCTTTGGTTATCCGAGGATAATTTTGATATGGGTCGCACGAGTGACGACGGTTGTGCTGTACATGCTAAACTGTTGGCCGCACGAACGCTCAGCTTTCAAATGGGCTCACCGCACCGGCAGATACGATTGGCCTTTCTCTTGCCAGAACTGTCCACATGCATATATGCCACCTTTTATTTCGGTGCGATCGAGGCGAATTCAATCACCATACCTATTTCGATTGAAAGCCTCTTCGCGAAGACCCATATAAATGGAGGAGGCCAGATCCATGGATTCAGTGTGCCTGAGTCATTTGGGAGCTATTGTGAAGTTGTAGCCTACGGGCGCTTACCAGACCACAAAATATAATTCTGATGTGCACGCAGGATGACTTGCTCGTGTGGCGCTACATCACGGCAAGTTCAGTTCATTTCAGTTGGCACAGGACTGACGTGGTCAGGATCGATAGCGCGTTCGGATCTTTGTATTGCCGGCCAACTTCCCCAGATCCCAAAATAGTGCATTGAGTGTATTGTATGGGGGGCAGGATTTACGAGAGAGTATCAACCTCAGCAGACACTCTTACTGACGGAAGTACCGGAACTCATTAGCCTACCCACGTCGCCAATGAAGCTATCTCTGGGAACGCTACTTTCCAGCCTGAATCTAAAGCACTCTTGAAGGCTGGCGCGCTGCTGCAACAGACAGCATCCCTGATTGTACAACCCACAGAACTACAGGCCCATTTGTGAAACACTAAGCTCTTACGTCTGGTCTTGATAGTGCTCCTTGAACCCTAGGACTGTGTCAATTGATGCCGTACTCAGGAGTAGGAACAAACAAGTCTCCCATGTCTATTCCTGATAGACCCTTTGCAATCTTGAGCCGTTCCGTTAAGACACACCGGCCTCTATGGCATGTTACGAAGTGGATTAGGAACATATGTGCCCTGAGAGCCAATTGGTTTGTCAAACAGTACCTTTTTCCGATAAACTCTTGTTGCACAAGAGCCAGTAGTTCATTATTGACTAAAAGAAGGAAAAATTCTTTTTTGATCATGCGCTCCAATCACTCACACCACACTAATTTCAGGCAGACCGGCCCATGATTATTCGCCTTCTGCCCGGATCCTGTCTTATGTATTGCCGGAATAGCGGACTTACGTCAGCCCTTTGGCATACCTTCTCCTACTGTGGTGGTTCGTGCCGCCGAGTGACTGACCCTAATAAAATATCGGATTTGTACCATTTGGTTCGGCTGCCTACACCTAAATTTAATTAGTTCAGAGAATCAATATATATCAAACCATTCTAAGTCTGCTACTTCTGTCAGCACAGACCCTCCAGGTCGTTTTGCTTATAAACCTGGTATTACCTAGTCAACCGCAAAATGAGCTTTTCGTCAAACTTTTCCGTTGCTCCGGGGATATGTTTGCTAATCAGTTTCTAACACGCCTCTTCATTCCTTGTCCTAACCCTCTTTCTGCCACCTAATTTCCCTCCCCCCTTCAGTCCGCTTACGGCTGTAAGCACCTTATCGAAGCATTTCCTGTACTTGAGAACGCCTGAGGGCGTGCCGTACTTTGAAAAACCCAGTTCGAAGCCTCGGACCTGCTACACTCTCCCGATGGTGGACCAACTCCGGAGGCAGATTGATTTTCTGGTAGGACAAGACAAACGCAACGCAGATCCGGAAGCCTAACCCGAAGAGGTCCATTCCTGCGCCCATTGACGCAAAAAACTGGACTGATTTATCCGGCTTGATAATGGAGTCCCGTGACACGACCTGACACTGACTGCATCGAAACTGGAAGGCCACACGTATTAGACAAGTCGACCGCAATGTGGTGTCCATCAAAATGGACACTATTTTCGACTTCTCTTGTGGAGAGTGGGGACCTCTTGACCTTTGGGCGTAAGTTTCAGGTGCATATTCAGCTCAAGCCTTAATAAAAGCAGCCATAAAACATATGTAGGTCCTGAAACCGGAACCAAGGTAAAAGTACCTGAAGAAACTCGCCTAAAACGTGGAGTCAGATCCAAGAAGGTTTCTCGCTATGCGCGATCCAAAGAAAAACTCGCACGAATTTAGGCACTTGGGAAATGCCCAGGATGGGAACACCACCTGTATTATTTGAGAGCTTGCTTTGTCAGATCCAGTGGCTCAAAAAAGGAATCCGGGGTCTGGAGCACACCAGAGCTTCTGAGGCTCACTGAGTGAACGTGAGGCCCAGGTGTACCGGGAGCCTAAGTCGAAGTGTAAGCGAAAGCAGCCGAACCAAATGGTGCAAATCCGATATTTTATTAGGGTCAGTCACTCAGCGGCACGAACCACCACAGTAGGAGAAGGTATGCCAAAGGGCTGACGTAAGTCCGCTATTCCGGCAATACATAAGACAGGATCCGGGCAGAAGGCGAATAATCATGGGCCGGTCTGCCTGAAATTAGTGTGGTGTGAGTGATTGGAGCGCATGATCAAAAAAGAATTTTTCCTTCTTTTAGTCAATAATGAACTACTGGCTCTTGTGCAACAAGAGTTTATCGGAAAAAGGTACTGTTTGACAAACCAATTGGCTCTCAGGGCACATATGTTCCTAATCCACTTCGTAACATGCCATAGAGGCCGGTGTGTCTTAACGGAACGGCTCAAGATTGCAAAGGGTCTATCAGGAATAGACATGGGAGACTTGTTTGTTCCTACTCCTGAGTACGGCATCAATTGACACAGTCCTAGGGTTCAAGGAGCACTATCAAGACCAGACGTAAGAGCTTAGTGTTTCACAAATGGGCCTGTAGTTCTGTGGGTTGTACAATCAGGGATGCTGTCTGTTGCAGCAGCGCGCCAGCCTTCAAGAGTGCTTTAGATTCAGGCTGGAAAGTAGCGTTCCCAGAGATAGCTTCATTGGCGACGTGGGTAGGCTAATGAGTTCCGGTACTTCCGTCAGTAAGAGTGTCTGCTGAGGTTGATACTCTCTCGTAAATCCTGCCCCCCATACAATACACTCAATGCACTATTTTGGGATCTGGGGAAGTTGGCCGGCAATACAAAGATCCGAACGCGCTATCGATCCTGACCACGTCAGTCCTGTGCCAACTGAAATGAACTGAACTTGCCGTGATGTAGCGCCACACGAGCAAGTCATCCTGCGTGCACATCAGAATTATATTTTGTGGTCTGGTAAGCGCCCGTAGGCTACAACTTCACAATAGCTCCCAAATGACTCAGGCACACTGAATCCATGGATCTGGCCTCCTCCATTTATATGGGTCTTCGCGAAGAGGCTTTCAATCGAAATAGGTATGGTGATTGAATTCGCCTCGATCGCACCGAAATAAAAGGTGGCATATATGCATGTGGACAGTTCTGGCAAGAGAAAGGCCAATCGTATCTGCCGGTGCGGTGAGCCCATTTGAAAGCTGAGCGTTCGTGCGGCCAACAGTTTAGCATGTACAGCACAACCGTCGTCACTCGTGCGACCCATATCAAAATTATCCTCGGATAACCAAAGAGTTTGACGAAAAGCTAAATCTGCGGCCAACTAGGTTATATCAGGTTTATAAGCGAAACGACCTGAAGAGCCTGCACTTATTTGGAGCCATCAGAGATGGTGAGCGAAGCTTTGAGCTTTCGATGAAAACGCTGAACAAAACTGGCTGCTGGGTGATACGCCACCGTACGATAACGGTGACAGCCTGAGATACACAGTGTATCTCAAAAAGTGAATCAAACTGTGCGCCGCGATCAGCCGTTACCGTCGGAGAGTAGTCGCACAATGAAAACTAACTTTCGATGAAAGCGGATGTAACGGTTTCCTCCTATATATTGGCAATGGGTGTAAGGAACGTATACTGGAAGTCCTTCTAAATGTTCTACGTGCTTTGTAAATTCGACTGTGTTTGACAATACTTTGAAAGGCTCGTCCATACAGCACACTTTTTGACGTTTGTTTATCCATGTGAGACATTTGAATTCGGCCTTGTACCACTTCTGACTGTCGTGCTTGAGCCACGGATCTTTGAACCTTTGGGTTTTATTTTTCAGCCTATGTGGCTGCATACTTGAGGTTTGTACATATTTGCACCTCTTGTGAATCTGAATTTAGTACCGTAGAGACTACGGATTAATCTTGTTCTGGTTTTGGGATTCGTTTGAATTGGCTACGCGATGTTCGATTTCGATCATCATGACTTACAGTGCCAACTCAAGAGAGGGTGCATCAGCCACAAGCTTGTCGGTGTCAGGTATTTTACGAGCAGCTTTGGAAAACTGTGCAATGAAGTCCGATTGGCGCAACCCACGTGGTGGGTGTTCACCGATTTGGGTGTGAAAAGCTCACGTTGGCGGTTTATACCCGGTAAAGATGGTGAATTGTTCGCTCTCTTGGATGCGTCAGAAGTATCTGACGGTACTGTTAACAGCAAGTGGTTCCCGACTAAATGTAGAATGCCTGGTTTCCGCCAGCGGAAGATGAGTAAAAAAAGCTGGTGATTTACATTGTGATGCAAACCACTGCTGAAGCACGCCGCCTGCCGACTTGTCGGGGGCATTGATGGCTATGCTCAAGTGTGCTTCAGCGTCGAAACAAAAGAGTAAATCAGCAGAAGTCAATACGTCTTTAACTGCATTGAAGGCAGCTCTGTCTTCCTCGGGCAATTCTACGGGACCATCGATGGTACCTAGAGGCAAATATGTTAAAGGTTGCAATAATTGAGCACAGTTTGGGGTGAAACGCCGATAATAACTCACCGTCCCGTTAAACCGACGATAGGCGGCTAGTGAAGCGGGTAACGAAACGTCACAAACGACCTGTACTTTTTCGTCCGAGGAGCGAATACAACTTTTGTCAATCATGTGGCTTGAAATCTCAACTGGAGTTTGGCCAAAGATACTCTCCTCCTCATCGATGTTATACCACACGCGGTCAAACGCCCGAACAACTGACGTAAGTGTTTTTATGTACAGCTTTGAGTTTGCTGAGTACCATCAAGTTGCCTTGTAGGCGGAAACAAGATCTGAACTTCCGGTGACCTGGTCCACAAGACGCTGGGAGGCTTGTGCAGCGTTACGCAAAGCAACTGGCATGCGCAGAAGTTCGAAGGGACCAAAAGGTGTTGTTACCGCTGCATTAGGTATGTCCCGTTTCACAACAGGAATATGGTGATAGGCGCGTGCAAGATCGTCTCTCAAAAACACACGAACTCTTTTGAGGTTCGCCGTGACGTCATGAATACGCGAGATGGAACACCTATCTGGAACGGTAGCATTATTGGGGGCTCTATAATCTCCACATGGTCGCCCATTTTGAGACATTTATGGACCGAGTAGAGTAGTGAAGCCCAAGGGTTATTTGGCGCACAGATGGTACCTAATTCAAGTATGTGCTCGAACTCGGCTCGCGTGACTTTAGGTTTGTCGGGTGCAAGCTGGCGTGCCCCAGAAAAACTGGAGGGCCCGATGTGCGGTGTGATGACCCACAGAGCTGATTAGGTCAGATAGTACGAACAGTCGATGAAGCACCTTTGGGCAGGCATCCAGTACGTCATGGAACAAATGCGAATCGGCCGTTTTAAGCAGAACACGACTGGTTGGGTTAGAATTAGCCTAAATCCCATTCACAGGTAAATTGGTGACCGAATCCGCGAGACGTTTTGGGCGAGAACCACCCAAGATGTCGAAGTAATGCGGGAAATCACTAACAAGTGTAGCGTTTTGAACCTCTGAAATCAAGAAAACCCAACCAGGAGCTCAACGAAGACCAAAATCGGACGTTTTCGAAATTTTCCAATAAGTCTGCGCGTGGGTACCATTAGCAGCACGTAAGTAAGAGAAGGGACATCTATTTAAAGTTTGGCCCAAAGGTGCACGCTAACTTCAGCACCTATTTCTACCATGAAGCCTGTCTCTGAACTATGACTGGTGACTTACAGCAGGCGAATACCGTGACCAATAGCTTCAGTCGCGGCCATAGCAGGAAGCCTTTGTTACCCTAATTGGCTGTGACCGTGGAACAGGGTTGAGGGAAATGGCGCTCCCTACAACGACACCTTTGATGATTGTAAGTCTTTATTCTGAATTTGAGTGATGCGTAGCCAAATTAACGGACCCAAAGCCAAACAAGATTGATTTGAACACTCTACCGGAATTCTTCCGTGGTCGACGACGTCTGAGGTCTGGGAGACCCGCAAGATTTGGGCCTCACTTACTTAGCCCTAATGTCAGTGCCTACAGTCCTTCCGCGTAGCTCACATATACGTTCGCTACTCGTTTATGTAGGCACGGTTTCATAAAGTCCCTTCCCCAAGGCACACCGTCGCTAAGTTTGGTCCGTCAATCATATGGGGTTTCCCATCAATATGCAGAGGCATACTTTGGCGTATAGTTGGGATAATCGGACAGATTTTAAGAATAGGTCGAATAAGAGGCTTCATCACGGGAGTGAAATGATTAAGGTAGAAACTTGAAATTCCGATGGGGCATGGAAATGATTATGGGATGTTTGAATGTTGGAGAGTTCAGTTTATAGTGGAAGAATCGCTGCAATAATGGATGCTTAATGAGACATACAGAAACGTGAACATTGATTTGATACTAATGCAACCAGGAAAGCTTTGAGGGCAAAAGTCCTTTGAAAAACGATCAATAAATGATTTTCCCCTGTGCCGACCTTCTTACAAATCAACTCCAAACCATGGACTCGTCTGGAATTACAACAAACTTCTAAATTGTTACTTTTGCAAATCGTGTCGAAGGTTAGATATAACGGTACTTCGAACGTGGTGTACAGAGATCAAGTCGATGGAAATGAATGAGATCAGTGCAGTTTCAGTCGGTACGGATAGATCAGGACAATCTTCCCTCAGCATGTGTCTGTGTCAACGTCACTCTCAATGTTGTCCCCTCAAGCAGACATGCCATTCCGATACCACCAATGTACTCTTGATTTTTTCCATTTCATTCAACGTTACACATCTGCAGGGTCTGCCCAATATGCAAGACTACATCCGATTGTGGCAAAGTACCCTTTCAAAACTGTCACTACCTGAAGAGTAAATTTCAACACAATTATTATGGGCCTATTATTGAACACTGACTTCAACTGATTAGCTTTTGCTTTGGTGAAAGGTAGTTTGCCGCGCCGCCGGTCATGCAGTTCTATCCAGGTGCCATACGCTGCCACTCCGTCGGTCAGTTACAAATTGCGTTTCATGACCCGTTGGTTTTCACATTTCAAATGGATTTCTCGGCAAGGTCTATTTCTGCGATGTGTCAGGTTCTTTCGGGAAATTTACGGATCTGGTTCAATAAGTGAAACGTTCCTTTGGAATTCTCCGGCGCCAACGGCTTCTTATTTCCTGGATATGGATTTCAGTATCTGCTTAAGTTTGACATTCATTTTGTTAGATGAAAATCACCCTGTTTCGGAATCATCTTTGGCTTAACCACTCTTAGTATTGCCAACTACGCATCTTCGAAAGACTCATGAAAGGTGCCGCTAAAACCGTTTTCAATCACTTTGGACTGCACTGTCAGATGAGCTGAAAATCCGTATTGTCCAGTTGTTTCTGTCGGAGTAAATTTTGCTCACAATGGTGAAGAAACTGCCTCAAACGGGTGCGTCGTCAAACAATATTCGTTGGGTCGTTGGTTGGCATTGTCACTCGACCACCGCGGTAGACGGATTGCACCTCTATGTTGAACAGGGACATTAACCTGGAAGAACGTTTCTCGTGTGTCTACAGATACGGCTATCCTGCCCATTGTACAACTGCTCAATAATCTAATAGAAGGGATAGTGGGATCGGGGCCTTGCAGAATGCAATCATGGGGCCTTTCAAAGAAACTACGCGGCGTTTCGCAGCACAGTTGGAGACTGCTGTTGCGAACTACTCTGTCTATATGGTACACTAAATTGTTGGCAACAATATCTAGGACGACACTAGCAAACTAAGATGGGCGGAGGAGCGTGCGGTGATAAAAAGGCCAAAATGGTATGTACATTAGGAATTAAAATGAAACAAAAGGTGTGACTCAAACCCACAGTTGTTCGGTGTTCTTGTGATCAGCAAATGAGCGTCGAATAGCCAATATCCGCCAATGTCTTCAGTTCAGTTCGGTCTAACAGCCATCCGTTGAACAGAACAGGATGGTATTGGGCGAAGTGCCAATAGACGCCGTTGAAGCTTCTAAAATGTTTCGTTCCTCACAGATGGTTCCGACCGATATAATTCCAAGACACTCCAAACCAGAAGATGAGACCGTGCCAGAATGAAAGGTTTATTTACAGCCTTTTTGTATTGCGTGGTGATGACGACAAAAAGATGTGTGTGTTTTACATTAAAACATCGGAACAACAAAGGAGTGTCGCACCAAGGAACGTTGAAAATCATGGAAAAATTCGGAAATGTACAGGTACCTACACAACTCCCCCGCCAGAGCGTTTGTTGTACAAAATAAACGCTCGATAGAAAAATAGAAAGGGGAAACGGTTTGCAAAATAAAACTGCAACCAACAGTCTTGAAATCTGGACGGATGTCGAACGTATCTGCCGGAACGGCGGGTTACCAGGGAAGGTTGTTGCTGTGGTGGTGCTGGCGGGTGTGGTGTAGTGTCGGTTGTGATGATAGGCGGCGGATCCTCAACAGGAATTGTGATTGATGTGTCTGTGGATGGTGATGGTGTCGTTGTTGCTGGTGATGTAGGTGTATCAAAATACGTGGGTTTCAATCTGTCCATAGAAATTGTGTTTGGCTTATCGGCTTTTTGAACCACGAAATATTTGTCTGTTCGACTGAGTACTTTAAATGGACCGTCATACTGTGGTGTGAGTGGTTTTTAAACAGCATCGTTACGAATAAAAACGAAAGGTGACGTATATAGATTATTATGTACAAAAACGTGTGTGGATAACGAGCGAGTAGGTTTTGGATGTGGATATGACATACGGTCTTTGAGTTGTTGGACAAACTGAGATAGGTTAGGACTGGCATCTGTGCTGGGTTGAACATACTCACCCGGAAGGCATATGGTGGTACCGAAAACGAGTTCAGCCGACTTGCTGTGGAGGTCGTCTTTGACTGATGACCGGATACCCAAGAGAACTAGTGGCAGGTTGTCGGTCCAGTTATTGAGGTTTGGCTGTGATATCAGTGCTGCTTTGAGTTGACGGTGTAGACGCTCTACCATGCCATTGGACGAAGGATGGTATGCAGTTGTTGTGAAGGGTTTACAGCTAAGCAGTTTAGTGAACTCACGAAACAAAGTCGACTGGAATTGGCTGCCACGATCTGTGGTGAGGGTGGACGGTACACCAAATGTAGTAATCCAGTAGTAGTACTTTCGCAATATTTTGTGTCTAGGTGTCGGAAGTGAGTACTGCCACCGGTCAGCGTGTGAAACGATCAACAACGGTTAATAAGTGGGCATGTCCATTTGATAGTGGTAGTGGACCGACAAGATCGACGTGAATATGTGTGAAACGGACGTGGGGAAGGTTGAATGTACTGGGAGGAGAAAAATTGTGGCAGTGGACTTTGTTTTTCTGACATTGGAAACACTGTTTAGACCATAATGCAATGTCGGAATTCATATTGGGCCAAACAAATCTGGCAGAAATGAGTTTGCGAGATGCACGAATACCAGGATGGGAACGAGAGTGAAAATGATCGAAAACGATCTTCCTGTAGGAAGTCGGAACGACAGGACGAGGGTTACCTGCAGACCAGTCACATGGGACTGTGCCATCGGCAGAAGGTAGGGGAGAATCCTTCAGATGGAGTGTGGAGGATGTGCGCAGTTCGAGCAAAGATGGATCATCACGCTGGAGGTTTGCCATTTCCGTAAGATCGAATTTTGTCTGCATCGTGTCGATGTCAGTTCTTGATAAAGCATCAGCCACAACATTATCAACTCTACGCACGTAGCGGATGTCTGTTGTGAACTGAGAAATATAATCCAAATAGCGGATGTCTCTGGGTGAATGTCTGTCAGGCTTGGCATGAAGTGCGTGTGTCAGGGGTTTGTTGTCAGTGTGCACACGAAATTGTCGTCCTTCCAAAAGGTGACGGAAATGACGGATGGACAAGTAAGTGGCCAGGAGTTCACGAGAAAACGTGCTGTATTTTGTCTGTGCCGCCTGGAGTTTTTGCCAGAAGAACGCTAAGGGCTCTAATTGGTTGTCCACTATTTGGTGAAGCACTGCACCGACTGCAGTATTTGATGCTTCAGTCGTTAGGATTAACTCAGTATTTTGATCCGAATGTGGATGGTGCAGCATGGTGGCATCTGCGAGAGCTTTTTTGGCTTCTGCGAAAGCTGTCTCGGCCTCGGGAGTGAAATCGATCGTCTTGACTTCGGATTTGAAAAGATCGGTTAAAGGTGAAACGATGGCCGCACAATGGGGAATGAAGCGACGGTAGTAGTTAAAAATTCCCAAGAAACGTCGTAACTTTGTGATTGTTTGAAGTGCAGGAAATAAGAGGATGCTGCGCACCTCATCTATGAGGGGTGTCAAACCTTTTTGATCGATGTGGTGCCCGAGAAAGTCGAGGGACGAGACGCCGAACACGCACTTACTAAGGTTCAGTTGAAGTCCGTATTGTTGGGACCGCTGTAAGAGTTGATGCAGATGAATGGCATGCTCTGATGGAGAGGCGCTGGCAATTAAGATGTCGTCGATGTAGCCAAACGCAAAGGGTAAACCTCGAAGCACTTCATCGACGAGTCGTTGGAACGTCTGAGCAGCGCTTATCAATCCAAATGGCATGCGAATGAACTCGAACAGGCCAAAAGACGTGGTGATGGCTGTCTTGGGAATGTCTTCTTCGGCCACGGGGATTTGGTGATATGCCTTTACGAGGTCAACCTTGGAAAAGATTGTTTTCCCAGAGAGGTTTTGTGCAAAATCATGAATGTGTGGGACCGGGTACCTGTCGCGGACGGTGACGTTGTTGAGAGCACGGTAGTCTCCACAGGGTCTCCAATCACCAGATGGTTTTGGAACCATGTGCAAAGGCGAGGCCCATGAGCTTGAAGACGGTCGAATGATGCCAAGACTCGTCATACGTTCCAATTCAAGGCGTGCGATACGGAGTTTGTCGGCGTTGAGTCGTCGTGGTTGAAAGTGGACAGGTTGGCCATTTGTGGCGATGTGGTGATGCATAGCATGAGAGACTGGGTCGGTGAACTGACACGGTTTAGTAAGGGATGGAAACTCCTTCAAAATGTCAACAAACGGCGATTGCTGGATCGCCAGCCGAATATCCAGGGAGTTGGTGCACTTAGCAATGCCGACTGCACAAAGCTTGGTTGTGGTGTCTACCAGCTTGCAATTTTTGAGGTCCACAGTTAGGCCAAAATGTGAGAGGAAATCCGGGCCAATAATGGGAGTCTGAACATCCGCCTGGATGAAAACCCATTGAAAAGATCGTCGGAGGCCTAAATCAAGAGAGATGGACCGTTGGTCGACTGTCGCAATAGTTGTTGTGTTTGCTGCTTGCAGTGTGAAGTGGGATGGTTTGAGGCTATGATGTTTGGGTGGGGGGATTACACTGATCTCGGCGCCGGTATCAATGAGGAATCGAAGACCACTGGATCGGTCAACGATATAAAATAGGCGACTTTCATGTGGAGGGCCAGCCGTAGTCGTCGCCGTTACTGGCTGGCCTGGTCGTTTGGCTGTGGGGTGAAAGTGCGGAATGAACATGGAGGATCACAGCGGCATGCCTGGGAGCAGAATGTGCGGTGGTACCAACACCAGGCCTGTAACCGGCGGTTTCTGACCGTGATCTAGGTCGACGAGGTACATCGGCGGACACGGGTCGATGAGTAATTAATGCGCTGCACATTGCACCGACCTGACTGCACAACATGAGAACGGTTTCTTTTAGGTCCGTAATGTCCTTATCGATGTGAAAGTGATGTGATGGGGAGTCAGGACTGCGAGAACCGTCGCCACGGCCATCTGGGGCAGGAACTGGTAATGTCATAGGGGATTCGTGTGTCGGAGTGGTTACGGCGGGTGATGTCATGTGAACACAAGGTCCAGCAGCCGGGTAGCATTCCATTATTCTGTCGGCGTGCTGTGCAACTTTGTCAAGAGGAGTAGTGAGCTCCAGCATTGACAGGACCTACTGCATCGGGAGAGGATTTTTATCAACCCACATCTCCATGAAAATGGCGTCGTCCATTTGACGTCCAGCCAGTAGCGACCGCATGTGGCGCATAGGCTGGGACGGAGTTTGGTCTCCGAGCTCTACCGACGTGAACAGTTCACGGAGCATTTTTCCGGCTGATTTTCCGGTACGCTGAATGACTGCTTTCTTAAGCTTCGTGTAAAGAGCTTCTGGTGGAATGAGATCGAGGGGATCTTCCACGTCAACGGCGATGTCAAAGGAAGCGCTTGGACAAAAATAGAGTGTATTCCACGCGCTCGCTGGTTATACGTCGAGTGGTAAATACGGCTTTTATTTGTCGAAACCACACTCGAGGGTTGGTCGGGGCAAAAACGAGCAGTCTGAGAGCAACCGCGTGAATGTCAATAGATTCGCTGTCAGACATGATGAATCGTGTGGAACTTGGACCAAAAGGATGGAGCCAGTGTCAAAGGATGGGAAAACAACTAGGGCTCACCGATTTTGTAGAGTACTACCCTGTCTATATGGTACACTAAATTGTTGGCAACAATATCTAGGACGACACTAGCAAACTAAGATGGGCGGAGGAGCGTGCGGTGATAAAAAGGCCAAAATGGTATGTACATTGGGAATTAAAATGAAACAAAAGGTGTGACTCAAACCCACAGTTGTTCGGTGTTCTTGTGAACAGCAAATGAGCGTCGAATAGCCAATATCCGCCGATGTCTTCAGTTCAGTTCGGTCTAACAGCCATCCATTGAACAGAACAGGATGGTATTGGGCGAAGTGCCAATAGACGCCGTTGAAGCTTCTAAAATGTTTCGTTCCTCACAGTTGGTTCCGACCGATATAATTCCAAGACACTCCAAACCAGAAGATGAGACCGTGCCAGAATGAAAGGTTTATTTACAGCCTTTTTGTATTGCGCGGTAATGACGACCAAAAGATGTGTGTGTTTTACAATAAAACGTCGGAACAACAAAGGAGTGTCGCACCAAGGAACGTTGAAAATCATGGGAAAAGTCGGAAATGTACAGGTACTTACACTGCTGACACGTCTCCGAGTTTCTTGGTGTTTATCAAGGGTTGATGTGGTATGTGTCATGTTATTCCAATGAAGTATCCATGAATTGCTCTCACTGCCTTTCCAATGTCGAGGTTGAGATGCATATGTTCTAAATATCCCCGTTCCGGCTGTGGATCTCGGTCGAAACGCCTCTCTACTTACGCCAATCTTTTTAGAGCCAGCCGTCGATTGTTTGATGGACAGCTCATTTCAGACCGCCACGTGAGATTGGCACTCCAAACTGTCCATTGGTATACTGCATCGCACCGTTTGCTTTTGACAAGATTGTTGTAGTCCCTGGTGAAGGCTTCTCACCTTCCTCAGACATGCCCGAAAGTCAGCAGCATTCGTGAGGCTCGTAGGGGCTAATCTCGAAGTCATTTTCAGTTTAACCTAGAAAGTCCACGGAGGCTTCTTGGGTATCAGCAGTAAGCGTTCCGCATGGTGTCCATCCGAGTATGATGCGACTAGTGTATAGCTCTGCGTTTTCCGAACCTTTGGTCTGGAGCCCAGTGGGCCCTGGTCACATCACGGCCAGTCAACGTGCCAACTTGTGCGCCTGTCTCTCTCTCTCTCTCAAGTAGTTTACCTTGCAGTTGGGGCCACTCGTCCACCATAGCTCTGATGACTTCTGTGGGTCTCTTCGGTAGGCCAGCAATGGAGAAAGCCTGCGGCGCACAGACCATTTCGTTACCTACCAGTGACCACAGTTGTAGCTCGATTTTGCCCGGCTGAGTTGCGCGCGTACCTCCAACGATACAGATCATTAGTGCCGTGAATTCGCTCTCCAAGCCATGTCGTTGCATGAACTAATGAGTCACTGGTGTTGTATCAGATCATGTCTCCAAGAGCTGAGCGGCCTCAACACTTCCCCTGTGAGTCTGTGAAGTCCAGTCAATCAAGCGTTTGTAATAATTCAAACCATTCAAGCTGTTTCATAAACCCTCCGTATTAAGGCCAACAGCCTGAAAATGATTCCAGTTCCACCTTAGGCAAATCCAATCGACAATCTGCCGCAGAGTCTGCTATTGGGCCCACGGGTGCTGTTCTTGAAGCATCGTTCTATACACGGCAACCACCCAGCTAACGAGATAGATGCTCAGTGCCCATTACTTCACCTTAAGCCTTACCTCTACTGACCGGGCTTTATTCTTCCTCGGCGAGTCCCGAACGCAGTTTCGTCATTTCGGTCTCATTCCTCACCGCCAGCAGTTTACGTAGCCTATCCAGTTCTAACTGTTCCACAAACTGCCTTTCCTTCAGTTTGGCTGGCAACAGGCTAGCCGTAATTCTGTGGGAAAACAAACTAACCCCAGAAAAACCTGATATAATAAAGCCAGAGCAAGAAGCACGACCAATACCCACGGGCAAAAGGGATTGGCTCACCCGCAGGGTACTGTCCTTTGCTTCGGGACGATTTGGCGAGTTGTGGCGTAGTTTCATTTCTTGGTGGTTGTCAAAGCTATCGAGTGCTGTAAGTCCAGTAATTTGAACGTTCCAGCGACACGTGGCGACCAACTCCGACACAGTTCGAAGCAAAGTCGATTAGAAATAGCTACGTGTGGTGACCGTTATTGATATGCATTTGTTTTGTCTTACTACACCCTCCAACGCTTGTACACAACAACTGCGCAAAGGACAATTTTGAATTGAGTTCCGGTTCAACCGGTGCTGTCATTCCCTCAGTGCAATTAGTTCGAGTCGGGGCGCTTACTACGTTCGGATTTTCAACCGGTGAATTCCGAAGCTGCCAAAAGAGCGAAATTCCACTCGTTGATGCGAGGTACCAATCAATCAATACGAGATTTTGCCTTGCAATCCCTAGCACAGCTCGAGGTGCAGGTACGGGACAGCTTAATTGCCGGCATCCGCTGTCTAGCGTTGCAGCAAAGACTTCTCCTTCTTCACGGATGCACTGTCCAGTCTGCCAAACGTCCTCATGGGCAACATCAAGGCGTATGTGGTGCTGTTAACAGCGAGACTCTGGCCTCATTCAACGCACAAAATCCGAAGTCCCCTTCTAACCCGCCGTCGAAACAAGTGAAGTAAACTCCTCCAGGCAATCGATTGAGCCAAGATTCTCCCTCACAACCAGTTCAACCGAGCAAACAGCGGAATACGTGCAATTCCTGTGGTCAGAAACGTTCTCCGTTGACCCGTAGGTTTCGTAATGCGGAGTGTCACAACTGTGATAAGGCAGGCCATACTAAGTCCGTATGTAGAAGTTAAAAGGGATGCTTCACTGTTCGCCCGTCCAAATATTGTCATTTACCTTCAGATTTCCAATCTCTGGACTCGTCTGTTGCTAGGTCAGATGACTCTCGGCACATTACCCAATAATTGTTGGTGAGCATTCTTTTCGACGCCCATTCGTCATGGACACAGGCAGTGTTCATTCGTTTATTCATCAGCGGGCTTTCAGAAACTCACTCCCATACAGCTCCAACCTACATCCATCTCGTTTAAAGGCATTACTTGTTGCCCGTCACAGATGCCTGTGTCATGTGGATTGTTTCTCGCCGATGAACAATCCAATACCTATAAGTGTCCTTTTCGTGTAGTTGCCATGGACATTGCTATGATCGGTCTAAACTGCACGATTGGTATGTGTTTTATCTAATTTTCATTCCGATTCTCCGTAATCTAGTGTTTGGCATCCAATTCTTGACTGTTTCAATATTTCCGGTGGTATCAAGGTGAATCCCGCGGAACTCGAGGTTACCGGCTCTACTACTTTTACAAAACCCTACCTTATTCCTCTCGGGCTTAGTGTGCTCGTTAAAAAGGTAGTAAACGATTTGGTTCGTAAGGGATTACTGACACCGGTGAGTTCTTCAGTATGGGCTTCCCCGAATGTGACTCCCTTAAAACGCGTTGGCGAGGCCCTCAGAATCTGTGGTGAGGGTCGTATTACCTTGAACAAATTGCTGAAACAGTCCAGTTGTGCCACCCTCAGACCTGAGGACCTTCTCCATCAACTTCACGATTCTAAGTATTTTTCTGAAGTTGACCAAAAAGGTGCATTTTTACAGATTCCAGTCGACGAGCGGTCCCGTGAACTAACTACCATTAAAACGCCGTTTGGTTTATCAGTACAATTTTCTGCCCTGCGGTCTCAGCCTTTTCCCTGATATTTTTCAAGACATCATCAATTCCTTGGTCTTTGATCTGGGAGGGGTTTATGCCCACCAAGATGATATTATTTTATACGCACCCATGAAATATGTGCACGACGACCGCTTGCGTTTATTGCTGGAGAGGTCCCCGAAACGAAATATGGCCATCAACTCTGATAAGCGTGTCTTCTCCAATTCTTAGTTCATTTGTTTGGGTTATTTTGTTGATGCTTACGGTTTCCGCCCTGACTCTAACCGCTTTTACTCCCTTATCCATTGTGCCCTCTTCAAGATCATTTGTCGAATAACGTTCTACACCGGACTCTCTTTGGCATTACTCTGGGTTTGTTTTTAGTTTTACTGCCAAATCTGCACCCTTATTTCATCTTAACACTCAACAGAAGTCTCAGTGTTCTTCATTATATAGACAACGCTTACTTGGTTTATTACCGTTTTTGTTAATCAACGTTGTACTTCGCACGTTATCCCCACATGCACCTACTACTGTTGCTGCGGACGAGTCCCCTACCGGTATCTGCGCAGTGCTGGATTAACAGGGTCATTCATTTTTGTGCTTTTCTCGCCGACTCAGTGCCGCTGAGCAGATATCGACCAACGCTTCTTGAGACACTGGCCGTTTGTCTTGCCGTTACTCGTCTGCCCAACCCCCACTGATTAAGAGGCATTGGAGTTTACCTGCAATCCACATCGATCGTTGACTAAATCGTCGGCATTCATGATTCGGGGCTGAAGTGTTGCTTTATGGGCTTGCTGCAATGACATTCAGTAATGCAAAATACAATCTATTCCACACGCCAGCTACTTGCTTCGTTACGCAGCTTCCGAAAAAGCCTCTATTGCTGACTGTTTTCTGACGCTGCCGCTACGTGTTAGTCGGCCAGTTGTTGTTCGTGAAACGGAGAAGTACTCTGATGTCATCATATCTTTTGTTCGACGTGGATGGCGAGCAAATATTTGGCGTCTACCCCCCTAATTCTATAAAAGATGCGAAAACATTTCAGTGACTTGAGATGGAACCTCAAGTTATAATGACGGAATCATTGTACCTTTTACATTGCGGACTGCAGTTTTACAAGATTTCCGTTCCGGACGCCTAAGCTTTGCAAAAACCTCTCTCATTTGTTGGTAGCCAGAGTTGAACGACTATTTGGGCCATTTTCTTAAAAAACCTTAGGGTCTGTCTACGCAAGGTCCACACGCAACAGTCGAAGTGGAAGCTGTAGCTTGTTTTCTCAGGGCCCTAGAAACGTGTTCTCGCTGATTGTTAAGGTCCATTTTTAGACAGGTACCATGCTCCTGTTTTTGCTGACTTCCACTCCCTTTGACTGGAGGTATATTTCACTTCTTCCAAAGCTGGTTTTACTATCACAGACCTATGTAAAAATTCAGTCGAGGATAAGTTTCTTGTGCTTCGAATACCGACTGTGAAAGCCACTTCGCGGCGAAGAAGGTGGCTGGCCAACCGAAATCGTTGAGTTGTCATCGTACGTTAACTACAACTCGACACCCACAATTCAGCTGTGCAGCCGAAAACCATGTTCTTATCTTGAACCGTGCACTTGCATCTGTACTTGCCAATACCTTCGACGGACTCGACAGGTGCGTTGACAGTTTTCGAACGAAGTATCTTAACCCCGCCCACTTAAAGCCCGGAGAGAGTTCAGCCAAGCTGTTAAAGGATGTAGTGTGGTGTACAATCTTGCTCATTTTGTAATTAGCTGAGGCCACTTATTACAAAGGAAAAGAGCAGTGAACTTCTCATTATATTGTTATTAATTAGATGAACAAAGTTTTTTCTAATGTTCCTGATCTAGATGATGATTCTGCACACATTACTCACTGAGACCAAATTGCTCTTAACATTCCTATTTCTGACGCTGATTATCAGTGTCCTAATTCCAATATTTCTGAGTCTATTCCAGGAGGAAAAAACTCCAGCCCGTCTGATACCAACCCATCATAAGAGACGGCCGAATTGTGGAAGACCGGAACTTGAGTTAAGTTGCAGCGGATATAAGGACTCATTGATATTCCTTTGTGAAGTTTTACTGCATCCTCCAATGCTTGTACCTAAAGGCCACGCAGAGTGCAATTTCGAAATGAGTTCCGCTTCAACCGGTGTTCTCGTTCTCTCAGTGCACTTAGTTTGGGTGGGAGAGCTTACTACGTTCGCTGCGGTAGTACTAGTTCTCGAGTGCAGGTATCAGTTACGACACTAAGATGCAAGATATACAAAAAATTGAACAATTTTACAATAACCTGATCTCAGTAGCGTTCTCTCCATGCTCTTTGCAAAGTCGAACAATAAATCAACAGCTGCAGCCAGACTACGGAGAAGTTTTAGAAACGGAAAGCTAGATTATGAAATATGGCCACAGCAAAGTTCAAGACCATCGACTTACACTAGAGGCAACGGTGGAGGTCGGATTTTTCGCAGAGATTTAGCGCTGTAAAACAAACGGCAAGACTTCCGGTAAAGATATTTCACAGAAATAAAATATTGTTGTGTATTATGGAGGTTGATGGGAACAGGGCTACTTGGATTGATCTACATCGCTTTTACCTCCTACTGGGACCACGCCCAAACTTGCGGGTTTGTCCGGGCTGCTTTTAGACACACAGGCAGCCTTACCTTCGGTCGAGGTTCTTGACCCGAGTCTCTGAAATGCGCAGAACACCGGGTGGAAATCACGCTGGCAGCCTCGCTGATGACATTCAGCATTGCTATGACGACTAGGAGCACGATTTAAGCCATTCAGGCGTACAAAAAGGACACCGTCCTCTTTGGCCACGGTCCGCCCTCAAAAACCCGGTGACAACCGAGTTTGAACGTGTAAATGCGTAACCAAGAACACTGGAGACAAACAAATAATTATTGTCTAGCTCTGGACGATCTGCATGTTATTCGACGCCACGGGGATGTCCGTTGTTTGCCTACTTGCTGTAGGGACAATTGGCTTTCCGCCAGAAGAATAACGCATCTTTGACTGTTCGGCTTGCGGACGATTGAAACCTTAGCCTCCTTAGCCACTATCGCATCTGATGCCGTTCTATTACGTAAACGCGACCTATATTGCTTTAATACAAACCGTTATTTACCCACTTCACTGACTTTTACCATCTTTTGTCAACCTCTGGAACCTTTGGTATGTTGCCCGTTCCTAAGATGATTTTCGAGGTCTGGTGTGGACCCGGTATCCGGAGTAGTGAACATCTGTCAGGAACAACTAACCTCAGAGTACGCGAACATTCTGATATTCGATGAGTCGCCCTAGTTAGTGTAAAGTTCATCAAACGTGTCCTTGTGTGGGATGGCCTGGGCGCTTGCCCACAGATGGTTTCTTGGTTAGTTCCTGTGTCCGGTGGGAGGGTAGTTCTCCGTCGGCCTAGGCACTCTACTCCAGCAAATGACCCGTGTAAATCAGCTACTCACAATCCGCGACTAGGATCAATATAACATAAACTCCACCCTGCACTTTTGTTCAGTTTTGCTCCACAAGCGGGCTGTTTCATCTGGTCAGGTACACTTCAGCATAAACACTTCAAGCCAGCTGTTCAATAAGGAGCGTCGCGGAACGATCCCTGATTCTCGGATTCCCTTGAAGCGAGGCTTCGTCTTCCTTCAGTAGGCAACTACGTGGAACCAACTTGCAGGTTATAACTTTTCTACTGATTCTCTAGCCATACATAAACCCAGACTAAAAAAAGCCGGGCACCAGAAAAATTATCACTCTTTTGAATCCGTACAAGAATCTTGGTAAGGCCTACGGGGGAAGTTTGAGATACTAGGCTGAATCATAGATAAGCACAGGTTGTACCTCTGCTTATGTCGCTGTTCTTCCTACCTTGGCACAAGCTGGCCGCACTCAGGTCCCATGCTTAGGCCGTTACCATCGTAATTGAGGCTGCAACTTCTGTGACCGCCCCCTAATATACATGATACCACCATTTGCACGAAAGATGTTCTTAGAACATTCCTAACACCACTCCCGAACTAGGCTCAGTCTCTCCGTCTCCCATTTAGGATGTCCCACCGATCAGATTCATTATCCTTTACGTAATAGCCCACTGAATTGAATCATCAGGATAACATCACTCAGGTATCCTCTCCCCGTCATGAGACTCAAGTGTTAGTCCCATCAGATGCCAATTATCAGTCCACTCAACAACACAGCGTCCTCCAGTGATCGTCCACAAAATTTCTGAGCTGCCCGTTTGTAGTCTTCATGTGCCACCACAGGTTGTGGCGAAAACGGCCGGCCCACGTGCAAACTGGAAGTTGTCAGACCCTGTCCATTTTAGAGGCGAACTGTTGGACATCCGGTCCCCGAGTGTTTAAAACCTTCCATATAATTTCTTCCCACTTTTTCTTTTCCATAGCCTACGGCCGTGATACCGGTGAGGGAAGAGGGGCACCTAGCTTCTTGTTTCCTCGTGAAAAGGGGAAAACTGTCAAACCTAGCGGTGGCGGACCCCGTAAGTTGAGCACTAAGAGTGGCTCGCGGGGAAGAAATGGGCAGGACTACCAGCGGGGTAAGCATGCTCCCCACTCCTCTGAAATGAAAGAAATGCTGAAAAAACAAAACGCAATTCCGGCTAGGAATGTCCTTTGCAACAGCGGATGAATTCCCTACTACTGTCACAGCCCGAACCTGAGAATGAAATTCATCGCAAAAAAGAACGAGTTATACCCTCCTGGCAATGCTTCATCCTGGGAGGAGTGACAGCATGCTCGTGGAATGCCCCACGTAAACCGACTCCCCCTCTCCCAGTTTAAACCCTCTCGGATTTTTCATTTCATTCCGGCCGGCTTGTTGATACCAAACTCCGTTGTTTACACACGCTTTCCAAAATTAAGTCATGCGAATTGCACTACTTCCACAATTTTTTTTGATACATGGACCCATAATCACCAGCTCCTAATTACTCTCAAAAAGCATATGAAAACTGAATTTTTCTCAAGATGCCCCCGAATACTCACCCGTAAGTATATCGAGGACAAGAACAGTTGCCGTTTACCTTGACTTGTTCATGCCTACGTTATTCTCTCTGTGAGCAAACGGAATGTAAACAGGAGCGTCCTACTCGATAAACCTGAGCTTGATCCCCCAAACATATGCTATTTGCGCAAGGTTTACGAAGCTTTTTCTTCCGGCGCCGAGAGGGTAAACCACCCCATTAATGATTCTAACCACCGACGACCGGAGCAAAACTAAACGATCACCCACAGCCCACTCACAAAAGAAGGCAGGTAACTCAGGTAGCCACAGTATCCCACACAGTCCTCTAAAAGCTTTATATATCTTATCCTTAACTTACCATCGTCGTAGTCAGCAACAGCCCGTCTACTCCCTTATACGTGCAGGTGTTTGATGGGCCATCAACCCACTAGCATTTTTCCAATTTACTTGCTAAAGCGTACAATCCGAAGTTGTCTTGTATGCACGCTATCTAGCAGGTTCACCTAGGCAGTTGTCGAAGTATGACTCATTTGTCAGCGCGATCTAAAAAGAGATTGTGTCCTTCTCCACTGCTCTTTTTTACACGTCAGAAACTTATTCACCCGCCTTAACATTGTCTTCCACCGCAACTGGCCCTGCCACGCCCAAGACCCTCCACAAGGCCGCGTACTGTACATCATCATAGACTACTTACAAACTATAACCACTGTTGGACGAATACACATGGTGTCCACCGGGTGTCTACAAGCTCTCCACCTTGTAGCCGTGTATATACCATATAAACCACGGCCTACCCAGTGAAATTTTCCATTCAGGCTTTCGTTAATAAAACTTGTAACTTCAGCCCTGTCCAGTGTATAATACACGTGCCATCCGCCTAGGTGAAGCCTCACATATGGCCCACTTGTGTCGGTGCACCCAGTCCAGTATACATTTCCGTCCTTACGGTCTTAGTCCGCAGCTGAAACCACTTCCATACCGAGGACCTCCGTCGTTGTCCATGGGAATGCTTGACTGAATCTTACATTTAAGGCTTCGGTATGGCCGATCTTGGGTCGATTTTAGGATGCATTTTACTCTGCTAGCTCCTACTTTTGGCAGGCAACTATGATGGAACTCCAAGAATGTAAAATACCTTCCATCAGTGCGTGGCCAATATACACGGATCCCAAAACCAAAGCAAGATAGATTGATGATAATGATAACAATATAAATAATAACAATAATGGTATATTTCTCGACTATGGTCGGAAGGCACGCGTGGAAGCATAATCGAAGTTCACAATATAACTCAGTGAGATGAAAAATTCACAAATTTTAAAAGGTGGCTCGCACAGTACAGCAACAGGGGAATAAGTCTAGGGAGGGCTTAAGTGAAGTTTAGTGGCAACGGAACACACAATAAATGCTATTCCTTTCCGAGTCAGTGTGAGCAATAGTATGAAACCTGCAGGATATAAGAATGTTGAGATTGACATCGTATTAAAGCGAACAAAATACGTTATCTACAAGGATAATGCACAAATTGTCCAGTGATGCGTACCCAAGTTCACTTTAGGAGGCAGCCGGTGAAGAAGCAAGGGGACAGGTAGGAATTTCGCGAAGGTAAGCAGAGGAATACCAATTTTTATAGTTTTGATTATACGAAAAGGAACAGTATTCTCTGAAACGATGAGATAACTTCCATGGAAGGTAGCAGGTATCATCTAACATCGGGAATTCGCAGCTGGTAGAAGATACATGGAGTTCCAAGAAGACATAATCATCAAGCGGAATACCGTGCCCACCAGGAACGAAATAATGCGAGAAAGAAGGGTTGAAACCCTTACAGTAGGCCAAGTTGCCCTGATTAAATGACTAATATAATATTTTGCTACATTCCCTGAGGCTTTTCTTTGTCTGCCTTGGGCTTTTGGGCCAGGGCTGGCTACGGCTTGTGCTCGCTTTTTCATCATGGGAAGTAAGAGGGCATCACCGAACCTGGGCCGCTCGTAATTCAATTAGGAACCCTTGCAAGGTGACTTGAGTGGCTTCGACATCGAGAGGGTCCTGGAGTAAGAAATCCCCAGTAGGTGTCTCCTGGGCATATGCAGCAGTATCAGGGTTTCGAGTGGGTGAGACCTGGTAGCCAGATCGTATTTGCGGCAGCCAGCCATGAGCGCAGTTTTAAACGGGCAGAGAAGAAGATAAGCTTTCTGCACGATATAGTACTTCCAAGCAGCAAGATGACCGGATGGTTCTGAAATTCAAAAAAGGAGGGTTACAGTCTGGACGGTGTTCCATCCTAGGTTTAGCGTGAGCAAAGTAATAGATAGGGGCGCGGAGGCTGGAAATGAGGTGCAATGGTCTTAGTGAAATGAGAATTCATGGGCACTGTAATCCGGCTTTCGTAGGGACTAACTGCTCTTGCACCATTGGGCCACGCAACTGATTATCAACTAATCAGTGTACCGGGAAACCCTATCGTTCTGGGCCAAGGCAGCCTTGGAGGTGCACTTGGGCTATCGGGTCTGAGGGCTACACGAAGGAGCATCTGGGAGGCCTCGGGAACCTAAGTGGTGGGTTCGTTTTTTAGGTCTGGAGGGTGTATGACAAATCCTACCTTGCGGTATTTGCAGGTCGCGAGGAAGCACCAAGAACCTAAATGCCAATTCTATTTTGTAGGTTCAGAGGATAAGTGACACATCCTATCGTGGCGTACTTACAGGTCTAATGCTGCTGTTTGGCTATGAGTCTTGGTGTACGAAAGGTTGCTGTTAGGTTAGGCTGTAAACTGGAGAAAGGGTTGGATGCTAGGACGTAGCGGACACCGCTTCCCTATGAAAAGGGGGAAAAGTAGGTAGGTGAGAGCGAAAAATTCAGGCGGATTTCCTCACGCCCCCATATATATATATATATATATATATATATATATATATTCATATTTACATTCATATTTGCATTTGCATATGTGGTGCTATGATGAGGCCCGCTTACCGTCGGATTGTATCTCCCTGTTGTCCAGAACATTAGGATAAGAGTCAGAGCCTCGATGGTTTTGTAGCCGATGCTAGTATACATGCCAGGCTTGGATGGGAGGATACAGGGTAGCTGAAATTCAGAGCGGGAGGCGGATTATCATACAAGGAGAGTCCAGTTCACCATCACCTTGGTCGGGCTCTTGCGCTCTAAGAAAAAGACGTAGGCGCGTGGAACCCAGGAGAGTTGCATCTGTTTTTAGGTCGCAGGCCACTAACGAGTGAGTATCCAGAGGTGACTTTAGAAAGGTTAGCTTTTATATTATTCCTAAACGCAAAATAGTGCTCGTGATTTTCTGTCCTTGTATCGACAGGAAGGATCATGGAAATAGCTGACTTTTTATGGTTAAGCTTTGCAAAGGGTGCACGGACAACGGAATTTGGCATCGGTGAGCTGGTTGAAAATGGGGTAAGAAAACCGGGGGGTTTAAGATGGGAGGGTTGGGGTCGGTTTTTATACGATGAGCTCATTTGACACGCCACCACCAACCCAGGGTCAGGTAGAAGTACTGAGGTTTTAGCCTATACGCTCAGCTGTTTGATGCACCCCATAAGCAGGGTCTGTTCATGGCTGTAACGGGGAAATCATCCTCTATTGAATGGACGTGGGGCAGCAATCCGATACCTTGGCAGTCAAAAGTATTTTGATACTTCTTTTCAGCGGAGCGGGAGGTCACACTTGCCCCATAGTGTGTACTTCTGATTTCTCCTCCGCCCGCCTTTCTATACGCATGATCCATGGGGTACGCCTCTGCTGGGGTTGGCTATCTATCCCCGTATAATAAGACAACCACACACTTAGAGGCATCTGCCCATCGGTGGAGTCACGGTCATTAGCTATGGAAGGGGGAAAATATGGGTAGCAGACACATGGAACGACTCCAGCAATCGGGGAAAGCGTCATCGGCTGATCGATTGGATAAGGCCGGCATCCTACGACTTTCAGCCTATATTTGAGCCGGCTGCAGTCAGCTTAATATGTAATGGTACATCAAAGCGACCCACAGATTGTCATTCGTTTTGAAAGTTCTGGGATATTGTGCTTTAATCCTGGTATTCAAATCCGTTTTCGTCGGCCAGCTCTTTGGTGACACTCTGGCCGGCCAGAGGGATTACACTGAGAACCGCAAGGAAGTGATCCAATGGGTCTCTGAAATGAGAGATAGCAAGACTCTCGCGGATGTTCATCGGTAATTTATTCCATAACTTGGAGTCTTTTGTGAGGAGAAAGTCAGAACTGAACGCTAATTTTAACCTAGGGATAGAGGGCTGCAGTGAGCCATGGAGTAGGGCACAATTCGTGGATGTAGGGAGAAGAATGGGTTCAGTAGATGAGGAGGCCATACCATGGTATGGATTAAACCGAAGGTGTAAACTAAGCCTTATGCGACGCAGCCATAGAGAGTCAAGACTTAGTGGGATGAGTGGATCTCTGTGCCACAAACTGGAGGAAAGTATCACTAATTTTTGAGTGACCTGGAGCTGCAAGCACTGCAGAGAAACGCGATCAATGTTGTTGGAGAAGATAATGGGGCAGTATTCGAGGAGAGGCCTGGCATTGGGCTTGAAAGTAAATAGTTTGTAATCGTTTAACCTAAAAGTTCCCGAGATAAGGTCGACGATTTTCCCGTTTCGGCAATCTATAGTGGAGCATGATCAGAAAACTTAAAGCTGCAAGAGTAACAAAGACCAAGGTCTTAAACAATCAGGCTGTTCGAACTGAGGATATTTTGAACACGCAGGGTTCCAATGGTTATTTGACACCTGAAGGCTGTGTAGCAGCTTTTAGACGTTGAGAAGCTCATACCCCAAGATATTCACCGGTATACGAGTGACTTCAGATCATTAGAAATTACATTCAGCAGAGTGTCGAGGTTGTGACAGGGAAACTCATAGTCAATCTTAATGTCACCAGCAAAGGGGAATGGGGTACCGTGGTGCAAAATGGAAAAAATATCACTGATGTAAATAAGAAAAAGCAAGGGCCCGGGTGCATTCCCCTGTCTAACCCCATGTGTAACTGGAGCAGGTCGTGAGAAACATAAGTCAACGGAAATCATTTGTAAGCAGTCGATAGGTGTGACGTCGGCCACGATAAAAGAGAACCAAAAAAGCCATGATCTTTGAGTTTGGTTACTGATAAGAAGTGAGGGACACGGTCCAGAGTCTTAGCCATATCGATGTGTATAGTAATGTTGGATTATTTGTTGTCGGCGGCAGATGTTATGAGGTTAAAAACGTCGCACTGGCAGGCGGTTCACGAACCTCATTTACGGAAGCAGTGATGCTCACTACGGATGATATTGTGAGACACTAGGGAGTCAAGAATCTGCTGTTTGATGAGGCTTCCCATCAACCTGGAAGCAATTGGAGTGCTTTTGACGAGGCATTAGTTTGATGGGTCATGTACTGGTCCTTTCTTATGAACTGGAGTAATGACTGCAGTCTACCGCTGTGAGGAAAGTATACCAAACTTGATTCATAGATTGAAGACCTTCAGTAGAAGAGCTGTGTCATCAGTTCCTCCAACGTGTAGGAGTTTTGGTGGAGCACCACAATGGCCAAAAATATAGGACTTCCGGCAACGGGTAAGCTGGTTGGTCGCCTCATTCAGAGTAAATTCTAAATCGGATACCATGTGCTCGGCGAAAGGTCCGTGAATGGGAATGAAAAGAGTGAGGTCAGTAGTCATGGGGCAGCAAGGCAGGAGTTAGGATCCTCGGCCATAGCCGCAGGTGAGGTGATGCGCTCAATTTTGCTTACACTAGAAAGAAGATACCAGCGGACTCGCGATGATTGATCCTCTTCAATGGGCGTGCCAACTTTGAGAAAGTATCACGGAATTGCCGGGCAGATACTTCATCCTTTTTGATCATATTGTCAGTCTTGATTCTGATTGCTACGGAGAGACGCTTAGATTGCAGGGATGACGATAAGCCACCGTTGGTATTTTATGCCTTCTGAGGCTTCAGATGTTTGTTTTGCATTCGAGTCAGATCTGAATTACGGCCTCCGTTTGATATAATACGATTTGTAGTGATTGCAGAAAGCAGGTGCGATAAGCTAGAATATAGTAAATCAGTGACCAGCTGAGGGTAGCTTCGCAGGGAGACGTCGTCCAAGTTTACCGGTCGAGGCGTGCAGGTAAGATTATCCCAGCTGACTGTTGAATAGAGACGATTGGGTGGGTGACTTCATCAAAAGCTTGAGGAACTGCAAAGATGCAGGACACCATTCTTTGATCACTTCTTGGGAAGAAGGGGGCATTCTAGCTGAAACTTCAGATAAACCAGCGCTGAAAAACGGATCGAGAATATTGTTTCCTCTGGCTGGGATAGTTAGGTGTTGGATCCAGCGCCCTGCGCGGATACATGACATAAAGTCCTGGGAGTCGTTTGGGGCAGATAGAGTGTTACGACAAATGATCGGGGCGTTGAAGTCCCCAGCGGTGAATTTAGAGGAACTGGGCAGCGATGAATGATAGTTGAATATGTTACCACTCTTGATAAGATCCCTGATGTTGTAATCGAGTGGCCGATAGATATAACCAACGTGAAGGTAGGGGTTAGGTAGGCAAATCTCTGGCCACAGAGAATCCTCAATGGCGTTCAAAATTGTTTGTGAGATTGGAAATTCCGGCAGGGTGTTTTGATATAGAATAATCAATCCTCCTCACGACTAGGCCTGTTCCTTCGGAACATCTGGTAGCCCACTAGAATGACTCTATCGGACGGGACGGTATCTGTTACCCAAGTTTTAGTTACGATAATTATGTCAAAGTCGGAGGTCTGAGCGATGCTGCGTACGGTTTTTGTTTTGTTCAGTATTGAACAAGCGTCTTCCAATCTGACCAAAGGCGATGAAGCTTGTTATGGTGGCTATGTTATTGGTGGAGACTTTAGAGGGTTTTGTGGTGATGATGAGAGTGGTGAAAAAGGCGATGATGGGGGATGAACCTCGGTTTTTCCAAGAATTTGAAAAGACAAAGCCTGGCGGGTTTGTTGCGGGGAAGGAGAGATGAGGAGGTACTGGTTGAAACAGCAGTTGTAGTGCGGCGAATATCCTTGGAGAGGACCGGCAGGAAAATAGCCACCACGATTGGACAGCAGTAATGGACCAAAAGACTCGAAGGAGTCTTGCGTGGGTAGGAACTTAAATGAGGCACGGAGATAATTCCCAGGTAGAGTCTGGTTAACTGTTGATGTAGAGCTTTTGGTGTGGAGGATAGAAATGTAACAGAGCGGTGAGTGGAGTGTGATGAAATGGATCAAGTTTGGGTGGGAATGAAAAGGCGGAGAGCTGAGATGGAAAAGTGAGATTTAGAGCTACATAAGAGGCCAGCAACATTTTTCTCGACTGCTCCATTTTTTCATTGTCCGCATGTGCCTTACTTTGGGCCACGAAGTGTGAATTTGTGGGGGTGAATCTGTGCTGGCGGGCTAATCAGCGGTGGCGGTCTGGGCGATAAGCAGATGCATTCCGCGGTGGGAGAAGCACAAGTAATGACTGCCAGCCGGTTGATGTTGAAACTCATCTCCTTAGACACTGACGAGCAAATCGAACCAACGGAAGCATTTACATTAGCTGATCTCCCCATGCGAGCACCAAGGTCGGTCAACGCAATCTTGACTAGGTGGCCCCACCTGCAGGATGTCACCGTTGTAGACTGGGAAGATGATGAAGTGGATGTCCTCATCGGCTGCGACGTGCCAGAGGCGCATTGGATGTTTGACCAGAGAATAAGCGACCGCCAGGTACCATATGCCGAAATCACGGTTCTGGGATTGATGTTATACGGTCCAGTAGGGGTACGCGGTTCCGTGAATTACTTATCCGCTGAAACGGACCGCATAAAATGCCATCTGCAGCGACTGTATGAAAAGGAATCTCATGACATTGGAGACGAAAGACCATCGTTATCTCCAGAGGATCACTTAGCTTTACAAACGGTGCGGCAAGGCACTAGAGACCAGGAAATCAGTTCAAGGTTCCCCTCCCATGGCGCACATCTGCCGACCCGTGGACTGACAACAGAAATTATGTTCTTCAACGATTACTTCGACTGGAAGAACGCTTCATTCGAGACCAGGATCTGGGGGAACGACACGTGGAATTGATGAAGCGAAACGAAGCTCTAGGCTACGTTGAAAAGGTGCCTGCCAACACCGACGGCGAAAGGGGTATCTGGTATCTGCCTCACCCCCGGTCACCAACCCCCAGAAACCCGAAAAACTGCGAGTGGCTTCCGACTGTGCGGCCAAGTTCCGGGGCAAGTCGGTAAATGAACGCTTACTACAAGGGCCTGACTGGACCACACCACTGATCGATGTTTTGTGCCGTTTCAGAGTGGGTAAAGTGGCCTTGTCCACCGATATCAGGGAAATGTTCCATCAGGTGACAGCCCCCGTAGGAGGACGATATGCGTTGCATTTCCTGTGGTGGGAAGGGAGCGACTGGGACAACGCAGTGATGAATTACATGATGACCGTCCACCCCTTCGGAGCCATATCGTCACCATCGTGTGCGAACTACGCCCTTCAAGAATCCACGAACAAACATGGAGATCTAGTCCGTCGGACGATGGTAGATAGAGTCGGCAGGAACTTCTACGTCGACGACTACCTTGAGTCATTCGATGATGTGGAATCAGCTCTAGCTCAGTTCGCGGGCCTGAAAAGATTGCTAGAAGAGAGTGGCTTCCATCTAACAAAATGGATGTCGAGCGCTTCAGAAGTGCTGAAGGTCATTCCGTATCACGAGAGGGCCGAACGGGTAAGAAATATGGACAGCTCTCCACTTCTTGTCAAAAGCACTTTCGGAATACAATGGGACGCGGAAAATGACGACTTTGTTTTCGAGCTGGACGTTCTCGAGTTGTCTGTAACCTGTCGCGGCATACTATCCGCTGTCTCTGGATTCTTCGGCCCGCTCGGCTTCGTCTCACCATAGCTGCTACCCGGAAAGATCTTTTGGCAGCGGCTCTTCATTAAGAAAGTTGATTGGGACCAGTCATTGGACCGAGAAAGACCGGCTGGATAGGGAAGAATTTTTGAACACCTTGAACAAATTAGGGGACATAAAGATTCCACGATGTTTGACTCCTGGTCATGCAACACGGGCAAGATATCCACATGCCTTTTCCGGTGCATCCGAAGTCGGTTATGGAGTTGTTGTGTACGGACGATCGTGCACGGGAGATGGACAATATACTACGAGGATTCTTTTTGCTGGAGCTAACGTTGCTCCATTGAAGCCAGTGTCGATCCCACGCCTTGAACTCTGAGCAGCCGTGTTAGCAGTCAGGGCGGTACAAGCGGTGGAGAGATGTTCTGACCTCTACATTTGGTCGGTTAGCCTTTGGACGGACTCAACGATAGTACTTTACCATATCAACAACGTCCGGAGCCGGTTTAGTACTTTCGTCGCTAACCGACTCACGGTTAACCACGATGAACCAGCCACGAACCAGTGGAATCATGTCAGGTCTGGCGATAGTCCGGCCCATCTGTGCTCCCGAGATGCGACCAACATCAGGCAACTAGACACGTGGACGAGAGGGCCAAACTTCCTGCAAAAGCCTAAAGAGGACTGGCTCGCGTTCGAATTAAAACCCCCTTTAGGGAGTGGAACTGGAGATCGAGGGCGTAGTGATAGCAGCCAAAGTCGTTGAAGCGACATCCATTCTATCGCGATTGGTCAGGTTTTCTTGCTGGATGAAGACGCTTCGTTCGTTAGTTTGGTTAACCAGGTTCAAGAGAAACTTACTAGTCATGAAAGGGCTACGTCCTACAGGCCATGCGAACGGCATATGGTACCGGGCGGTCGCTTATTCTCTGGTCAAACATCCAATGCGCCTCTGGCACGTCGCAGCCGATGAGGACATCCACTTCATCATCTTCCCAGTCTACAACGGTGACATCCTGCAGGTGGGGCCACCTAGTCAAGATTGCGTTGACCGACCTTGGTGCTCGCATGGGGAAATCAGCTAATGTAAATGCTTCCGTTGGTTCGATTTGCTCGTCAGTGTCTAAGGAGATGAGTTTCAACCTCAACCGGCTGGCAGTCATTACTTGTGCTTCTCCCACCGTGCTCACTGCTAATGACGTCGCGACGTTGAACGAATCACACTGGGCTTGGTACTCGCCTCGGGTAGAGGTACTCTCCCCTGGTGCAGCAATCCATGGTGTCTGCCCGTGCAGCCCTCGTATTCACATCAGTTCTTTGTCCTACAAGCTGCCGCCCGGTGCGTGGTGTTGAGACAAATAAAACACGCTTCTGCCATCCTCGCCATTCCCCACCGTTCGTCTATTGTGGCGTTGCCGAACTTGGGGCATTCTGGTAGTCCATGGCTAGCGTCACGGGATCTGCAACTTGGTTGCGCCGTGGCACCGCGTGAAATGGGATGCGCACTGGTCCAAGGTTGGTATTTTGGATGTTCCCGTGCAGGGGTTTGAGCCTGGCTAGTACTGGGCTTGTTTGTCCGGTTTTTGTCCCGGATGAGTCGGCCGAACCTGCTGTCAGCTATCTTGGTTTGCCTGTCCAAGTATTCGGTCAGGTCTTCGAAGTTAGCCTCCCTGTCGCTTCGGCTTATCCGTTCCGCTTCTTCCGCCTACAGACCCTGCAGTTCGGGAGAGAGGTGACGGACTATGCCTTCCAAGGTGTGCATTGCGTCTAGGTCAGCCCTGTTACCTAAATGGCCGAGGGCTATTGAGCAGTTCTGCATCTTGAACACCAAGTCGGCCATTGTGTAGACGTCGCCCTTGGTTCTCTTTGCCTCTACCATCACGCCCTATATTAGGTTACGGGCTACTTTGAACGGTTGGCCAAACAGGTCCCTCAGAATCTTCCTTGCTCGGGTGTAGCCTTGTTACGGGTCGAGCATGTTGCGCCCGTCGATAGCTTTTCTTGCTCGGCCTCGACAGTAGTGAGTCAGATAGAGAAGCCTTTGCCCGGGGTCGGTTACCTTATTTTCGACGAACGTTTCGAACTGCTTGACAAACTTGCAGTAGTGTTCTGATCGCCCGTCGAAAACCGTTAGTTCTACTCTTGGCAAATCGATCGATGGTGTTTTGTAGTCGGCGACCGGCTGGGGGCTCCCTGTCTTATTGTATCCTGATCTATCGGAAGTGTCGTAGTCGTTGGTCTCTGGCTCACGCTCTTTCTGTATACACTTCTGTTCTGCTTCCTGGGTCTGTTGTCTAGCCGGTAACAACTGTCGTTCTAGGTCCAATATTTTCGGCCTGTATAGATCGGCATCCTTACAATCCATATTGCCCTCAGTAACACATGAGCTTGCACTGACAGGACTAGGCGATTTAGCATTAACCAAAAAATCAAAAGTACCCAAAATCTCCACAGTGATTGCCGTATTGCTTCCTGTCCAGGTTCCAATGTTTTCGATCCTTTTCTTGGCATTTACGTGTGTTTCCTCGTTCCAAGTTGATCAAGTGAGTATTGTAACACACGTTTGAGCAATGCGTAGCCAAATTCGCAACGGATCCCGAAATCAAAGGGCAATTATCCGTGATATTCTACGATACTAGATTATTGCATGAAAAATGACACCAAAAAGATACAAACCTCAATAATGAGATCACAAGGACTCAACAAACGAGAAACCGAATTGCAGCGTGCGAACAAGGAGCACGTGCGTCACACAGGTCCAGAACAAGGATATGAAAAATTAGCGCTCTGGGCGTGAACAAACAACAATTGGTCCATAAAAACAGACAGTGCTTACATACACGTCAATAGTGTAAGCAAGCAAGTGATGTTAAGAAAAACACTGAATCGCAAGGGTTTTAGGGAGATTTTCCACGACCGGTCGTTACACCTACAGCACTCTGCACCGTCCTCCACCTCCCTGTTTGCCCATGCGTCCTGACAACCCCGGCACTCTTGGTAACGCGACATGGTCCCTGAGTTCACCCGCTTATCTTTCCGATTCTCCAGCGGAATGCATCTGCTTATCGCCCAGACCGCCACCGCTGATTAGCCCGCCAGCACAGATTCACCCCCACAAATTCACACTTCGTGGCCCAAAGTAAGGCACATGCGGACAATGAAAAAATGGAGCAGTCGAGAAAAATGTTGCTGGCCTCTTATGTAGCTCTAAATCTCACTTTTCCATCTCAGCTCTCCGCCTTTTCATTCCCACCCAAACTTGATCCATTTCATCACACTCCACTCACCGCTCTGTTACATTTCTATCCTCCACACCAAAAGCTCTACATCAACAGTTAACCAGACTCTACCTGGGAATTATCTCCGTGCCTCATTTAAGTTCCTACCCACGCAAGACTCCTTCGAGTCTTTTGGTCCATTACTGCTGTCCAATCGTGGTGGCTATTTTCCTGCCGGTCCTCTCCAAGGATATTCGCCGCACTACAACTGCTGTTTCAACCAGTACCTCCTCATCTCTCCTTCCCCGCAACAAACCCGCCAGGCTTTGTCTTTTCAAATTCTTGGAAAAACCGAGGTTCATCCCCCATCATCGCCTTTTTCACCACTCTCATCATCACCACAAAACCCTCTAAAGTCTCCACCAATAACATAGCCACCATAACAAGCTTCATCGCCTTTGGTCAGATTGGAAGACGCTTGTTCAATACTGAACAAAACAAAAACCGTACGCAGCATCGCTCAGACCTCCGACTTTGACATAATTATCGTAACTAAAACTTGGGTAACAGATACCGTCCCGTCCGATAGAGTCATTCTAGTGGGCTACCAGATGTTCCGAAGGAACAGGCCTAGTCGTGAGGAGGATTGTTTATTCTATATCAAAACACCCTGCCGGAATTTCCAATCTCACAAACAATTTTGAACGCCATTGAGGATTCTCTGTGGCCAGAGATTGGCCTACCTAACCCCTACCTTCATGTTGGTTATATCTATCGGCCACTCGATTACAACATCAGGGATCTTATCAAGAGTGGTAACATATTCAACTATCATTCATCGCTGCCCAGTTCCTCTAAATTCACCGCTGGGGACTTCAACGCCCCGATCATTTGTCGTAACACTCTATCTGCCCCAAACGACTCCCAGGACTTTATGTCATGTATCCGCGCAGGGCGCTGGATCCAACACCTAACTATCCCAGCCAGAGGAAACAATATTCTCGATCCGTTTTTCAGCGCTGGTTTATCTGAAGTTTCAGCTAGAATGCCCCCTTCTTCCCAAGAAGTGATCAAAGAATGGTGTCCTGCATCTTTGCAGTTCCTCAAGCTTTTGATGAAGTCACCCACCCAATCGTCTCTATTCAACAGTCAGCTGGGATAATCTTACCTGCACGCCTCGACCGGTAAACTTGGACGACGTCTCCCTGCGAAGCTACCCTCAGCAGGCTACTGATTAACTAACTCATCGACGTACTTTTGCGGGTGGACGGTAGGCTGACCAACGCCCACCTGAGCTTCGACACAAAGTGTCCTCTACTGCTGCCTGCGAGACAACCTGTAGTAGAGCCAATGATTCAACGCGTCCACGCCATGGAGGGACATGCCTGGGAAGGTCACGTGACGAGCGTCATCCGAAAGCTCCTTTGGTTGTTGGGAGGACGAGAGACTGTTAAACGCGTAATCCGACGGTGTGCGCAACGTAGGAGACGCAAAGCCACGGCGGGAAAACAACTCATGGCTCCACTACCAGAATGCAGGTTGACTGCGGGCTGGTGGCCGTTCAGCGACACCGGGTTGGACCATTTCGTGCGCTTGTGGATCAAGTGCTGGAAGAGATTGGAAAAACGATATGGGTGTATCATGACGTGCATGAAGTCACTTGCGGTACACCTAGAAGTCGCACATTCGATGACGACCGATTCTTTCCTACGGGCCTTGCAGCGATTTACCAGCCGAAAAGGCGTACCGGCCGATATACACTCAGATAACTGGTCGAACTTTGTGGGCACTCACCGGGAATTGCAGAGTTGGCACAAGAACATTAACAGGAACGAACTGCAGGATCGAACCGTGGCCTACGGCATACGATGGCCTTTCAACCCCCCACAGGCCAGCCACCGCGGTGGCTTATGGAAACGCATGATCCGGTCCGCCAGACGGATATTGCTGTCAATCATGAAGCAGCAGCCACCCGACGACGAGACGCTGAATACCGTCATGACTGAGGTCGAGAGAACCCTGAACAACCGCCCCCTGGTTCCAGTAATGAACGGCGACCCCACCCACCTGGCACCAACCCCGAACGACTTATTGACTTTAAGGTCGAACGAGGGTTTCTAAGGGCCGGTAAACCTTCATGGGTGCTACCTCCACGGATGGAAGCAGGCGAACTGTCTTGCCAAGGTTTTCTGGAGGCGCTGGCTGCGGGAGTACCTACCGGCTCTGCAGACTCGACAGAAGTGGCTGGTGAAAACAAGACCAATCAAGGTTGGGGATGTGGTGGTGGTCGCGGACGAACGCGCTCATTTAAGCACCTGGTCCTTGGGAGTAGTTATGGAAACCATCGAAAGCACAGACAGAATGATAAGAACGGTGAAGTTGAAGACAGCTAAGGGAGCGCTCATTCGTGACATACGCAGTATTAATCTACTCGGGAGCGGAGGCGGAGAAGCTGATAACGCTGAGACCCAGTGGACCGTTTCGCACTAGTCATCGAGGTGGGTAAAGAAACCCCATATATGGAAGCAATCCCGACGCATTGACGTATCGAACCATCATACACCCCGACGCACGCTCACCTACATTGTACTCGTCATACCACGTGGCCTCCGTCAAACACGTTACAGTGCTCACGGTCTTTCGTTGACATTACATAGGATTTTTCTCGGATGTGTGATGATAAATGCGACTTATTGTACATCCAGACACATACACACGTACCCGATGCACTCTACACCCCGTTACCCCTATGAAACATGTGACAGTGTTCGTCGCTTGTCTTCTGTTGACGTCACCCAAAGCCTTTTGCATGTGTAGAAGTAGCGGAGCTTAGGTCAAGCACACACGCCTACATTTTACTGGTTTATGCCACACAGTCCCCGTCTTTCGTTGACGTTGCAGAAAGCCCTCTTTTCATGTGTGGTGATACTTGTGATTCCGTTATACATCCAGACACATAGGCATATACCCGATGCACGCTATGTCACGCAACCCCTATCAAATCTGTGATGGGGTTCGCAATTTGCTTTTAGTGACGTTACTGAAATATCTTTTGCATATGTGGATGTAGCGGCGATTACATCATACACACATACTCACGCAAGTACATACGGCTAGGGCAGGGTGGTTTGTCCAATGACAGCACCTACGTTTCCCTTTCCCTTCCTCCATCGAGCAGTTGTTCTCGTGGAAGATGTAGAATAGCCTGGCGTCTATGTGGCCAACGGATTGGGTGCGACTATGAGTAGAACGTTGACAACAAGCATTAGGTGCGTGCACTGACAACAGGGCCAAGGTAGGTAGGAATAATCAGTACCTATATACCAAACCTTTGACTCTGCTAAGAATTCGGGAGGATTTTGGTGGGCCGTGTAACGACCGGTCGTGGAAAATCTCCCTAAAACCCTTGCGATTCAGTGTTTTTCTTAACATCACTTGCTTGCTTACACTATTGACGTGTATGTAAGCACTGTCTGTTTTTATGGACCAATTGTTGTTTGTTCACGCCCAGAGCGCTAATTTTTCATATCCTTGTTCTGGACCTGTGTGACGCACGTGCTCCTTGTTCGCACGCTGCAATTCGGTTTCTCGTTTGTTGAGTCCTTGTGATCTCATTATTGAGGTTTGTATCTTTTTGGTGTCATTTTTCATGCAATAATCTAGTATCGTAGAATATCACGGATAATTGCCCTTTGATTTCGGGATCCGTTGCGAATTTGGCTACGCATTGCTCAAACTTGTGTTACTGTAGGTACGGTTGAATAACCGGGCTTGGAGCTTGTAGATGGGGTGGGGTGATTTAGGCCCGTAGTTTTTACCGTACGTGTTCATGGAATGATAAACTTCACAAATACATGCAAGCCTCAAATAAGCTTCCATAAAGATTCAAAAGAGAGCTGAATTACCGGCATGAGAAAATGGGCCCCTGGGCCACGCGGATTCATAGGTTTATGTTAAGATTTCTCCTCGGGTTCGAATAAACGAAGAATGGTGCAGAAATATACGGTGGCAAAAGACACACAAATCACATATTCAATCCAGTATTCTCACGAGTTCAGGGCATTATCGTGTTCTTGGAGGATCTTCAGCAGCCGGGGTTTGCAGTTGGCTCTACTTCCCACGGTGCTCATCAGTCCACCTTCTTACAGAACGACTAGCATATCTACCCGTCTACTGAACTCACTGGGAGTCCACACCTTATCCGGCACACATAGACCCAAGGCTCGGCCACTTCTGCGATCTGCGACACAGAGCAACTCTCGAGAAGTTGCCAACTCACCATAACCTTTGGGGACTTCCTGCACTGCACGATCCAAAGACCCCTGCTCCACCGCATGTACCAATGGGCATGATTGTCCCACCCTGCTACACTTCACATGCTCATAAGCACTATAGAAATGTCAAAATATTTGACCCCATCACGACATTACAATAAGCAAATTTATCCTTCTTTGGCCTCCTCCTCTTCTTTGTGAATACTAAAAACTACCATCCCGATGGCTGCAGCTCTATTCGCAGCTATTAACTTTTAATTCACGCGAACCCCATTATCCCTCACTTCTCTACCACAAGCGGGAAATATACATATTATTCGGTCTGGTTTCCGTAAGTAGCCCCACTTCCGTAACGGCTTATCCCTTCTGCGTCCCCAGGCTCCGCAGTTCAGCTGACAAACAGCCGAAAATGGTATTACGGAGCATAACTGCAATCCCGTATTTTTGTTACTAGATTGAATAACGAGTGTGCATCAAAGTTTGGTCCTCTGGCCTCTAGATCCACTCCATCGATCGCCGTGCGTGTTAAACCACACGGAAGTCATGAAAGCCCCTTCAGAACACCACAAGCTCTCTCGTAGCTTGTTTCAGAATCCGATGTTGCTTTTTGGCGCACCCGGGGCCACCGTGCAAGAGTTAGAGAGACCTTTGCTCCGGATCCGAAATCCCACGCACAACGAAGTCCTCGTACTGCCCCGTAAATTGTGTCGATCCGGAAGTCCATTGAAAAACATCTGTTTCAACGTAGAAATATCCGCATTTAAGGACTTTTCCGATAACGGTTATTCAACCGAACACTGTAGTTATACCTGGCGAAATATTCTGCGGTCTGCTTTGACTCCCAATAGATATTTCCTTTGCATTAACTGCATTCACTCGCCCAGTAGCTAATTTCATGTCATTCTCTACATCAGATTGTAGCAGCTCGTCGAGGACACCAGACACAATGAAGTGCAGTTGTGAGCTTAGAGCCCAGGTGCACTTTGTTTACAAATAGGTAACTGCACTTAGGTCTACTTCCGAACGATAACCGCTCCCCAGCAGCACCCAATGCCGGACCAGGTCTTCCACTAGCTGTAGGCTATCTCTCTTCTCTGACCATTCTTCAGAATCACACAAGGTGGCGTATGGTTGGGACATGTGTACTTCAACGTAATTTCCCTCACCCCGGGCACATGAGCCCATTTTTAAAGCCCTGCGGGAAATTTGGGTGATTTTCTTCAGCCATCCATTGAGGTACGTAACTGATCAAGCAAACGTTGACCAGGCTCTTCGGTAGGTCGGGAGTTCAGGTTAGTCTCAAGTCCTTTAATCGACTGGATGTTTGGTCTGTTTGTTTAGGTTCAGTCTGTGCCGGCGCGCACAACTTCACCACAATCTCTGTCTACTTGACTCCAGAGATAGGACGCACTTCAGCTCGTCAGCTCCGGCCATCAACTTGTTTGGTCTCCCATCTCCTGTAAGTTCTACAAGATAGCCAATATAGCTACCAAAGTCCATCATATCTATCGTTCTTCTTGTTTCATTACCTGGATGCGAGTCGGGTCTGCATACATCGTTTGTGCTTCCAAAAGATGGTCCAGATCTACATATTTAAAGCTCTGATACTTCTAGGTATTTGGCAAAACACTTGAGACGCCAGTGACAGGGCTAATAGAGCCAACAGAATCTAGTTAGTCAGAACCACGCAGACTAGCCCAACGACTAGTCAAATTGCTTTCTGCCCAGATTCCGGAAGCGTTGCTCTTTCCGTCGCAGTTCTTCTCGCTTTTCTGGTGCAGGAATTCCAGCCGAATAATGTTAGCCGTTATTCTGAACTGAAGTGAATTGTAGCCAAACAAACGGATCCCCACGCAAAACGAGATTGATCGGAATATTCCACTGTATAAGATTAGCAAGGCATGAAAGTACAAAATGTTTAGGAAGCTCAATTATGCAGCCAAAACAGCTACCAAGCGAAAACCGAAGTTCAACGTTGATCAACGTCAGGGGAGACCAACATGGGCAGGTTTTAAGGTCAAGTCAGGCTGAATCACGGTCAACGAGAAAAGTGCGATATAGCCAGTCAAGCCTAAAACGTGCCAAATGATGTGTGCTGGTGAATGAGTGATATTGAAAGGCGAGATCAAGTTATGGCGGAATAAGGAAGTATGGGAAGTAGTCGCTAAGCATTTGTGACATGCGAGTGACACAGAGTGATACGAGGATACCAAAAAAGAGCGTCAGTTGGTGATGACTGAACCAAAACTATTTTTTTCCGGGTGCTAATGAGAGATCAATTTGGGCAAGACTGTATGCTAGGTGATGCCTGACTTGGGTGTCCATCTGGCTACACAATGAGAGCCTCGGCCGGCTGTTAGGGGGGCAGTGAGAGACTCAGCTTGTGGAAGCCGCCAGTTTGACCTTCGGCTCCTAAATTTTTTTAATGGTGTCGGCCTCCTTGGAAAGTTTTTCGGGACTTTCCTCTGCGGACACACAAGGAACCTACTGTGTGTCAAGGGGAAGATGTTGGAGCTATATTTTTTTCAGCGGGCTATTATAGATCCTAGTGGTTCCTAAAAGAGTTCGTACGTGCCGAAGCAATGGGGAAGATTTGTGCTGTCCAAGCTCAGCGCCTACAAATAAACGGACAGTCCGCTATCTGATAGACGTAACTCCGGCTAATGACCGCTACTTTTGAGCTGCAGTAAGGATTTGGTTTCTGTGACTCCAGTGCACCTCGTATTATGTCAACTATGTGTGCAGGGAGAACTGCGACCACTTGATGAAACCTACTGTTTTCCGCAGTCATATTGCGCGGAGTTAAGGCTGATCCTAGCTGCGCAACTTAGGCCCGAAGGTTACCTTCCCCGAACACTGCGAACGGAATGGCAGGTGCATTAGCCACGAAGTCAAAAAATGTGGGGTCGTTCCTACTGCAAATGGAAAAATAAATCAAAATGACTCGAAGAAAAGAAAAAAACAATGCAGAAGAGAAAACGGGGAAACTGGGTAACGACAGACCAAAACTGGTGGAATGGTTTGCCGGTGCTCCGGGATCTTCAAAAACTGGAAAGCCGGTAAGTTCACCAATTCATTATTCCAGGGACCGGGTCCACACCAGACCTCGAGAATCATCTTAGGAACGGGCAACATGCCAAAGGTTCCAGAGGTTGACAAAAGATGGTAAAAGTCAGTGAAGTGGGTAAATAACGGTTTGTATTAAAGCAATATAGGTCGCGTTTACGTAATAGAACGGCATCAGATGCGATAGTGGCTGAGGAGGCTAAGGTTTCAATCGTCCGCAAGCCGAACAGTCAAAGGTGCGTTATTCTACTGGCGGAAAGCCAACTGTCCCTAAAGCAAGTAGGCAAACAACGGACATCCCCGTGGCATCGAATAACATGCAGATCGTCCAGAGCTAGACAATAATTATTTGTTTGTCTCCAGTGCTTTTAGTCACGAATCTATACACTCAAGCTCAGTCACCTTCGGGTCGCTGTCTACTAAATATAATATCGGTGAGTTTACACATAGCTCCGAGAATGACCGTTTGCTTTTGACGGAGTGCAAAAGAGATACGACTTGTTGTCATAGCCGCAGACGGAAGGTGGCCAGAGCAGAGCACGCTGGGTATCGATAGAGTCTCTGAGGGTCTCTCCAGTCTTAAGTCGACAATATCCCGCGAAAAAGCGGGCCAGGGCTCCTTTCCTCTAGGTGTTACAGCCTGTCTCCGAGATGTCAAAAGGCTAACCTCCAGGAATGTTGAAAGCCAGCCAGAAAAGACCTGCAGACGGAGACCGCAGGATAGGGGGCCATTTTTTCTAGAAATTGGAAGACTGAGAGGCAACGCCACCGAGGCCTTCGCAATTCTATAAAGTTTAACGGGAACAAAGCTCATAGTTTTGTTTGCGACTGCTCCCTACTAACGTTCAGTAAAGAACTGCACAGAATAATGGAAGACGCGCCAAAGGCCAGATGTGAAGCTGACTTCAGCCGCCATGGGGGAGTTGGAAGATGGAACCGGCTGACCGTAGGGAGTGTGGGTTTGAAGGATGTAGAGTCTTCAAAAAAATGCCTAACTCTGAACGGGGTGAGAGGTCCCCGGATGCAGAATTTTAGAGATGAAGAGGAACACTAGGAACCAAAATGTGCCAGGGTTCTTACGGACCAAATCAAGACTTTCCGTTTATGGAAGCAGGCCCGAATGACGGCTGTCTATCGTCTGGATGGTAGAAAGGCTTTCTCGTTCCTTCCCCTTACAGCAAAACTGGATCAGTGGAAGACTCTAGCCAACTGAAAAGACAGTAACAATTTACGAAAGTTTCAGCGGTGGATGCTGACTCCAATGTGAACAGCTGAAAAAAAAAAACGCGAGCGTCCGATTCACTTCGGTCACTACAGGCCCTGTGCAAACTGAACTGAACTGATTTAAATGGTACCAGACAACCAAAGCAAAATAGATGCCACGAGTGGGTATTTTTGTAGTGTGTACAGAATAGGTAACGGACACGTTTTAGGGGCAGTTCTTTCAACGGGCACAACAGAATTGAATCTTTCAGAGGAAATCGTATGCAAACACCTGTAAGGGTTATATATCCGTAAGTCTGCCGGAAAGATGATATCCATCTGACAACCATTAAGTCGTCGGCTGATATTCCTTCAAGTACACAAGTTATACAATGCCACTCTGGACCAAAGAAAGTTGCCGCAAGGCTGAGAAAACGCAGCCGTGTTGGCTATACGTACAGGGGGACCAGGAACTGAAGTGGAAAAGTACACACCTGTCAGCCTAATCTGCGCTCGACGTTCAGTGTTAGAGAAGATCATCCGGGCGCACCTCTGCGAGCACCTGCTTGAGAACTCTATGCTTCGCCTAGCTCAGCATGGATTTCTAAAATCAGACAGTATATGACTAAACTCTTGAGCTTCCTAGGCAGAGTCACTGGAAGAGTGGATGAGAGTTAGCTGGTAGAAGTATTTTACCTTGACTTTAACAGGGCATTTGACTGAGGAAACCATCGGCTAATTTTAACCAAGTTAAGTTCATTTGGCATGTGAGCAGATTCAGGAAAGCTTAAAGGACTTCCTTACCGGCAGAATGTTTTACTTTAGGGTAGGTGGCAAGAACTCTGAACTGGAGGACGCCATCGGTGGGGTATCGCAGGGTTCCGTGCCAGGCCCACTGCTGTTTCTTCTGTTTATTAGGGATTTAGCATCAGTCATACAGCCACCAAGCTTCTTCTTCGCAGACGATGGGAAGTTAGTGTGAGCTCGGGGGAGAGAGAAGCTGAGAAGGGACATACTTGCCTTTCTTACTGGGCGCAGAAGTAGGAATCACTTCTCAATGCTGGGGAGAGTCACTTGTTGTCACGGGCAGCGACAAGCCTGACAGTTGCATATGACCAAGGCCCGTTTACTGTAGAGGCAGTAAAATAGGTAAACGACCTTGAAATTCTGGTGACTTCTGAACTTCATTGGCCGGATCAGTGTGCAGAAGCTGCAAAGAAAAGGCATGCGCTTATCTCTCCAGGTAGGGATCAGAGTTTTCGTGCAGGCAGCCAAAGGTTTTTGTGCCAGTATACACGTCGTTAGTCAGATCTCCTTTAGAAAACCGTGTTCAGTCATCGTCACTCTTCTACAACAAAGGTATCACCTATACCTAGAACGTTCAACGTCTTGCAAAGTAGATGGATGAGAGTCAGAGGGGCAAAACGTATGAGCAGAGGCTTCAGGACCTCAGACTTTTCTATGTGGGAAGGAGGATACTACGAGTGGACCTCATAGAGACATTATAGGTAATAAAGGGCTTTTCTGGGCTTAGACCAGAGATTCTATGCCATGTGGCAACAGACCCCAGAACAAGAGATTACGGGAAGAGGCAGGCAAAAGTTCGATTAAGATGGATAGATAGATCTCGCCTTCTTTAGCAATGGGGTGGTTCATCACTGGAATAGACTGCCAGAAGAAGCTGAATTGACCTCGGCCGTTCTGAGAAGTTGACCGTTTTCTGGACGTCATTCTAGATTCACTTTCTCTACGATCTTTTCTGACGTTTGACACCGACCGCATTGTTTTGTTTGGTCGCATAAGTTTTACTGGACAGACTTTTCCGAATTTTTCATCCTTCTCGTTTTGAATCTCTTTCGCTTTCGGTTGTTCGCCGACTGTAGGCACTCACGGTTCGTTTTCTGCACAGCCGTTGCTTTCGTCTTCCGTTCGGTGTATCTCTCATATCGGCACTGTTTCGGTGCCAGGATATATAGAATACACGTTTGCATCTGTGAAACAACTTGCGTCTTCTCTATTCGTCCGGTAGGGGGATAACGTTGGTATTCCACTGCCGGACCGAATGGAAGACAAGTTCACTAGCCGCCGAACGTCTTCTATATTTATGAGCCCGAAACTTCCAGAATCTTCCCGGATTAGTCGTCCGCTCGGTGAGTCTGTGATATATTTGCCGTTTTACGTCCTCTTTTTGTCGCAAGATAAATATTTTTTAAGATATATTATCGCGACGTAGCCATGTCAGAGGCTAAGATGCAGTTCGACACTGACCTCACTTTGTCTGCGGTTGCTTTCAAGCCCGTGGCTTTTGTCCCACATGATCCTGAGGCTTGGTTTGCAGCCTTAGAGCTGCAACTTAAGGCACATAGGATCACCGGCAAGCTCCACCGGTTTTCCCGTGCCTTGGAGGCAGTCCCGGGTAATGTTATCGCCTCAGTGATGGATTTGGTTTTACATCCTCCTCAAGAGCAGCCATACGATCGGTTTACAGAGGCCATACTGCAGCATTTCCTCCCTTCTCGGGAGAAGCGCTTACGTCAGCTACTTACCCACAACCCAATAGGTGATACAAAGCCCAGCTACCACATAGCTCACCTCCGGTCCCTGACAGGACCCGCCGACAAGGATTCGGAGATAGCTAGGGAATTTTGGTTGGAATCATTGCCCTTTTACGTTCAGGTCACAGTAACTGCTCTCCTCGAGGACTCGTTCGTAGAATGAGCAGCGGCCGTGGCTGGCAAGATTGTCACCCGTGTTTGCATTGGGGCTAATCCCTTCATCGCAACGATATAGCGCAGTCCTCAGGGTGTTGATATGGATGAATGGTCGGAGAAGCCTCGACATCTTCTGTCCACCCAGCGTCGTCTGTCGCTCGAAGAGAGAGCTGAAGTACCTATTCCTCGCAATAGCCCACGTGAGCAAAAGCATGGACGGGCGCCCCCCCCCCCCACTGCCCACGTCCGTTGTTAGTCCGCCTCATTTGCCCCTCCCAAACCAGACCACCCTACCAGCGGTTTTTGTTGGTTCCACCGCGTTCTTGGACCGGCCGCCCATAAGTGCAGACAGCCGTGTTCACACGCGGCGGGAAACGCCACTGCCGGCGAGTAGAAGCGGCCGTACTAGCGGACAATCAGTCTCAGGTTGGCCCTTTATTTTACGCTCATGATTCGTGCACTAACGCTAGGTTCCTAGTTCATACTGAGACCCAGGTTTCTGTCTTGCCGGTTGGTAAAGACAAGCCACAAGCTTCTTTGCTTCGGCTGTCCGCAGCGAATGGTTCCCCCATTCCTACCAAAGGCATGAGATAGCTAGCGGTAAACCTTGGATCTCGACGACCGTATCTGTTGACGCTCTTTCTTACGGAGGTTCCCACAGGCATACTGGAAATCGATCTTCTGCAGCTTTATGAATTACTTGTTGATTCACGTAGGCTGCAGCTTACCGATCCTTCGTGGGATACTAAATTCGCGGTTCTTGCAGCTCGAATAGATGCACACCAAATCACAGGTCTGTTTTCTAACATTCCTCACGATTTTCAGTCTTTATTTATTAAATTTCCCACTTTGACTACACCATTTGAAGAGATAGAGACAGTGACCGATAGTGTGACACACCACATTGTCACTAACGGACCACCAGTCAAGGCACAGCCTCACCGACTGGCATCGAACAAACTGCCTTTCGCCAAAAGTGAGTTCCACACTACTTTCTAGAGGTATTGTTCGTCCTTCCCACAGTCCATGGGCCTCACCTCTACACATGGTTCTTAAGAAAGATGGCTTTAGCTAGCGACCATGTGGCGAATATCGCGCACTAAACCCGGTTACCCGTTATGATGGCTATCCGATACCCCAAATGCACGACATCACGGCACGACTGCATCTTCTAAGATGGACTTGGTACGAGCCTATCACCAGATCCCAGTCGCCGCTGAAGATGTCGAGAAAACCGCTGTCACGACTCCTTTTGGTTTGTATGGGTTCCTATGTCTGTCTTTTGGTTTGCGAAATGCTGCTCAGACATTCCAGAGGTCTATATCGACGACTTGCTAATCGCATCGTCGAGCGTAGATGAACATTTCCAACATTTGACGCTACTATTTCAACATTTGTCCGAACATCGAATAGTAGTCAATCCTGATAAATGTGAACTTGGCAAACAGGAACCTGTGTTCCTCGGCCACAAGATAACTCGAGAGGGTATTAAGCCTTGCGAGGATAAAGTGCGCGCTATTCTACATTACGCCTTACCGTCCTCAATCAAGGAGCTCAAGGCATTTTTGGGGTTAGTTAATTTTTATCGTCGGTTCGTACCCCATGCTGCTGAACGTTTGCCTCCATTAACTGATCTACTTCGTGACAATCCACGTAAGTTGTCGCTTATGGATGCCGCACGAGTAGCGTTTCCGGAGATTAAAGCGACATTAGCTCAGACCACGCTCTCAATGCACCCAGTTCCGTCAGCCACGCTAAGCATAGCAGTGGATGCATCCGACTTCGCCATCGGAGGGGTCCTGTAACAGTCTGCTTCTGGGATTTGGCAGCCATTAGAGTTTTCCTCCCGACGCCTTAGTCCCACAGAAACGAAACATAGTACTTTTGGTCGCGAATTTCTGGCTGCACATAATGCCGCTAAACACTTCCGCCATGCAGGCGAGGGTCGATATTTCATTCTCTATACCGACCATAAGCCTTTGACGTATGCATTGCATACTAAGTCTGACCGCTACTCCCCTCGAGAAGTCAGACATTTACACCACATTTCACAAATCACTACTGACCTACGACACGTTAAATGTGAGTCGAATTGCTTTGCAGGTGCTCTGTCGCGCGTTCCACTTAATGCTACTAAATCTCCGGTTTTAGACATCCCTGCGATGGCTTCAGCACATGCACAGGATTCCTCATGTGTGGAAGCCGCTCAGTCGTCGTCGCTACAGTGTCAGTCCGTACCTTTGGCAACCAGTGCTGGGACTGTACTCTGCGACGTGTCCACTGGCCTACCTCGACCGGTTGTACCCGTGTTCGATACCCTACATGGACCCTCACGTCCAGGCAGTAGGCGTACGATGCATCTGGCCGTCCACAAATAAACATGTTCGTATGTGGGCAAAACGGTGTCTACAGTGTCAACGATCTAAAGTGCATAGGCACTTAGCTTCGCCCACGGGTACCTTTGCTGCACCTGAAGCTCGCTTCGATCATATCCACGTGGACATTTTGGGTCCACTGACCCAGTCACACGGGTGTACCTATTTATTAACGTGCATCGATAGATTTACGATTTTGCCCAAGGCTATTCCCATCTCGTCACCGCTGAATCAGTGACTCAACACCTGATAGAACGATGAATATCTTTGTATAGTTGTCCCTCCACAACCGCTACCGATCGAGGGCAACAGGACTTACATAAAGGCAGAAATCCAATGTTCCGTGGCAGAAGTTGTCCGCAGAACGACACTAAGACTGTGTGGGGAATCGTTAAAGCCACGGAGTACGGATTCACTTGCCGTACAGACTTACGTTCACCGTTTGTCTACGTAAGTGCAAGATCTTGCTCTGGCACAGACTCGAATACAGCGACGACAGGTTTTCGTTCCGACTGGAAGTCAGTGCCCGCAAATCAAGCAAAGCGTAGCCAACTCAAACAAATCCCAAAACCAGAACAAGATTGATCCGTAGTTTCTACTTTACTAAATTGAAAATCACAAAGGGTACAAATATATACAAGCCTCAGGCATGCGGCCAGATAGACTTCACAGTAAAACCCAAAGGTTCAAAGCCCCGTGGCTCAAGCACGACAGTCAGAAGTGGTACAAGGCCGAATTCAAATGTCTCACATGGATAAACAAACGTGAAAAAGTGTGGTATATTGGCGAGCTTTTCAAAGTAATGTCAAATATGGCCAAATTCACAAAGCACGTAGAACATTTGGAAGGATTCTCATTATTTGTTCTTCAAACTGCCAACCAAAATCCTTCCACGAAAATAGTTGTCTATGGTTCAGGATGGGGTCATGATTCTCATCCTACCTACCTAAAACTTACTGTCAGTGCTTGTGGTTACTAACTTCCTGTGTTAGTTCCGCGTAAAACAAGTTTCCGTGGCAGTCATCGCCTGAAACGTCCACAATAAATCAATTCCAAATCCCGCCGCACAACTTGAGAATGGTATATTTAGCAGGAGATCGGCGCACACAGTTGAACCTACGATCAAAATGAAGACATTCCAGAGTAGAACATTTCGCTGCACGAGCTTAGTCTACGTACCTCAAGCAGTAAATTATTGAAGCAAATGGTAAGAATAGTTTTGTTTACAAGCAGGGGCGCAGAAGTTGAACGTAGACGCTACTCTCAGTGAGATATCACGAAAAATTAAAAGTTCATGAAACGGTGGAATTACATATAATTAACTCACCAAATTTTCCGAAGGAACTGAAAACCGGTTTCTGCTTATGAATACGTTCCGAAAACAAGTGTACGACGGAGAGTATCGAAATACATGTGAAGACGGAAATCGATCGAATACTGGCATCTTTCAGAGCATTTCAAAGTTTTTCTTTGTGCAAAATATGTGACAAGCAATATTGTGTGAAATGTAAGTAAATGTTCTTCCAGGGCAGGAATAGTTTTACTATGGGCTTATAGCTAATAAGCCTCACTTGAACAGTCCAAGTGAAATCTTTGTGATTTTTTCCTTCTCACCTATATTCACGCTGGATAGAAACCGGAACCAAGTATACTTTGCAACTACTCAGGGAAAATGGATCCAGTTGAATAGTTGTACGGTATGAAATGGAACAAAATGCTGAGTAACTCGGCGCTAGGCGATTCTAAGACACGTTCGAACAATGCGTAGCCAAATTCCCGACGGAACCCGGAATCAAAAGGCCATTATCCGTGAAATTCTACGATACGAGATTATCAGATGGACAAGGACACGAAACAGATACAAACCTCAATTATGCAATCACAAGGACTAAAATTCAAGAACTGAATCGCGGTGAGCGAGAAAGGAACACGTGCGGCACGCAGGTCGAGGACAAGGATATGACAGAGCAGCGCACTGGGCGCGAAAAAACAAGCGCTGGTCCGTGAAAATAAACAGTGCATAAAACAATTCAGTAGTGTAAGTAAGTGAGTGATGTTAATGAGGCATGGAAACTGCAGTGGTTTTTGGGGATTTTCCACGACCTGTCAGTACACTGCCCACCAAAATGCTCCCGAATCTTAGCAGACTCAAGGGTTTGGAATAAGGGTACTGATTCTTCCTACATACCTAGGCCCTGCTCTCAGTGCGCGTACCTAATACGTTGTTGTTAATGTCCTACTGACGTTCGCACCAGATCCGGTGGCCACACCGACTCGAGGTTACTCCACGTCGTCCATGAAAACGGCCGATCGATGGCAAGCTTGAAGGCGAAACATAGGTGCCGTCCACGGGTGAGCCGTTGCCCCTCGGCCGCGTGTGTTTGTGTGTGCGTGGGGGAGGGGTGGGAGTGGGTGTCATGGGTGAGCACTCCGGTACATGGGCGAATAGTGGCGACCATCCCTTACGAGGGAGATTTCCCATATTGCCAGGGATAAACGAGGAACAATCAGCTCTGCGGCGTGTTCTGATGGAGGTCTTGAAGTATAAACGTGTATTATGTAAGTGTAACTGGTGTGTGTCTGGGTATATGATAAGATCACAGCTACTACTACATAAGCTTAGGGTCCCCTGTAACGTCAACGAAAAACGACGGGAACTGCGATGTGTTGGACGGAGGTCATGGAGTATAAACGTGTATCATGTAAGTGTGTATTTGTCACGGTGTATGATAGTTTAATAGGTCAGTATGACGTAAATGCTTCCACACGTTGGGGTTCCTTTAACTACCTCGAAGACGCATGAGGGACGGTCTACTGCATTTTCTTGTTACCGGCTTCTCCTTCTTCACTCTCTAAGAGGCTGATACCGCGTACATCACGAATTAGCTTTCCGTGGGCGGTCTTCCCCTTCACAGTTCTTATCGGTTCTTCAAGGCTTTTGATAGTCTCCGTAACCACGCCCAAGAGCCAGGTGCTGAAATGCGCGAGTTCGTCTGCGATCAGCACTACATCACCAACCTTGAATGGTCTTGTTTCGACCAGCCACTTCCGTCGAGCTTGCAGAGCCGGTAAGTACTCCCGATGCCATCGCCTCCAAAAAACCCTGGCAAGATGGTTGGCTTGCTTCCATTTGTAAAGGTAGCACCCACGAAGGTTTATCGGTCCCTGGAAACCCTCATTCGGTCCTGACATCGATAAATTGTTCGGGGGGAGTGCCAGAAGGGTGGAGTCACCGTCGGTTACTGGAACCAGGGAGCGGTTGTTCAGAATTCTCTCGGTCTCAGTCATGACGGTGCTCATTGTCTCGTCGTCGGGCATCTGTTGCTCAATGGTCGACAGCAATATTCGCCTGGTAGACCGGATCAGGAGTCCCCATACGCAGCCGCGATGACCGGCCAGTTGATGGTTGAAGTGCCATCGTATACCACAGGCCGTGGTTCAATTCTGCTGTTCGTCCATGTTCATGTTTTTGTGCCAGCGCTGCAGCTCCTGTTGAGCTCCTACGAAGTTTGGCTCATTGTCAGAGTATATATCTGCAGGTACGCCTCTTCGGTTGATAAAGCGCTGCAAGGCCCGTAGGAAAGAGTTGGTTGCCGTTGAACGTGCAACTTCTAAGTGCACCACAAGTGACTCCGTGCATGTCATGGTACATGTAACAGCCGGTCGTGGAAAATCCCCCTTTTTCCCTCGCGATTCAGTGTTTTTCCCAACATCACTCATTTCCATACACTATTGACTTGTCTTTACGAACTGGTCGTTTTTCTGGACCAATTGTTGTTTGTTCGAGCCCAGAGCGCTACTTTGGCACATCCTCGTTCAGGACCTGCGTGACGCACGTGCTGTCTGCTCACACGCTGCTATTCGGTTTCTCGTTGTTGAGTCCTTGTGATCGTATTATTGAGGTTTGTATATTGTTTATGTCATTGTTTATTGTAATAATCTAGTATCGTAGAATATCACGGATAATCGTCTTTTGATTTCGGGATCCGTTGCGAATTTGGCTACGCATTGCTCAAACGTTCGTAACAGTACACCCGTATCGCTTTTCCAGCCTCCTCCCACACTTGGTCCACAGGGGGCCGAAATAGTCCAACCCGGTGTCGCTGAACGGCCACCAGCCCGGAGTCACTCTGTATTCTGACAGTGGAGCCATGTGTTGCTTGCCCGCTGCGGCATTGCCTCCCCTACAATGCACACAACGTCGAATTACGCGTTGTACATTCGCTCCTCCCCTCATCAACCCAAGGCACCTCAGGAGGACACTCGTCACGTGACTTTCCCTGCATGTCCCTACACGGCGTGGACGTGTTGGATCATTAGCTCTATAACAGGTTGTTGAGCCGGCTGCAATGTGGGGTATTTCTTGTCAAAGCTCAAGTGATGGTTGGTCAGCCTGCCGTCTGCCCGTAGTAGTCCATTTATGAGTTTTGGGTTGAAACGCTTCAAGATGCCTCTCGGAGATGATATTCCTCTGTCGATTGATCCCCCTTCTTCCACCTTCTCTACTTCCCGGATGTAAGCTTCACGTCGTACCATCTTGAACATATCGTGTTCTGCGGTTCGTAATTAATAGGGACTTGTTGGAACCACTCGTACGCGGCCGGAAGAGCGGACCCCTTTCATGACTAGCAAACGTCCCTTGAACTTGGCCAACCAAACTAATGAACAAAGTGTCTTCATCCAGGAAGAAAATCTTACCAATCGTGACAAAACGAATGACTTTCGGCGACCCTGGCCGTCATCACGCCTTCGATCTTCAGTTCCAATTCCGGAGGGAGTTTTAGTTCATACACAGGCCAGTCCTGTTTAGACATTTGCAGGAACTTCGGTCCTCCTGTCCACGTGTCGGGTTGCCGGAAGTTGGTCGCACCCCGGGAGCATAGATCGGCTGGGTTATCGCCAGACCTGACATGCTTCCACTGGTTCATGGCTGATTCGTCGTGGATGACCTTGAGCCGGTTAGCCACGAAGGTACTAAAACGGCTCCTGACGTTGTTAATGGAGTACAGTACTATCGACGAGTCCGTCCGAAAACCAGCCTACCAAATGTAGAATTCGAAGCATCTCTTTACCGCTTGCATCGCCCTGACTGGTTCCACGGCCGCGCTGAGTTCAAGGCGCGGGATCGAAACCGTCTTCAGTGGGGCAACGCGGGCTTTGGCGAACAGGATCCTCGTAGCATATTGGCCATCCACCGTGCACCATCGTCCGTATACCGCGGCCCCGTAACCGGCCTCGGATGCGTCAGAAAAGGGGCGCGGTTCTCCTGTCCGTGTTGCATGACTAGGGGGCAAACATTGTGGAACCCTTGTGTCCCCTTGTTTCTTAGAGGCGTTCAGAAACTCTCCCCAGTTCAGCCGTTCTTCTCGGTCCAGTGGGTGGTCCCAATCGGCTTAGTTACGGTAGAGACGCTGCAGCAGGATCTTTCTGGGCAACAGCCAGGGTGAGGGGAAACCAGGCGGATCGAACAAGCTAGAGACGGCTGAAAGTATGTCACGACGGGTTACTGGCAGCTCGGGAACGTTTAGCTCGAAAACAAGGTCGTCCGTTTCCGCATTCCACTGTACTCTTGGCTTATTTTCGGTAGGGAGTGGAGGGCCGTCCAGATCTCGAACCCTCTCGGCCCTTCTATGGTACGGAATGATTTCGGGCACTTCCGAGGCTTTCGACATCTATTTCGTCAGATGGGAGCCGCCCTCTTCTAGCAATCTTGTTAGGCCCCTGAAATGCGCTAGGGCCGAGTCTAAATCATTGAATGACCCAACGTAGTCGTCGACGTGGGAGTTTCTGGTGACGCTATCTACCACCGACCGGTGGACCAAGTCTCCATGTTGGTTTGCTGATCCTCTAAGGGCGTAGTTCGCACAAAGCAGTGATGACATGGCTCCGAAGGGGTGGACGGTCATCCTATAGTTTATCACTGCTTTGTCCCGGTTTTTCTCTTCCCACCACAGGAAAAGCAACGCATCTCGTTCTTCTGCCGGTACTTCCGCCTGGTGAGACACTTCCCTGTATTGGCGGACAAGGTCACTCTACCCACTCTGAAACGGCACAAAAATTCGATCAGTGGCGTGGTCCAGTCAGGCTGTGGAGCTTGGCCGCACAGTCGAAAACCAAACCGCAGTTTTTCGGGTTTCTCGGGATTGATCAGATGGACAAGGACACGAAACAGATACAAACCTCAGTTATGCAATCACAAGGACTAAAATTCAAGAACTGAATCGCGGTGAGCGAGAAAGGAACACGTGCGGCACGCAGGTCGAGGACAAGGATATGACAGAGCAGCGCACTGGGCGCGAAAAAACAAGCGCTGGTCCGTGAAAATAAACAGTGCATAAAACAATTCAGTAGTGTAAGTAAGTGAGTGATGTTAATGAGGCATGGAAACTGCAGTGGTTTTTGGGGATTTTCCACGACCTGTCAGTACACTGCCCACCAAAATGCTCCCGAATCTTAGCAGACTCAAGGGTTTGGAATAAGGGTACTGATTCTTCCTACATACCTGGTCCAATATGCAAAGCTCAGTTCGATGGTGGTGCGGTCCTCCTTTAGTATTGTTTCTGCCTTAAAACCCAATAACAGTGCAGTCGTTATGAGTTCGTTTAAGGATATTGACTTCAGCTCAGCAATCTTTGTTTCGGCAAAGGGTACTTTGTTTCGGAGCCGGCCATGCAGTTCTACCCAGGTAAAGTACACTGCCATTAGATTGGCAAATTCCAAGCTGTTTTGCGTGAGCTGCAACGTAGGATTACGGGCAAGCGCCACCGGTTTTCCCGTGCCTTGGAGGCAGTCCCGGGTAATGTTATCGCCTCAGTGATGGATTTGGTTTTACATCCTCCTCAAGAGCAGCCGTACGATCGGTTTACAGAGGCCATACTGCAGCATTTCCTCCCTTCTCGGGAGAAGCGCTTACGTCAGCTACTTACCCACAACCAAACAGGTGATACAAAGCCCTTAGAGAGGGAATTGTGCCGGGAGACTAGGGGAGAGCAACAGTGGTAGGAATTTACAAGAGTGGACCCCGATAAAAGGCCGAAAATTACCGGCCCGTTAGCTTGACTTCGGTACTGTTTAAGTGCCTGGAGCAAATAGTCAGGAAACAGATCTCAAGGCATTTGGTTCAACGCAACCTCATATCAAATGCTCAGCATGGGGTTGTGGCAGGACGATCCTGTCTGACGATCTCCTGCTGTTCCTCGATGAGGTTACCAAGTGCCTGGACGAAGGGCAATCGATTGAGGTCTGCTACTTGGACTTCGGCAAGGCCTTTGATTCCGTGAACCACAGACTTCTCGACGTCAAACTGTAGTCTATGGGATTTGTTGAAAAGGCAAGACAATGGATAAATAGTGTTTTAGAAGGGCGAACTTTTAGTGTTAAGGTGAGTAGTCATGTCTGGAAACCGGCAGGTGTAACACGTGGGGTACCACAGGGCTTGGTGCTCAGCCCTCTGCTCTTCCCCACCTTCATCAATGACCTAGCATACCAGCTTACAAAGCCCACCTTTGTGTTTCCCGGTGTCGTTCACGTGGCTGGAGTAGATAAAGGACCTGACGTGTTAGCAGCACAAAACTGGTCGCGCACATGGGACTTTCCGCTAAACCTCACCAAGTGTCAATGCTTGACCACAAATACAGGGGCTGGTGGGAATGGAGTGGGTTCATTGCAAGTGGTCTCGCAAGTGAAAGACTTGGGCATTGTAACGGCTAACAGCTTCAAGCCGTCGAAGCAGTGCACCGCAGCAGCCACTATGGCCATGAGAGGACTCTTTTGAGTTGTATCCATTATGTCGTGTGGAGAGCCGGAAATTTTCGTTCCGATATATCAAGCCAGTTAGGCCGCATATGGAGTACTGCGTGCAGGCCTGGGCGCCGTACTACCAGAAGGATATGGACTGTCTGGAGAAAGAGCAAGGGCTCGCCACTAGAATGGCGGCTGGGCAAGGTGGGTTTAACTACACAGAGCATCTCCGTGCCCTAGACCTGTTCTCGATGGAAAGACGCCGCATTCGCGGGGATTTGATAGAAAACTTTAAGGTAATGAGGGGATTGTCAGGAATAAGCCGAGAAGGCTTTTTCTCTCTGATCCCTGAGAGAGGCACAAGGGGGCATAGCCTTAGATTACAAAGGAAGCATTCGAGGCGAAGTACTTCTCGAATAGAGCGGTACCCTATTGGAATAAGCTCCCGGAGGAGGTCATAAATACCACAACAGTGGAGGCTTTAAAGAAAGCAGCAAATCTATGTTGGATGGCAGCATACCCCAAGTTATGTTATTCAGCTTGTAGGGTCAGATGCAATTCACTTATTGTTTCCACCTTTCTCTGCCAGGGCTGATACTGCACAAAAGTTATGCCTTTCAGAAAAAGAAAACCACGCAGTGTTGGAAGCTACGGAAACGCGTCGACAACACAACTATCTGGACAAACGATTGGCTCTAGCCACACCAGATGATAGATCCACGTTGGACCAGGGAAAGCTGCCTCAGGACTGGAAAGTCGCGGCAGTCGTGGCAATACATAAGAGTGGGCCTAAGTCGTATGTGCAGAACTACAGGCCGGTAAGCCTAACTAGCATTCTCTTTTAAGTTCTCGAGAAGATCATCCGTGCCCATATCTGCCAGCACTTACTGCAGCACTCCATGCTAAGCCCGGCGCAGCATGGATTCCTGAAAAATAGATCTTGCCTGACCAATCTCCTGTGCTTCTTAGATGAAGTAACTCGACGACTGGACGAAGGTAAGCATGTTGAGGTATGTTACCTCGACTTTAGCAAGGCGTTCGACTCCGTTAATCATCGTCTTTTGCTATGCAAGATGGAGACTTTCGGGATAGGTGGGCCAGTATATAGGTGGCTGGAGGACTTCCTCTCCCACAGGACGCTTTATGTCAAAGTGGGGGACAGGTGCTCCAGTTTGGTGAACGTCACCAGTGGTGTACCTCAGGGATCCGTCCTAGGCCCGGTCCTATTCTTGTTATTTATTAATGACCTAGCATCCACTCTTCAATCGCCCAGCTTTATTTTTGCGGATGATGTGAAGATTGTTGGATCTAAGGGTAGGGCGGACTTGGGCAGGGAAATAGGCAACGTCCTAAACTGGGCCTACAAATGGGACTTACCTCTAAACGCTCGAAAAAGCCATTTGTTGTCAAGGGCAACAGGGAGCCTAACTGTCGCTCATGATCAAGGGCTGTTCACCGTAGAGGCAGCCAGTAGGGTTAAAGACCTGGGGATCATCATGAAAAGTGACTTCAAATGGTCGGAGCAGTGCAACGCGGCTGCGCATAAGGCTCGTGGGGAGCTCTTTAGACTGCGATCGGCTTTGTCTTGCCGGAAGCCGGAGGTATTCGTACCTATTTACATGGCTATAGTACGACCTCACTTAGAAGGTAGTGTGCAGGCTTGGTCACCCTTCTACAAAAAGGACGCCGCCTGCCTCGAGAAAGTCCAACGTCTCGCCACGCGAATGGTTGAAGGGCAGAGGGGTAAGACTTACGAGCAGAGACTCTGTGACCTGAATCTCTTCTCGTTGGAAAGGAGGAGAAGTCGAGGAGATCTCATAGAAACGTTCAAGGTAATGAAGGGCTTTTCCGGCCTTAGACCAGATAGTCTATTCCAATTGGCCGTAGACTCCAGAACAAGGGGACACGAAAAGAAGTTGATAAAAGCCCGATCTAGGTTGATGGCTAGATCGCACTTCTTCAGCAACAGGGTTGTGAACAGTTGGGACGGTCTGCCCGGTGAAATGGTAGATCTGCAGACAGTCCAATCCTTCAAATGTGCCCTTGATCGCAAGTGGTACGAGATCTTTCCTTGTAGTGAGCCTTGAGTATATCAACTAGATGGATGACGGGTAGCACTGTGGTCCTTCTGGAGTATGTTTTAGCAGACTATTTCCCTCATTGCATACTGTCTCAGTGAACGCTCACGATGCATTATGTCTCTCGCAGTTGATGTGCGATGAGGTTTTCCGTTTCCCTCTCATTTTTAGCGGGGATTCGACGAAATACACTCGGTGGGTGGTGGGTGCATAACTGGTGTGCATACCATCGAAGGAATTCTGGACGCTCGATTGGCCGTGGCCATTACCTGTCCTGTGCAGACTGAACTGAACTGAACTGAACCAAGTCCGGTGCAAACTGGACCGAACTGATCTGACCTTGCGCGCTTCATAATATTAAGCGGTACACTGGCAGTTTGGAGTTTGTCATCAGACTTTGGTCAGTCTCTCCATATTCACGATATTCTTCGGAGCTTTTGACATATATACTGAAAAATTGTGCAACAGCAGTTGGAGCAGAGAATAAAATTAGAAAATCGTCGTGTTTTCAGTAAATATATCTCTGCGCGTGGCAGTTACAAGCGAAGTCTGACATCCGTTGCATTTCACCCGGTGGTTCGAAGGGCTTCGCTGGTGCTGCATCGGCTTATGTGATGGTCCTTTCTCTGGGATGAAAACTACCTTATTGTGATGGATAAATTCAATCCGGAGCACCTGCCATTTGAAGTTAGATCAAAGTTAGCAGAACTGGAGCTTGAACTATCAGAAGGTAAGTTATTCTTTGACGCACCGGTTTTCTCCTTAATGGTCTCGAAAGTGCTGCAGTGTTACATTTTCACAAGAGACTGTGCCCAGCAAATCGATAAGATTCTTTGTACGAGGTGCGGAGTAAATCAAGTTTTATTGTGTCGCGAACATCAGTAAGCCTGTACCCAGTCAGCACCCCAAGCAGCACTGCCCAACGTTTGCCCAATTGGGCTAGGGTTGGGCAAACGTTGGGCTTGCCCATCGCAACGTTGGGCAACTCCATTGAAATGCGTTGGGCAGAGCTACCAGCGCCCAATTGGGCTAGGGTTGGGCATGCCCAACGCATCGAAAAAATCGCGAAAAACGGCTTTTCACTTTTCGCCAATTATTCCAATTTCGCCCAATCGCCTAATATCATTAAAGTATTCTCCTTCCTTTCGAGCTTAACCACTAAATTAACCCTATATATATGAGCAAAATGACCATTTTATTAAAAAAGTAGATAAATTTATTGAAAATAAAGTCGGATTTATCTGACAAAAAAGCCGCTTTTCCATCAATCCATTCTCCGCGAGGATGTTCCTGGCTCTTCTTCTTGATGCTCACGGTATCTGGAAAATCAATTCAGGGAAATGCGGATGTTAGTTACATCATTGGCAAATAAAGAAAAAAGCTGTATCGCGAGTTTTAAACGTTAGGCATTTAAAGAACAATAGTTCCGCACTAGATTATATATATATATATATATATATATATATATATATATATATATATTACTAGACACTAGACAAAATTTCCATTTAGGAAACTGCTAAGTTACAACGGAGAAACCGGTAATAAATCCCATGTCCAAGTAAGCATATAAAGCAATGTAAACCGTAATGGCAAAACATTTTAACGAAGCAATTTGCAGGAAATAAAATTGTTTACGGACACCACATATAGGAGAATAGCGTACTGTCTTAGCCGTCTTCCTTCGCCTCTATCCCGAGCGTTGATGAACCAGCGCTTTATATGTCTGTCAATGACAGACGTTGGCTCGTTGGAGAATCGCTCCATTCCTTTTATAGCATCTGACGTTTTGTATGATAATAAATGTGAACAACCTACCCTTAACGGCGGCGATCAACTTATGGTCGTTTACGGCCTTCCTTTGAGGGCTCCCTAGCCAACAACAGTGAAGGGCAACTTCGTCGCCGATGGATGCGAAAAGCATGCTACGCACGGTTTCAGCCAAATCGCAATCCGCAAACCGTTTGAGCGTTGCCACCTGAAAAGGTTCAGTTAAAGTGGATATACTTACCATGCTCGCACACACTTCGGGCGAGCTCAGAGTCTCGTGGAGTTTCTGAAATTCCCCCCACGTCTCGGCTCTTCGCGCCTTGGACGACACAGCTGATGCGTGCGTGGCACCCAACGCGACGGTTAGCCCATCAAGGGCACGTTCGACCTTGCGGAAACGGTCGCTCATGGCGTTCATCGTACCTATAATCATACATGATTATATGCAGTAGTCACTCACGCATAACTTCACGCAAATCCTTGCTGAATCTGTCCATTGGCCCTTCGCTTGTTGCGGAAGCAGTAACGTTACTATATGATTAGTTGTTCATAACATTTGATAATTACGGTTACCCATGGTCTTTCAATGGACTCCGGTGAATAACAGTAACCGGAGGTTCGCGTGCCGCAATTGGGGTTGACGTGATATTGGGCATTGTGTCAGATAAACTAAATGCACAAATGACCGCCCTTCAGCCAGGTGAAAAGTAGTTTCTGGGTTACCCCAAGGCATATTAAATGCATATAATCCAACGGGAATGTAGTCACAATGTCGATGGGTAGGGATAGAAACGAGGTGGTGCCTATGTGATGACGATGATATTTCCCGGCGCGAAACTTTTCATCCGTTCTTGAGGTAGTCTCGACGACGGGAAACGTCATCCTCCCATCAATATGCAAGCCGCGTTGGTTGCATTTATCACAGCCGAAATAACCAGCAGGACTTTTGACTTGACGAACAAAGGCCCTAGCTGGAGTATCACAGATAACGGCCTTCAAGCAACATCGTATGGAAGAATTACGATAGCTTAGGCCATTTTGCAGAAGTTGGTCGAGCTCTCTCACGGTGTGACATAAGTAATCATGCACTGGATATGGTTTTTGAACACCACAATAAATTCCAACAGTGATGATTTGCGCACACATTGGCTGCACTATCCTTGCCAAAATCGGCCACATCTGAACGGAAGATGACCGAAACAACGACAGCCCGTCTATATTCACGTGTAGATCGATAGAACTGGGAATAACATCCATGCTGCTAAGGCACATATTTATCCCGTCTGTCAGCCCAACGTGAATATATATTCCACTGCGTAGCTGAATTTTCTCACACGAACGTGGTGTATGAGAAATGGTACGTGGATCGCGCGGGAGACCCGGCACAAACTTGCCCACACAGGAAAGTACGTCTCGCCGCTGTTTCATGCTCAAGTTTGAGCTGACGAACAAATCGGACAGCGACTGTTGCAGCACATCCACGTTAACGGTAATGGATATATTCCTTCCAAGCTGCACATCTTCCGTCGCTTTAAAAAATACGCAATATAGAAACGATAGCATCTTACCCGATGGAACAAACCCCACGGATGTGCACCCAATGGGAAGTGTATCTACACTGATTAGGTCCCCGGGCACTCCTTCTGTTTGTACCTCCGGAGGTCGTGGCTCCGCTTCAACAAATGCACCGGAAGTGCTAGCTGTAACTGCTGTTCAAAAACTCAAATAAATAAATCCATTATAAGAGCATACTCCAAGTTCTTTCTTTGGGACACGAAGTTCTGTGCTCCCACAAACTGGCATCGTGACATATGGGACAGCATGGAACCCAGTTCCCTCTTTCTCCTCCTATACCTTTGCCATTTGCTCTCTTTCGGCATAACGAAATGTTACCTATGGGATTGAGAAATGATGAAAGGATAGGTTTCAACGGGTAACCATTTTAATAATGAAATTTATTTTCTAGGAAATACTGGTTACCTCCATTATAACAACGTCGAGAGAAACTTCTAATTTTATATGAATAAAGAAATGTTTCAAGCAATTAATACCTACGATACAAGAAAAAGACGACGTAACAGTACCTATACAATCTAACCGATACTTATCCATGATACTTAGACAATTAGACCACCTACCGCAACTACGCACCGATAAAAACACTCACCTGCCGACGAACAATGAACGAAACTAATGATGGCCACCCGGTCACGGGGGCACGCAGTAAAACAAAAAGTGTGCAAATGTCATAGAAATGTTTGTTACTTATTTGTACGAAACCTATATTTACAAACGGCGCCCTGCAGTTCAGGAGGATCTATGCGATTTCTGTTGAAAAGTATCGTCTTCGTGCGCCACCCCAACGCTCCGTTGGGCAGTGCCCAACAGGGTTGGGCAACGTGCTACTTGGGACAGTGGTGCATGTTCTAGTCCCATTGAGTTCCCGTGAGGGATCACTCTTCGTTATAGCTTCAAATGAATTTTTTCATGTCACCAGATTCAAATAAGGTACAACGGCGATTCACAAGGTTCTTTAGGAAACTAAGAGAGCTGTCGTATCCATCTCGTTTGAGCAGCTAAACGTCTCGTTAGAACGAAGTTTCAGGAGAGAGGACCTCGTAGAGGTATTTGCGCAGTTAAAAGGTCTGTCGAACCAAAGACCCGCCATCGTCTCTTAGTCCTAACGCTACCCTTAGGGGTCAGGATCTGGAGCTGACCGAACTACGAGCGTGTAGTTCCAAGGAACAGTCCTTTGCATGTCGCGTGGTGAGCGCTTGAAACCGGCTCCCAGGATTTGTGATGGCCGTCCAAACTAGCTGCATTTAAAGTCTTTTTAGATCGTCATTGATCAGAAATCTTCCCTGACTGTCGCTAACAGCATCTTCCATGGCTATTCCTCTTAATTAACAGTTAATCTTCTAGGCTCCCCTATTGCACTTTTGTTGACCGTGGACTGATCCCCAGTTGTTAGTATAGTTCTTATCAGTGCTACCGTATCTTTCGTTTTATTTTTCCGACGCCAGGGATGCTATCTGCTGGGCGTGACACATGGCAGTTGTGACCACGTAAGCAGTTCATGAGACTCACCTCTCCGGATGGCACGCCCGGTACTGTCTTTTGTTGGAGGCGAACAACTTCCCAGTCCAAACAATCATGCCGGATTCATTTTCGCGACTCATCGGGATTCATCTGACACTCGTTGATGCAAAAACCTGGACTTAATGAATAAGCCAAAGCCACAAACCCTGTTACAGTTTTGCCTATTGAAAATCGCTTTAGTATGTCAGTCGGTCCGTCCGGTCCAAAAATGGCCCCTTAAGGAACCCGAAGATTGCACGACTATTCCGTTGCACTTCGAACCAACTTGCAAGTGCGTCGAAGCTGCAGAGATCCTTACAAGTGTATGTAAGCTTTCAGCGTGTACAACTACGGCCTGTGCTACATCTGCAGTGCAGAGATAAAACCAGTGTATTGAATGACTGTTTGCCATGTTCACGATTGGGAGGAATGGGCCAAAAATCACATCACTTAAATGCGGAGGCAAATATTATTTATCGACAAGGAGAAGTTTAACTTAGGCGGTCTTGGTGGAATCTTACTACTGACCTGCCTCCAGGAAAGACACGTTGAAATTCATTTGTCCAGTCTTCGGTGGTGGCTATAATGTTCCGTGTTGCGACTTCCGAGGACGGAAGATCTCAGGCTGTAGCTCTGAAGAGAAACCAGAATACTGACTCATGCGTTAGAATGCTGAGTGTATTCTCTTAACTCCCCTTAATCCGACTGAGGCCTATGATCGTTCAAAATAGCAGTGCGGCTGTGCACCCAGCCAGTCTCATCAGAATTTGCTTACTATGTTGGAAAATGAGGACTATTAACTACTTCGCTCATAGACTGAACTTGAATCCGATTGAGTGCGTGGGGTCTGTTGGCGAAGCTAGCCTAAGAATAGGTAGTAGTTTCCGGTACTTTGAACGAGTTGACGCTCGTAATCCTCAGGGAATGGACAACAAATAACATGAAGTAAAACAGAACACCATGGATAGAATGCTCAAAAGCTGTTTTGGCCAGTAACAATAAACGCCTCTGGGATAAATCGATTTAACCGAGTTATGTTTGAAATCCATATGTTGTTGGATCATGTTTGGAGCTACGCGCATTCTTTAAAGGCACTCGACAGGGTGGAGCCATAAGTTGATTTCCTCTGGTACCTGAAAATCCTTTCATACGTAGTAGCATTGGTGCTCGTACAAAGTAAAAACCATATGGAATGTAGGGTGTCAAGAAGTACTCACTTCCGATAACTGGGTTGTAGACCTGTATCAGTTAATGCCAAACTTATTGCCTTCCAGAGCTTTCCGTTGAACTTTTCTACCTTTCCGTTTCCGTGCGGGTTATGTAGAGTAGTTTAGCTAGTCCTAATGCGCTTTCTGTGGTGAAAATGCACAAGTTCGTCTGATATGAAGGAGGCTTCACGATCAGAATGGACGTAAGATAGCCGATGGTGCTCCAGTGGTTTAGAGCGTTTGCATACCGCCTCGGAGTTCAAGGTTCGAATCCCCGCCATCACCGGTTACTTTGGTGGTAAACAGTAATCCACTGTCGTCCAACTCGTTACCACACCTGACCTAATGGAACCTTATGTGGTTATCCACTCCAAGACTTCCAAATGCCTCAGTATGGTCGGAGGTGAGTGTCTCAGACTCCGAGATGGCTACTCCTCCTCGAAATGCCCCCAAATAACCGTGTGTTTGTTACAGTCTCTGCTGAGGAAGTCCTACACTGCGTTTTCGTGGCAAAGGTCTTTTCACAAAAGTTGGAGGACAACAGTGAATACCGGGCCCTCTCCACTGGGTTGACTGACTGATAGTCAGTCTAGGGGAGATAGCTAAACCCTGATTTTGAATCGAACACGAGTGGCGTGTGAGGCGTACAACACTGTCTACCAGCATCTGTGGTGAAGGGGTGCACTGGGACTCCGGATGTCTGGCCCCATCCGAAGGGTGTATGAAGCGAGAAATTAGTCACCGGCCCCCAGTGGGTTTTAGACCCCACACTTCTTCCCGCCCTCTTGCGGGCTAGAAGCTCCGGTTATGAGCCCACAATAAACACTTGCTTTGTCCTAGGCAACCTGGCAGTATTGCGCCCACAAACAAAATAAATCATGGAATCCCACATCACGTGCCCCTTTTCCCGTTGTACTGTCTTTTTTGACACAGTCCGATATCAGGCGAGTGTGAAATATAATATGATAATAATAGTATATCCACTCCATGTATCAGGTTCCAGTTGTCTTCAATAGTGCAGCGGGCATTTGTGGCTATGGGGTATACCTCTTCCATCATACTCATGCGCAAGTATGTAATAGAAAACCGGACAGTGAGGATAACTGACACGTAAACACACGTCTACCACACCGTGTCTTATTCTTTGCTCCTCCTAGGGAGTGAAAAAAATCACGTGGAGGTCAACAGATGACGTGGCAGCAAGGAATGAGAAAATGTACAACAAACGTAGGAAAAGTAGGTGCCCCACGTCTTCGTGGTTGGGGTCCAAAAGATCCGTCAACCAGTTGGCCGGATACACTGAAGGATATGACATCGAACCGTGAACAGTGGTGATCGTGTTGTCACTCCTATCGAATCAGAATGACTGATCAATGTGCGTTTGAACAGTTGGACTGTATTCGGTGTGTTGGCTACTAATGTGTTGTTTCCTTTTCCCACCTCTGTAGGTCCACTTCCTGTCCATCTTGTATATTCATATTTTCTAATTCAACGTGCAAGATGGCGAGAAAGGCAGTGGTCAGTGGGACTTATTCTACTGTTTAACGCTGTACTATGGTGCTGCTGCTGCTGCTGATTAACAGAGGCAGTTAATGACCGTTTTTTTTTCTGTCATCGGGACACGCAGATGCAAAGGGAAAACGAGAGTACTTGTCTACTTCCGTGAGTATATGAAAATTTCTAGCGATTGACCACAGAAGCCCTTTAAAGTTGATGCTTAGTCTCTCAAATTACTGAGTGGCTTCAATTAGTCTCTCTGATTCTGGCCGATGAAACTTTGGTTTGATTTCTACGAGTGTTCGGCATTAGTTGATGACAGACTTCACTTCGGCCAGAGAGGAAGGCGGATTCTTCGGCCGAATGAAACGTAACATTCGAGTAATGTCACGATGCCACAGTGATGCATAGATTGCCTTCAGATCAGCTCCGTGATGAATGGAAGGGTAACATGTTCGAAAAAACATCAGCTACTGGGTTTTCCCGCCCGGAACGGCAGACATCGTAGTAGAATGGACAAAGTTCGACTCAGCAGCACTGAATTTTGTCGTTTTTGATTTGATCTTTATGAGAGCCGTCGAATATGAGCACCACAGACCTATGATCTGTTGAAAGTTCGAAGTGTGTACCAAGCAAATAGTGTCGCCTCTTCCAAACGGCTTCGGCAATTACATATGTCTCCCTCAACGGCTGAAAGACGTCGCTCACTGGAAGAAAGGGTTCGGAAAAGATGCAACCGGTTTCCCTTTTTCATTGAAAGTTGCGGCAATTTTAATACCAGAGGTATCAACTTCCATCACTAAGGGTAGCTTTAGACCTATGGTAACGATGGTGACGTTTTATAACTCATTTAAGTTGTCGAACGAATTCAGCCTATGATGTGGAGTGAGGAAAGCTCTGTTCTCCACCAATGGATGCATTTTATCAGAAAAAAGCCATATCCACGGGGAATGGTACGCAAACGTACCCACTGTTCGTTGTTGAGGTTTAATGTTCGTTGGAGGTGGCAGCTCTCGCAGCGGTTTGAATCACTCGGGGTCCGGTTTGATAAACCCTCTTTGGAGACTTCAGATCTGAGCAGCCTCAAATTTTTTTGTTACACGTAAAGTGAATTACGGCATAAGCGATAAATCCCATAATTAGAAGACTGTAAAAGTGGGTTGTTGGGGGACATTCACATTAGAACCAGTTTACTGGTCCTGCTTTTGTAGGAAGGTTGTAAGTGGGTGGGAAGACAGAAGGGAATGCTCCACAATTTAACGGTCCGGGGAAAAAAGATAGATGTACGATATTTAGTGACAGAAACTTGATAAGGATGACTAGTTGCCTGGATACGTGATGTTCGGGAGAACATTTTGGGAAGAGGAACTGCTGAAGCAAGGTCAGAGGAACAAAGTCCAAAATAGTATCGGTAGAAGAGAGACAACGAAACAACAGCCCGACGATGGGCTAGTGACTGCAGACTTGAGGGTAAAGAGGGGTCGTCGATCAGCCGCTGGGAATTTTGTTGAACCCAATCAAAAAGAGAAAGGGAGGTAGTTGAAGTTCTACCCTACACGTGACTGCAGTATTCAAGTGCGGGGCGGATTTGAGCTTTGTATAGCAAGAGAAGGTGGGCTGGTGTGAAGAAACGTCTGGCGAGAAACAGAAAACCAACTTTGCGCGTAGCGCGAGAGGCAAGCTGAAGTATGAAGGGGGACCAACATAGTAAAAAAGTTACAGACAAGCCAAGAAGAAGGACAGAATCTGTGGAGTGAAGTACTGTTGAGCCAAAGGATAAATGTGGGGAGAATGAAAGACGTTTCAAGGAACTTGGGAGAAGAATGGTCTTGGGAGCAACATGATTGTGGGATCCCCAGGAGGAGACGTGTTCGAGGTCAGACTCTAGAAATACACTGATTGCACTGCGGAATAAAAAGTTGCATACCTTGTAGACCAATGTCACTGAAGTTAGAAACGGAAACATCTGAAGTAAAGCAGCAATCATTCCAAGGATAGGAGGCTAGGAAATTGCAAAAACCATCCCAATTGGTTGAACTGTAGTGCCAGAATGCGTGTCTCGAGGTGGGTGGAGGATCACGACAAGCAAAGTTGGTGGGACAGGAAATAAAACAATGGTCAGATGAGCCAAGTGGAGGGAGAGCAAAGATGTGTGAAAAGAGAGAAAGAACAAAAGTGTGAATAAGGTCATGGGTATGGACATGATCGCCAGCTCGGTTGAGGATACGTGTGGGGAGGTTAACTAGTTGGCACAGGTTGTTGACCATAGTGCCCCAGAGCGGAATCGTCAGATAAATGAATCAGCCGATCCCGATTGTAATCGCTAGAGTCCCCTAAGATGGTGATATGGAAGTTGGGATCTGTCACAACCAAGTGCTCAGTGTTCGAAGATAAAAAAATCAGAGACTGATGAGTCGCTACCACTAGGTGAACGGTTAACAACACAGAAGTAGTGATTAAAATAAGGAAGTGGGAGCTTCAGCCACATCAACTGAAAGTCACGACTGGAAAAGTTAAGATTCTGGATTCTGGATGTGGCGACTGACTGATGGACGAAGGCACAGACATCAGTTTTGGGTGAAAAAGGGGAATGAAAGGTAAAGTTGGGAAATTGGAGGTGGACGGTGTCTGATGAGGGGAAGATTTGAGTTTCGGTCAAAAATAGGGCAGGAAGAGAGGAAGATTAGAGAAATCGGTAAACAGAATCAATATTCCGGTCCATTCCGCGAGTGTTGGCGAGGATGATGAGTTCATGCTTGGTTTTCAAGTGAGCAGAGCGGGCAAGAGAACGAGTACGTACGTGATTGCGTATTTTCATGATCCATGATGTGGAGGAAACCGGCAACCATGATCTTGAGACAGTGACGAACCACATAAGGCTTAAGTAGATCAGGCGTGGTAGTAGGCCGGGCGATAGCAGACTTGTCTACCACCTATGATACTTTTGCTTTCGGTTAATTTTTCAACAGTTTTGTGAGGTTCTCTGAAGTTGTCTTCATGCTCAGGAGCACTCCGACTACAAATGGTAACGACAGCATATGCAAAGGTGTCAACCAACTTGTCATTCGTGATTATTTCCTCGATCGTCCTTAGGAAACAAGCGACTCTGTTGGTAGCACCAAAAGGCATACGTCAAAACTGATAGAGGTTTCTGCAGGCCTCAAAGACGGTGTACTTTTTATCCTCATCGTAAACGGGTACTCGGTAGTAGGCGCTTTTCAAGTCTGAAATACTGTCGATGTCATAACGAGATATCTTTTCGATTAATTGGTCAATTCTGGGAATGGATATGCATCTAGGTAAGTGAAGCTGTAGTTGATCACCATTATCTTGTCTGTCGTTGGTGGTGACCAGCATTTGCGCCCTCCAAGAGGAAATAGAAGGGTCGATAATGTTGTTTTTTAACAGTGGATCCATTTCGGATTAACTGGAACGTCCGTCTGGCGCTGAATGTTGTTTAGATTTGGTTGCTTTTGGCCTACAACTAGGAACTAGATTGGCGAACAGATTGATGCAATAACAGGAGCGGCAGCCGAATTACATAACGAGAAAGATAACTTGTCTCCTTCAAAAGGAATTTCGACCTTTTTTTTGCAGTTTCAGGAAGTCGTGACCCAGGAGCGCATCGGCATTTAGCAGAATGAAAAGCCTGACGTGATATAAAATACTTCTATATGCGACATTATATATATATATATATATATATATATATATATATATATATATATATATATATATATATATATATATATATATGTTACAACGGCTTGAGAACAAGCATGGTGCCAAAAATAGCAGAAAAACAAAATGCAAAGCGAGGGGGGTTGGGAGGATCAAGAGTCAGTATAAAGATTCCGACAGATAAAAGCAATTTTCCTAAAAATATTCTCACCGTACCTGTGAAATGTTTTTTCTCTCCAAATGTTCACGGGGAGCAGGAAGTCAACAGACAGGCCATACCGCATTCGCACCTCTGGATTCGGTTCCAAGCCGTATCTCTCAACGTCTCTAACCAACGACAATCCTCATCTCTTGGGCTCCAATCAGTAAAGGCGAGAAGCACCAAACAAAGCCAAAGTTGAAGATAAGTTCTTCATGCCCTTGAGCCAAGTCACAGCCTGACCGTTGTGCCGTTTCTTCCAGTTTTGGCCAGCATGTGCAAAAAGAGCACGAAAAGGTAAACGATGAGCAGGCATTCGCAAAACATGCCCGAGCCACTAGAGGCGGTGGTGAACGATTGTCTCGGTCAGAGGGCGACTACCAGTACTGAACACAAGACGACGAACATCATCATTGCTCACCCGATGTTCCCACCAAACACAAGCTATACTTCGAAGACACCAGTGGTCGAACACGGAAAGACTCTGAGCATCCTCAACGCGGTGGGGCCAGGTCTCGCAACCATAAGGAAGAATACTGCGAATTGTGGCACTGTACACCTTTCCCTTGAGGGAAAGCCGGATGTCATAGCGGCGCCACAGATGACGCAGGTTCGCAAAAGCTGCTCTGGCTATCACAGTTTGTGATGTGATCTCCTCCCCAACACCACCACCACCAGCTGTGATCAAGCTCTTTAGGTACTTAGAGCTACTGACTACTTCTAACTGATCACCACTAAGGGTGAGTACAGACACAGGCTGCTGCCAGTCTTGAAGAAGTACCTTGCATTTTGAAGGCGCAAAGCACATACCATACTTACTTAATTTTCACTTTTACGCGACTATCTCCTGCGAGAGGATAAGTCGGCTCCATGGATATCACGAACCATTGCTGACCACGCGCGGCGGTCGGAAGCGAGCTCCGTACAGATCTTGATCCAGTCCTTTTTCCATCGCCGGGCTCCATAGACTGACCGAAGGCCTAGAAGCTCTACGTCTTTCTCGATTGTACTGGTCCACGTTTTGAGCTGCCCACCAAGACGACAACGCCAACCAGGGCAGGGAGTGGGGCAGAGTGTTTGCTTGGTTAGCTCCGACTCGGGTCGCCGAAGCGTATGGCCGAACCACTGAAGTCGTCGACGTTGGAGGAGGACGGGGAGAGCATCGATATCACAGCATCGTCTTCTTACCTCGTCGTTGCACACCCTGTCGCGCCACTTGACTTTGAGGATTTGCCGCAGGCACCAGTGGTCGAAAACCTCCAGCCTTCTGGTATCCTCAGCTCGTAGTGGCCAGGTTTCGCAGCCATAGATGAGTACGGGCCGGATGGCAGCACGGTAAACACGAGTTTTGGTTCTTAAGCTGATTTCACTGCGAGTCCACAGCCTTCGTCTTAGCTGAAGAAAGGCTCTCCCGGCGCTGTCGATCCGTAATACCACTTCATCTTTTGCCTGGCCGTTCGAAAGCAGAGTTGAGCCTAGGTATTTGAATGAAGGGATGTATTCGACTGGTTGGTCATTCATCGACAGTTGTTGAATTGTCGGGCCCAGATGGGTTGTGAAAGCCTTTGTTTTGGTCGAGTTTACTTCAAGTCCGATGGACCTCGCGAAGGAATTGATTCGGTCGAGGATTGGTTGTAGCGTAACGGAGGAGTCTCCAAGCACGACAATATCATCCGCGAACTCCAGGTCCGAGATGTATATTTCCTGGCTAAGCTGAACGCCAGGGTAGTTGTGTAATGCCTGTCGCATTGTCCAATCGATGGCGTAGTTGAACAGCACCGGTGAGAGGGGACAGCCCTGCCTAACTCCGGTAGTGAGTGTGAACTCGCGGGACTCTTCACCGTACATACGAACTCTAGCACCGGTTGTCGAGTAGTATCCCCTTAACAGCCTTAAAAGCTTATCGGGCATTCCATCGGATTGAATTATGGTCCAAAGAGACTCGCGGTTCACCGAATCAAAAGCTGCCCGGAAGTCGATGAAACAAGCTACCGTCGGCTGCTGGAACTTATAGCGGTGCTCCAGTATTCGGCGCAGTGTGAAGATTTGATCCACACAGCCTCTGCCACGGCGGAAGCCCCCTTGGTTCGGGCGAGTGTGCTGGTCTCTTGCCTCGGAGAAACGGGTTAGTAACAACGAACCAAAGATCTTTGCGGCCACATCGATCAGGCTGATCCCTCGGTAGTTCTCGCATGCCGATTTATCACCTTTCTTCGGAATGGGCAGCAGTATGGACATTCCCCAGTCGGGTGGAAATGCTTCCGCTCTCCAAATGGAACCAAAAAGTGTACGCAACCTGTCAATCAATGACGATGAACATGCTTTATACACTTCTGGAGGGATGCCATCTTCCCCAGCAGCCTTTCTGTCTTTCAGTTTGTTTATCATCTCCGTGATTTCCGCGGTGTTTGGCGTTTCACAGTTGCTTTCGTACTGAGCTGGAGGGGTTGATATTGATTGGTCCGTCCGGTGGTCCGTAGGCCGGTTGAGCAGCTGACTAAAGTATTCCACCCATCGGTCTATTTTCTCACTCTGTTCAGGTATTAAATTTCCTGCCGTGTCACGAAGAAGGGAATCTTTCTTACAAAACCTATTAGAGGCACTGCGAATAAGGCGGAACAGTTTACCGAAGTCACCAATTCCGGACGCGGTCTCCATTTTTTCGGCTATTTCTATCCAGTATCTTATGCGATCAACCTTGGCGGAGCGTGTGGCCTCTCGTTGCAGTCTGCGGCGTTCGTTACTACCTGCCAGTCGCGCTTCGTGTGCTCTGGTTGACAGCTGGAGCGTGCTCTCCGAGATCCAATCCTTTGTCCTCCTTTTCGTTCTCCCGAGTACTGTCCAAGAAGCTTCCTTGATTGTCGTCATCATTCGAGTCCACTGCCCTCCCACAGAAACTTCATCTGCCTGTGCATTGGTTGCGCTGGTTAGTCGGGTTGTGATTGCTCGTGACAACGCTTCTCGCTTCTCTGGATTTCCCAGGGCAGCAACGTTTATCCGAGAGGATGCAGACACTTTAGCACGTGTGGACAGATGAACTTTGAAGCATGAGCGTAGGAGGACATGGTCGGTGCCGTTTGTGTTGCCCGTTTTTGCACCTCGGTACGCTCGGCAATCCTCCACAGACGAGGCCCAACGGGCTCTCACCAGGATGTGGTCGAGTTGGTGTGCAGTGCGACCATCATTGGAGTACCATATGAGTAGATGCTTCTTGAGGTGTTGAAATCGAGTGCTGCAGACAACCATTCTGCTGATATCGGCTAAACCAATCAGTCGGCCACCGTTCTCGCAGCGTTGACCAAGGCCGAATCTCCCGAGAATATGGCGAGTAGACTCGTCGGCCGTACCTTTGCTAGCGTTCCAATCTCCAGCGATGAAAAGTACATCGCGCCTCGAAACCCGGTTGATTACCTTCTGCAAATTAGTGTAAAATTCGTCTTTGGTTTCGTCATCAGCTGAATTGGTTGGAGCATAGATCGCGATCACCGTCAAGTCGTGCGGGGAGCCTTTAAAACGTGCCAAGGCGAGTCTGGATGAGACGGGTTCCCAAGAGATCATTGCATCATTAGCTGCTTTGTTCAGAGCAAACGCGACACCGTAGAGACCGGAGTTGTCTTTCGGGCCACTGTGATAGAGCCAGTAGGATGTATCCACACCCGGGACCTTTATTTGTCGGCTACCTGAGTTGGGCAGGCGGACTTCCGAGAGGCAAGCAATATCTACGTCATAGTCGTGTAGAGTTCGCATTGTGATGCACTGACTGCCGACGTCTAGAAACGTCCTGACATTCCAACAGGCTATGTGTGTTCTTTTCCTGCAGCGAATAATCCCAGCTTGTTGTCTTATCACCTCGACCGCCGGGACACGAGGCGCGTCGCTTACCGGGGACGCCGTAGCATGATGAGCGCTTGAGGTTTCGTGAATAATCATAGAGAGTCGCGGGAGTAGGGTACGAAGCGGTGTCCCCAGCACCGTTCGGCCTTTTTGTTGGAGGTTGCACCTCTAGCCCTTGCACACCCAAGTGCAGACTGCAAGGCAGCAGGGTGTTTCCAGAGGAGCCGGTGACCTGCTGTACGGTTCGTTCGCCTCCTCTGGAATGCCGGATCAGGCAGTTGAACAGGTCTCCTTTGTGGCCGTTGGATCAGTGGATCTCGTCCGCCCATTCAGAAGGATCTGTCTTCACATGCCGAACACCGTCTCGCCGAAGTTTTTTAGACCTCGGTAACCCTCAACCTGGTTTGGCCCGCCTGTCGAGCGGTTTGCCGGGGTGTGGCCGCTGATGCATGCTTCAGCTTCGTGGAGCCACAGGTGAGAGTTGGGTGAATGATGGAGACCAAAGAGATGGAGGATGCCCCAAGGGACACGACAGTCAACCAACTCAGAAGTGCAGTTCAACGTGTGTCGAACTGCTTGTGCACTATCGTTCAGCAAAGCGATATTATCGGCATACTGTTCCCTAGGATGAGTTCAACCCCACCGTTTGGAAGACCAGAAAAAGCGTTCTGTAGGACATCCTCTACAGCGGAGTTGAAAAGAAATGGGGATTTAGGACAGTCCTGTCGTACTCCACTGGAGACGACAAAAGATGGCCAACGCTGGCTATAAGCCCTAACCCGACCTGAGGTATGACGATACAACTCTTTGAGGACCGACACATACTTCTCAGGCACACCATTCCTTAACAAACGGTGCCGTAGTGCAGACCTATCGACGGAGTCGAAGGCCGCGCGAATGTCTCGAAACACAACGGTCGTTGGCCTTTGGAAGGCGTAACGGTGCTGTAACAGCCGTTGGAATGTGAAGATTTGATCGAAGCAACTACGACCGGCACGAAACACAGCATGTTCCTCGCGAGTTTGCTCATCACGCGTGTTGTATAGCGTTAGCAGCTTACACGCCATCGGGATTAGGCTTACACCCCTAGGGTTAGCACAATCACTGAGCGAGCCCTTATTAAAGATGAGGAGCACGATCGATTCCTTTCGAAAGAAGGGAACTTTTTCGGAGTGCCAGAACTCGGAAAACAAAGCTCGAAGTCCCGCCATCTTTAACTAGGGCTGATGAAAGACCATCGGAACCCGGCGCTTTGTACCATCCTAGGGCTTCGATTTCCTTGCGGATCTCCACCTCAGAAGGTGAACCTGTCGAAACAGACCACGGCACGTGCGCCGGAACAGCTATGGGAGAGGCCGACGCTGGAGGCCAGCTACACTGTGCTTTAGAGTGCTCCGTCCAGCGTACAAGACACTGCTGCAGACTGTGGATAGGTGGAGTTATCTAGTGGCGTGGGAGAAAACAACAGCTGTTAACGTGTGAGTGAATCTTATCGGATAAATGGGAGATGCACGAAAAGTAATAGGCAAAAAGCCCCACAATCCTCTGCTGAGTCTTAGGGTTTGTCGGCACGGGTAGGTATCTGGATGACTGCAGCCGATCTGGGTCGGGCCGGATAGTCCTGTGGGGGACCCCGGACCCATGCAGTTTTCTTGTTCTGAAACGAAATGAATGTCGACCGGTGATTTTGAGCAAAGTCGTAGAGTTCTATTAAATTCGCATCGTGCTTCCATTCGGTAGTTCCGCAAACCGATGTACTTTCAATCGAGTGAATTTCTCATCTGCCTCAGAGTGACGCCTTGACCTCGTAACAATTAGTTTGAAGTTCTCCGTGTCGTTTCCGAACATCGATGACGGTTCAACATTGGGAGGCAGCAACCCGTATAAGGAAAACTGGAGGATAATCACCTGAAAATGGAATCTCGACAGATGGGCGCAGCTTTGGGGAGGGTATTGATGATTTTTGTAACGCAGAGTAACGAAGCAGCGGCCGCCTGTGGAGCTCGCCCAATGTGTCGCAGCCATTGAGATTTTGCAGCGTGATTTTGTAATATGCCAGTTAAGCATCTTAATGGCCGACACCGAGATGAAACTCTCAATGACCGCGTATCAAAGTTTCCTTTGATGTGATACTGATAATGGAGACTTTGCCGATTAGCGCGAGTGACTACTAAGCGCTGCCCCGGCTGTCATCGACGTTAGGCAAGTAGTTTTCTGCGGAGAGCGGTATTTTCTGATGATGTCTCATCACTTTTGAAAACGGCCTCTTGAGCGGGACATACAGATCGGTTTTTATTAAAACCCTCAGAACTAACACTCATTACGCCAGGTTGCAGCAGAAGCGGCAGGAGCACTCTCAGCAGGGTACTGTGTTTCTCGAGAGTCCATTTAGGTCCCGAAGCGTTGATTTTGAATGCGCTGTAGACGTTTTCCGACTAATTAACTGCAAATAACTGGGCCATCTCTAGGATTGTGCATTTTTGAACGGAGTACGTTGATGGGGTAAAAATTTCATTTTTCGATTCGATATGAAGATTTTGTGGCATTTCGATGACTGATTCATAGCTGTGACATTCTCTGATATAGTCATAAACCTTTGGAGACATCTAATTAGCAAGTGTTTGCGGATTATCAAATGTAATTGAGTATGTTGAACCAGCGAGTCCACTATTTGGCCGACCGCACTGACAATGGTGATCGTCTCATCCAGCTGTGCTCTGACCGCAGGTTGTTTCGGGCGAGTACGAACTTCTGCCATAAGAAGCGGCACAAACTGACATGGCGTCCTCCTACGTCTTCACAAGGTTGGACTCAGATTGACCATATTGTGATTAATCACCGCTGGAGTGGGTCAATTGAAGATTGTCGTTCATTTTGTTCTACACCTGTGGACTCAGATCATGCCTTGGTGCGTGCTCGCTTCCGTTTACTTCTCGTCCGTGGTCGCGTCCACGCCAAAGCAACCTGTCCTGCGCACTTGCTTCTGGACTATAACCAACGATCTGCTTTTCAGACGGAGCTGTGTGCACGGTTATCGATGTACCCGGATGTCCCTGACCCAAATGAACGCTGGCAACAGATCATGGAAACCTTGTATACCGCTTCCAGTGTTACACAAGACTCTAGTTGAAGTAGGCCTCCCAAGCGATGGATATCTTTAACATCAGTTGCTTTGTTGGATGATCCGTCTCTCCGGATGCCACACTCGATGAAGTGCGTAAATCCCTGAGACGTCAGTTGGCTAGGAGCCTGAAAAATGGCCGACAGCAGTGGTGGATTGCGAAATGTGGGGAACTAAAAAGGCTGCGTCTACTGGCAATACCCGCAACCTTTTCCGTTTGATTAGAGGCACCGGTCCAGGGAAACCCGTTGTAAGTGAGTTGATCAAGGAATCCGACGGCTCACTGATTTACTCTCAGGGACGTCGTCTGGATCGTTGGGTGGAGCACTTTAAGGGATCCACTTCAGTAGTGAATCTTCCGATTACACCTGAAAAAGAACCGATACAAGTGGATGTCACTCCTCCATCAGAAATGGAGCACATGCGGGAGATAAGTTACTTGAAAAGATACAAAACCGCAGGGCCGGATAGGTTGTCTCTCTCTTTTCAAGGATGGAGGTGAAGCTTTGATTTCAGGGTCAACAAAACTCCTCCGAGTAATCTGGGATAGTGAGCGGATTCCTAGAGAATGGTGTTAATCGGCGATTGTGCCGATTTACAAGAAAGGTGACAGATCCCCTTTTGAAAACCCTGGAGGAATTAGCTTGGTAAGTGTGGAGTTTAAACTGCTCACCAGTCTTATTCTCCACCGATTATCCAGCGCGCGCGAAATGTGTACGCGTGAGAATCAAGCAGATTTCAGACCCGATCAGAGTTGCAATAACTACATCTTTACTTTTCGGCAGATCTTAGAGCACAGGCACATCTTCCGTAGGCCCACAATATGTCTTTCTTGATCTGAATGTGGCATTCGATTCAGTCGACCGCACAGTTCTCTGGCGCTGCCTCTCATCAAAGGGTGTGTCAGAGAAGTTTATATCTCTTTTCCAATGCTTTTATGGTTGAGTGAACAGAGCTATTTGGGAGCGCTGGGGTAGTTGAAAGTTTGTAGTTTTCAATCCATTGCATGTTGAATAAATTGTCGGAGGATTCGACAAATCCGCAGTGCAAGGGAGAAATGGAGTGAAGGCCGTTCAGTAGGCTTTATTCCGAAAGAAAAACTGACACATGAGAGCTGGAAATAGAACAAGCAATGACAACTGTTTTTTGAAATTACATCCTTGTGCACGAATGCAGCGGAAGGGGTATACCCCACAGGCACAAAGACCCATTGCACTACTAGGGATAACCAGAAACTAGATTCTGTGACTTGGAGTGGATAACCACATAAGGTTCCATTAGACCAAGTGTGGTAACGAGCTGGACGACAGTGGATTACTGTTTACCACAAAAATAACCGGTGATGGCGGGGATTCGAACCTCTGACCTCCGAGGTAGTAAGCAAACGCTTTAAGGCACTCGATCACCACCGGTCGATTTGATCGTTTGTCCACCACTGGTCAATAGATATGTTTGAAATTCGATAATATATAATGCTGACTAAGACGTAGGAGTGAAGGGATTGTCTGTGGATTCTCGTACATCGGGGCGATTACAAGCGGTGTCGGGTGGGAACTGAAAGCGGAAGGTGGATTGAGCAACCGATCGATATGCTGTAACCATAGTTCAACTTTTCTGCTCATGTGTAAGCTGACTCGTTAACTGAATCGAAGGCGACCCTGGAAGTCTATGAAACAGACAATGTTTAACTGTTGGAACTCATAGCGGTGCTCCAATTTCGACATAGTCTGAACGTTTGGCCCACTCAGCCTCCACTTCGGCGGAAACCCTCTAGGTTTGATCGGATGCGGTGGTCTTACGCAACAGTGAGGCGGTTGAATAGCATCACGCAGAAAATCTTTGCAGCCACATCGATCAAGCGGATCCCCCTATAGCTCTCGCATACTGATCTATCTCCTTTCTTTGGAGTGGGCAGCAGAATAAACGTGGCCCAATCAGTCGGGAAAACTTCTTCCCGCCATGTGGAGCAGAATAGGGAGCGTAATCTTTCGATCAGTGACGAAAGACAACACTTTTATACTTCTGGTGTTATACTGTCTCCTCTAGTGGCGTTTCTGTTCTTCAGCTGGCTGTTAACTGTAACGATTTCAGTTGCACTCGGTGAGTCGCACTTAACATCGTATGGCTCTGCGAGAATTGGAGTTTGTGGGTCCGTCACGTCGTCTGATGGTCGGTTGAGCAGCCGATTGAAGTGCTGTATCCATCGTTTAACTTTTCATTTCTGCTCATGTATAAACTGGCTAGCTCCTTCACGCAGAAGTGACTCATTCTTGCGGCTCCTATCCGACGCATTGTGAATGAGGCGGAATAACTTGCCGAAGCCACCGATCCCTGACGCGATCTCCATTTTTTCATCTACTTCTATCCAGTACTGCTTAAGATCAGCCCTAGCTCAGCGCTAGGCCTCCCGTTGCGGTCTACGTTTTTCGCTACTTCTTGATAGCCGAGCTTCGTGTGCTTTCGCTGACAGTTGAAGTGTACCCTCAGAGATCCAGTTTTTTAAACGTCTTTTGGTTTTCCTGAGGAAGCAAAAAAGAACAGTCTCAGTAGAGTTTGAAACAGAAGTGGAAACAATGAAAATAAAACAATTAGCCCAGAGTAAAGACATCAGGAAGCTACGAAAACCAAATCAGTCGGTGGAATCGCGGTGCCACAAAGAGCGTCTAGATTCGCACGAGAAAAATGAACTCTTGTGCTTGGTGAAGAAGTTAAGACAAGCTAGTGGTGGCGAGGCAGTTCTAATAGACCAAAAATTAGACAAGAAAAATCGTATCTGGCTAAAGAGGCTGTGCGCTTTGTTTTCATCATCTTCCTAGTAATCATAAACCACTGGAGCTTACCTAGCACGCCACAGAGCACTCGTGTTATTGAGTTTAATTTTAAACCATGAAATCTAGTCAGTGGCAATCCTCGATCTCGAGACCCCAACCAGGAGTTTAGTTTTTACTACCTAAAAGCAGTGCTGGTGACAGCCTCTCCATACCGTTACACCAGGTTACTGACCGCCGTGTCACTTTTTTGAACATGCCCAGTACTCATATGAAGGCGCAGAGAGATAGACAACCGGCCGTCATATTTAGAATATGCCCGTGCCACCGGGGTCGGTGAATTTTTCATTCTTCGGATAGGATTTCCGCGCATGTATCAAGCCACAGTGATCACTTCAACTGATCGCCTTCAGATGGGCTGTTTTCCGCGGACTCCCAGTCCAGTCGTTTTATGTCATACCAGGCATCACGTCTTTGTGCCATGTACCATGTTTCTAGTGAATAGGTATATATATAACAAGTTGCCGTAGTTAGGGCTCTTACAATATACATGGTATCCGAAGCGAGCATGCGAAACCGCACCTAACCAGTCGCTTCGTTCGACGACGAGACCGCACCTTGGCGTGGTGGGATGGCTTGTGTGCCTCCGTGAGCCAAAGAGTTACGCGGGATGGCATTCTTAAGCCGGAGTTTTAATCGTGCCTGACAGAACCATGGGTAGAGGCCAGTCGAGGTTCATTCTCTCTGCACCAGTTATTGAACAACATCCACTTCTAGCCACGGTTCCCCTGAAGAAAGGATACTAGAGAGAGACGTTGGAGTCGAGCCCTGGGGTCTATCTTGACCGTAGTTGAAGTGATTACACTCCGCTGGGCAGCTGTCACCCGGCCAAGCTGGGCGGTCCCATGTCCAAAGGATGCTGCACCGTGCACATTCCGCTTGCTCCATTTGTGTGCATCGGGCTGAGGACTGAATCCGAAAAGGGGATCGGTATCTGGGCTCCATCAAGAACAAGATAGGGTAGACACGACAATCATGTCCCACGTGACAGATTCGAAGAAGTTCCTCCAAGGTACTCCAGTCACGTTCCCGTGCTGGGTCAACGCGCCACTACCTTGTGGATCAGGCTGTTAAATCAAAGGCTCCGGTTAGGGTTCCCAAAGAAAAACCCCTTCTGCGGCGTTGATATTTGCTAAGTATGATTTGCTCGGAAATTTCCAGCGGGCCTTCGGAAAATATATCTTTCTACTCTTCATCTTTCCAACGTCAATTCTCAATGAATGCGACAAATCACAAGGAGTCATAGCCGAGGACTTGTAACTTCCGGTATGGTTAATAACTTAGAGATAGGGGAAATGGCGAACCCAACCTCAGACCTGATATAACTAGCATTGACACCAATCTGAACATGAAGGTTGAACGTGCGCTGTGCAGCAGTCGTCTGTATGAAGTCCGGTTGGATGGTTCTGTGCATGCCAACAGAAACGGATAAGCGTCGATGCTTGCTTTTCTCTTCTATATGTGCCTCAACTGACTGAACTCAAAGACGATTTCTACCATGCTTCGCAACATGCGCTTCACGGACATATCCGTTGTTGCTGACGGTTTCACTTTCCAAATTGGACACCTTAAAGAGACGCGGAGGCATACGAGAGACCGATCGAACCGGTAATGGTGACCAACCCACATAACTATGCTCCGACCAAACACTAGTCCCAGTAAGTACGAATTTCTCGAACAAAAGTGACATCAACTAACCCTGGCATCCTCTTCACAGCAGTGGACTCGATCAGGTTGCTATTGGTTTCCGCCGACACAGATCAATTCAAGACTGTTCATTCTGGAGCACGTCTGTAGAGACACTGGTTGCACTCTTGTCTGCGCGCGTCCTAGAGTACGTATCGTCGATGGCCGAACCAACGCTGAAATCAACTGTCTGTCAGCTGTTAACGGACAATAATCATCGACTCGTTTTCCAGGCATAATTATTTACCAACTTATTGATTCAGTCAAACGCCCAGGATCTAGGTGAGCGACGAACAGAAATCAAGAAAGCCATATTTGAAACTGCTTTTCAAGGTCCAAAGTTCGCTCACAAAATTTTTGCAGACATCACTCATCCTTTGCGATGATCCATCCAAATGTAACTCTCTCGCTTCTACACGTTCCTCCTTTCAACCCATACCCCCTCGTACTAACATCTACAGAAACTCTACCGTTCCATATCTGGCCCGAATCCTCACAAACCGAGCACGTGTGTCGGCAGAATGTTTTTGGCAACTTTGAAATGTAATCGTTCTTTCTTTTCATCCCATTGATTCAGTGAGGTGCAAAGTGTAAAGCTTCTTTGACTGAAATTTGGACGTCTATCTACGCAGAAGTCTGATCAAGTACAAATGCAAGTACAGATACACATGGAAATGATGAGCATCTGCATCCTCCGTTGCGCTGTTAGGTGCGCGCAGGTTGATTTCTCCGGGTTCCATATATGGTGGAGCACGGAGGTGCCCTGAACATCAGCCGATTCGGAGCCTGAAAAACGACCGTGAGCAGTGGTGGATTTCAAAGTGTAAGATAGAGAAAGCCACGGCGGTCGGTAACAGTCGCAATCCTTTCTGTCTGGTTACAAGTATCGGTCCACGAAAGCCAGACAGTGAACTAACCAAAAAGACGAAGGGCTTACTGATTCAGGATCAGGAGCGTCGGCTAGTTCGTTGGGCGGAGCATTTCGAGAAACATTTGATCTGGTCTTTGCCCACAGTAAGTGTAATAGGGTGCATGTTGATCGAAGTTCTGGATGCAGATACTAATCTATCGTCAGAACCGGAGGTTCTCCGCGAGGTATGTCACCTTAAATGACATAATACTGCTGGATCGGATAGATTACCTCTGACTATTTCCAGCGACGGTGGATCAGCATCGTTACTGGAGTTGACAATACTCTTCAGTTTGATGTGAAAGAAGAAACAAGTCCCAAGGAGCTGATAAAATCGTATCAATTTATAAGAAAGGCGACAGGTTCTCCAGTAAAAACCACGGTAGTCAGTTTGACTAGCATCACGTCTGAATTGCTCACTTGTATTATTATCCACCGCTTATCTAATATTCGCAAACAACGTCCGCGCGAGAACCAAGCTAGTTTTAACTTGTGTTGATCACATCTTCATTCTCCGGTAAATTTGAGAACAGACACACTTTCCCTAGGCGCACCATCTCTATTCTCGATCTTAGTGTGGCGTTCGGCTCAGTCGACCGCACAGTTCTTTAACATTATATTTTGTTGAATGGTGTACAAGAGTAATTCATTTTCATCATAGTGTTCCTGCACACAAATAGCTGAATCGAGGGTGGTGCTTATGGGGATCTTTCACCCGAATTTACCACTATTTGACTTTGTGATGGATGGGGTCCGTTTTTATTACTAGGAAAGCGGTGTAGAACTTTTCTGCGGGTGAAAACGTGCCAGACCTTGAATATGCCGACGACGTAGCTCTTCTAAGTGAAGATCTCGGTAGCCTTTCTGGACAGCTTGAATAACTGCGTGGGAAATTTCGGTGTGCGTTTTGCACCCCCAAGATGCAAGATGCTTTAGCAAGACTGGATTGATCAAATACCAAACCTTCCGGTATGTAGGATTACTACAAACAAGGTAGGCAAATTCTGTTGTTTGGGTGATTGAGTTTCACCCGGAGGTCGGATATGGGACGGAGTTTCTGCGTATACAAAGGGCTATTTTGGCATTTTCTAACCTGATTCATCTGTGGCGTCAGATTGGCATCCGTTTATCTATCACTCAAAACAGTACCTGTGTGTGGTTTAAAAGCTTGGTCGGTACGGTGAGAAGACATACGAGAATTGTCGGCATTCGAGCATTGATGTCGTCATAACTTTGCTTCATAGCTTTCTCGAATCTGGCAGAAACACCATATCAACAATACTGAGGTTGGGTGCAGAGCATTAGGCGCACAAACCAAATCGTTAGATGAAGCACTGAAGCTCAATAGGCTAAGTTGGTTGGGACGCGTTGTGCAATGTTCGATGGGGGAGGGAGTAATAGTTAGGCGAGTAATGGTGGTTAGTCCATGGCATTTAAGAAAAGTATAATAAGCCTAATCAATAGATTTGGTCATGCAGGGCGTGTTAGACTTCCTGGATAGGGTCTATGAGATCTTCCCACTCCATGGTTAGATTCATTGGAGTATATGGCTAGGTGTGATGATCAGTATTCACAAAGTTTCTTAAGCCACTGCTGTTTGTAGTTTTCTTCCTAGTCACTCTATACTCGTGTTTTTTCATTATTCACGATTGAGGTTCTCGCAGAAAGGTAGCAACCGAAGTCGCCGCACCCAGTGTATGGTGGTATAGTTGCTTGAACTGAACTGAATCACTTCATCATCAGTGACAACCTCGACCCGTCATATTCTTCTGTCAGGTATTTGTGGTCAGGCTGGCACCGAGATCACTCTAAGCATATGAGCCGAGCATGCGCTGCTAGACTGGATTCCGATCAGTGGCTGTTTGTGTTCAGTTTGGGTGGGCGGTAATATGTGCTTTAACAGCAATAGACGGAAGCACGCATTTGTTCTTTTTATCCGTGCATGTATTTACCGACTAGCTCACCTGAGACCAAAGTCGAATTCTACCTGAATTAGTCCCCACTGCTTCGAAGTGTGCGTTCAACTGACATCATGCTTGGTGCTGGTGACTTCAGCGTCTAAGTTGGCTGTTTGGATTAGACAGTGAGGCATATGGGGGTCCGTTTGCAATTCAAGCCGATCGTACCAACAGCGGCGATCGTTTCATTCAGTTGTTGGGTATGAATTTCTGCCATAAAAAGCGAAATGGACTCATTCATCTCCACAGCATGGGACTCGGATTGACTATATTGTCATTAGGTATCACTGGCGAAGATTGTCGCATTCTGGTTTACGCCTGTCTTTTTCATGTCGAACGATGTTCGGGCATCGAAAGCATTTTCGTCGTGTATACAAATGACTCGTTTGGCTTTCACAAATCCGAGCCACATAGTGTCAACGTGACATCCGTTCGCCCACTAAGGGTTAAGCGTACATTGTGATGCTTCCTTCCTGCGGCTTGGAGAATCACTAGTTGAATGAGTGTCAACAAACGTGACGTTTTTCTTGGATTTCAAGCAAAACCTGTTACTTCATCTCAATTACTCAAGGAAGTTGGAGACGTGAAATTACATGTTTCTGATGCAAGAATCAAACATCCAATGGTCGTGTCCGTCTTCAAGATTTTTTAATGATGGGCGATTGAAAGGCATTAAACGGACTGCTTCTTGCAGGGAACTTCGTTTGCGGCTCTCACCCGGCGGTTGGTCTTAAAAATAGAATCTCCGAACTTCAGAAAATCCACTCAAACGAAAGTATCACGTTTCCACCAAAATCCTACTTTGTAAGAGCCGGCGTTCTTTGCGAAACAATGCTGACTGGTGTAAAGAATGATCGTGAAAACTGATGTACGAAATGAGCTGAGAAATCGAAAGTGACTGCCAGGATAAATACAATGAGAAATGTGTTCCGTCATCTTTGGGTTGAATTATTGGTCGTTGACATTTCGGAGAAATAGCTACACGGGGACTACGAGTCACTGTGTCATACGTTTCATACTTATCGTCATTAGAATTCAAACGAAAATTCATGAGTTAAACATGAGGTACATCAAACACCGTTGACCTACGATAGTAATCTCCCTCGATTTAGATTATTAGAATCGGCTGACCGATCAGCTTCGTTCGATTTTCTCCTTCGAAAAAGATGTATGCTCCAAGGGGCGTGGACCTATTAAGGTCGTTGTACCCCAAGTTTTTGTTCGAGAGAGTTTCACGACAAATTTTTAATTTTTATCGAAGTTGTGAGTGTTTTTCGTCAGGGATGTTCTGCATCATCCATTCTTTTCAACTTTTCGATGCATATATTTACAACAGAAACGACAACTAGCGAGAATCTCTAGTCGGAATGATACGTTTTACCTGTCTAATGGATGGGGCACACCAGCTGAAGTGCAAAAGGAACCGTGCATAAAGTCCCGTAAAACGGGATGGATAAATGTAACAGTTTGTGCACCATCCACCCCAGGGATTAAATAGTAGTTTTCATGGTGTTTTATAGGGTGAGAGGAAGAGATATGGAACTGTAGAATTATGAAGGCGGTTTTTAATGCTTCTCAGTTGCCCGCCACTTTTGTTCCAGCATTTCCGAGAGATCGTTCTGTTTCAGTTCATTGGGAGAACGAATACTATCGGTGCTGTTTATTGAATGTTATCAACAAATTCTGTTTCTATTGAGCGATCATGTGGCAAGTCACTGTGGGATGTTATTGGCGTGTATACTTCGGGTACTGATACCGACTTATCTCCCGTGGGAGCTAAATGGTGGAGAAAAGCGTCTTTGTTTGTCAGCGGGTTTTTTGCAAACATGTATTGTGGATTGCAGCTGGTAAAATCTACTTCCTCCACCAGAGGTTCATACTTGAAAGATCTTTCCATTTGTTTGATTAGAACGAGACCGGAGGTTGTCAACTACATTGGCATTGGGATCCTATTAGTGGAGTGTTGAGCACAGCAGAAAAACCGCAGTACAGGGTCATGAATAAATAAAGTGAAGTGACTGACAAGACCAGCTTCCATCGTGAAATCCAGAGGTATCTTGCTTTTAGAGTCGGGGAGGTCTGTGCACAGTATTATTCTGATTGGCTGTTTGCACGTTGTTTTTTCTATTACATGCGCATGAGTGCAGTAGAAGGGGCAATATACATGGTCTCAAAGGGATAACCGACAAACTGAGACTTCGAGTATAGAACTACATAAGGTCCTAGTAGATCGGATATGGTAACGAGTCGGACTACAGTGGCTTGTTGTTTGCCACCGAAGTGACTGGCGGTGGTGATATTCGACCTCTGATCTCCGAGGTTGCAAACGCTTTAAACCACTCGACCACTGCCGGTTGTATTTCCCTGTGTAAGTAGTTGTTACTTCTTTATTTCACAAACTATGATGGTTCTTGTGACTCAACTATGACTTCCATTCAGACTGTATGTAGATCGGTATACCGAATGACGCGAATAAGTGACGGACAACTAATTATCGTAGCCAAACGAATACAAACGGAAGCTGACGGTACTCAGTTACAATACTTGGATAGTATCGAACGGTCATCATGGTGGACTTAAGACCCTTCTGTCCTGATTTCGAATCATGCCCCCGCTGTCGGACACTCCACGATGAGCAGCCTTTAACTGGCCGCAACCCTTTTTCCAAAATATTGCATCATATTACATTAGTAAAAAAGAGGTAGATAAAGAGTAATAATATAGTCGACCGGTAGTGGTCCAGCAGTATTGAAGTTTCTCACCCCGGTCTTAGGAATTTCGAACCATTTTAGTACTGGTCACATTGATAGTGGAGGACAATCCGCTGTCATCCGAATCCTTACGACGCCTAACCTATAGGACCTTGCGTTTCACCACTCCAATTCTTGATATTAGGTTGTTGGTTATTTCTATCAAGAATGGATGTTATCCGAGAGTTAGGCCATCCAAAAAGGTAGTAAGCTGCTGGACCGGGTGGGTTGTCTGTCCTTCAAGGACGGAGGTATCGCTGTTAATGAGACTTCTCAGTGTAATTCGGAAAACAGACCAGATTCCCAGAGGATGGTGTGGATCGGTAATTTTGCGGATTTACAAGAAGGTTGACTGTTCGCCTTGTGAAAACCATAGAGCAATCAAGTTGGTGAGTATCGCATCCAAACTGCTCTCCGGTAGTATTCTCTATCATTTATGCAGCGCTCGCGGATGGTGTGTGCGCCAGAATCGAAATGGTTTCGGACCCGGTCAGGGTTGTATCGACCACATATTTATCCTCCGACAGATTTTAGAGCACAGGGACACCTTCCGTAGGCCCACAATTCGTCTTTCTTGATCTGAAAGCGATGTTCAATATAGTCGACCGTACAGTTCTGTAGCACCACTCCATCGAAGCATGTACCAAAGAAATTTATTTATCTTTTCCAGTGCTTGTATGCGGACAGCCAAAGCCGACTTCGTGCTCATGATAATCTATCACCCGAGTTCGTCACAAGACGTGGTGTTCGTCTGGATTACCCTCTATCGTCCTTCTTTTCCAATTTTGTAATTGAAATGGTTCTGACAATAGCCCTACCCTCTGTGAGAACATCACCATTCATCTGTTATCAGACAGTAAACTCACTGATTCCGGACGCGCGGACGATATTGTTCTTCTGAGTGAAAATCCAAATAAGTTGCAAGCATTTCTAGATAGCCTAAACAACAGCGTAGCAATTTTCGGGATGTTGTTTGCCTTTTCGAAGGGCAAACTGCAACTGCAGGACTATGTTGACACTAAACCAAACCTTGTTCTGGCAAGAGGGTTGAAGTGTATTGGTTTCATTACCCGGGCACTTTTTACCTAACCAGGTGGTCAGATATCGGATGAGGTATTATCGGGTATGCAGAAGGTTCGTTTGTCTCTTGCAAATTTGAACCACGCATGGCGCTGGTATTACATTCGATTATCCACTAAGGTTTCAGTATACACTGCAGCAGTTAGTTCCGTCTTACTTTACTTCCCAGGCAAATGGCCGGTAATGATATAAGTTACGCAAGGACTGTCGGTGTTTGAGCATCAGTGTCTCCGTAGCATTGTTCGAATATGGTGGGAATACTGTATCAGGCGTGGGGTGTTGGGAACCAGTGGTCCGTCTCGGGACCAGACGCTCAATCTAAACAGGCTGGAACGGTTGATGCGTGTGCCCACCGATAAAATTCCTGGGGTTTCGTTGTTCTCCCCGGTAGCTATTGGTTGGAAGGTAGATCGAGATGGTCGGATATGGCAAAAGGTGTGAAAATAGTACTCAGCCCATTTGGCCGTATAGGACATGTTAGGCTTCTGGGTTGGATTCCATGAAATCTGCCCATTGTATGGTTGGATACTTTAAATGGCATGATCAGTTGCCACAGTCGGTGGCGCAGCTGCATTCGAACTTTTCCCTCGTCTTCATGATCTTCACTCATAAATTTCTTTTCTGTTTGCTTGATCTGTGTACTTCTGTTCTTTTTGTTTTTGATTAAATGATGACGCGATGTAGAAAACAAAACTTGAGCACAGTAGTGCGAGGTTAACGGTTAAACGAACTGAACTGATCCTCGACGAGTTCATCAGTTTTATCGGGAAACGATAGCATCTATTGAGAATATGCCGATCGCCCGCCGCAGGAGCTTTATGCCTGTTTGAGGTGGTACTTCGCGCGGTGATTTAATATGGTCAGGACCAAGCTTTCAAACCCTGTGTTATGTTATGACCAAGTATTTTCATTTATCTTGGTACGTACTGTTGTTGAAGCATTTGAATTTTAGCCGTATTTCAATGTGGTCCTCACAAGGTGTTCAAGATAACGGTTTTGATCATTCGTCCGCGTCCCGCACACAGTGACATTATCGACATGGGCGAACACACCCCTTAGGTTCTGGGCTTTTGAAATTCCGTCGATGGTGCAATCTGAGAAAGCTACGCCATTGGTTACCTCGAATAGTACTTGACATAATTGTAATGAGTTACTGCCTGCTTCGATAGCAAGGGTACTGAAAACCGCCTAGAGAGATATTCTGTACCATAGATAACCAGACTCACAATGCGTATCAGCGGCCGATGGGATCTTTGCAACCTCGATAAGGAAGGCTGTCCCCAATTTTTTGTTGTCTACCTTTTCCTCCAACTCATGTGTTCACTTTCATGAGTTTAATTCCGTCCCAGTGCAGTAACTGTAAACACGGTGAGTCAGCTGATTTGCCGAAGTAACTAGTGTGTCCAGATTAGCGGAGTCTGTTTATTTTGATTCGATGAGATAACATTATCAGACGTCGAACCAAACACAGGGTGTATCACCACACTGTAAATAACGGTGTCGCTCCAGCCCATTCTTTGCTGCATTTCAAAGACAGTAAGGGCCGAAGACCTCTTGTCTTTGAACATCATCCATGCGCGAATCCCATGTTTCACGATCACAGTAAAACTGGTTGTACTGAAGAACAGCACGCACAACCTTTCAATTTCATTGAGACTTCAAGTTAGTTCCTCGGGTTCCCCAGTCTAGCATACTCTGTGACAAATGGATATACACAGAGAGGGTTTCCCTTACTAATATGTACGTGGTTTTCCTTTACGACTAAGTCTTCGCCATAAACTATTAGGCCAGAAAAAACCCATGTCAAATAGTGAAACATCCCTGATAAGTTTACAGTGTAAACTGCGTGACAGATTTAGCGACGTCATTTGTGAACCTGAGAAGTACACATCCGTCATCAGTACAGATTTTCGCGCCGTTGCTCACCGTTGTCTCACTGGTACACAGACTTCTCCCATCGACTTTTATGTATGACCCTGAAGCCAACGCTCATACTGATGCGAACTGGAATTTCCTTATTTCACCAAGTTTGACAGTTATCGTTGAGAAGCATTTTTAAACTGCATATAACGAGAAATCTCCATATGATGAAAGGAATTTCTCTTGACCCTCTCATATGGGCACAACCAATGAAGAATATGTTGGCTAAAAAAGGGCTTCTACCAAAATATTTAGATAGTAAACCTACCTGAATGCATCATCATCATCATCGTACAGCGTTAAACAGTAGGGCAAGCCCCACTGACCACTGCCTTTCTCACCATGTTGCACGTTGAATTAAAAAGTATGAATATACAAGATGGACAGGGAGTGGACCTATATGGGTGGGAAAAGAAAAGAATGCCCTAGTAGCCAACACACGGAATACACAGTCTAACTGTACAAACGTACACCGATCAAACATTCTGATTCGATAGAAAGTGACAACACGATCTCCACTGTTCGCGGTTCGATGCCATATCCTTCAGTGTCTCCAGCCAACTGGTAGACGGATCTTTTGGACCCCAACCACGGAGACGTGAAGCACCTACTTTTCCTAAGTCTGCTGTACATTTTCTCATTCCTCGCTGCCACGTCATCTGTTGACCTCCACGTGGTCTCTTCCACTCCCTGGGAGGGGCGGAGAATAGGACACGGTACGGTAGACGTGTGTTTGCCATACGTAACACGTGTCCCAACCAACGAAGTCTACTAAGTTGGATACGCTGTGACAAAACGTTCTCTGAATTAGTACCCAATACTCGCTTTCTTACCTCATCGTTGCTTACTCGGCTATTCCACCCAATCCTGGCGATACTACGCAAACATCGATGGTCGAAAACCTCAAGACGACGAATATCTTCAGCACGCAGACTCCAAGTTTCGCAACCATATAACAAAACTGAACGCACAGTGGCACAGTATACACGACCTTTCAACTTCAGTGAAATATCGGATCGGCGCCACAAGTGCTTCAGTCCAGCGTACGCCGCTCGAGCCTTGGATATCCGCGTACTCACCTCTACTACTGTGCTCCCATCTGTCGTCACGCAGCTACTGGGAAAGGTGAAGTGATCGACAACTGCTAGCACCTCCCCATCGAGCATCAAGCTCGGAATCGTTGACGTCCAGTCTTGTAACATCACCTTGCACTTTGAAGGTGCAAAGCGCATACCGAATGGAGCTACAGCTCTTGCGAGATTATCTAGCGCACGCTGAGCATGTTCCGTGGATTCGAACAAGCAGACAACGTCGTCTGCGTAATCTAGGTCACATAGCTTTTCACTATCTCCTAGTTCGACGCCTACATCCTGAAGATTTTGCAACGCACTCTCCATTATTTCGTCCATGACGAAGTTAAAAAGGAATGGAGACAAAGGGCATCCTTGCCGAACACCACTGGTCGTTTCGAACCGACCGGATAGTTCACCGTAAACTCTAATGCGGCCAGAAGTATGAGAATACAATGATCTCATTAGGTTCACGAACTTCTGGGGCATACCTTTTCGATGAAGAGTACTGAAAAGCGATGTTCGATCAACTGAATCGAAGGCGCCTTTCAGGTCTAAGAAAAGCATTATTGTTGGTCGGCGGTGTGTGTGACGCCTTCCAAATAATTGACGAAGAGTGAAAAGCTGGTCGATGCATCCTCGACCTGGGCGGAATCCTGCCTGCTGTTCGCGGACATTCCTCTCGCGAGCCGGTGTAAGACGGTGCAGCAAAATCGAAGCTAATACTTTGGTGACTATCGGGATTAAGCTAATCCCACGATGATTACTGCAGTCATTGCGTATTCCCTTCTTGAAGATGGGAACAATCAATGACTCGCTCCATATTAACGGAATACGCTCCTCGTTCCAAATGTCACGGAGCAAGGCGGTTAGTGATTTTATCAACACCTCACCACCCAGTTTGAAAAGAACTGGAGGAAGTTCGTCGGGACCTGCCGCTTTCCCCCGCCTTAGTAATCGAATACATGACTCTACTTCTACTTTTGATGGGGGCTCAAGTGATACCTCCCAATGAGTCACAGTTGTTGACACGGGAGTACCTACACTAGCGTGCGGCCAGCTAAACTGTTCCTTGAAGTACTCGGCCCATCGGTCAAGCCTTTGCTGTTTGTTATGGATGGGTTTTCCATTCCTATTGCAAATCGTTTCACTGACCTGAGTTCGCCGTCCACCGGTGTCACGAATAAGTTTGAACAGTATTTGACTGTTACCTGAAGCAGCTGCTATTTCCATTTCTTCGGCTACATTGACCCACCAATTTTCGCGATCCTTCTTAAGGCTTCGCGTAACTTGTCTTTGCAGCTTTCTCCGCATCTTATTCATCTCCTTACAGTTCGAAAGCTGACGCTTTTGCTCCATTATATTTAACGACTCTTGTGAGATCCAGTGTCTTTGATGGACAACGGATCTAGGACCACAGGCGAAACCTGCTGCAAAGTGCATCGCTTGTTTGATATGAGCCCAATGCTCATCTACATTACTGTTCTCCGTGGATCCTAGCTCATGTGCTAACTTCTGCTCATACCGGGTGCAAACGTCTGGATCACACAAACGTTGCACGGCTAATCGGGTTTGCGGTTTGCGACGATGACCATGGAGCTGGAGAGATAATCGCATTAAAACTAAGGCATGGTCCGACTCTACGTACGTGGACCAGTAAGATCTACAGTTCTGAACAGAACTGCGCTATCGGTAGCTTACGGCGATATGGTCAATTTGGCTCAAAGTACCTGTAGAGTTAGAGCGCCATGTCGCTGTGCAACGCGAGCTGTGTCGGAAATTTGTGCTAGACAAGAACAATCGATTGTCTGCACAAAATTGGAGAAGCCTATCCCCGTTGTCTGTGCGCTCAGCGGGTAAAGCACAACGCCCACCTAAACAGGCTTCTGACGCACTAAGTTTGCCAACTTGTGCATTGAAGTCACCAGCTAGCACTACAATGTCGGAACCTTTACTGCTGCGAACGAGAGTGGCGAGGGCATCATAGAACTCATCTTTCTGCAAGTCTGAGCTGCAGTCCGTTGGGGCGTACGCCGAGATCGCGAACAAATTGCGTTTAACACAACTGTCCTTTCGAACGCCGACTGACCCTTGGAGTCTCACAGCACATAAACGACTGTTAACAGGGATCCAGTCTAATAGGGCAGCCTCAGCCTTGTCAGTCAAAACAATTCCTACACCACGTTGACCCACAGCTCTAGCTGCTTCGTCTCCTGAGGTGCGCAGAATATACCTCGATGAGATACCAGGAGCAGTTAGTTGAATTACACTGCTCGAATCCTGGATACGCGTTTCGCTTAAGCAGCAAACATCAATCTTCAGAGAGTTTATTGTGAGGGCTAGGCACGCCTGCTGACCGGCCTGCATGGGTGTACGCACGTTGAAGGAGCCGAGATTCAGAGGCTGACGGGGCTTGAGAAAATGTGAGTTACCAGACAGAGGATTATTCCCGACACTGTTTGACAGTGAATCGTTGCGAGTATCGACCGTGTTATCAGTGGGAGCATTATGGGTGGATAGATGGGGCAAAGAGGGATGGTTAGGGACAGAAGACAAAGGTTGAATAAAAGAGAGGGAACTCTGAGCAGTAGCACACTTATCACTACCCACCCCGCTCGATGCAATAGGCAGCGCGGTCCTGATTAGCCTGCGCGACGACCGATGCAGTATGGAATTCTTTGTATTCGTGCAGTTCATGGGAGATGTTGGACGGGTACTGCTAGGGTGTCCAGCCACAAAGCAGGAGAACGTTTAGGGTCCTCATCCAAAGCCTTTAGTTCTAACAAGAACCTATCCGCAAGGCAGCGGGATGGCTTAGTGGAAGCCCATTTGCTTGGATCAATTATTCTTCCACTGGTTTTTCCGACTGAGTTGCCAGCTCAAATCAACCCCCAACCTGGAGGACCAGGAGCCTGGACTTTGTCTGACCTCTACCCATTGACCTGTCAGGTATGATTGCATCTCCGGCTTAAGGAAGCCATCCTGTTTAGCTCTTTGGGTCATAGAGGCGCGCAAGCCATCACACCACGTCAAGGTGCAGTCTCGTCGTGATGCAACCTAGGATAATTTATATAGTCCTGTTGATCAATTTAATTATATTTCCAAACCTTGGTAACTTTTAGTTTACTTTGCTCAGGGCATTTTATTTCGGTGACCAAGGTCACACACATTCAACTACCCATAGCGCAGCAAAGAATCAACATAAATAAGAGGAAACTCTGAATACATTAATACCATTGTCCAATGGTTTGATATATCTTAGGTAAGTAACGAAGCTCTAACTATATGCCGAGCAAATTTTCGAATGCATCACAATCGACATTAACTGTAATTGTATTTTGACCGCTGTTGTAATTTCGTCCTTTTTTTGTTCCTGACCCTCTCCTCACCCTCGATTTCTTACCCGTCTCAATTAATACAATGTATTCTTTTGTGAAAGTTATATTGTTAATAACACAGCGTTGTTGGTAGATGTAATACGCCAACGTTTCGGTTACCGTCGGTGACCTTTCTCAAGACAATTTTCGATGCACAATTTATTCTTCTCGATAGGTAGCGAAGTAGCAACCATAAGTGGAGTCCGGTTTTTGTTTCTTTCTATCCTCTAACATTGACTGTTATTGTGTAAGAAGGTACATCACATATTTCACTTCTGAGAATTCGAAATCTTCCTATTGATCTGTTTCAGGTGATATCACGGATAAAGGATATCAGAAGAAAAAAGCGAAACTCCTGGCGCCATATTTGGGTTCTCAAAGTGCGTTCAGAATCAGTTTCAAAATTGGTTTATTTGTCTTGGATTTATATTTTGTCATTCATCTCAAATGTTTTCAGAGTTCAGAAATTTCTCTATTTCTCTCTTGTAGTTCAGCAAGCATTATGGTTGGTACTTGACTATTTCCTCGTGTACACACGTTTTTTCTCGAGTTCGTTGATTTTCGGTAACAACAAGAAACATTGCAGATACAGCTTCGACCGTCAGTGCTTTGTAGATACTCAGTTTTCCCGGCGGATTACTTCACTGACACTGATTTTTAATTTTTGGCGCATTTAATGAACCGCTTTTGCCAAAAGTCACTTATCAACTTCTCTTAGATTTTCCGTATGACTTTTTGACTTCACCTCCTTTTTACAAACTAAAACTCACACTCCTCCGCCAGCCGCAAGCTTTCACTCATCTAATTCAAACCATGGTGGAATCCACATTCCGTGTGGCGCCATCCAATTACCCGGTCTCGTTGGCAATGGTGGTGGTTTGGACGCTCGTGTGCTATCCGCAAACGCACTACGATCCACTGGTCCATCTTCCGACACGGCACTAGATCAGTTCACGGAAGGAAACGATCAGATAACCCCCGGATCATCAGAAGCACCCGAAGATAATGGGTCACCGCAAAACCGAGCAGCAAATCGCCGGTATTTGCGTGAAGATAATCGATATCGTTCAGGTAGGCTGTCATTCATGTTTTTTTGTTGTTTACATGATACAAAAGCTTCATAGACGCAATGTACGGAACATTCCCCTTCCATTCTAGTGTTTCATAAACATACATGCGCTCCACATTTGATTCATAACAAATGTGCAGGTGCTGAGGTGCATTCACTGCCGAGATACCAGTTCTTGTCAAGGGCTTGAATATGCAAACATTGAACAAAAAGCCGCGAGAGTTGTGGCTCAAAAAGTCAGCCAGGTTCGATTAAGAACTGGACTACAGCGTTACTCTATAATACTGAAATTTACTGGTGATAGCGAGTTTCGAACCCAGATGTATCAATATTTCGTCAGCGGTGTTAACTGAAGTGACCGGAGTGCTGGGAATGAAATCAGAAGACACGAATTAGCGCTGGAATGTGTTCATCTATTAGCATACAAAATAGGGCATTTTTGTATGTATGAAATATGTGAGGGGAAACATATGCATAGTTATTGGTCCATGGACGACGTAACTGGTAGGCACAAACTTACCAAGTGTTGTCACGTGATGAGGCGGATCATGCGCGTGAGGTGTGCACACTGCTACACTCAATGTCCAAGGTTGCACTAGGATGAATCATACCTGCATGATGTCTTTGGTCGTGTATGAAGATGCATGGATGGTGATTGAAGTGTACACTGGATGAATAAACAATGGTTAATCCTAGTGGGATTCCTCGTATTGCATGCGAGTGGGACACAAAATCGTCACCAACCATTCAACCAGTGGTCTCTAGGTGCTTAAACAATAACCTCCAGTAGTCTTTCGCTCTGCCCTCTTTGGATTAACTGACATACCCTCTTGGTTTGATTTTTACCTCTGACCCTTCTCACTCTTGAGTGGCTCATTATTTGTGGTTGGTTATTACTTTTGTTTCGACTATGTACATTCCCGTTCACTTTTCGTTGTTCGAGATTCTGATTTGCTCTAGTCCAAAGTGGAACACTCCCGTTGGACCTTAAAGTGTACATGTGCGCACGGTTAGCCGGTGTAATATTTGACACGGACTTCGATGACAACTTTCGTTATACCATCCCGTCTGCTATATTTCATTTGTTTCGCTGTTGAATAGAATGGCGCCTCTGTGCACTAATGATATGCTCCCCTTTTCTGGCCTTTTTTTGCGAACGCTTTTGTTCTCCTTTATTCACGATATCACCTGAAACAGATCAATAGGAAGATTTCGAATTCTCAGAAGTGAAATATGTGATGTACCTTCTTACACAATAACAGTCAATGTTAGAGGATAGAAAGAAACAAAAACCGGACTCCACTTATGGTTGCTACTTCGCTACCTATCGAGAAGAATAAATTGTGCATCGAAAATTGTCTTGAGAAAGGTCACCGACGGTAACCGAAACGTTGGCGTATTACATCTACCAACAACGCTGTGTTATTAACAATATAACTTTCACAAAAGAATACATTGTATTAATTGAGACGGGTAAGAAATCGAGGGTGAGGAGAGGGTCAGGAACAAAAAAAGGACGAAATTACAACAGCGGTCAAAATACAATTACAGTTAATGTCGATTGTGATGCATTCGAAAATTTGCTCGGCATATAGTTAGAGCTTCGTTACTTACCTAAGATATATCAAACCATTGGACAATGGTATTAATGTATTCAGAGTTTCCTCTTATTTATGTTGATTCTTTGCTGCGCTATGGGTAGTTGAATGTGTGTGACCTTGGTTACCGGAATAAAATGCCCTGAGCAAAGTAAACTAAAAGTTACCAAGGTTTGGAAATATACTTAAATTGATCAACAGGACTATATAAATTATCCTAGGTTGCATTCAGGTAGGTTTACTATCTAAATATTTTGGTAGAAGCCCTTTTTCAGCCAACATATTCTTCATTGGTTGTGCCCATATGAGAGGGTCAAGAGAAATTCCTTTCATCATATGGAGATTTCTCGTTATATGCAGTTTAAAAATGCTTCTCAACGATAACTGTCAAACTTGGTGAAATAAGGAAATTCCAGTTCGCATCAGTACGAGCGTCGGCTTCCAGCTAATTTGAGTGCATTTCGTTATTTACTTGTATCGTTATGGCGATAGCGTTGTTGAGACTCAAACCGAATTTTCCTGGCACCCTCGTAAGGGGCCCAAAATGAAATTGTATAGGCTTCTAAGTTCGAACCTTCAGTGTCAGATCTTTCCCCGTGTTCTACCGTGGATAAGAGCACGGATCTTCTAATAAGTCACAAAAAGCTGTCACAGATGCGTCATTCAGAGGTGGAAGACTTAGTATATTGAATGAATTAAGCGATTTTATGCACAATATACTCAAAATATAGCCCGTGAAACTCCTGTCCCTAATCCAGCGTGAGAAAATTCCGATGCACTCCTACTCCCTGGTAAACATAAGTTGGCAGCTTTTCCTAAATACGGCCAATATCACGCGATATGGAGGCTGCATTGCACGCCCAACAAAGGAGGCCACGTAGTGATTCCACCAGGTGATTCAGCTCACAGTGTCTATCATTTAATCGGTGGAATCGTTTCATGTGTGTTTGGTATATGAAGAGTCGTGGAAAGCTCAGAAAAAAGTCGGTGGGCTTAAAAATCCCCCCCCCCCCACCCACCGGATGCGATTATGTCAGACCAGCCAAGAATATTGATTCGGGTCGGAATAAAACACGTTTAGCTCTGTTGGTGGACTTCATTTAGACGGACCTCGAATTTTCGAAAAAAATTTCTCTGTTATGACAGAAAATGTCTCCGAATTCAACGAAAGGAAGTCGTCTGGGTAGGCAATTTTTTCTCGGGATGACGCTTTATAGTGTTTCACGATAGGTTTGTGAATATACTCATGAAAAACGACTGGTCTGTTCCTTATTCAATGTATGACTTCTGTAAGTATGCGCAACTTCAAGGTCCAGCTTATATGATTAATCCGTGATAGCGCTGATTTAAGCGTAGTCGTAAACGCTCTCTGTTCTGAAAAGAGAAATTAAGGAGTTACACACACTACTTACTTTTAATCGACTATCTCTCACTGCAACATAAGTCGGCTCCATGAAAATCGCGTACCATAGCTGGCCGTTCACTGCGGCCGGGGCCAGATTCGGTGCAGATTGCGAGCCGGTTTTTCTCCCATTGTCAAGCGCCATAGACCGACCGTAAGGCTATGCTCTTTACGTCCTCGACAGTGTTGATCCAAATTTCGAGCTGACCACGAAGGTGGGAATATAGTACGAGGTGGTGTCTTCAGCACCGATCGGGACTGTTGTACTACTCGGTCGCCCAGTCCAGAGTAGGAAGTAAATCGACGGTACGTCATCCGGCCTTTCTGTTCGAGAATGCACCTGTAGCCTTTGCACATCTGAGTGCAACCTTCAAGCAACGGGGTTGTTCCAGATGAGCCGGTGGCCTGTTGTGCGGCTCATTCGCCCCTTCCGAGATACCGGGTCGGGTCGGTTGGACAGTTTTCCCTTGTAGCTGTTGGATCAGTAGACCACGTCCGCCCCATCAGGAGTATCTGTCTTCGCAAAGTGACAACAAGATTGTCATTGTTTGCGGTTCACAATCAAAGGAACTTATTTTCTCAGACATCATTTTCACAATCTTCACCATTACCCGACAGCAAAAACAGAGAATCATCCCTCTCTAAACGCACCTTTGTTCAGTGTTCATCAAACCAAAAGACTATTTTTTAGATGAATTCTGTGAGCTCACATGTGAAGAAGAAACACAACTCTTACTATCGCTCTGAATCACGGCTTGCGCCGGCTCTCAGTCCAATGGGTCTGTAAATAGTTTGATTTTGTGTCTAGTCGACCGATGAACAATAGTACAATTGTTGGGAAACTAGTATCCATGAATTCGGTTATTTTTTCGCAAAATTCGCCTTTCAGAGCCTCAGGTGATCAGTTCATACCCGGACTTGACAAACAAACATCGTTTACTGTCCCGTTTTTTGCTTACCAGCGGAGCCTTGAAGCGTAAATTCAAACGGGCTACTGTTTATCATAGTGAGATCCATCGTAATAGATAATGTGACATTGGTAAACATAAACCTAACATCGCGTTGATCGGCACCTCGGTCGTTTTCACCTAATCTTTGTGTAGAAAATGACTCGTTAACTTCCCCGTAGCATTTATTCGTGTCGCTATTCGCATCCTGGAATCGCGTCGGTTACTAAAGGTATCAGTACTCATTGTTCTACCCCCAGCTAGCGTGTCGTAGATTTCCGATTTCCCGTCGACTAACTCCACGAGTCCTTGTATTTGTTCTTGTGCGTCCACATACACTAAAAGTGGCTAGTTACTTGACTCCTCCACTAGCGCAACATATGAGCAACCTTATAATATACGCCTTGCACTTGTGGCGAAGGCAACTACCAACGAATTCGATTCATATCACAGAATGCAGTTTCCTGTCGTTTTTAGTTAGTTCTGATGAGGCCCATCACCTTGAATTCTTGTATGGTGCCACTTTTACCAAGCCTTTAATAAAGACCAGGTCTGTGTTTTTGTAGCAAACTATCTCCACCATCCGGTTTTTGTTACTCATCTACTTAGTTGAATTCCGTTTTCTCATTCTCATTTCACTCTGCCAGGAATGCGTGACAGCTGTTTCTTCCCTGCGTGCAACGGTACCTAAGTAACCTACCAAATACGGTTTTCCTATGTTTTGAGCTTGTTTAGTTTTCAACTCTGACCGTCTGTCATCTCAGCAGTGTCCTTTCAACTCTGTCCTATCTGTATTTCAGACCGAATAGTTCGGTCTGATGGCTGAGCTCTCGAGACACACGCCGTTGCACTCATTAGTTAGCCCAACCGCTTTTCGCGCGTTTTGCAGTTCGCCACGGCAGCCACATTGGTCAGCTCGATTCTGTTCTCCATGATTATATGCCTTTTTATTAGTCCTTTAGTTTTTTTAGCGGTTTTGAATTTAGTTTCCTGTTTTTAACCAGGATGTGGCCTCTCCCCGTCAAATCACTTTCTGTGGTACCTAATTCGATCACTGGTTGTAATTGATTCGCTTGCATGTGCTTTTCGCCCACGCACACACTCTCTATTCCGTTGCGCCTCTTCTACGTCCCTGACTCATTGTCTGGCTGTTACTCTTCCCCAGTTTGACCCTCGTTCTCTTAGTTCCTTTTTGAGTTTTAAGCGTAAGCAGCTTTTCCGATGGGTTTGCTTTGCTTCCAGTTCTGTCAGTCATTTCGAACAACACTTTGAAGGATAAGGATACTAACAATGAACTTGATTGCATCATTCGGTACCGCTCACATCAAATATACAAATTGAATGCACCTGGATGGGAAATGAAAGTGATGAGCAATAATCGGCCGGTTTATTGACGCATTACTGGTTAGAGAAAACGATCATGCCAACAAAACTAGTTTTCCTCATACACTCATTATCCAGAATACAAATCCCACTGACCTCTGTTTTACCAACCCTTTTACACAAATACAGAAAGGATCTCCATCGTAGGTGTTGACCCACACCGAAGGAAGTTGTATCCATCAAATAAGATGCTCAGTTTTGCTTTGCGTACTCACCTTTTTAAACCGTTTCGCTCCAGTGTGACACCACAAATGAGATACTAATCGCCATTTGATATTGGTAGGCCTGTTAGTATGATGACTGACTATTTTGCACTTGGCTCTTTTTCTGGACCAGTGTTTCGGAATTTTCTTTGTAATCACACCCAACGAACTCTTATTGGCCCTCAGGTTGTAGCAGTTTCTTTTTTTGATCCTTCGCGAATATTTCGTCGATAATCTGTAAGCGCTGAACTGCACGAGTCCTTTCACACAGTCTTGCATGCGGTCGATAACTAGTAAGCAAGTTTCTCTCATTTTTTGCACGCATTTTCTTCGGCAACAAAATGGTCTTTTTATTGATCGGATTCCTCCAAAAGCAAGTGTTTTTCCCAACCCAACTTTTTTCCGTAATCGTATTTTGTGCCAGCCTGACTTTTATAGAGACAGAACATTTTAAAATCTCGTGAAGACGCCGATGTATTGTCACGAAACTGTATTTGTTTGACCTTACTGGGGTCAAATGCATCCATTGGGTTCATCGTGTGCCATACAGTGGTCATGTTAATCACACTGCGCTGGATACCTGGTAATCGCTAGCCACTCCCACGTCTGTGCTCTTTTCTCCTCGCTGTCTCTTCGAATAAATAGCTCAGACACTTTACGCCAAGTTTATGCGGCGGTGATACGTTCGTTCCACATGTTGACACGCATCCGCGGAGAAAGCAGTACCACCAGGAAGCCCCTCCCAATCCAAACATGAGTCCGACTACTTATTCCTTCTTGCAAACTGTTGATTATTTTCTGCTGTCTATGCAGCTCGTCTTCTGTTGAACTCCTGGTCGCTTCTGATACTGAGCGCAATCCGTTTGCCCATCAATAACTGAACTTATACTGCACCGGTTCTGTTCGACTCAATAACGGCTGCTACTCGTTAAGAGATTATATGAATGTTGTCAGCCCTCACTGCAGCGTCGCTCGAATCTGGCGGGAACATTGGTACAATAATGCACACGTCTAATGTGAAAACCCTATCCATTGGAACTCAATAAGTTTCAGTTTAGTCAACCATTAACCTCGCACTTCTGTGCTCTGGTTTCGGTTGCTACCTTCCACCATCGTCCAGTAAGGGCAAAAAGAATAGAAGCATAGTGATAAAGATCCAAAAAGTTGAAGTAACAAGGGGAAATCAAGAGGGCAAGGAAAGAGTCCGAATGCAACTAAGCCACTGACCGCGACGCTAACCATATCACTTGATGTCTCCAACCATTTAGCAGGCGGATCACGTGGACCCCAACCTGGAAGTCTAACACGTCCCACTCGGCCAAGTCCTCTGGTCAAGGTTTTCATACCTTTTTTCCATGTCATGGACTAATCACCTCGACCTGCCTTCCACTCACCATCTGCCTCAGAGAAGAGCGTACGCTGAGGAAGCCTATCCGTGGGCATGCGTAATACATGTCCAAACCATCTTAACTTGTTCAGATTCAGCACTTGATCCAGAGGCTGACCTCTGGTTCCCAACACCTTACGCCTAACCTCAGCATTGGTGATATGGTGTTCTCACCATACGGAGACATCGGTGCTCGAACACTGACAGTCTTCGTCTATCTTCTACCCTCAACGTCCATGTTTCTGAACCGTATAAAAGAACGAACCTTACCGCCGCATTGTACACTCTGCCCTTAACAAACAATCGGATGTCACGCCGACGCCACAGATGACGGTGGTTTGCAAAAGCCAAACGCGCCTTCTGTATACGCGATGACACTTCATCCGATATCTGTCCACCTTGTGAGATGTAACTACCCAGGTAACAATTTATCCACTTCAGCTAGAGTTTCCCCTGCCAACACAAGGTTTGGTGTTGAGCCGACCCAGTCCTGCAGCATCATTTCACAGTTTGAAGGTGCAAAACGCATCCAAAACATTGCTACACCGCTGGTAAGGCTATCTAAAAGAGCTTGCAACTTACCTGGATCTTCATTCAACAGAACAGCATCGTCTGCGTATTCCAAGTTACACAATTGTTTGCCTGAGCAAAGATCGATACCGCTATTCTCACACGAGGATGGGGCTATTTCAAGAACCAGTTCAGTTACAAAATTAAAGAGAAAGGGATTGAGAGGGCAACCCTGATAAACACCACTTCTCGTGGTGAACTCAGGGGAAAGATCACCGTAAGCACGAACTCGGCTTTGGCCGTTCGCATACAAGCATTGGAAAGGAGAAATAAACTTTTCTGACACCCCGCAGTGAGAGGCAGGGCCAGAGAACTGTGCAGTCGACTAAGTCGAACGCAGCTTTCAGATCAAGAAAGACACAGATTGTAGGCCTACGGAAGATGTGTCTGTGCTGTAAGGTTTTTCGAAGAGTAAAGATTAGGTCGATACAACCTCGACCGGGTCTGAAACCGGCTTGATTCTCACGCGTACACATTCCGGGGGCACTGGATGATCGGTGGAGCAGTTTAGAGTCGATACTTACCAAACTAATTTCACAAGGGGATCTATCACCTTTCCTGTAAGTCGGCACAATCGCCGATTAACACCATTCCCTAGGAATCCGCTCACTATCCCAGAAATAGAGACAACCTCTCCGGTCCTGCGGCTTTGTATCTTTTCAAGTAACCTCTTCCGCATGTGCTCCATTTCTGATGGAGGACTGATATCCACCTGCATCGTTTCTGTGGCAGATATATTTTGGAAGGTCCTCTGTTGAAGTGGGTCAACTGAATTGTTCTTTGAAGTGCTCCAGCGCTCCAGACGACGCCCCTAAGAGTGAGTCAGTGATCCGTCGGATTCCTTAATAAACTCACACCAGGCTTCCGTGGATTGACACCTCTAATCACGGAAAAGGTTGCGAGTATTACCAATAGACACAGCCTTTTCCATTTTCCTACATTTCGCAATCCACCACTATTGTCGGTTATTCCTCGGGTTCCTAGTCAATTGGCCTCTCAGGGGTTTACGCACTTCATTGAATGTGACAACCGGAGAGATAGATCTTCGAGCGTCCAACAGAGCAACAGATGTTAAATATATCTATCGTTTGTGAGACCGACTTGGACCAGAGTTCTGGGTGACATTCGAAGTGGCATACAAGGTTTCCTTGATCTGTTGCCAGCGTTCATTTGGGTCCTGAACATCTGGCTGCATCGATAACTGCGTAGACCGCTCCATATGGAAACTGTGTCGCCGGTTACCCCCTTAAAACAACTGCGTGGGATAAGTGACATTTACTTTGGTGCGACCACGGACGAGACGTAAACGGAAGCGAGCACATACGAAGGCGTGGTCTGAGTCCACAGGTGTAGAACAAAATAAACGACAATCTTCAGTTGATCCACTTCAGCGGTGACCAATCACAATATGGTCAATCTGAGTCCAACCTTGTGAAGACGAAGGAAGACGCCACGTGAGTCTATGCCGCTTCTTGTGGCAAAAGTTCTTGTCAGAAACAATCTGTGGTCAGAACCCAGTTGAATGAGACGATCGCTATTATCGGTACGATCGGCTGGGATAGCAAATGCGCCTCCAATGTGCCTTTCGGGATGTCACAAACGGCCAACTTGGGCGTTGAAATCCCCAGCAATGACCACCACGTCCGTTGAACGTGCGCTTCGAAATAGCTGACACAAATCCTGATAGAATTCGTTCCTGGCCTCGGAGGAGCTGCAGTCAGTCGGCGCATACACAAACACGACGAACAAACATCGGCGCTTCAGTTTGTTGTTGTTGACACGAACAGAGCCGTCCAATCGAACTGCACACAAACTACTGTTGACTGGAATCGAGTCTAGCAATGCACGCTCAGCTTTCATGGTCAAAACAATCCCAACGCCAGCCTGACCACGAGCTCTAAACACCGAATCACCCGACACGCGAAGGGTGAAGTGAGAGACTGAGGTTGTATCCGTGGTGCGAAGAGTGATCACAGAAGTGGGGTCGTGTACGCGTGTTTCGGAGACACAGCATGCATCTATTTTGAAAGTGTACAGAGTTCTAGCTAGGGCAGCCTATTGTTCTATCTGACATAGTGTGCGGACGGTAAAGGCAGACAAGTGAAGTGAAGACTTAGGCTTAAGAGGTGCATTTGGTTTATGCCCAACTCATAAACTACTGCTTTCATCAGAGCCGCAATTACCCGTGGCGTTTTGCATCGATCTTAAATTAAAAGAGGGGGAATTGGTAAGGCCCCCCACAGTAAAGATACTGGAGCTTTCTGAGTGAACCATACTTCGCGGCTGCCCACACCGCAGAAGAGGTTTTTATTTGGGAATCCTAACCGAAACCTCTGACTCGAAAGTCTGACCTACAAGGCAGTAGGGCGTTAACCCAGCACGGGAACTTGACCGAAGAACCCGAGAAGGAACTTTTTCTGGTCTGTCATGTGAGACCTGATTGCTGCATACGTTTTGTCTTGTCTTCGCTGGTATTTTCCTATCGATCCGCTTTTCAGATTCAGTCCTTAGCCCCATGCACCCAATGGAGCAAGCGGAACGTGGACGGGGCAGCGTCCTTTGGGCTGGGGGCTACCCAGCTTAGACGGGCGATAGCTGCCCAATGAAGTGCGATAAATCCTCCCACCGTCGAGAGAAACCCCACTTCTAAGTCCATCTAGTGGGAGATTTTAGACCGGTAAACTGTATCTCTTCGTGTTTATTCGCTGGGGTGTACTCTCCAGGAGCATAGTGAGTAGAACCGGATGTTGCCCATCAACTGATTCTGAGACTGAACTTCATCTGGCCTCTACCCATTGACCTGTCAGGCGTGATTGTATCTCCGGCTTAAGGAGGTCATCCTGCATAGCTCTTTTGGTCATGGAGACACGCAAGCCATCACACCACGCCAAGGTGCTAAATGCAGTCGCTGTTTGGAAGTACTGATAAATAGGTTTTGTGTCACAAGCAATAGTACCGTTCTATTTACGCTGTTTTTCGTATATATCTTGAATTCTTCCCAACTTAATCTACAATAATCATGCTTTATTTTCCTATTTGATTTTCATAAAACAACAACCAAACGGGTCTCACTAGGGGTCTAGTCAGCGGCTGTTAACGTTGGATGGGATTATCGTTTTCAGTACGTCTCACGTTACTAATTTAAGACAGTTACACCGTAAATTTCCTTTTAGCCTGGCGAATCGAAGGGCTGTTCCGGTCCTTGAATTAATGATAATCGTTTTGGCTTTAGTATCTTCAACCGCATGTTCAGGTTTGTTTTTCTTGGTTTACCCTTCGCTATTGCGTCTCTACTTTGAAGAACGCGCTTTTGCTCTCCTAGACAGTACGCTGACATATTCCTAATTCCTTAGAATTTATTCGTAGTCTTATGAGCCGTTGTCTTTTTCGAGCCATGGGTCATTACATCGCAAATCTTTCTCCATGAGAATCTGAGGCACTTTCGAATTTATTCGAACTTTTCATTCTGTTTTTTAAAGAACATATTTTCAGTGTAACCTTTCGTTTCTCCCGCATGTCCACCGAATAGTCAGACAGACTAGATGACATGACCGAGTACCGCGGTCAATGGTGTACTTGCACTCAAATTTTCTTGACCTACGTGGTTTTCAGCTATCCCTGTTTGCTTTCGATTCATTCACCTCCAACTGGGCAATGGTATTTAGTAGCCACCGAAACTAGATGTGCAGTGTTAGTGATTGAATGAAATAATTCTCCCTGGCGGACCAACTAATAATCTATTCCCGGTGTTTTTCAAGTTTCCCATTAGTGATTCTTCTTGTTTTTGATTTTTCGTGATAGGTACTCTGCTTCTAGACCATCAACAGGCGGAAACAAGAGGAGTATGCTGGGTATGAGTAAATTAAATAGAACATGGAGCTTTCTAGAACGTTTATAGCACATCCCTGGCATCATTCACCACTTGTAGATCCACCTGGTCTAAATCTCACTCCAGACATTCGCGAAGAGGCTGTCAAGGAGGCCCTGGCCCGTAACGGACGTCAACGGCAAGACGCGTTACTCCCTAACAAACGTGACACGGCACGTCTAACTGCTTCACAGCAAACTGGTCGTCACAATGAACAAGGTGAGCTGTTTTCCACGTCGGTAACTTTGAGCGAGTCTACATAACTTGCTTCCGTAGTTTTTTCAAAGTTCCACACACTTATCAACCCTTCTATCACGCTAATCCGAACGATACTGTCTCAGGTGATATGCTAGATAAGCCCCACAGATATCGTGTTATGGTACTTGACTGCAGTACTGTCCGTCATAGACGTTGACCATCGGTGGTATTTTTTGTCCCGTTCTTGTTCCATTGTATCCATGCCTTAATATGTAGTTGGCGATTAAGACCCATGAACCAGTGGCATATAGCTATCGATTTTGTTGCTATTCACTACTTAACGTGGTTTTTCGGTTTGCATTCAGACAACTGAACCATCCGGTAATTCGTTCCGATCCATGGAGTCTTTCCCTCGCTCGTATATTTTTCTCATCCGTGACCTCATCATTGTTGATTCGAGTTACAACACTATTCGGATCAACGACCGTTTACGACCATGATCACGGCTTCACAATCGTAACTTCCGCGCCTACGGGCGCAATATAATCCACTCCGTCCTCTTAGCTAGTTCGTTCAGCCTTTTTCCGAGTAAATGGGTGAACGACATTGAGACGGTAATAAGCAGGTTTAATGGAATCTTGACAACTGTGACAGACAGTTTATTCGAATGTATTATGAAAGTTACGATACCAGTATCCATCTATTGATTTTCATATTCCTTCCGGTCGCATGATTTTGTTTTATAAGTTGACACAATTCGGAGAGTCATATCTTCCTAGGGTATTCATAATAAGCGTTTTGACATTCACACGGAGTGTTCTAAGATTCAGTTGAACGTCCGTAAATGTAATCTAGAGTCGAAAATTGGGTGGATATGCGTCATCTCACGGGTCATTTTGTAGGCTTCCTGTGTGGAGATTCTCAGCTTAAGTTATTGGTTTTCATACAGATTCCTAATTCCAATAGAAGTTCCAATTTCAATTCAAACTACTGGTCGCCATTTTCCAATTGAGGCGGGTAGCTTTGTTGCACCGTAGAAAATTTCGGCGAGAAAGTGGTTAAGACCACTCAAATATGGGGTTCAGGAATAAATCATCTCAGTACTATTGAGTTGTATTGCAGCTTTGGCATATTGGCAATGCGAGGACGGGCATTATCGTGTTGCAAAAAGATACCATAACGTCGATGAGGTGGTTTTTCCGGTACCGCTTTATTGGACATAGAGGTCTGCATTGACATTTTGAACCGCAGTGACCCAACTGAAGAGTAAGAAAGAGCTACAGCGAAAAGCCTTCAATGTGTGTGGGAATAGTGTTATGGTCGATCTGGATACTTGCCCGTCACTTGTTGTCTCTGGACACTGAATGGGCGGATCTCGTGGATTCTGTCCTGAATAAGCAAGCCTAATGCTCAGTGTTCCCCTATTTTTCTGTCATGTAATGAACTGGTCAACTGTTAGTCATATTGTAATGGGGAATGCTGGGGCAAGGAAACGACGTGAATATCAAGGCGAACGGACGAACCAAACGAGGGTCACAGACAAAAGAACAGACGGCGGATATGTCGGAGGCTTCCCGAAGCAGACAAAAGCATGCATACGGACTACCAGAAGGGAAGCGGCGGGATCTCCGGAGACCAGCAAGATAGCCCAGGTGAGGGTCTGCCGGTCGAGCCATCAGCTGAGACAATCGGACCAACCGAAGAAAAATGACGCCCAAGAGAAGCAAGCTATCGGCAACGGACAACTGGCCAGAACGTAGCAAAAGCACTCAAGCAGCGGCAATAGCAATGTTGGTGCCGCGCAGTCTGGAAAGGGCCTATATAAAAGATTGTATGTGTTTAATAACTTGACTTATTTGGCCGGTGAAATAGACGTATCCTACCGTGTGTTGTCGTCCTTGTTACAATATCAGCATACCGAAGGGGTCCATCCGGAGACAAACTCAATACATTCTCCGACTAGTACAGCATGCTGAAATTTTTCCTCTTACGTAGCAATTCAACCGATGTATCCGGTACTTGACGCTTAATCTCCGCATTACTGATGATGTTACTATCAGGTTCAGGTTGATATGAATCCCTGTTCTCAACTCGCGGCGTTTGAGTTTTGGGGTCGTACAGGTGAGCTGACATGACTACCTCAGTACAGTCTCCTCGTCAGACGAACGAATGCCAAGCTGACGCCACAAAAACCAACTGTAAGGGAATGCGACCAGCTCGTTGCTAATGGACGGCCTGGTTCAATGAAGCAGACAACAAGTGATCGGCTGACCAGAATCGCCGACAAGATCAGGGCCAGTCAGGCGATCAACGAATCAGTCAGAGGTTAACATTCGACCAGAGTTGAATCAACCAATCCGGGCGCAGCCAGATAAACCAGCCAGACGGGCCCTTTAGGTCTATCAGTAGGCCAGTAAGCTTTTATGCACGGTTTTGTTTATGACGAGCGCATATCTTACATAAACAATGTATTCTGTGCCAATACAACGTATGTGATTCTGAGGCAGAACTGAGTTCTCAATAGAGTTCGTGGGACGGTACAAAACACCAAACTCGCCTTTTCTATATTGAATGACATTTAATTCGATGCTCAATTAAGATGACTGCTCTGCCCGTGTACTCATGCGTATGCATATGATGAAAAAATACAGCTTGCATCATTTGGCCATTGCCGGTCAATGCTTTAAATTCTGTAAAATGCGCACGTTTATCCTCTTGAGGTATGACAATCTTTTCGGACGAGAGGTTGAGTTGGTATTCTGGGTGCACATAAAAAACTCGTTTAGGTTACGGATATTACCGGATACAACGTGCAGTCAACAGCGGACATGCTCCAAACACGCACCGTTATTGTTTTTCGTCTTGTTCAGCATACTGCTAAGTTTAGTAGTTCGAATACTGCTGTTTCGTGTGCGCGGGTATTGTACATGGATGTGTGAATGCTTGCCACGGATTATTTCGTGACTGCAGCCGCGTTATAGTTGATCAATAAAATAGGCTATATAATGTCTCCTGCTTGTGTATGTTTGCGTGCATGGTCTGTTTTGTGCTCAGTATTTTGCTACACCGTTCGAATCACCTTTCAGCATCATTGGAGTACTCACAACATATGTTGATGTTATAAATGTTACATTGTTACACTGACTATTGACTGTTTCTTCCATTGTGATACTAGTTCAGGGACATATTTTGTCAAATTAGGTACAAAAAGCACCTTGTGCTATTTTGAAAGATACTGCTTGTTGAGTGGGAATGCTGGGAGGCGCATTCGACAATTACATTCACTGATCCGGCCATTTAGGCTATCTCCTCTACAGGTTATCAAATATTCAGTATGGTTGCCCGTCGAGTGAAAGTCTGAGATACCGCCACTGTAATTGACTTTCTGCTAGGCGATGTAAGAGAAACACTGGTTTTTAATCGCAGAAGTAACCGTTTGTTGGTCGCATTTGGAAATTTTTCTCGCCCGTCTATGTACCTTGCAGTCTTTGATTACGTTGATGAATTTATTTACGAGGAATTAATTCACATGGCCGATTATTGTAAACAGAATTGTGATCGCTTTTCGGAGCTGGGCTTAACTTTCTCTTCCTCACTGGAGAGTCTATCGTTATTCTTGGTACTGATTTCATGCTTTCTCCCCGTTATTTTGGATGTACATTTCGATAAATGGATTTTTTCCTGACATTCTGGGGGAATATAGATTACGTGAAATGCGAGAAGGGTTCAAGCAAACCAGATACGGTTATGCAGTATGCTAACGTTCGTGATCGGTGCCCATAAAAGCACTACCCAACGCCCGTCCACTTTTGTTGACGTAACCAATAATCGCACTCTGTCCGCAGTCATATAATCTCATTGTGCTTTGTTTCTTTCGTCTCTTGCCGGGGTCGAAAGACGAAGACTTTTTCCAATGCCCTAGTGGTTTCGGTTTAGCAGTAAACATAAAAACCATCTGAAATTGTGGTCATTTTTCTCGGTCATCGTTCGCGCATTTTCTCATTTATGCTCATCTAATTGTTTTTGTTTATTTGTATGTGTGCACCTATCCCTGTTTGTAGCGACGGACGATTCAGAAGATGACCTATCGTCCGAAGCTTCCGTTCCTGGTTCTCAATCCTCCGGTACGAATCATCGCCATCATCTCACAGATAGTCGAACTGTGAGTCTCATATTGTGCCCTGAACCAATCGCATACATAGCATCACCCACAATGAATCGTTTGACAATTGAAAACCTAATTTTAACGGATTGAGCTATGTTCGCCAATAATGATAGAATTCCAGTGGTTTGACGACCATATATGTGCGCGAGTGGCTCTCAGAAGTACAGGCTGACTGACTATCGGCAGACACTTGCATACTCTCTCTTCCTCTCTTTCAGGTCGCGAACCACTAACATAGTAACAAGTGAAGTTTTTGGTTATCACAGCTGTTTCCTATCCTTGTCTGATAACGAAAAGTAGTCCATGTAAATTAAATGTGAGTAAGTTATTATGACGATTAGCTGTTTAAAACATCTCGCATATATTCAGATCCAAATGCTTCTTTTTGGGGCAGAAATTTTCGGTGGCAAAACTGCCCTAAATAAAACAAGACTGCACGCGTGAGTATTCTGCTTCTGATTTTGTAGGACCGAGACCCAGTTCTGATACTGAAAAAGAAAAACTCCGGTTTTATTGGAAGTAGGGGAGCATGCCCCGAATAAGCGTGATGATAACCCGCCCCCTGCGAAGTCAGAGAGGAACCAGCTTCGTTAGCGTCACATCCAGACTGGTTCCTGGATCCGATCAGCGTCGTGTCGACCGTAATTAAACATACCATAGAACAAAAATACACTCTCCCTAAACCTACTGTTCAGTAAGACCGGCAGTGGTTCGAAGGTAAAAGTGGCCATCCCAGAATAGGAACTAAAGGTATGAACTCCCCAACTCTTGAAGTTAGCCACCATAAGCCTCCATGTTATTTCTCGCAAAAACCACCTACTCAGAAGTCAGACAAAGAAATACTGGGAACGTTGTAATGAGTGACGTTGACGAACCTGTTTCTAACGTCTGAGGTTCGCCACTCCAAGCCCTGGGGTCGCTCTAGGCGGTTTGTTTTAGGGTATATTGTACCCTTCTTCCTATATCATATCAAATCTATTGTTCTGATGCGTCAGCATGGCAGGGAAACTGAATTTTTACAACTAGCATGTCATCGCAATAGTGCCCGATTTTTGGTTCCGGGTGGTTCATCTGCATGTTGGCGTCTTTCCTGCAGTGAAAGAGAACAGTATTTGAACCATATTCACGAATACCTGCATTGGTCATTGTGAAGAACAATAATCACGTGACCTCGAAAAACGCAACCTAACAAACAGTTCTCTTTGTTGACATCGTGGGAAGCTTTTCTCGACAATTAACCTTCGATTCAATACATCTGAGCGATGTAGCTTTTCGTATTGCGTAGATCAATGGCAGTATAGTGTTCCGATCGGACTTGAGCTGAGGAATAGGTTTTGAAGATCGTCACTTCATTTTCTCTCCGATATTGATTGTGTCACTAAATGCAGAACCCCGTTTGGAATGTTCAAACAAAGCGCTTATGCGAGACCGCCATCGATCCATACCACGAAAATCACAGTACAGGGCATTTTCTTTGCAGCTGTGTTTATTCTTCAGCATGTATGTCAGTCTGCTATGTTTACAGTACTTCTTAGTGTATACGTCAAGTGTATCGATTGAAAGTACGCAGTTCCTTGTTGTGTTTGTGTGTTTCAGTATACGCTGATAATGTGCGCGTTAACGCGCACTCATTTTTTCATGGATGACATCGTGTTGCTGGTCTGTCCGACAAATAGCACTGAACCTCGAGACGGAGACGTACCCGTGCACACCGTGTCTACACTGCTGTGTTGCAACCCCAGCGGGCTTGTTCTTCATCCATCTTTTCACTCTGGGCACGAATGACGCGTTCACTATGCGGTCAATCCCCACGGTTATAGTGATTTGGTGTGAATCAAAATGGGGCCACACATGCATCTGCGCACAATCAGGATAGCAGACTCTTCAAATCGCAAAGTCTCAGATCTGCGTTCCGTGACTTTCACTCATTTGGTTCGTCAGTGCTGCCGAATAAAGATTTGCTTGATCATAGGGGTTTCCATGCTTCTCCGGTTAATGTCTATTTATCAAGTAATATTTTGGAATTCGGCCACCAAATGATCATCAAGGGCGTCAAACGCATTCCTTAGACAGGTAGCGGTTAGGCGATAGTTTAAGACAATCAATCCATAACCTAGAAAAAAGTTAGGATTATCCTAGCTAGTAAACTTAGTCATGTGTAGGGCTTCCCAAATGAGGATCACGCAACCCATCTACCGTATGATTCTGCACAAGACTCCAGTTTCAATGAAGTCCCTGAAGGTGGATATCTTGGACATCAGTTATTGTGTTTATTACCCGCGGATCTATTTTCCCGAGTGCTATAACCAATGGCTCGTGCAAGTTCTTCAGACATCAATTGATTATAAGCTGGAGAAGTGGCCTTTAGTGGCGGTAGATTGCAAAAGTATTGAGTTGAATAAGGCTGTGATGCTCGACAATAGTCGTTTGATACAAAGTATTGGCCCCAGGGAACCAATCAAAGAATCCGATGGCTCATTGCTTCGACGACGTTTTTTAAAGAACAGTTATGTTGGCTCACATCCAAAGTAAATCATCCAATAATGTGCCCAAATGAAGCGATGAAAGTAAAAGTCAACCTCTGATCATAAACGAAAAGTATTTGGGAGTTCCTGTCTCAAAGAACAAGGCTGTTGAACGGGACGGATTGTCTGTGCCCATTTAACAGATAATGGGAATGCTTGAGTGTCTAAAGTAACATCCCTCGGGGTAATCTGAGAAGATTTCTAAACAGTGGTATCAATCAGTGATTGTACGTGAAGGATCAAAGTTCCTCTTTTATAAATCACAGATAGACCAGCTTAATAACTGTCGCATTGAAACTGCCGACATTATTCTCCGCAAGTTATCTAGTGTTCCCGAACAATGTTCGCCTTAGAATGAAGCGGTTTTTAGATCCGTTCGGGATTTAATCAACCACATCTTTAAGTTACGATATACTTAGAGCATGGACACATTTTGGTCAGTAATTGCTGTATTCCTCAATCTGTTAACGGTCTTCGGTTCATTTGACCTCTGTTTCTCAATGTTGCTTTTGATCAAAAGATGTATTGCAGATATTTATCCTGATTTTAATCATCTTTGTAAGTGAACAGTCCAGGCTGAGTTGTTGTTTATGACAATCTTTCATCCAAATTCACTGCATGGAGTGGTGTTAATCAGGTCTACTGTCTGACGCGCTTCTCTCTCGTCTTTGCGTCATGGATCATTCCAGAATTAGCCCTGTCCTTGCGTTCGAATAGCGGTATTGATCTTCGTTCAAACAGAACTGTATGATCTAGAATACGCAGACGACGTTGTGTTTCCGGTCGGACATGGAAGTACGTTGCACTTTCTTCTAGATAGTGCAATCTACAGTGTAGCGATGTTTTCGGAGGTGTATAAGATGCTGCTGCAAAACTCAGTTGATCAAACACTATGCCCAGTTCTAGCATGAGAAGCATCACCTGGAATAGTTAAGTTTTGTTTTCTGATTAGATGAATGGCTGATGGTCGAATATCGACCAAATTTCCGTTGTACATGTAAAAGATGTTTTTGACTTTCACAGATCCGAATCACGTATGATGTCGACATCCGTTTGTCCACTAAAGGTTATGTCTATATTACATCACGATGGTTGGTTCGATTCAGTAACATGGTCGTTATGGGCTAGAAAAATTCGAGGATAGTCATTATTTTAGAATCGGTATCTTCACTGTGTTGCTGGATTTGGGTGAGATCACCGTATCAGCAACATAAAAGTGAGATGTAGGATGTTGCGTACCAGAGATCGGAACAATTAACGGTCTGTGTCACGCGTGCCCACAAATAGTTTGCCCTTTGCGTTATTCTCTGATGAATGAAGCGGTTAAATGGAAGATCAATTTGGTCAGTCGATGACGTTAAGATGATGGGCTTGGTCATGTGGAGTAGGCTAATCTTTGCGGTTGCTGATCTGGAGATTTGTTTATCGGGTGGTTGTAGACATTGCAGTAAATGGGTGAGTGTCTCACCTTCATTCGAACTTGTCCTCCTTACGCATGTAATTGCTGGAAATATTAAACTAGTCGCACTTATCATCAATCAGAAGATGAAAATACACATTTTTCTGTTTCATATGCACTTCATTTTCCTCTTGTTTTCATTTTTGCCCCTCCTCCTCACAACCAGTGTGCATGCATATATACGGTCTACTTATATTCCAGGCATCTTTGTGCATTCTTTTCCCCTACAGCCTCTTTCGTCCACTCCAGCTATGTCTTTCACCGAGACGGAACAGGCTCCAGGCCAGTCGTCTTCTCACGCGCATCCCGCCGCACACTTGGAGTCGGTCACTTCCCGTTCGTACGTTAATCCGATGGATCGATACGACCAGATACATTCATCCAATTCTGATTCACATCTTGGTGAGTCATTACATCTCAAACTCAATTTAGGCAAGACTGGGACTCATCTTTGTCGTTGTTAAACGTATTGTGGCACTTTTCAGATGTCAACCAAGAAAAAGAACAGTTATGGTCCGTTTGTATTTCTACACTTATTTCAGTTTATTTTCTCTCCTGGATAACAGTGCCAGTCAAATAAAGAATCAAGAAGCCCACCTTCCACCGCACTCATGCTCAAGCACATACTTAAAAATAAGTTGGAAGGGACAATATCTTCTCTCATGCTTAAGACGTTTGATCATGATTACCAGCAAATCAGGTAGAAAACGTTTTTCTTTGTGCGGATACTTGGATGCAACGAGTTACCGAAGAACGATTTTTCGATGATTTTGCCTTATTAGTTTGGAGAACTCAACACCTGCTCTAAGGAATCTAGAATAGGAATTTTTGGTAACGATACAAGATTCCTTCTAATTCTACTTATTGTTTCTTTGGGAGAGTTAGTTAGTATTCCGACAAGCTATAATGACATTCTTCTTTTTCGGTGAATTATGCTATAAATGTGCTCATTTTTTGAACACGACTTGCTAATAAAAATTCTTTGTCTTAGTTGGCCGTAGTTCCACTGACTTTGTGCGTGGTTGATATAAACGTCATGCATATATGATGCATGTTTGTTGCTGAATACCTGAGCGGGTCATAACGAGTTTTCCTGAGAGCTCTATCCAGATGCTGCGTTTTTAACTTATTCGAAGGAACTAGTTGAAGTTGCTGACTTGTAGTTTACAGCTCTGAACATCTTACAGCAACAGGAATGTGTTTCGTTTCCTAGGTAGATTGGGGAATTTCAGTCAGTCAGTCTAATCTACCCATGAAAGTTAATCATAGGCAAGTACATTGGTTATTAATCGACGAAAACGGTAGTCTTGTTCTTAGCTGAGATTTAAAGGAATTTAAAGATTACGAATGTCTAGAATACTCGATTGGTGTGTGCGATGCTACTGCCGCATTCGGCGATGGTTATTTATATGACATTATCCCATAGTTAGTCATTTCACGTTCATGCACAATACTGATGTATGGCACGAGTTAAATAAACGCTTGCCGAAAGCTCAGGCATTAAGTTCTGGATGGAAGCAGTTCTGTTCTGCAGTTGTGGCACTGCCTATTAAAGACGTCTGTCGGCTGATGGCATTTTACCACCGCTGTTTACCGAATCTGACAGTAAGACAATGGGGTTGGTGACCATGAATTGACGCGTGAATGTTTTGGTCATTCCTCGGCTAAGTTGCTGAATCGTTGCATGATTCGGACACATGGTGCATCTGATGATTATGCTGTTATGATTTTCTTTAGCATGAGCGCTGTCTAGTGGGCACACCAAATAGCTACAAGAGTTCACTACATTTTCAAGAACAGCTGGCAACATAGACCCTGAAACTTGGGAAAGAGAGTCACGAGGTTTTAAAAGGTCTTGTATGATTACGAGTCGGGTGATGGTGGAGTTCTTTTTATCCTCAGAGTCAGCTAGCAGATTCTGTGTCCGAACCGCGTGCCTCAGACAATAATTTTCACCACTCCACCGTTTTGTTGCTCCACACCTTGTTTATAATTCCTACTCGGAGCAGCTAGCATTTCAGTCGAGTCCAGTGCAATACGAATGGAAGAATGAGGGGCAAGCAAACAGGAGAGAAATTTTCGAGTGGACATCATGAAGACGATGAAATACCTTGATTGGAACTACGACAATCGTTGCGGCACCTAGTCATGTCACCTGCTGTCTCGAAACATGTAGTGAGCGGGTCTCGTGAGTCCAAACCCGATAGACCAACACGTCCCACTCGGCAAAGTCCACTGCTCAAAGTGCTCATATCTCGGTGGTCAACAGGTGACGCCGAGACAAGGTGTGGAAAAAGAGCACGGAAAAGTGGAGTATGGACGTCGCTCATCTGGTATTCAATAGGTTCCGCCACTGATTTATTGAGTACTTAAGTGTAACAAAGATGCGCCAGCTATCCGTGAGCAGTGCCAAACCTGCTACTGTTTTCTTTCACACTAAATTGTTTAAGGATCCCTGTTCACACACACGGTCGGACCGTGTATTTGGTTTGTTGATCGGAATGATTTTTGCTATTATTTTCGCATTTATGGATTCACCTTCATCTTACGTTTGCGTGGATGTTGAATGGAGTAGGGTTTAGTGAACTATACTTTATTTCGTTTCACTCTTTAATAATGCTTATGATCTATTGGTGTTTGAACCATGTACCAACCTCTTCTGCTGAGTATGTTCATCTGTGATAGTAGTGTTTTAAATGACGTAAGATGTCTCATACGGATGTGCCAGATCAATGGTAGCGAATCGCCACAAAAATGATTGATGTCTTTTCACCTCTAGATTTACTACTCAGCACTGTCAGTAATTTCTGATTATGGGCTATTCTGCTTCTGATCATCTTACTACCGTGTGTAGGCGAGTGATTCACCACACCTCGTCTCCTGGCCAAGATCGTCGGTTCCCCTTGATAGTGTCGTGCGCCTTCGTGACTATTGATTTGGCTAATTGATAGACTCACGCTTCTGCATGGTGCTAACAAAAAGGTTTGTCTGCTCTCATATCTTAGGTTCGGACCTGACACACTCCAACTGTGCTAGTTTTGGTTGTAGTGTGACTAGATACGATTGTTCAGCTGCACTAGACACTACAACACTAGATCATGGGGAAGAACAATACCCAGATGATTCAGTCATATTCACTTGAAAATTTTGTATGTGCGTTGAATTGTAAAACAAGCAGACATCAAAAAACTTACTAAACCAAAACGAGATTATGATGATACTCACTGGGTTAGGTAATTCATAATAGTGGTCGCAGATTTACCACTTAATTTATTTCTATCGCACCACCCCTACAGGTTTTCATTTTCGCAAGTTTACATTTTTCTCATTTGTATCGCTGAAGCAGAAGTATGGGTATTAAACAAACCGTACTGATTTTCAACTTCACCGATAGTCGTTTCTGATATTTGCTTTTTGTGGCGGTACTTTCTGTGAAGGTTATACAGGGTTCCCGTATTGGATATTTGGTATGATTTTGTATATCACAACGACAGGGCAATCTGTTGTGGACACAATTGTGGTAACCGGACGTAACGAGCCCGTAAAATAATATATGCGGACTTTTTGGTATCATGTTTTCTCATCCGCGCAACGTCGAAATGGGGTCTCACAATATGCGCGCATTTCTGCTCGTCCGAGGCTTCATCTGCTTGTTATTCTTGCTATGTTAGTTCGATCGACCGGAGTGATATTTCTAGTCGAAACATTCTGTGTCAATTTCGTATCGGTCAGGAAGTCTGTTACTATTCGCCTTTTTGTTACACGGTTTGCACATGAGGGCAATGGAGAGGGGCACATACCATAGCTACAAAGGCCCACTGCACTATTAGGGATAACCAGAAACCAGATCCTGAGATTGAGAGTGATAGAGAACCACATAAGGTCCCAATAGGCCAGGTGTGGTAACGATCTGGACGATAGTGGATTACTGTCTACCACTAAAGTAGCCGGTGATGGCAAGGATTCGAACCTTCGACCGTCGCAACGAGACTGCACCTTGACATAGTGTGATGGCTTGCTCGCCTCGGCGACCCAACGAGCTATACAGGATGGCTTCCTTAAGCTGGAGATGCAATCATGTCTGAAAAGTCAATAATTAGAGGTCAGACGAAGTTTAGTCTCGTAGTGCTCCAGGTTGGGGATCGATCTGAGCTGACGACTCGGTAAAAGCAGTGAAAGAATAATTGATCCAAAACAATGGGCTTCCACTCAGCCACCCCGGTATCTTGAGGACAGTTTCCTGTTAGAACTAAAGGCTTTGGGCGAGAACTGTAATCGTACTGCTTTGCGGCTGGACACCTCAACATCTCCCATGAACTGCACGAATACAAAGAATACCATACTGTATCGGTCGTCGCGCAGGATAATCAGGACCGCGCTGCCCATTGCATCGAGCGGGGTGGGATAAGTGGGCTACTGTTCAGAGTTACCTCTCTTTTATTCAACGTTTTTCCTCTGTTCCCAACCACCTCTCTTTGTCCCCTCTATCCACCCATAGTGCTTCCACTGATAACACGGTCGATACTCGCGACGATTCATTGTCAGTTAGTGTCTTAAGTAATCCTCAATCTCACAACTCAAATTTTTAAGCCTCGCCAGCCTCTGAATTTCGACTCCTGTAACGCGTGCGCACACATGCATACCGGTCAGCAGGCGTGCCTAGCGCTCAATAGATTCTCTGAAGATTGATGTCTGCTGCGTAAGTGAAGCACGTATCCAGGATCCGAGCAGTGTGATCCAACTAACTTCTCCTGGTATCTCATCGAGGTATTTTCTGCGCACTTCAGGAGACAAAGTAGCTCGAGGTGCAGGTCAACGTGGTGTAGTAGGTTTGACTGACAAGGCTGAGGCTGCCTTTTTAGACTAGATCCCTGTTAATAGTCGTTTATGTGCTGTACGACTCCAGGGTTCGTTTGGCATTCAAAAGGATAACTGTGTTGAGCGCAGTTTGTTTGTGATCTCGGTATGCGCTCAGCAGACTACAGCTCTGACTTGCATAAGAATGAGTTATATGATGAACTCACCACTCTCGTTTGCAGGAGCAAAGACTCCGACATTATAGTGGTAGCAGGTGATTTTGGTGCACAAGTTGGCAAACTTGGTGCACCAGAAACGTGTTTAGGTAGGCCTTGTGCCTTACCCGCTCAGCGCACAGATAATGGGAATAGGTCTCTTTAGTTTTGTGCAGACAGTCGCTCATTCCTGTCTAGTGGCATGGCGCTTTAACCGTACGGGTACTCTCAGCCAGATTGATCATATCGCCGTAAACTACCGGTGGCGCAGTTCTGTTCAGAACTGTAGACCCTGCTGGTCCACGTACGTGGAGTCGGACCTTGTATTAGTTTTAATGCGATTGTCTATCGAGCTCCATGTTAATCGACGCAAATCGCAAACCCGATTGGCCCTGCAACGTTTGTCTGATCCAGAAGTTCGCACCAGTTATGAACAGCACATGATTTAGAATCTACGACGAACAGTAATGTAGATGTGCACTGGGCCCATATCAAACGGGCGATGTGCGTGGCAGCAGGTCCCGTATGTGTTCCCAGATCCAATGTCTGTCAATGACACTTGGTTTTGCAAGATTTGATCAGTCTAATGAAGCAACAAGGTCAGCTCTAGAACAGTAAGAAGACGAATAAGATACGAATAAATCTGCAAAAGCAAGTTACGAAAGGCTTTCAGAATGATCGCGAAAATTAGTGGGTCAAGGTAGCCGAAGAAATGCAAGTAACGGCTTCAGGCAATAATGAAAGGCTGTTCAAACTTGTTCGAGACACCGGTGGACTGCGAACCTCGGTCAGTGAAACGATATGCGATATAAATGAAGGGCCTACTCATCCAAAGGTTGGACCGTTGGGTCGAAAACTTCAATAGGCAGTTCAACTGGCTGCGTGCTATTGTAGTTACTCCGACCTCAACAACTGTGATGTCTTGAGGAGTATCACTTGAGCTCTCATTTAAAGTGAAAGTGGAGTCATTCATTTGATTACTGAAGCCAAAGAAAAGGTGGTGGTTCTGACAAACTCCTTTCAGTTCTTTTCAAGATGGATAGTGTGCGTTGAGAAAAACCACTCACCACCTTGATCCGTGACGTTCGAAAAGAGGAACGCATTCCGTTATTATGGGGCGAGTCATTGGTTGTACTCATCTTCAAAAAAGAAATACGCAATGACTGTAGTAAACATCGTGGGATTAACTTAATTCCGATAGTGAACAATATATTAGCCTTGATTTTGTTGCGCCACCTGACACCGGCCCGCGAGAAAAAACCCCGTGAACAACAAGCTAGATTCCGCCCAGACCGAGGATGCATCGACCAGATTCTTACTCTTCGCCGACTGCTTGGAACGCGTCCCATACACACATACACACACCGTCGACCGACAATAATGGTTTTCCTCTACTTGAAGGGTGCCTTCGATTCAGTTGACCGAACATCGCGATTCAGTGATTTTCACCAAAAGGTATACCACGGAAGTTCGTGAATCTACTGAGGTCATTGTACTGTCATACTTCTGACCGCGTAAGGGTTTACGGTGAACTAACCATTTCGTTCGAAACGACCAGTGGTGTTCGACAAGGATGTCCCATTTCTCCATTCCTGTTGAACTTCGTCATGGACGAGATAATGGAGAATTCCTTGCGAAATCTTCAGGATATGGGCGTTGAACTAGAAAATAGTGAGAAGCTATGTGACCTAGATTATGCAGATGACCTTGTCTGTTTGTTTGAGTGCATGGAACGCGCAACGGATACTAGATAGGCTCGCGAGAGCTGTAGCTTCATTCGGCATGTGCTTTGCACCTTCAAAGTGTAAAGTGATGTTGCAAGACTGGACGTCAACGGTTCCAAGCTTGATACTCGATGACAATTGTCGGCCGTTTCTCTTACCTCGGAAGTGGCGTGACGACGGATGGGAGCACAATAGTAGATGTGAGCACGCGGATATCCAAGGCTCGAGCGGCGTACGCTGTACTGAAGCACTTGTGGCGACGACCTAATATTTCACTGAAGTTGACAGGTCATATGTACTGTGCCGCGATGCGTTCAGTTTTATTGAATAGTTACGAGACTTGGGGTCTACGTGTGAAAGATATTCGTCGTCTTGTGGTTTTCGACCATTGATGTTTGCGCAGTATCGCTAAGATTGGATGGAATGACCGAGTGAGCGATGCTGAGATCAGAAATGGAGTATTGGGTACTAGTTCAGAGAATGATCCATCAGAGCGTATCCAGATTAGTAGACTTCGTTGGTTGGGGCACGTGTCGCGTATGGCAAGTACACGTCTACCATACCGTGCCCTGTTTTCGTTCCTCTTTGGGAGTGGAAGAAGCCACGTGGAGGTCAACAGATGACATGGCAACGGGGAATGAGGAAATGTACAGTGAACTCAGGAAAAGTATGTGTCTCACATCTTCGTGGTTGGGGTCCGAAAGATTCCTAACCAGTTGGCTGGACGCACTGGGGGATATGGCAGCGAACCGTGAACAGTGGCGGTCGTCTTGTCACTTTGTGTCTAATCAGAATGATTGATCAATGCGTGTTTGTACAGTTAGACTATGTTTTCCACGTGTTGGCTACTAGGTTGTTGTTTCCCTTTCCCATCACTGGATCCACTGCCTGTCCATTTTGTATATTGATTTCTCCTACGGCCACGTGCAGCATGGCGAGAAAGGCAATGGTCAGTGGGGCTTGCCTTGCTTTTCAGTGCTGTATGTTGATGATGATGATGAAGTCTCGGTTGGGCCCACCGGTCAATTAGTTCACCGGCGATGCATTGTCTTTGAGTGACAGGCGAGAAAAGTCTGCTGATGATGACCGACGTGTAATGGCGAGGATTCGAACTGGAGACAGAAACGTCAGAAGCCCACGTCGATGACCTTTTGACCACCACCGATCATCGATTGTTGACACCTGGATAAATTGGCTATAAGTTACACCAAAAGTGAAGTCTCGATTTCTGTCCAATTTTGTCTCCGTACTATACAGGCTCTGTTAATACCTGCCGTTTGCAGCGAGCTGTTTTCCTGCTGGTCACCAAGCTTGAGTCTCAGGGCCGGGTTGCTTGTTGTCCTTAATAGTGCACTGAAGTTTATGGGCCACAGGATATGTCTCTTCCGCTGCACTCACGAAAGTATGTTATGAGGAAAGACATGCATCTTAGAAAATTTGTTGTGTGTTTATTGAATGCTGAATAGACTGTCGCTAATCATTACGATTATTACACGCTCACAGTAAAATGTATCCGCGAAAACTCTCTGCAGCATCGAATCATGTGGGTGTTGGGGGGATTTTCTCTTGTACGTCTTCAGTCGGCCAACCAGTTTTGAACCTTGGCACTATCGTTCAAGTATTGATATTTCGAATCCGGTCCTGCAGTTGACTGAATTGCTTTGATTTGGTATCTTTGCTGTGGAGTTGATATTCTGATCTCCATGAAATAGTCGTGCTTATGCAAGCTATTTTCTGACTGACTCACCGAAATATGACTGGTTTCTTCTCTGGTCACAGCATTCCAACTCAGTTGTTCTAAAAGTAACGATGATTATCTGTTCACAGGGCGTTTGAGAATCTTTGTCTCGATGAATTCCCTTTGTGCACGGAAGTATTCATTGATTTACAAGTCACTACTACAAAGTCTCGGGGGCACTGTACATACGTTTATTCTGTGCACCGTCCACTGTTTTCTGGTTACAAATCAAAATAGCGAATCAAAGATTTAATCTGACACAATTAATGAACCATTCGAGCCGTTATCCGTTGGCGTTTGTTTTCCGCTCAACGTCACATTACGGGATAAAAATGCCTGTTCCGGAATGTTAATTCAAAAGCCGTGATTCACTACTAGACCCAGAGCCTGTTAACTTAGTTTTCCTGTACCTTACGAAACCTCCCCACTGATTTTGCATATCGTTCTAATGTTCAAGTGCTTTTCGAGATAAAATGATGTTATTGCTCGACACTGAAATATTTTGGGTCATCAATCGCGTGTGTCGTCTATGTTTGGTTTTTCATGGGCAGATAGCGACGCAGTCACGTGGCAACCATCTGTCGCTGTTCAATCTTGGAAATAGCTAGCATACTATAATAAACAGCTCATAATGTAGCTCAGATAGGGTTTTTGAGATTGTTTCAATACATGTCTGAGGTCTCATCATGCGTGTGCTGAGCCAAATGTACGTTTTTTCGAGTATATATATATATATATATATATATATATATATATATATATATATATATATATATATAGTGTGAACGACATTTCTAGTGTTCGGAAACTACTGTCAGCAGTTAGACGCCAAATTTCGGTCCTACATGGGTGGGAAAAGGAAAGAATGCCCCAGTAGCCAACACACGGAATACACGGTCTTACTGGTGTAAGACGGTGCAGTAGAATTGAGGCTAATACTTTGGTGACTATCGGAATCAAGGTAATCCCACGATGGTTACTACAGTCATTGCGTATTCCCTTCTTGAAGATGGGGATAATCAGTGACTCGCTCTGTCATACCGGAATACGCTCCTCCTTCCAAATGTCACGGAGCAAGACGGTAAGTGATTTTATCAAAACATTACGACCCAGTTTGAAAAGAACTGGGGGTTTGTTCGTCTGGACCTGCCGCTTTCCCTCGCTTCAGTGATCGAATGCATGACTCTATTTCTACTTCCAATGGGGTCTCAAGTGATACCACCCAAGGAGTCGCAGTTGTTGATACACTAGCGTGCGGCCAGCTAAACTGTTCTTTGACGTATTCGGCCCAACGGTCAAGCCTGTACTGTTTGCTATGGATGGTTTCTCCATTCCTATCGCAAATCGTTTCACTGACCTGGATGCGCCGTCCACCGATGTGACGAATAAGTTTGAACAGTCTATGACTGTTACCTGAAGCAGCTGCTATTTCCATTTCTTCGGGTACCTTGACCCACCAATTTTCGCGATCGTTCTTAAGGCTTTTCGTAACTTGCCTTTGTAACTTTCTCCGCATCTTATTCATCTTACGGTTCGAGAGCTGACGCTTTTGCTCCATTATATTTAACGACTCTTGTGAGATCCAATGTTTTTGATGGACAACGGATCTAGGACCACAGGTAAAGCCCGCTGCAACGCTCATCGCCTGTAGGATATGAGCCCAATGCTCATCTACATTACTTTGTTCGTCGTAGATGCTAGCTGATGTGCTAACTTCTGCTCATACCGGGTGCAAACGTCTGGATCACACATACGTTGCACGGCTAATCGGGTTTGCGGTTTGTGACGATGACCATGGAGCTGGAGAGATAATCGCATTAAAACTAATGCGTGGTCCGACTCTACGTACGTGGACCAGTAAGATCTACAGTTCTGAACAGAACTGCGCCACCGCCCAGCGATCGAGACGCCGCTTCTGATTGTTAATTTGCGTACCGTCAGCTTCACAGATTGTTTCATTCATACCAGGTGGCTTCCTACCGGTACTTCGCATGGGATGAAACAGCTTACGGGAATTTCCCATGGCGGCAGCACGTTCCATGTCTGATATCCGTTGCGATCTCCACGTTCCGCGGTTTTTTTATTGCATGTTTGCGCGTGAGTGCAGTGGCAGGCGTATATACCTCAGCCACTCGGGCTCACCGCACTATTGGAGATAATTGGTAACCCAACCCTGAGACTTGGAGTGTTGGAGAACCACATAAGGTCCCATGAAGACTCGCATTAAGTGCATGTCTCGTTTTGAGATGTGCTGCGTTATACTCGCTTTCAGCCGCAATCGACTGGCGTGCAACAAGAAGGCGCAGAGATTCAGCAGGAACCCAGGGTCTAGCGGTACGACGAGACATGCCACAACTTACTTGGATCAGCGGAGCGGAATGTACTCTTGATGAGTGCTGGTTTGTTATCCAGAGGGCCTACATCTAGCTTTTCAGCTAGCGCAATAAGGGAGACGGATATGCGAAGTGGATCAGAGAGCTTATCGTAATCTAACTGTTGCTTTAGCACACGTTTTGGGTGCCCATCACAGCACATGGGAAAATTAGTGCGAACTAATGCGTGGTTGGAATCAAGAGAGGAGGGTGCTCCAGTACGAGCGACAGTCTTGTATGCAGTCCCGCCATTTGTGGCTTATAGCGATATGGTCGATCTGGGCCCACTGTTGACTCGAAGAGGACGGACGACATGTGGCTTACCGGCGATGGTCTGGACACAGAGCCAGCAACCGTTCCCCGTCTTCCGAGCGACTGGAATCTAGCCCGAAAGGGTCTCCTAAACGCGCCTATTAGATGACGATCGACCTCATTCAGATCTCCTGCCAAAATCACGATATCAGCCCGATTTACTTTACGTGAGAGGCCGTGCAGCTTTTGGTAGAAATGATCTTTGATTGGATGTGGGCTACAATCGGTGACTGCATACGCCGAAACGACAAAGAGATTACGTCCATCGGAGCGGTGACTGCCCACTTTATACGAACCCCCGAGTTTCACTGCCCATAAACGACTGTCGACTGGAATCCAGTCTAGCAGCGCCGCTTCAGCTCTTTCACTGAGAACAATGTCAACGCTAGCGAGAGCAGAAGCCGCAGCCTCCGCGTCCCCAAAAAAGCGCAAGTGAATTTTCACGGAAGGATTGGGTGTGGGCGTCAATCGAATCATGGAGCTGGAGTCTCGAATATGAGTCTCTGGAATGCAACACACATCGCTGGCAAGGGATTCAAACGTGCGAGCTGAACCCACCTGTCCTGGACGGTGGTGGTCGAGTGGTTTGCAGTGTCCGATTGCCACCTCGGAGGTCCGAGGTTCGAATCCTCGCCATCACCGGTTACTTTGGCGGTAGACAGTAATCCACTATCGTCCAGATCGTTACCACACCTGATTTATTGGGACCTTATGTGGTTCTTCGGCACTCCAAGTCTCAGGATTCGATTGCCGGTTATCTCCATTAATACAGTGGACTCTCGTGGCTATGGGGTGTATACGCCTTCCACTGCACTCATGCGCAAGCATGTAATAAAAAAAAATACGCATCAAGTTTCACACATTGAAAGTGACTAGTTTCGATGGGTATCGACCGGTGGTAGCGGGTCCGATGAGACCTTGAAGCTAGTCGAAGAAGGAAAAAGAAGAACATAACCAGGATTTCCATTAGTGGCGCTACAGTAAGCACGGTCGACCGAGGAACCCGTAGGATGTGAAAATGGAACGGAAAGTGGGGAGGGAGTGAAAATGGATGAACAAGTTGAGTACGGTGTTGGAGAGTGTTTGTCTGTGCGCATGGAGGCAGTTTGTAGTAACTGTGAAGGGGATGGATGTTTTAAACGAGAAAGGAAATTCACTTTGAGTCATGTCTCTTCGTTCTTAACTCACCGTGTTGGTTGATAATGTTTGCACTTGCTGATTATTTGTGTTCATATCCCGTTATGTATAGGCCCTGCACTTGGTTCTCACAATTTTCCCTTGGTTACGCGCGTGATGCACGCCGGCAATTTGAACCGACGACCAAGCATTGGCCCGTCAGACTCAATTGGGATGTACACCAGTGACTCGTTCGAACAACTGGCGGCCCAGGCAGCTGCACAACTCGGTGTCGTCCCTGTTGTTGACCCTGGACCTGTGGAACGTGCGTGTGCTGAGTCACCTTGGAACGGTACTCGCTCGGATCCAGGTTAGCTGATCGTTGCTATACTCTTCCATCCAACGTATCCTGCGTGTGTTTATGTGAGCGTACGTGTATATATGTTTGCGGTAAATACTTTGCATCCCACTGGAAGATTCAGGTCCAATAATTATTCCGTTTAATTTTATGATTGTATATTTCCTTAGTAACCATACAATAGTTGTCCGAAATTTCGAAGGAGAGGGAAGCGGCTGATTATATATCCACAGGGGTAATTTGACCGGCTATGGTGAGATACGAACCCCGGCACACGACGAGCTTCAGTACGCAATGTTATTCACGCGGCCGTTATCTTGGGTCCTCCTGTTTATCAAACCATGTAAATTGTCGTTCGAAATTAATCACAGGCTGCTGCACTGTATCGTGGTTGATTATCTCACTCATAATTCATCATCATCACTCATGTCATTTCCCTGTATTCACATCGGCTACTTTTACTGTCTATTTCTTTTTAAATTTTTTTGCCTAAATGAGCTTTGCTGCAGCAAAGTTACATTGCGTTTTGGGGCTTGCTTTGTCGCCTTCATGCCTCTACATTTCGGCTCAAACATACTATGCTAGTGAACGCAGGCTGTTTGGGTTATCTTTCGTTTCAGTGACGTGCGAATATTTTAGTATACTCAGTGATCCACCCACAGCAATCACAGTCTTGATTCCCTTCTGAATTCTTCACCCTCTCGAGGCACTGAATTAGACCCTTGTGACCAATATACCACGAAGTGCACAAGTATAAAGATGAGTTTGCAGAAGAGTACTGGGTACACATACCTGGTGAGCGACAATAACCGCGAAACTGGTTGTTTTCGGGGGAATTTCGTTCACTCTTTTACAGACTATTTATGTTATAAATGACCGGCGGTGGTCAAACGATCCTCGTAATAGGCACTCAACCCCAATGTCCCGAGTTCAAATCCTGCTTCCGCCGCCGGTCATTTTCTCTAATTGGTCACGACTCGGCATTATTGTATCACTAATACATAATAATAAAAGGAAGTAGGATATATATATATATATATACATATATATATATATATATATATATATATATATATATATATATATATATAATTAATCGTCACTACGTAAAAAACGCTGTTGACTTCATAGTGGCGTACGCTGTTGACGAAGGACGGCGTTCCATTCACATAATAAGAATCTTCTGTCGTTTGGGTGACAGTGCAGTGAATGAGTTTTCGCTGACTATCCTGCATGCGTTCAGCACAAATATGGTCACACCCGCGTCTTTATGCGTGATTGTTTTGTGGGCACTCTAAACGGCATCAAGTATTTTCTATTCGTCACAGCCAGTTTTTTCAATGTTTATCTTTCCTCTTAACCCCAACTATGCACTTTTACTCAGTTTAAGCTAGTTGTAATTACTCATGGGTCATCATCTTGTTTACGCTTTTGGCCGATTTATCAACCTCATCAGCTATGCGATTCGAGGTCACTATTTCCAAACATGTTCATCACGTCGTTTGGGATAATAACTGTTTCATTCATTCAACCTATTCGAAATATTGTAACGAAAAAGGAACTCAATGCGAAAGCTTTTGTTTTTTGTTGTATTGCACCATCCTTTTTGTTTTGTTTATATTTGTGCCTTTTCTCAGTTGTCGTAGAAAACCCTATGTGTAATTGGTGTCTCTGAAGAAAAACAACAATAAAAAAACAAGTGACTTTTCTCACAACTTATCCAAACGTTATGGATCCCATATCAGACTGTCACTACTTGTGTTTACATTTTCTGATTTGATTTCACCGCAAAATAACAGCGAATTATTGAATTACAGCATGCTTTCCTGTCACTGTCGGGTGGTAATCATGTTTCTTTCCGTTTGTCTGGTTCTTTTGATTTCTGTGTCCGGGTCTGAGTGTTGCACCACTTTCAAACCATTTTATTAGATAGAACAAATACCGAGCAAGAACTCTTATTCACTCGAACACATTCTCCGACCTGCGCACGACCCGCACCGGGATAGTCACAATCTCCGTACGTCACGTACACAAACTAGTATTTATTCCTGATTTTCTCGTTTGTCTCTCTATCTTTCTCTTGTCTGGCCTCTTTGACGACTCCGATCTCAATGTTCGAATTTTTCAGGCTGCAAAATACGCCAATGCGCAATAAAATTTGCAACTCTGAACGCGAAAAAGTCATCATGAGTACTTAATTATTTTTTCAAAAGGACTGCTTAACACTTGAAATAGTTTCTGCATTGAGGGCAGGTCGTCAAGCTTATCGTTAATCGGCTCCCATTTTCTGTAGGTTCCAGCATCTTCCCTGATTCGATGCAAATCTACTCACGTTATGTCGGTCTGCAGCCGTTTTTGATGTTGTACTTTGACATACTCGGATCGCTGCTGGTGGTCTCGTTCCAGCGCACTGATTAGCACTAGTGGTTGGGTAAAATTGGGGTCATTTTTGTTATTTGACTTTTTCCAAATATGTCTCTATCTCTACTCAGTTAAATCTATGGTTCACATGTTTTCAGTTGACTTTCTCTGCGGACGTTTTTACTGTCGTCTTTTGCCTCGGTTCCCTCAGGTTTAGTTCGCTGAAAAGAAGCATTCACAATGAGCTCATTTTGGTTGCTTTCCTGTTAAAAAACTTCATCGGAATGCGATTATCATTGCATAGGAAGGGGACAGTCAGTAATTACGTGTAAGAGAAATAGTGATGCATTGACCACTACTGGTTGCGATATTTCACTGCGTCTTCCAGTGTTTCGATGCACTGACTGGTGTGGTCACATGGACTCCATTCGGAAAAACTAATACTTCCTACACGATGAGGTCTAATGGCGAGGGATTTGATATTTTTGTGCTGTGTCATGGATTGACTATCCCACCACATTACACAACGAGTTCTTTCCGAAGGCATGTGCCTTTGATATCTCAATTAGTGCTATCTATTAAACTGGAATGCTTGAACTAAGGACTTACATCGCGCACTTAGTACACTGAGTCACGGTGACACGTTTGTCGGTCAAAAGTCGATCGTATACTGAGGCGGTTATATCGATTTTTCGGCGCGGCTGAACAATTGGTGATGGTGGGTGAGACGCATAGACGCCAGGCTGTTGGTGCTTGATCATTGGTGTCTTCACTGCGTTGTTATAATTGACAGGGAATATCGTATCGAGTTAACAGTCAGGCTAATGCAGTCCTGAGGCGACACTCCACGCTTTGACATGCTGTTTGACTTCTACAATATTCCGGGATTTGATGGTCGTTTTCCGTCTAGCTAGGAATAGAAACTATTCATATCTTTTGTATAGCGCGTTCACTGGCAAGGGTTTTTTAGATTGAGAAATTATCGAAAGTTTGGTTTCAAAACAAATTCTTCTAATTACTGAGCTGCCGATAACTTCGGGGTCGATGGTTTCTCACCAGAGATAATTTGCCGTGTTTTTCGTTGTCCTATGCAGCCCATCCGGTCTCCACCAAAATGCAATATTCCAACGTCCCATCCACGCATTTCACTTCTACTCCCGGACTTGGGGCGAGAACCCCATCTATCCCTGGTGGTGTCAGTGTCCTTCCCACTTCACCGCCTCAACAACTGAACCAGTACCAACAGCAAACACATCCAGCTGTTAGTTCAGCTTCCACCACGTCCATGGGTGATGAGGCCTCCGACTTCCGATCGTGGATGGATTCACAGCTCAATACAGACCTCAAAGATCCTTGGTCTAATAGTTCAGGTTATTTACCGAGCCATAACGATATAGGTAAAGTCAGCGGGGTGTCGGATTATCCCAACCAAACCGGTTCATCATCATATGCCCAGGATCGGTCTCCATCGGGAGTTGTCTGTCCGAACCGCGTTTCGGAAAAGATTCAACAACTGGTGAACACACTGAAACGTCCAAAGCGGCGTCCGTTGCCGGAGTACTTTCTGGATGAAGAGGATCAAATTCTCGTGCGACAAGTAACAGATCCGGCTGCTCCACGTCCTCGTGGACCGCCGTCTCAACCACTCCGAGGAGAAGAATTATTGGTAAGTGTGTTTGCAAACATACGCGCGCAGACTTTTCTGCTTTTCGAGTTCGCCACGTTCCAATGGATCCGGCGGTATTATTACATCAACTTTGTAAAGCGTTGATGGATGCATTGTTTAATGTAACGGCGGAAATCAAAAATCAGGTGGAGTAAAATCGGAACCGTCATTCTTTTCTTTATTACGGGCTTTTTGATGTTATCAATTCGCGTGCTTCATAAACGCTTTACAAGTTCACAGGCAGTCACACCACCGTTTCAATTATGAGTTTGAAAGGGATGTTCCTTGCTTCACTGTCTTTTCTTTGAATTTTTTCTATTGCACACATGCGCATGAGTGCAGTGAAAGAGGTATGCACTCCATAACAACGAAGGCCCACTGCTCTATGAGGGATAACCGGCAACCAGACCCTGAAACTTGGAGTGATGGAGAACCATAAAAGGTCCCAATAGGTCAGGTGTGGTAACGATCCGGACGATAGTGGATTACTGTCTACCAGTTTTTATTCACAGTATTTATCTATCCTCCATCTACAGGTCCCCTCAGGGCTTCCGCGCAATCTGGAATCAGCGCTTCAGCGCTACGCGGGCTTGAGCTGTAAAACACCAGTGATGACCTGTTTAGATGTGTGCGGGAGACCAACCCAAGTACTCACGTATGCAAAATTGTTACAGGTAAGCCGGACGTGCTTTTTTAATCCAGCGTTCATCGCCATTTATAGTGATAAGCGTTCGGCGAAAACGATCATTTACTCTCCTTCCATACGAAGTTTGTGTCGCTATTTATGGCGGCGGGGGTCATGGCATAATTACGTTATATGTACTGTTTAAAGAAGTCTGCCGGAATATTGTAGATCAGGCTGGTCAGATAAATCTCCCTGTCACGATTCGTTCATCCAGTATCAATTTGTTTGTCCATCAGGGATTAAGTTAATTTTAACCTGAGTGGTGTCGCATTCCAGTCGTCGATAGTCGATTATTTCGCTTTTAGTTGGATCAATTTCCGTTGATGGAATTGACTCATCTGTCAGAAATGTTTTATCCACGGCCTTTGCGGGGTCTTTTCTGTAATCAGCAGGGAAAGCCGCTATTCATTCATTTTCCATTTGATTCGACGAAGAATGATTACATAGCCAAAAGCGCTGTGACGAGGCAAGGTGTCTGCTTCGCCTGATCCATTTGTTGCCTACTGATCTTCAACCCTAGAAGAAAGCAGAATTCGACCAAACTAAAACAACCACTCCTGCGTTTCCCGGGGTTCAGTCCTGGTGGTAAGATATTTACGTTGTTCGTGTAATGACTGATCGCGTAGTATCATCACTCAAGTCAACAATAAATACCCTGAAAATTTTCATGTTTTTGACTTGCATTTCAGCAGTCAAATCCCATCCCGCTTTCAAAACCAGCTTGTATGATTGTGAATCAAGCTCGTTAGCCATGAGGTTATCCGAACTGACTCTAAACGACTTGATTCCTATGGGCCTGTTGCAACACTGACAGAATTTATTTCGAGGGAACATAAATTCAATGTGAAACCTGAAAAAATGCGTCACATTTAAAGAAAGCGTAGTTCAATATTTTGCATCATTCAAAGTAGGTGATATACACAAACTGAATCATCAACTACGCAGCGAAATCATCCTGAACATTTCCACTTGATGTAAGTGAAGCAGCTCTACAGTCCACCATCGGTCGGTATGATTCAGATCGTTGTCGATCATTCAGTTGGGAAGCCCAGTTTTCATAATCATACTTCAGCAGTCCCGGTAATAGAAAAGCGACCAGGATTACCTATGAACGAACGAGACTGCACCTTGACGTGGTGTGATGGCTTGCGCGCCTCTATGACCCAAAGAGCGATACAGGATGGCTTCCTTAAGCCGGAGATGCAATCATGTCTGAAAAGTCAATGGTTAGAGGTCAGACGAAGTTTAGTCTCGTAGTGCTCCAGGTTGGGGATCGATCTGAGCTGACGACTCGGTAAAAGCAGTGAAAGAAATATTGATCCAAAACAATGGGCTTCCACTCAGCCACCCCGGTATCTTGAGGACAGTTTCCTGTTAGAACTAAAGGCTTTGGGTGAGAACTGTAATCGTACTGCTTTGCGGCTGGACACCTCAACATCTCCCATGAACTGCACGAATACAAAGAATTCCATACTGTATCGGTCGTCGCGCAGGATAATCAGGATCGCGCTGCCCATTGCATCAAGCGGGGTGGATAGGGATAAGTGGGCTACTGTTCAGAGTTCCCTCTCTTTTATTCAACCTTTGTCTTCTGTCCCTAACCATCCCTCTTTGCCCCATCTATCCACCCATAATGCTCCCACTGATAACACGGTCGATACTCGCAACGATTCACTGTCAAACAGTGTCGGGAATAATCCTCTGTCTGGTAACTCACATTTTCTCAGCCTCTGTATCTCGGCTCCTTCAACGTGCGTACACTCATGCAGGCCGGTCAGCAGGCGTGCCTAGCCCTCACAATGAACTCTCTGAAGATTGATGTTTGCTGCTTAAGCGAAACGCGTATCCAGGATTCGAGCAATGTAATTCAGCTAACTGCTCCAGGTATCTCATCGAGGTATATTCTGCGCACCTCAGGAGACGAAGCAGCTCGAGCTGTGGGTCAACGTGGTGTAGGAATTGTTTTGACTGACAAGGCTGAGGCTGCCCTATTAGACTGGATCCCTGTTAACAGTCGTTTATGTGCTGTGAGACTCCAAGGGTCAGTCGGCGTTCGAAAGGATAGTTGTGTTAAACGCAATTTGTTTGTGATCTCGGCGTACGCCCCAACGAACTGCAGCTCAGACTTACAGAAAGATGAGTTCTATGATGCCCTCGCCACTCTCGTTCGCAGCAGTAAAGGTTCCGACATTGTAGTGCTAGCTGGTGACTTCAATGCACAAGTTGGCAAACTCAGTGTGTCAGAAGCCTGTTTAGGTGGTCGTTGTGCTTTGCCCGCTGAGCGCACAGATAACGGGGATAGGCTTCTCCAATTTTGTGCGGACAATCGATTGTTCTTGTCTAGCACAAATTTCCGACACAGCTGGCGTCGCACAGCGACATGGCGCTCTAACTCTACAGGTACTTTGAGCCAAATTGACCATATCGCCGTAAGCTACCGATAGCGCAGTTCTGTTCAGAACTGTAGATCTTACTGGTCCACGTACGTAGAGTCGGACCATGCCTTAGTTTTAATGCGATTATCTCTCCAGCTCCATGGTCATCGTCGCAAACCGCAAACCCGATTAGCCGTGCAACGTATGTGTGATCCAGACGTTTGCACCCGGTATGAGCAGAAGTTAGCACATCAGCTAGCATCTACGACGAACAAAGTAATGTAGATGAGCATTGGGCTCATATCCTACAGGCGATGAGCGTTGCAGCGGGCTTTACCTGTGGTCCTAGATCCGTTGTCCATCAAAAACATTGGATCTCACAAGAGTCGTTAAATATAATGGAGCAAAAGCGTCAGCTCTCGAACCGTAAGATGAATAAGATGCGGAGAAAGTTACAAAGGCAAGTTACGAAAAGCCTTAAGAACGATCGCGAAAATTGGTGGGTCAAGGTACCCGAAGAAATGGAAATAGCAGCTGCTTCAGGTAACAGTCAAAGACTGTTCAAACTTATTCGTGACACCGGTGGACGGCGAACTCAGGTCAGTGAAACGATTTGCGATAGGAATGGAGAACCCATCCATAGCAAACAGCAAAGGCTTGACCGATGGGCCGAGTACTTCAAGGAACAGTTTAGCTGGCCGCACGCTAGTGTAGGTACTCCCGTGTCAACAACTGTGACTTCTTGGGTGGTATAACTTGAGCCCCCATCAGAAGTAGAAGTAGAGTCATGCATTCGATTACTAAAGCGAGGGAAAGCGGCAGGTCCCGACGAACTTCCCCCAGTTCTTTTCAAACTGGGTCGTAATGTTTTGAAAAAATCACTAACCGCCTTGCTACGTGACATTTGGAAGGAGGAGCGTATTCCGGTATGACGGAGCGAGTCATTGATTATCCCCATCTTCAAGAAGGGAATACGCAATGACTGTGGTAATCATCGTGGGATTAGCTTAATCCCGATAGTCACCAAAGTATTAGCTTCGATTTTGCTGCGCCGTCTTACACCGGCTCGCGAGAGGAATGTCCGCGAACAGCAGGCTGGATTCCGCCCAGGTCGAGGATGCATCGACCAGATTTTTACTCTTCGCCGACTACTTGAAACGCGTCACACGTACCGCCGACCGACAACATTGATTTTCTTAGACTTAAAAGGCGCCTTCGATTCAGTTGATCGAACATCGCTTTTCAGTACTCTTCATCGAAAAGGTATGCCCCAGAAGTTCGTGAACCTACTGAGATCATTGTATTCTGATACTTATGGCCGCGTAAGGGTTTACGGTGAACTATCCGGTCTGTTCGAAACGACCAGTGGTGTTCGGCAGGGATGCCCTTTGTCTCCATTCTTGTTCAACTTCTTCATGGATGAAATAATGGAGAGTGCTTTGCAAAATCTTCAGGATGTAGGCATCGATTTAGGAGATAGTGGAAAGCTGTGTGACCTAGATTACGCAGACGACGTTGTCTGCTTGTTCGAATCCACGGAACATGCTCAGCGTGCACTAGATAATCTCGCAAGAGCTGTAGCTCCATTCGGCATGTGTTTTGCAACTTCAAAGTGCAAGGTGATCCTACAAGACTCGACGTCAACGATTCCGAGGTTGATGCTCGATGGGGAGGTGCTGTCAAGTGTCGACCACTTCACCTACCTCGGTAGCTGCGTGACGACAGATGGGAGCACAGTAGTAGAGGTGAGTACGCGGATATCCAAGGCTCGAGCGGCGTACACTGGACTGAAGCACTTGTGGCGCCGATCTGATATTTCACTGAAGTTGAAAGGTCGTGTGTACTGTGCCACTGTGCATTAAGTTTTGTTGTATGGTTGCGAAACTTGGAGTCTGCGTGCTGAAGATATTCGTCGTCTTGAGGTTTTCGACCATCGATGTTTGCGTAGTATCGCCAGGATTGGGTGGAATAGCCGAGTAAGCAACGATGAGGTAAGAAAGCGAGTATTGGGTACTAATTCGGAGAATGTTTTGTCACAGCGTATCCAACTTAGTAGTCTTCGTTGGTTGGGACATGTGTTACGTATGGCAAACACACGTCTACCGTACCGTGTCCTATTCTCTGCCCCTCCTAGGAAGTGGAAGAGACCACGTGGAGGTCAGCAGATGATGTGGCAGCGAGGAATGAGAAAATGTACAGCAGACTTAGGAAAAGTAGGTGCTTCACGTCTCTGTGGTTGGGGTCCAAAAGATCCGTCTACCAGTTGGCTGGAGACACTGAAGGATATGGCTGCGAACCGCGGACAGTGGAGATCGTGTTGTCACTTTCTATCGAATCAGAATGACTGATCGATTTGTGTTTGTACAGTAAGACTGTGTATTCCGTGTGTTGGCTACTAGGGCATTCTTTTCTATTCCCACCCATATAGGTCCCTTCCTTGTGTATCTTGTATATTCATACTTTTTAATTCAACGTGCAACATGGTGAGAAAGGCAGTGGTCAGTGGGGCTTGCCCTACTGTTTAACGCTGTACGATGATGATGATGATGATGAATAAATAAATCAGGTTGTTTGCTCATCACTCTCCACTCTTGTGACTGAAATCGCAATTTTTCTGAAGCTTTTGGTAAACATGACCAGATTTTTTGCATCGACAATAAGAGGAAGCTCAATGTGGTGGAGACGCATATTTCTTTTCACTTCGTGATGCACGAGTACCGTAAAAGAATTAAATCTTGCTGTCATGGGCTAGCTATACTCTAAATTCCGTCTGCTTGCAATGTGCTGGTGGTCAGATTTTAAGGTTTAAAACTCATTTCCTTTTGACTGGTGGACGTGTATCAGGAAGCAGTCCCTTTCCTTGTTTTCACATTAAATTCCTAGCCAATGTTTCCGCTTTGCGTTGTAGTACAAACGCGTTATTGTGGTTCTGATTTTGTTCTCGAATACCCGTGTGTAAGCAAGAAATAAAGAAGCTCACTATTTACAAACGATGCTTTTCACAATTCGCACAGTGGTTCCCATTTATCTTCCTGTTCTGGTTTTTTCTATCTTCTTACTATTTATTTTCCCCAGCGCGCTATTCGTATTGCGTACATGCTACTCAACAAACTCGGTCCTCGGGGTGAGCAAAGCCTTAAACCACGTGATCGCGTCGCGTTGATCTATGCAAACAATGAACCGATCAGTTTTTTGTCCGCTTTCTACGGTTGCATCCTTGCCAGTGTGGTACCGATCGCTATCGAAGTACCCTCCGCCAGACGTGTGCGTTACTTGTGCTTGGTTTTTTCATCGTTTTAAGACTTTGTCGGACTTTTTATGACGCCTTTTCTCAATAATTTTTACTATTTCGTGGTAATAAATTTCATTCTTATGTTAAATTCCTCTGATTGTTAATACAATCTGAACTGTAGTTGAAGTTGATGTTCCCTTATTCATTCAGTTCGGATAAATTCATGCCTGGCACCAATTACGGTACCTGCCGTGATTTGATCATTGTTTATAAACCAATTTGTATTTATTCCATGTTGTTTGTCAGCGGTCGAAGTGTTCTGCTGCTGATAGCTTGCTCGTTTCGTTTTCTTTTGCGATGCTGATGCGTTTTCTGTAATTCTGCTATTGCTCATCCAAATTTCTTCCTGAATGTTATCACTTATATTCACTTGACTGTTCGACCCTTGTTCATTCACCCGCGAAACTATTTTTGCACTTCAACTGGCAAGGCGATCTACGACTCATTCTGTTCGCCCACATCAAAAATGGTTGATGAAAACAGTGTGTGTGTGTGTGTGTTAGCTGGCGGTTGTTATGATCACCATCCAGACCAGTATAATCCTTGCGTTGTCCTTTCCGAATATGATGGCGCACGTTTCTGACTGACCGGGTAACGCTTTCCCACCAATAGGCTGGCTTAAGGGAATTCCGTTCGTAGCTCACACTCTTCTGTCATTCAATTAATTTCCGACCTCCTGGGGTAGCGCTTCCGTGCGCATGTTCACCGACGATTCTGTCTTACCGAGTGGGTTACCATTTGGAGGTGCTCGATTAAGAAGTTGATTTGTTGCTCAAAACCCTCATGTTTGACTAAAAACCATAATATGACACTCCTCTATTTACTCAGTTCACTGTGATAGGCATCAGAGATGGATCTTTGTCATTGCTAACTTAGTAAAAGACAAGTATCATTGCATACTATTCTTCTTAGTCAACAGGGCATGTTCATCGGACGAAAAAAGCACCGGATACGGCTGTGATGTATTCGGAACCCAAATGAGGCCGTAAAATTTTAATATAGGGATCATTTCAATAATTGGATAATTTTTTGAGTCCACATTTTGTTTTTTGAAATAAACAAACGCCTGTCCAAGTTTTCGTCTTAGTGTCTAAGTTAGATGTGCACGAAATTGGTCTGCATTGTGTCTCTCGTCCGACATTCCCGGGTTGTCATGCTTCCATCGATTTCACTATTTGTAATTTTATGCTGACGGGCACTAATCCCACACTTCAGTGTCGTCGTTTTTGGGTACCATCTTGCACAAGTGATTTAATGATCGCTATGATGTTTTAGTTCATAGTGTTGTACACCTAGCGTCAGTTGATGAGAAAATTTGAGACGGGTAAGGTTGTAATACCAGTCTTGAAAAAGGTTAACCATGGTGACCGAAACGTCGACAACCTACCAACGATTTCGACTACGCTGTTATTAAACAACAAAATTCTACCACAACGGTTTAGGGAACTCTTTTGGGGTCCACCATATTCACATATAAACCCAGCCATCATTCTTTAGCACTACCTTGCTAGTCACAATCCATTTGATTATACTTTGTTGCCTTTTCGAGATACGTCATTCATCACTGGCGTTCACTTTGTTCAAGATAGACCAAACTGAACGCAGTACGGGTTTCGAGTTCTGATGTGCCTTGTTCCTATCTATACTCATAATCGGACTTGAATATTATATTCTGCCATGATTACTGGCTCATTTGTTCATAACTCAGTTCAGGTTACTTTTTGTTTTATTGGTGCTCGACGATGCCTTTGTTTCACAGGTCGAACTCATACTTAGTCTCTGATACATTTGCATATCCTTGATTCACAATTTCTTTCTGAACTTAAACAGGATGCCTCCTGTCAGAGTATGGGGTTCTTGTTGAGTAGCCAAGATGCTCGGATTGTCCTGGCCAGTGAACAGTGCTACAAAGCATTGCAACGCGGTCCCAACGGAGATATTGCTTCGTACCCAGGCTGGCCCCGAGTCACTTGGATCAACACAGATCATCACGGGGCCGGCACAAAACCACCCAGAGATTGGGTCCCACCCGAGCGGCTGCCGAACGAAGATACCATGTACATGGAGGTCAGTTCTGTGCTCGTTTTCTTTCATAAGCTGGGTGAATATCCTTCCATTGAAAACGGTTGCTTGCTCTCGAATGTAGTTGTTTGGGAATCCTTCCGTCTGCTTTTGTATTACAAGGTCCTCTTTTTTGTCATTTCATTCACTGACGTTGATGAATAAATTGACCTGTGTGTCACAATCTTCAGTATTTTGTCCTCAGTTCTATCAAGAACATGTAAATTGTCATAGAATGACTCATCATGCCTTGACAACAGATTGAAAATACGGGCTTACGCTGTGCGTCTGTTCCTTCACCAAGGAGATGTACCAATCGAGTTCTCATCCGACTCGAATTGGGTTCGACACATCGAACAATATACCATCATTGCTTACTTTTAGTGGTCTGTTTTATATCAGTATTTTTCTCCCAATGTGAATGACTTCTAGGTCGTGTGCACTGGTTATGGGCTCATTTCAGTTCAAACTATCAATAATCATACAGTGGATGTGGCGGTCTCAGCGGGAACCTCTGTTGGAAATTAAAAAAAATGGAGTGGAAAAAGTAGGAACACAACTACAAATAGCAGTTTCATCTTGATAAAAGTGTGAATATGGGAGCACCACTGACCGCGACACCTAGTCATATCTTCCAGTGTTTCTAATCACTAAATTGAGGTATCGCTTGAACCCCACCCAGAAAGCCCAACGCACCCCACATGACTGAGTCCACCGGTTAAGCTTTTCCGTATCCTTTATCCATGTCATGGACTGGACCTCTTCCAACCACAACCTGTTTAGTACTTTCGCATCATAGCCAAGGAGAACGCTTCTTTGTTCACGAAAAACCTCGTTTTATTTGCGTAACACAATGATTATATAGGATACTGATCCTTGTGCCCGGTCACTGCACAAAGCATACTGGTCCGACTGATACAGGCGACCAAGCCTTCTGATGGGCTGGCGTTGAGGCTAACCACCGTTTGACAGGATTCATCTCTCATTCTACCGATCGGTTATGGTGTTGCTCGAGATTCCGTTGTTTCAAACCTTGGGTTCCGTATCGGACAGGCTCTGCTTGCGCATTCCACAACTCGTTGTGATGATATCAGTCTATTAGGAGGAACGGGCCGCGTGTTGGCCACGGATCAACCATTACCCTCACACCACCCGCTTCAGTTGGTTGACCTGACAATAACTGGTGGCTGCTGTGTCTTCAACTACAAACGGCATTTTTTATATCGAATCTGTGCCACACTTCTTTTTATTATCCGCGCACTCAGTACACCCGTAAGAAGTAGACCCCAATATTGCGAAGGAGCAGTTTCTCTCTTTTTGATTCAGTATGACACCGTGAAGTGGACGCATTCCATAGCCGCAACAGTGAAAATTACGATCCGAGAGAACTGCCAACTATATCCACGGGAATCGGATTTCAGAACCGCATTAGACCCCAGATGATCAGGACTCGTAGTGATCGGATTGACATTTGATTTCTCAGCTTACCATCTGTTCGGCCGCCTGATTATTTGTTCTTCACTAGGGCTGTCTATTCACTATACTTCCTGTCATATCGCCCTTGTTAGAACTGGTCAGCAGTATTCGATGATGCCCATTCAACCTTTTTCGTGTTCATCTCATTTGTAAAATGTTATCGGCTCTTTCATCAGGAACTCCATTTGACCATGTTTCTCGGTATCCGTTTTGCGCATCTTTTCAGGTTGACTTCCACAGTATGTATTTTTATATAAGTGACAACTGTTATTTAGGTGGAGTTAAGTTGTCCATGACGTGATGGTAAGATAGGAAAACCTGGTTTTCTAAGGTGGTATAGGCTTCTAAATATAAGCTTCTCCTACCGGTGTTGAAGCACTATGCGGCTCACGCGAGTGCCTTTGCACTGGAGCGACGTGACAGTCCAACGGAGCAGTAGCTCCTAGGAAAATTCAAATATCTGCATTGACTTTTCCTGATCAGTTCTACGCGTTTCCTCCAAATTTCGTTGAAATGTATCAGTCAGTTCATACCCTAAGAACACCCAAATCACTTTCGAGGACAGAGAGGCGGAGTCAACTCGCGACCCAATCACGTTCCTGGCATGAAACCTGGGCTTGTCACTGATACAACGTTAGAGGTTCTTGCGCATCATGGCAGCGCACCGATAACCTGTCATGATGAACATGGGAAATACATGCTATTTAGGTCGCGCCAATTGAGTTGTTTTTAGCTGATTGTGTTCAGGTGAATTCGCTTCGTTCATGATGTCTACGTGGGTTGTGGCTCTGGAGGAATCTATGCGGCCAACGCTTCTGAGGACAGAAAACATTATCTGAATAGGAATCCTCCAGTAATTTTATTCATTGACTAAGTGAGTGCAAACAATTGTATCCGCCGAAACTGGATGCAAAGGGATAAGGAAGGTGCCAATGTCGGCGTCGACGGGAACTCGGCAGAAAAAGTCTTTAGAGTTCTCCCAAGACGTATGTCAAAAATGAATACACCATGCTCGATGCCTTGAATGTATTTTTTTACTCCACACTGCTACGCACCTTACTGCGATACACAAGTTCAGAGCTGTCGTTATCAATAAACTTCTATTGGCTTACAATAGGGGGCGTGGTGAATGTGGTAAAAAAATTCAGTTTCTTTCTTATAGAGTATTCGCTTTCGATCGTAGCTAGTACTGGGACTGCTGACCCGTGACAGGTTTTGTCTGCTAGGGTGTCATTTTCGCTAAAAACAGGAGTAAACTAATTACATTCATGCCAAATAAGCCAGATAAATTTGCTATCAAATTTTGGGTGTTTGTAGACACAAAGCCGAAGTGTTTTTGCGCTTTGCAGCCATATCTGAGACCGTTTGAAAAGGAACTGAGATGTGGTCGAACACTGACTGAAGACGTTTTACGATTGAAGGGTGATTTGTGAAATAAAGGCTACTATCCCACAACAAATAACTCACTACTTCTCAGCTACCATATAGATGTACCGAGAATACGTGTAGTCTTATGTACACAGTTTTTGGCAGTTCGTAAAGCTAATTTATTGTTCTGAGTTACGTAAAATATAATTCTGAGTTATTTAATTGCCAAAATATTGGTGGATAACAAATATTTACGAAAAGTGCCAAATCATATCGTTTCAAACAATAGTGTGATGAATTCAAAGTGGCATTTCGGAGTTGAGCTCCATTTCTCTTTTAACTCTGGTACCTTCGGAAAGATTCAATTATTACCATTCGAGTGCGATCATATTAGTTTGTCCACGATATTTCTTTCCGGAATTACGAGGAAAGGTGTCCGTACGGACATCTTTTTGTTCTGTTAAGGTTTTCTCACTCTAGCGTTAAGTAGTCGGTGACGTACGTGCACTCGGACTATTTCTTCCTTTACGTGGTTCTTCAGTTGTGTCTGTTTTTTGTACCGTTACCGACTGTGTAGTTTTGTGGGATAGCAGGGTACAGATGTGTCAGATTAGTAGGCGGTACAGCTGAGTATGAAGTTTTCGTATCATTTTCTTTATTTGTCCGTGTATGCGCTACGCCCTTCAGCCTTACGAGTTTTTTCTCATGTGAACAAGAAGCGGCATAATTCAAACTTTACTAGTGGTGGGCATTTGTGCGTGCACTACTTTGTTCACCTACCTGTTCTCGGTCTCTTTTGTTCGATCAATCCGGTTCCGATTGCTCACATCAAACCGATTCGGTCCGGTCCATCGTTTAAAACAAATCCGGCACGCGAACAAAAGCCTATTGCACGTGATCTCAAATGCCACTGAATGAAATCTAATTTTTTTTTTATCGAGCTTCTGTTGTTATAGATTTCCGGTTTTAGCTCTGTGTCGCCTATCTTCTGATGATAGATGGGGTACTTGGGCGAAGGTTGAATCGCGATCATTCCCTATCGGTTGGGAAATATGGGTCCCACGTGTATCAGTTAGTACACGTTTTTCCACTTACCTTGACATTATTTCTTTGGTCTCGTACTCAGTTCAGTTCTTTCAACCGTTAACCTCGAAGTTTTTTCGCTTTGGTTTGCATTACCATCTGGCTCCATCGTCTAATCCATAGAAAAGAGAATAGAACAATACCGATCGTTCAAACAGAAAATAAATTTATAAATGGTTTCCATGATGACGAAGAAAGAATTCGAATGCAACCTTGCCATTGACCACCACCAGTTGCGGCCAATTCAAGGCTTCCAGTTGGAGAAAGTGACCGGCGGCGGCACGAGGATTCTAATCCAAGACAGAAGCGTCCGAAGTTCATGGCGTTTACCCTTTGACCACCGCCGCTGGATTCTTCAATCATTTGAAGACAGCTCAGATATCGCATGTATGGCGTTACCCCGACAAAGAATCTCGTCGTTGATGTGTGCTCGATTTCGTCGATACACCTTTTTCATACCTATGCTTGCACTTGAAGGTAGTGGAAGGGACATACTAAATGGCATCGAAAGCCTACTACTTTATCAGGAATAATCGGCAATTATGACCTTGAGACTTGGGACGTAGAATCACATGAGCTCATGGTAACGAGCCGAGTGACAACGTTTTGCTGTCAACCACCACTACCACCACCAATAATAATAATAATAATAAATAATAATAATAATAATGGTAATAATAATACTAATGCTAATGGCAGAGCCCAGGCGATGGGACCGACCACTCAAAATTTGAATCAACTCAATACTTGTGAAATTTGCCTGACTGTATTTGACCAATCACCATCGTGTTCCTAGACATTCATATGGCTTTCGACTCTGTCGATAGGACTACACTATGGTATTGCTTGTTGAGAGATGGATTACCTGAGAAGTATTTCAATCCTTAGAGGACTGTATCGTCACAACTAAGGTCTTGTTACACTCTGCTGCCAGCTTTCGCCCTCTTTTATCGTCTGCGGTACAGTACGACGAGATTGTCTAGTGGCCTCATTTCTCTTCAACTTTGCCTTGTTTTCGTCTTCCAAATGGTGGAGTTGAACGCCTTCCAAGGAATAGAGTTTTTGACTTCCAATATGTTGATGATATCGCCTTGCTGAGTGATAATGCACAAACAATACTGCACATTTTGGACAGCTTTTCGATTGAGGTATCCCGATATAGTATGCACTTTGCGCCTTCAAAATGTAAGGTGCCTCTTCGAGACTGGCAGGAGCCTGTGCCTGCACTCACCCTTTTGTGGTGGCCAGCTTGATTTGGTTGACAGCTTTAATTAACTCGGGAGTTTGATAACAGCTGGAGGTGGTGGAGCTAGAGCAGCTCTCGCAAACCTGCGACACCAGTGACGTCGCCGTGACACCGGGCTTGCTCTTAGGGGACAAATGTAAGTCGCCGTGGTTTGTTGTGTTTTACTCTACGGTTGTGAGACTTGGCCACTTCGCGTTGAGGATGCTCGGCGTCTTTCTATGTTCAACAATCGATGTCTCCGAAACATTCCTTGCGTCTGGTGGGAACATGGAGTGAGTAGTGTCGAAATGCACCGTCGTGTGTTGGGCACGGATAGCCGCCCTCCTACCGAAATGATCGCTCTTCATCGCCTCCGGTGGCTCGGTCATGTTTTACGAATGCCTGTCCATCGTCCACCTTTCCGCGCTCTTTTCGCACATGCCGGGCAAGGCTGAAAGAAGCGACGCGACACTCAGTCCATGACTTGGTGCAGAGGTATAAAAAATCTAGCATGAGAATTGGCTTCGGTTGGAACCTCCCGCCTCCCTGATTTGGGCCCAAAGGATGAGAATTGTCTTTGGCTAGGGACGTTGAGGAACATGACCCGGAAAAGAAGTCAGTAGTGCGAATGTTGTACAGTCTGCTTGTTGAACTCTCGTGCCCCATAGTCACAAAATGTGACTCCTACAAACACAATGTACAGTGAAGAAACAAAATGTTAGCATATATATTTTGCTACAAATTTCTTACTCTCTGCTGTACTTCCCTCCCTCCTTTTTATTGTTGTTGTTGCGTTGGCACCCTACTTGATTCTAAGTAAGTTATATATATATATATATATATATATATATATATATATATATATATATATAATGGTCGGTGTTAAAAAAGCCAATTGTGCCTACTGAGAGGGGGAGAAATGATTCTTTATACATCCAATGAGTTAAATGTAGAAAACAATTACTTTATTCCGATAAATGTTTTGGGTCGTATAAATCGGTCTTTCAACAGTCATCCGTACTCTCAGAAGCTTTGTCCTGTTGGTATTCATCTATTTTCCACTTCTGCTATGCGTTAAATCAGTTTTATTATATGAGTAGTAAGAGATTGGGCTTATTGACATAAAATTCATTATCGAAAGAGCGCTATACCATGTAATGTATAAGTTCGGTAAACCGTTGAGAGTCAGTCCGGATAGTTTTGTGGTAAGGTGTTCGGCTCACAATCGTTCACCTCGGGTTTGAATCCCAGTTGGGGGATCGTTGGATGTGCACTGCCGATGATTCCTACCAGGGATGAAACAGCTGCTTCCATGGTTTGAACGTCCACACCGCATGATTAGTCTTATATTATCTAAAATTGGTTTCATACTGCTCGTTATGCACAACTTTATTTCTATCAGCGCTTTATTGTACTACGTCCAAATTCGTATCACGTACGAATGCTGCGGTCATGTTTGTGGTTGTGTTTCGTCTTACCCACCTCTTTTTGACTGGATTCAAAGGTAGTGTCATCTGCCTGATCGAAGACTCACTCCCAGTCTCTTCTCTGCAGTTGCTGATTGATTACTGAGCTGTCCCTTCGTTGTCCTTGTTTTTAAAACTGGGAGCAGCAGGCACAACCTCGACCAGCACTTGTATACTGTGGTGGTCATCGTCGATTAAAACAACAGGCTTTCAGTCGATTCACTTCAGTCTCATTTTCTACAGACAGGATTTCATCAGTAAAGGTTTTTTTCGAAATGAGTTGCCACAACGTCAATCGGGCAACATTTAAGACTGTATGTTCTGACCAGGATGAAAACCCTAACCTGTGAGCTGAACCATGTGTGATGTATTAGGATTCCCGTCTAGGATACTTGTGATCCGCCCACCGGACGGTTGGAGACATTAGGTAAAATGGCTGAGTATCGTGGTTGGTGGCGTAGTTGCATTTAAGTTCTGTCTCCATCAGACCGACAGAAAACTGTTTGTTAGTCTACATACACTACCATGACCTAAATTTGTTTTATTTTTGATCGCTCACTCTTCGTTTCTGTTCATGGACTTCATTTAAATTGTTTCATCGCGCAGTACAGATACAACGAATCTGTTTTAGTCATTAGTCGTCTTTAACTTATTCCAAAAGCAGCGTAGTTAATTCTTCATGCTCCTACATTTACTCTTATGATGCAATCACTTACCCTAACTTATGTGTACCAAGCATGTTCATAGGGTTAGTAACCGAAGTGGGTTTCTTTCATTTAATCCGTGGTCTTGGTAATCGGATTTGTTGGTATCGCTTTTTGCCCAACAGGGTTGCTGTCACAATTTATTATATGCACTTCTCTCCTGCTACTTAGGCTTTAGCATATTGGTCAGTCGTAAGTGACACGCAGTCTTTCGCTACACTGTTCTTCCCATCGACAATCTGATTGCGCGCATTTCGCACTCACGCACTCAGATGGTTCGATCTCTCAGTTGTGTCTACTTTTGTCACTCCCCGTCACACCTTCCGTTGTTCCTGCTTATCCTTATCACCATATTTGCAGTACACGTTCACGAAAGATGGCAGCGTGCACGGGGTGATGATCAGTCGACGAGCTGCTCTCGCCCACTGTCGTGCGCTGACTGCGGCCTGTAACTATTCTGAAGAGGATGTGGTGGTTTGTGTTGTCGATTGCCGTCGTGAAACCGGTCTTTGGCATGCTGTCCTGACTGTGAGTCCAAATGCATATGTGCTTAGTTTTTCCATTGTACGCTACTTCCGTTTGATAAATAGTGACAAGCGATCTTCACATCACCTCACTCGTTATGTTGACGAATGCCGGTTAGGCCCTCCGGTCATTCTGAGTCAAACAACACGCGAGTTGGTTAATTGTGGCGACTACTATGGGGTATAAATAAACCCGGTCAACCAACTCAGTAGATGATTAACCAACGTTTCTATTCGATTGTGCACATTTAGCCTGCGAACATTTAGGTACAGTTTGCAAGGCAAAACCTTGATTGTTTGATCTTGAAACGATTCTCTGTGTCAGATTTAGGAGCTCAAAGTACACTGTTTCACCGAGATTCAAGGTCTCGTTCAGATTGTTACTCTTCGACAATTACTTGGAACGCGTCCCATACACACATACACACACCGTCGACCGACAATAATGGTTTTCCTCTACTTGAAAGGTGCCTTCGATTCAGTTGACCGAACATCGCGATTCAGTGATTTTCACCAAAAGGTATACCACGGAAGTTCGTGAATCTACTGAGGTCATTGTACTGTCATACTTCTGACCGCGTAAGGGTTTACGGTGAACTAACCATTTCGTTCGAAACGACCAGTGGTGTTCGACAAGGATGTCCCATTTCTCCATTCCTGTTGAACTTCGTCATGGACGAGATAATGGAGAATTCCTTGCGAAATCTTCAGGATATGGGCGTTGAACTAGAAAATAGTGAGAAGCTATGTGACCTAGATTATGCAGATGACCTTGTCTGTTTGTTTGAGTGCATGGAACGCGCAACGGATACTAGATAGGCTCGCGAGAGCTGTAGCTTCATTCGGCATGTGCTTTGCACCTTCAAAGTGTAAAGTGATGTTGCAAGACTGGACGTCAACGGTTCCAAGCTTGATACTCGATGACAATTGTCGACTGTTTCTCTTACCTCGGAAGTGGCGTGACGACGGATGGGAGCACAATAGTAGATGTGAGCACGCGGATATCCAAGGCTCGAGCGGCGTACGCTGTACTGAAGCACTTGTGGCGACGACCTAATATTTCACTGAAGTTGACAGGTCATATGTACTGTGCCGCGATGCGTTCAGTTTTATTGAATAGTTACGAGACTTGGGGTCTACGTGTGAAAGATATTCGTCGTCTTGTGGTTTTCGACCATTGATGTTTGCGCAGTATCGCTAAGATTGGATGGAATGACCGAGTGAGCGATGCTGAGATCAGAAATGGAGTATTGGGTACTAGTTCAGAGAATGATCCATCAGAGCGTATCCAGATTAGTAGACTTCGTTGGTTGGGGCACGTGTCGCGTATGGCAAGTACACGTCTACCATACCGTGCCCTGTTTTCGTTCCTCTTTGGGAGTGGAAGAAGCCACGTGGAGGTCAACAGATGACATGGCAACGGGGAATGAGGAAATGTACAGTGAACTCAGGAAAAGTATGTGTCTCACATCTTCGTGGTTGGGGTCCGAAAGATTCCTAACCAGTTGGCTGGACGCACTGGGGGATATGGCAGCGAACCGTGAACAGTGGCGGTCGTCTTGTCACTTTGTGTCTAATCAGAATGATTGATCAATGCGTGTTTGTACAGTTAGACTATGTTTTCCACGTGTTGGCTACTAGGTTGTTGTTTCCCTTTCCCATCACTGGATCCACTGCCTGTCCATTTTGTATATTGATTTCTCCTACGGCCACGTGCAGCATGGCGAGAAAGGCAATGGTCAGTGGGGCTTGCCTTGCTTTTCAGTGCTGTATGTTGATGATGATGATGAAGTCTCGGTTGGGCCCACCGGTCAATTAGTTCACCGGCGATGCATTGTCTTTGAGTGACAGGCGAGAAAAGTCTGCTGATGATGACCGACGTGTAATGGCGAGGATTCGAACTGGAGACAGAAACGTCAGAAGCCCACGTCGATGACCTTTTGACCACCACCGATCATCGATTGTTGACACCTGGATAAATTGGCTATAAGTTACACCAAAAGTGAAGTCTCGATTTCTGTCCAATTTTGTCTCCGTACTATACAGGCTCTGTTAATACCTGCCGTTTGCAGCGAGCTGTTTTCCTGCTGGTCACCAAGCTTGAGTCTCAGGGCCGGGTTGCTTGTTGTCCTTAATAGTGCACTGAAGTTTATGGGCCACAGGATATGTCTCTTCCGCTGCACTCACGAAAGTATGTTATGAGGAAAGACATGCATCTTAGAAAATTTGTTGTGTGTTTATTGAATGCTGAATAGACTGTCGCTAATCATTACGATTATTACACGCTCACAGTAAAATGTATCCGCGAAAACTCTCTGCAGCATCGAATCATGTGGGTGTTGGGGGGATTTTCTCTTGTACGTCTTCAGTCGGCCAACCAGTTTTGAACCTTGGCACTATCGTTCAAGTATTGATATTTCGAATCCGGTCCTGCAGTTGACTGAATTGCTTTGATTTGGTATCTTTGCTGTGGAGTTGATATTCTGATCTCCATGAAATAGTCGTGCTTATGCAAGCTATTTTCTGACTGACTCACCGAAATATGACTGGTTTCTTCTCTGGTCACAGCATTCCAACTCAGTTGTTCTAAAAGTAACGATGATTATCTGTTCACAGGGCGTTTGAGAATCTTTGTCTCGATGAATTCCCTTTGTGCACGGAAGTATTCATTGATTTACAAGTCACTACTACAAAGTCTCGGGGGCACTGTACATACGTTTATTCTGTGCACCGTCCACTGTTTTCTGGTTACAAATCAAAATAGCGAATCAAAGATTTAATCTGACACAATTAATGAACCATTCGAGCCGTTATCCGTTGGCGTTTGTTTTCCGCTCAACGTCACATTACGGGATAAAAATGCCTGTTCCGGAATGTTAATTCAAAAGCCGTGATTCACTACTAGACCCAGAGCCTGTTAACTTAGTTTTCCTGTACCTTACGAAACCTCCCCACTGATTTTGCATATCGTTCTAATGTTCAAGTGCTTTTCGAGATAAAATGATGTTATTGCTCGACACTGAAATATTTTGGGTCATCAATCGCGTGTGTCGTCTATGTTTGGTTTTTCATGGGCAGATAGCGACGCAGTCACGTGGCAACCATCTGTCGCTGTTCAATCTTGGAAATAGCTAGCATACTATAATAAACAGCTCATAATGTAGCTCAGATAGGGTTTTTGAGATTGTTTCAATACATGTCTGAGGTCTCATCATGCGTGTGCTGAGCCAAATGTACGTTTTTTCGAGTATATATATATATATATATATATATATATATATATATATATATATATATATATATATATATATATATATATATATATATATATATATATATATATATATATATATAGTGTGAACGACATTTCTAGTGTTCGGAAACTACTGTCAGCAGTTAGACGCCAAATTTCGGTCCTGAAATATATTGCCTGGCTTCCCTGCTACACAGTCTGAAATGCGTTGTTGCCCCATAACGCTAGCAGTGCCTTTGTGTCGCTGCCTAATTCGCCACCACCAGTGGAAAGTTAGTTCGAGTGATACCCCTTTCTGTGAATTAGCGGGGTGGGATCTCGAGGTTGCAAATTTGCTTTAACTCGAAGTGCGATTCACAAAGTGGATCACTTCAGCTTTAAACACAAAAAACGTCTCCCTAACTCCGTTTCGTCATTCGGAATGTAGCAGTAATTTTGTAGCAATTGGTCCAGGTCTGTTAATTATTCATGTTTTTCAGAGGTGCGTAATCCTTTTTTTTAATTCTTTCTTTTGGTTGCAAGATGTGCGTCAATCCACTTAGCTGCTCATGTCAGGTGTCTTTGCGTCTAAGACATTTGCGATCCAAATCTCTATCTTTGGGACGTGGAGTTTTTCCATTGATTGATAAAACACATCATGTCTCATTTATCACTTAATGGTTCGATTCTGACCAGATTTGTTTAACGTTTCTGACCCATCTGCACCTGTAACGGAACAGAGTATTTTCAACGGTCTTCATGTGATATTTGTTCCCTATTCCGTAATGCAAATGGATCCGGGCTCATGGCTGCGTATGGTTACCAAATACCGCGGTATGTTGTCTTACTGTTCACCAAGTTTAATTCGTGTTTTCTGTGCACACAATCCGTTGCATTGTTTGGTTTTTGTTCGTCTGATTTGCCCACTGTTTGTCTGATTGACTCGAATCTCGTCACCTTAGTCCAATTACGCATTATGTTGTAGCATGGAGTGGGGTGGGGCGGAGTGGATCGAACTTCACCCGCATCACGGTGCATTGTTTGTCATTCATTCGCCTGATCGATATTAGTGGCCATGGAATAAAGTCCACTTATACACACGACTATGCGTAGTGTACTATGATATAAATATAATAAAATGTGGCAGCTCACTGATAACCGACATTCACACTCATGCCAGTTTGCCGTTCAGATACTTTCGAGATCGTTCGAAATCAGCGGTTACTAAAACCTGATTCAGGGATGAATACATTGTGGCACGAAACTATTGAAGGTGATCACAATTCAAAATGTCCGATAGGTGTTGTACATACAGTTGCATTCCACTTATTGTGACACTTGAACTCATTATCTGGTCAGTGTAATGGTTAATGAGGTAGATCATGCTGATGCTTGAGGCACCCCACATACCGTGCGGGTTTCACGTCACACTTTCCGCCTCCGATTAAAGGCCGCAACCTGTCCTCTATTAGCAGGCAATCGGCATATCCACGAATTGGCGGGAAATTGTGGGGTTCTTGCCAGTTAGACTTGGTTGTGTGGATCCTATTAGGCTTCCCAGTCGAAATTCACGAAATCTGCTCCCTTGTTAGTTGCGAAACTAGGCAGCAATGACTCGCATCGTAATCAGTGGTGTCATCATCATCATCGTACAGCGGTAAACAGTAGGGCAAGCCCCACTGACCACTGCCTTTCTCACCATCTTGCACGCTGAATTAGAAAGTATGAATATACAAGATGGACAGGGTTTGGATCTACATGGATGGGAAAAGAAAAGAATACCCTAGTAGCCAACACACGGAATACACAGTCTAACTGTACAAACACAAATCGATCAGTCATTCTGATTCGATAGGAGTGACAACACGATCTCCACTGTCCGCGGTTCGCAGCCATATCCTTCAGTGTCTCCAGCCAACTGGTAGACGGATCTTTTGGATCCCAACCACGGAGACGTGAAGCACTTACTTTTCCTAAGTCTGCTGAACATTTCGTCATTCCTTGCTGCCACGTCATCTGTTGACCTCCACGTGGTTTCTTCCACTCCTAAGGAGGAACGTAGAATAGGACGCGATACGGTAGACTTGTGGTTGACATAGGTAACACATACCCCAACCAACGAAGTCTACTAAGTTGGATACGCTGTGACAAAACATTCTCCGAATTAGTACCCAATACTCGCTTTCTTACCTCATCGTTGCTTACTCGGCTATTCCACCCAATCCTGGCGATACTACGTAAACATCGATGGTCGAAAACCTCAAGACGACGAATATCTTCAGCACGCAGACTCCAAGTTTCGCAACCATACAACAAAACTTAATGCACAGTGGCACAGTACACACGACCTTTCAACTTCAGTGAAATATCAGATCGGCGCCACAAGTGCTTCAGTCCAGTGTACGCCGCTCGAGCCTTGGATATCCGCGTACTCACCTCTACTACTGTGCTCCCATCTGTCGTCACGCAGCTACCGAGGTAGGTGAAGTGGTCGACACTTGACAGCACCTCCCCATCGAGCATCAACCTCGGAATCGTTGACGTCGAGTCTTGTAGGATCACCTTGCACTTTGAAGGTGCAAAGCGCATACCGAATGGAGCTACAGCTCTTGCGAGATTATCTAGTGCACGCTGAGCATGTTCCGTGGATTCGAACAAGCAGACAACGTCGTCTGCGTAATCTAAGTCACATAGCTTTTCACTATCTCCTAGTTCGATGCCTACATCCTGAAGATTTTGCAAAGCACTCTCCATTATTTCATCCATGAAGAAGTTGAACAAGAATGGAGACAAAGGGCATCCCTGCCGAACACCACTGGTCGTTTCGAACAGACCGGATAGTTCACCGTAAACCCTTACGCGGCCATAAGTATCAGAATACAATGATCTCATTAGGTTCACGAACTTCTGGGGCATACCTTTTCGATGAAGAGTACTGAAAAGCGATGTTCGATCAACTGAATCGAAGGCGCCTTTTAAGTCTAAGAAAATCAATGTTGTCGGTCGGCGGTACGTGTGACGCGTTTCAAGTAGTCGGCGAAGAGTAAAAATCTGGTCGATGCATCCTCGACCTGGGCGGAATCCAGCCTGCTGTTCGCGGACATTCCTCTCGTGAGCTGGTGTAAGACGGTGCAGTAGAATTGAGGCTAATACTTTGGTGACTATCGGAATCAAGGTAATCCCACGATGGTTACTACAGTCATTGCGTATTCCCTTCTTGAAGATGGGGATAATCAATGACTCGCTCCGTCATACCGGAATACGCTCCTCCTTCCAAATGTCACGGAGCAAGACGGTAAGTGATTTTATCAAAACATTACGACCCAGTTTGAAAAGAACTGGGGGTTTGTTCGTCGGGACCTGCCGCTTTCCCTCGCTTTAGTAATCGAATGCATGACTCTACTTCTACTTCTGATGGGGTCTCAAGTGATACCACCCAAGGAGTCGCAGTTGTTGATACACTAGCGTGCGGCCAGCTAAACTGTTCTTTGACGTATTCGGCCCAACGGTCAAGCCTGTACTGTTTGCTATGGATGGGTTCTCCATTCCTATCGCAAATCGTTTCACTGACCTGGATGCGCCGTCCACCGATGTGACGAATAAGTTTGAACAGTCTATGACTGTTACCTGAAGCAGCTGCTATTTCCATTTCTTCGGGTACCTTGACCCACCAATTTTCGCGATCGTTCTTAAGGCTTTTCGTAACTTGCCTTTGTAACTTTCTCCGCATCTTATTCATCTTACGGTTCGAGAGCTGACGCTTTTGCTCCATTATATTTAACGACTCTTGTGAGATCCAATGTTTTTGATGGACAACGGATCTAGGACCACAGGTAAAGCCCGCTGCAACGCTCATCGCCTGTAGGATATGAGCCCAATGCTCATCTACATTACTTTGTTCGTCGTAGATGCTAGCTGATGTGCTAACTTCTGCTCATACCGGGTGCAAACGTCTGGATCACACATACGTTGCACAGCTAATCGGGTTTGCGGTTTGCGACGATGACCATGGAGCTGGAGAGATAATCGCATTGAAACTATTGCATGGTCCAACTCTATGTACGTGGACCAGTAAGATCTACAGTTCTGAACAGAACTGCGCCACCGGTAGCTTACGGTGATATGATCAATATGGCTTAGGGCACCTGTAGAGTTAGAGCGCCATGTCGCTGTGCAACGCCAGCTGTGTCGGAAATTGATGCTGATTAAGAACAATCGATTGTCTGCACAAAACTGGAGAAGCCCATCCCCGCTCAGCGGGCAAAGCAGAACGCCCACCTAAACAGGCTTCTGACACACTGAGTTTGCCAACTTGTGCATTGAAGTCACCAGCTAGCACTACAATGTCGGAACCTTTACTGCTGCTAACGAGGGTGGTGAGTTCATCACATAACTCATCTTTCTGTAAGTCTGAGCTGCCGTGCGTTCGGGCGTACGCCGAGATGACCAACAAATTGCGTTTAACACAACTATCCTTTCGAACGCCGACTGACCCCCCATGACGACGAGACTGCACCTTGACGTGGTGTGATGGCTTGCGCGCGCACATGAGCTAGGATCCACGGAGAACAGTAATGTAGATGAGCATTGGGCTCATATCAAACAAGCGATACACGTTGCAGCAGGTTTCGCCTGTGGTCCTAGATCCGTTGTCCATCAAAGACACTGGATCTCACAAGAGTCGTTAAATATAATGGAGCAAAAGCGTCAGCTTTCGAACCGTAAGGAGATGAATAAGATGCGGAGAAAGCTGCAAAGACAAGTTACGCGAAGCCTTAAGAAGGATCGCGAAAATTGGTGGGTCAATGTAGCCGAAGAAATGGAAATAGCAGCTGCTTCAGGTAACAGTCAAATACTGTTCAAACTTATTCGTGACACCGGTGGACGGCGAACTCAGGTCAGTGAAACGATTTGCGATAGGAATGGAAAACCCATCCATAACAAACAGCAAAGGCTTGACCGATGGGCCGAGTACTTCAAGGAACAGTTTAGCTGGCCGCACGCTAGTGTAGGTACTCCCGTGTCAACAACTGTGACTCATTGGGAGGTATCACTTGAGCCCCCATCAAAAGTAGAAGTAGAGTCATGTATTCGATTACTAAGGCGGGGGAAAGCGGCAGGTCCCGACGAACTTCCTCCAGTTCTTTTCAAACTGGGTGGTGAGGTGTTGATAAAATCACTAACCGCCTTGCGCCGTGACATTTGGAACGAGGAGCGTATTCCGTTAATATGGAGCGAGTCATTGATTGTTCCCATCTTCAAGAAGGGAATACGCAATGACTGTGGTAATCATCGTGGGATTAGCTTAATCCCGATAGTCACCAAAGTATTAGCTTCGATTTTGCTGCGCCGTCTTACACCGGCTCGCGAGAGGAATGTCCGCGAACAGCAGGCTGGATTCCGCCCATGTCGAGGATGCATCGACCAGATTTTTACTCTTCGCCGACTACTTGAAACGCGTCACACGTACCGCCGACCGACAACATTGATTTTCTTAGACTTAAAAGGCGCCTTCGATTCAGTTGATCGAACATCGCTTTTCAGTACTCTTCATCGAAAAGGTATGCCCCAGAAGTTCGTGAACCTAATGAGATCATTGTATTCTGATACTTATGGCCGCGTAAGGGTTTACGGCGAACTATCCGGTCTGTTCGAACCGACCAGTGGTGTTCGGCAGGGATGCCCTTTGTCTCCATTCTTGTTCAACTTCTTCATGGATGAAATAATGGAGAATGCTTTGCAAAATCTTCAGGATGTAGGCATCGAACTAGGAGATAGTGAAAAGCTATGTGACTTAGATTACGCAGACGACGTTGTCTGCTTGTTCGAATCCACGGAACATGCTCAGCGTGCGCTAGATAATCTCGCAAGAGCTGTAGCTCCATTCGGTATGCGCTTTGCACCTTCAAAGTGCAAGGTGATCCTACAAGACTCGACGTCAACGATTCCGAGGTTGATGCTCGATGGGGAGGTGCTGTCAAGTGTCGACCACTTCACCTACCTCGGTAGCTGCGTGACGACAGATGGGAGCACAGTAGTAGAGGTGAGTACGCGGATATCCAAGGCTCGAGCGGCGTACACTGGACTGAAGCACTTGTGGCGCCGATCTGATATTTCACTGAAGTTGAAAGGTCGTGTGTACTGTGCCACTGTGCATTAAGTTTTGTTGTATGGTTGCGAAACTTGGAGTCTGCGTGCTGAAGATATTCGTCGTCTTGAGGTTTTCGACCATCGATGTTTACGTAGTATCGCCAGGATTGGGTGGAATAGCCGAGTAAGCAACGATGAGGTAAGAAAGCGAGTATTGGGTACTAATTCGGAGAATGTTTTGTCACAGCGTATCCAACTTAGTAGACTTCGTTGGTTGGGACACGTGTTACGTATGGCAAACACACGTCTACCGTACCGTGTCCTATTCTCTGCCCCTCCTAGGGAGTGGAAGAGACCACGTGGAGGTCAACAGATGACGTGGCAGCGAGGAATGAGAAAATGTACAGCAGACTTAGGAAAAGTAGGTGCTTCACGTCTCCGTGGTTGGGGTCCAAAAGATCCGTCTACCAGTTGGCTGGAGACACTGAAGGATATGGCTGCGAACCGCGAACAGTGGAGATCGTGTTGTCACTTTCTATCGAATCAGAAAGTTTGATCGGTGTACGTTTGTACAGTTAGACTGTGTATTCCTTGTGTTGGCTACTAGGGCATTCTTTTCTTTTCCCACCCATGTAGGTCCACTCCCTGTCCATCTTGTATATTCATACTTTTTAATCCAACGTTCAACATGGTGAGAAAGGCAGTGGTCAGTGGGGCTTGCCCTACTGTTTAACGCTGTACGATGATGATGATGATGACCCCTGGATTCTCATAGCACATAAACGACTGTTAACAGGGATGTAGTCTAAGAGAACGGCGTCAGCCTTGTTAGTCAAGACTGTTCCTACACCACGTTGACCCACAGCTCGAGCTACTTTGTCTCTTGAGATGCGCGGAAAATACCTCGATGAGATACCTGGAGCAGTTAGCTGAATTACATTGCTCGAATCCTGGATACGCGTTTCGCTTAAGCAGCAAACATCAATCTTCAGAGAGTTCATTGTGAGGGCTAGGCACGCCTGCTGACCGGCCTGCATGAGTGTACGCACGTTGAAGGAGCCGAGATACAGAGGCTGAGAAAATGTGAGTTACCAGACAGAGGATTATTCCCGACACTGTTTGACAGTGAATCGTTGCGAGTATCGACCGTGTTATCAGTGGGAGCATTATGGGTGGATAGATGGGGCAAAGAGGGATGGTTAGGGACAGAAGACAAAGGTTGAATAAAAGAGAGGTAACTCTGAACAGTAGCCCACTTATCCCTATCCACCCCGCTTGATGCAATGGGCAGCGCGATCCTGATTATCCTGCGCGACGACCGATACAGTATGGAATTCTTTGTATTCGTGCAGTTCATGGGAGATGTTGAGGTGTCCAGCCGCAAAGCAGTACGGTTACAGTTCTCACCCAAAGCCTTTAGTTCTAACAGGAAACTGTCCTCAAGATACCGGGGTGGCTGAGTGGAAGCCCATTGTTTTGGATCAATATTTCTTTCACTGCTTTTACCGAGTCGTCAGCTCAGATCGATCCCCAACCTGGAGCACTACGAGACTAAACTTCGTCTGACCTCTAACCATTGACTTTTCAGACATGATTGCATCTCCGGCTTAAGGAAGCCATCCTGTATCGCTCTTTGGGTCATAGAGGCGCGCAAGCCATCGCACCACGTCAACTTGCACTCTTGTCGTGTACTCGTGTTTGAACTGTTTCTTCGTCTGCCTGGTTTTATCTTTCATCCTTCCTTCCTTAACTGCATTATTTCTCCTGACTTTTATCATTTCTATTTTTGTTATACAAATGAATACCAATTAAGCCAAGATTATCTAACTGATGAGCAGAACGGAACGATCGATATGTAAACCGCGTCTAGGTAAACTGCTCAGCAGTCGTCTTTTGGCTGTCATTGAGTGTACTTGTCGGTATAGATCAACAAGGTGGTAGTTTGCTCTCAGTCTCTTGGGCCAACTTGACTTCGTCTTATTCTTATTCTTGTGAGTGATTAGAGAATCTATTTCCCAGTAATTTCAATTTCCGAGTGCACAACTCATTTAGTTAAATAGTGGTTTTTCACTCTCTTGACGTTGTCTTCCGTTTTTTCTACGAACAGCCTCGGTAGCCATTGTTAAAAGTCGTGATATGCATTGGGCCATGCTGGCCGAACGTGACCATCCAAACGTGAATCTGTCCTCGCTTCGCATGTTGCTCGTCGCTGATGGTTCAAACCCATGTGAGTTCCAGTTTACCTTCTTGTCACATCAAGTACGTATTGATTTCAGTGGTCCAAGGGCTACTAGCATATGGTTTAACTTTATTTGTGGTTTTTTTGTCGTTCTACAGTCTCCCATCTATTGTTCTTTGAACAGTGCATCATTTGATCGTTTTTATGTAAATGATTTCTTAGTTCTCTTCTTGCCGTATCCTATCAGTATCATATTGTTACCCGCACTACTTTAGGTAGCACCAATGATGTCAGTCAGTAACTTTGCAGCCACATCCCACGGCTATGTAAACAAACTTGAAATAAGCTGGTCCACTCAAACTACAAGAACTCGTACTCACGACTCCCTGTAGCGCATACTGTCACTTTAAGTTGCACAAACTGGTCAGATATCTGTTCTTTTTCAAATCTCAATCCTTTTGAATGTGCTTATCGATTCTGATTCGGTTAACACAGTCGCGAATTTCAAATGCCTGGGCAATCCAGTTTTAATTGTTGCTACTCAAATAATAATCTTAGTAATAGGATCCTTGTGTAACGCACCATAAAAACACGAATGAAATGATAATATATACGTCGTCCCATTAAGGAAACCAAGATTAGTCAATAATTAGGTTAATTTTGATGTGGATATGGGCTGGATATCTTTTGGCTTTGCAAATCGAAGTAGAGAGCTGTCTTGCAAGGAGCCTTCGAACCAACAGCGTTGTGCAATTAGACTGTAGTATTCGGTATGTCACTCCAGGGGCTTTCAATAAACCCCTTTTCTGCGGACTACCAGTAGATATCATCCGTCTTGTTAAGTTTGAGAAACTAGTCACACTTCAAGGTACAAGATTTCCCTGGTAGTGCCTGTCAATAAGTGCAGTTGTGTTCAGTGGCAATTTGCGATTTTCCCCTTTCATACTGTTCTTATCAGGGACTTGCTGAACAGATTGTGTTTGATAGAATGCTTCAAATGCCGTTCGTTCCTATTGTTTTCCATTACCCAGGGTCGCTGAATTCATGTGATTCGTTCGTCCAGAAATTCCGTTCTCGCGGCTTCTTGGCCGAGGCCGTCTGTCCCTCCGCAGGCAGTCCGGAAACGATGACTGTGTGCTTGCGGCGTCCAACTCATTCGACAATTCATTCCACCTTAAATGGAAAAGTCTATCCAAACGGCGGAACCTCGCAAACTGCTAGTGCTACTGCTTCTGGTACCACGACAACTCCTGGTGTGCAGATGGCAGCGTCTAGTGCGGTGCGCGGTGTTATATCCATCCATAGTTTGACTTACGGTGTAGTTCGAGTAGATTCAGAAGACTCACTGACATCACTTACTCTACAAGATTGCGGACAAGTTTTGCCTGGAGGTAAGTTCCAACGGTCAAATTTATTCCGGTCATTGGTAATACTATACGACTTGAATGTTTATATTTAAAGGACTACCCTCTATCCAATTGGTAGTCCTCGTTCGACAATTGACTTTGATAACCTAACTGGTGCCCGATTGGATTTTGCAGCTAGTTCACACTCAGCCCAAACACGACCCTTCGAATTAATTGAAAAAAATCGTGTCCAAAATACTGCAGCTGACAGATATGCCTGAAAACGATTTTTAGCTATCTCAACTCATTGTATCGATTTCCATTTTCCCCGAAAGTAATGCGGAGGTTCAATGTTCATGGAAATTTGCCGTCATCTTACGAAAGTGGGATACGCTGCCCTGATTGTTATCTTGTCTACAATTTGCGCAAGGGATGAACAAGTCTACAGCCTATGTAAAGGGAAGAGAGGAATGAATGCCTCATGAATACAACACGGCATCTGTTATTCTTTTATTAACAACTTTTAATCGGCTTACAGATTGCTTACACCACGCCTGTCTTAAGGCCGGTGTACGTATCTGTCTAATTGGAGAGTTACACATTTCTTCTGCTTGAATGGATGATATGCAGGTTATTCTCTACGACAGCGATATTATCGCCAGTTTAAGGTTGAGGTACTTTTCGAACATGTTTTTCAGCGAAGCACAAATTTCAGTTTATTCGAAGACAGTGACGCAAATGCACTGTGGCTGTCGCCATTGATGAAGTGTCTTTACAATCGAACTTTGTGAGAAGAAGGAAAACATTTCGATCGCATTCCTCAACATTTTTCATTGGACAAGCTCTCTCTCACTCCAAATGGGGGAAAAATCTTCGAGGCAATGTATCACCGTTTGATTTTAGTTTATTCTTCGTTGTGCCATCTATCTATGTTGAATAACATCGTCATAAACAGGAAGTCGCTCTCACACTTCATTTAAGGTCCGGTTTAACTCAACCAGATTGTGTAGAGCCAAAACTACACAAGAATTTGTGACAGATCAGGCAAAGCACGCATTTAATCAGTTGGTTATTTGGGTCAATAGACCAACAAACCAAGCAAACGACGAGATCTGTCGCATCAAGTCGGGGGACGGATAAGGTCAAACGTGGAGAGGAATGGAGCAGGGATGGAGTTAATCTTACTGATTGAATGTGACTGTCTGACCGCGTGCGCCAAACACGAATCGGTGGTGGCAATGATGGGATTGAGATGCACCGTTCCGGTGTTGGTTATGATCCAATAACGTGTGTACTGGCACGCGTGTGACCTGTCATTCAACTGCTAGCCTTCTTTGAATACATGATCTCGGACAGTCTGGCCACACGAAATTTTAGTTTCTTGGTTCGACTAACTGATTGCCAGACTCGCCATAAACACTGCTATCATTGATCGTCGTGGGCAGTGTTGTGTACACGTTCATCTTTAAAGTCCAGTATCCCGAGTGTGGGCGCAAATACCTCACATTGTTTATGATATTTCGTTTTTTTACTGGGGTTAAGTAATTGGTTAGAAATGAGTGGTTGGTCATTCTGTGTTGTTGCAGTAAAACAACATAAATAGCTGAGAATTCTTATCAATCTTAGCGTCAGTTCAGACAGTTTTTCTCATCACAGTAAAGACGATACTTTTCACTTCCCATCAACACATCCCAGCCCAATTACAAAATAATAGTGATGCAAAATTGAACGAAAAAATGGGGCGCGGTACTGATGGCGAAGCCTGCTGATAAACAATATTTCCAATTTTGAGTAGGCCAGTCTTATGAGTCTTATTCAGGTAACTCAACACACCTTCACGCAAGCCAACCCACGGTTCTGGGTCTTCAGATCTTTATGCCATACCTTGGACTGTTTGTTCTTTATAACCAACCTCTGCAGCGACCAATGCGTGGGGTGGACGGTTACAAAAGGGCCTTCGAATAATCTTTTATTGGTATCAACAGACGGGTTATCTCAGGTGCTTAGTAATCAATATCAAAACCTTGCACAATGAATTATGGGTCCACTTGTTATTCGTAAACGGCTCTTCTGGTATTAGCCTGGTTGCAACCTGATTGGTTGACTCGGCTGCAGTTGTTTCCGACAACTGTCGGTCGCTAATCGGTCCATAGCTTCGCTTCGCTGGCTTTAACCTTGTCTTCGATTCTGGACGGACGAATATCTGCTGTCTGGTAAACCAGCCAGGCCGTTCATGGACGGTGTGTTTCTCAATCCCCTCGCAGTCAGGGAATTCAGATCACGACGCCTATCTTTTTGGTGGTTAGTTTTTTTTTGCGGACGGGTGCTTGGTGTTTGATGAGTCGTTGAACGTTCACAAAAAATCATTTATGTTAAATGATTCCCCCGCAAGGTATCCCACCGAACACAATTGTTCAAGACCCGTTCAGATTAATGATTTGGGTCAGAATAAAGCATAAGCAACCTTGTCGGTGGATCTCAATCAGAGGAACCATGGGTAGGGAGAACCTCGTCAGGGTTGCGATGGAAATATTCCCCGAATACAACAAACAGAAAGTTTACAGTTTTCCAGGATGGCGCTCCAATCCACCTTGCATAAGGTGTTTGTAGATATTACCATAAGCAGATTCGTGTGTTCAATATTGACTGTTAGACTTGTGAATGTATACGCTACTCAAGCGTCCAGTTCACGCAGTTACCACCAAATAGTCCAGATATGAACGTTATTGAAACCATTTTCTTTGTTCTGAAGAGTGAAGCCAATGGACTACGTCCGCATTGGACATTTGAGTCAAAAATGGAACATGTGATGAAGCATAAGATAAAAATCTATTCCATAACCAACTCTGCTGGAAGATCTGGAACCAGCCCTGAGGAATGAAGGTACATCTACTGAATACTACACTTTTTCCCATCAAGCTTTAGCGAAAACCCGCAGTTCTTTAGCCACAACCCACCGTCCTCTAGCCATGCCGATGCGTCCAGTCAGATCAAAAAAGTCGGAATATTATGACATCGAGAAATGTTGGAACAATTTTTTATTACAAAGATTGGTGCTGCAGAGCTGGCTGAACAAATGAGAAAGTGTGACTAATGTACGCTGTGCAGTTGACCAAGGTAATGGTATCAAATGCTGTACTGTAGATCGATTGGAGAAGGTTTAAGTGATGCATTATCGACGTATAGTTGAACCATGTGGCACCGCCTTTATGGCTGTTGCAGTTTCGTAACAATATTGGTGTCAAATGTTGCAAGATAGATAAACTGATGACATTGATGGGGGTTTACTGATGATTGCTGCGTGTTTCCTTAGGACTGTCAATGTAACCACTTATCTTAACGTATGAGGAGCAAATCCTTTATTTCTTCGTTGTTATTGTCATAGCTATGGGCGCTCAAAAGTGGGTTGTACAGTCATCTGAAGTCTACCGCAAAGTAAAGGATCTAACTTGGCGTGTTCCTCTGTCTCTGGTATCTTGGAGTATGAACGCCATACAAAGATTACAAGCGTACTTTTAATGAGTTTCATGGTGCTCAGCGTCTATTGCCACTAAGCAACCCGGTGTTCCGGCACTATTGATTTTCGGTAATGCGCCCGTTCATCGGAGAGATATGGACGCACAATTAAATACCAGTGATCAAATACGTTTTCTCCCACCCTGTAGTTAATTTTTCAACCCGCTAGAGGAAGCATTCAGTAAATTCATTAAGGTAACGTTTTTGCTACTTTAATTCGTTTGAATTTTCTTTAGCACATTGAAAACTGGTTCACTGAAAATACAATAATCAAGCGGACTATGCCACACGGTTCAACCATACGTCGACTGTGCATCGCCTAGACCTTATCCAATCAATCTACGGTACAGCATTTGATACCATTACCTTGGTCTACTGCGCAGCATATATTAGTCACACTTTCTCATTTGTTCAGCCAGCTTTGCAGCACCAATCTTTGTAATAAAAAAATTGTTCCAACATTTCTCGATGTCATAATGTTCCGACTTTTTTGATCTGACTGGACGCAGCGGCATGGCTAGAGGACGGTGGGTCAAAACTAAGGGACTGCGGATCATAGGTAAAGGATTGTGCGTCGCGGCTAAAGAATTGCGGGTTTTGCTAAAGCTTGATAAGGAGTGGTGTAGTGTAAATAAACTTTGATTTTCCATATTTCTTTCTTTAGTTTGTGGTGAACAAGGGTTACAATGAAGGGGATGAATCGCATAATCTGAAGACTTATTGTAATATAGGGAATTAGTTTAGGAACAGTCGTGTAGAAATCAATTTGTTGGTTCTGTAGTAGAAGGTGTGGTTAACATGTAGAAGAGGAAATACAAAGAGGAGTGTTGTAGAATTTCACACATTTTGGGAAAAACGTAGAGTTCAAACTAACCGTCCTGCAAGTTGCATTGGTCACTATATGGACGGCTCGTTGCCTGAACACGAGAGAGATGGTTAGTAGTGACAGTAATCCACCTTCGTCCGGATCGTCACCACACCTGACCTATTGGGACCTTATGTGGTTCTCCATCACTCCACGTCTCAGGGTCTGGTTACCGGTTATCCTTTATAGTACAGTGGGCCTTTGTGGTTATGGGGTGATTGTCCCTCCATGCGCAAGTGTGTATCAAAAAAAGAGTAACAGGGACCATGGAACAAGGTCGTAATATTGAAGCCATGGTAACCCTGATAGAAAATAAAACAAAACAGCTGTTTGACAGTGGGCTATTGGCTGCGCGGCTGAGGTTATTGTGGGGTCGCGGATGAACTGGATAGGTTTGCGCAGGTCACGGTCGAGGAAGAACGATGAAGATGAGATCCCGCCCCAAATTTGACTGTAGTGTTCAAGAGTGGGGCAAATGGGGACCTTGTACAGACCCGTAATGTGGTGAGTGTAGAAAACCTAATCCTCTGATGCTCTGGTGGCAACGAGAGCAGTTACATGTGGGACCAAGAGAGCGAACAAAACTACGAAGAATAACAGGAAGACGTAGCATCGAGAGTGAAGGGACATGGACATACTAACAGGTTTTGCGACCTTGAAGAAAACACGATTGCCCAAGCCCCAAGCAGTACTACGATCAAGATCCAAAATCAGTAACACAAACATTGGAATGATTGTGGGAGATTTTCGCTGATGAGGTATAGGTGAACGGTGGAAAACAGAGCAGCAATGGGTGATACCATCTGCAAAAGCATGGACAGGGTTGGCAGTGGTGGAGAGAAGGTCAGTGATAGGAAACAAGAACGATGTAGGGAGGCGGGGGAATACGGAACCTTAAGGGCGCTAGCATTCACTTGGTGTATGTTTGGCTGATCCTGTCGACTCAGGTCACTATCAAAACTTCGAATCCAGGTAGCTTTTACAATAAACCCTGACACACTTGATCAAAGGCCTTTGGTGGCATCTGGCGAAACCGAATGGGATTCAACGTGATTGCTCGTGGAAGAGGACCAGATGTATGCCAATAAACCAACAGTGTATCTGTGGCGATGTACATGAATGCATGGCGTTTCAGTTGTTTCGCAATAACGTATCCAATAACTTCGGATAAAATTGATTTGAAGGAAATAGGTTGGTATTTGAAAGATTGAGAGGGATTACTACGCTTCCAACATGACGGAAACACGTCATTTCATAAAGACTGACTGAATGGATGACAGAGAGTAGGTGCGCAGTTCTTCAGCAATAGAGTGGAAGAAATGCCGTTCGGACCGAGAGGTTTCGATGTGTCAAGTGTACACAATTTGAATGTTTTCGGTGGTAATTTTTGTCCTGAAGAAGGGCTTAATGAGGTTGGGGGAGAAAGTACAATAGAGGTCTTTGACAAAGTGTTGTTGGACACAGGTGATATTCTGCCTACCGGGCAGATGCTCTATCAGCTGAGCTATCGTGGTACGGCCAATCAGACGTGAAAATATAGGATTCAGTTTCGTTATGCCAATGATTACTTTCTGTGAAAAGCTTAATTTTCTCTTTTGGAAGGACTAATTTAGCGTGCTTTCAACTACTTTGATGCATATACTCTTGTTTTGTCGTACCGCCTGGTTATAACTAAATATGTTCATTACATCCGCTTTAATACCGAAAACAGTCCCATTGGTTCTTATTTATTATCTGTTGATTTCGCGTATAGCTTCTGCTATTGTCGTGCGCCTTGGTTCCCGTCCTATTCTGTGCAAAACGGATGAATTGGGCGAAATTTGTTTGGCTGCTGACTACACTGGGAGCGGCTATTGGGGCTTAAGGGGTCAAACCGGGGCACATTTCCATGTGGAACCGTTGAATGAAGACGGGACTCCGGTCCATCCACCCGGCAGCATATCGTACACTAGGTCCGGATTTCTGGGTTTTCCTGGTCCGGTCACTTCGGTGAGTGCTGTCATTTATTTATTCCGTGATCCGAAGTTTTACTGCTTATTAGTCCTTTAAAACAGCTGTTGCTCTGACTTATTCACGTTCACCACTCATTTAATAGGGAGGATTGATCTTTATTTGCGGCTCTGTGGACGGACTGATGACTGTGGCTGGTCGGCGGCACAACGCAGACGATGTTATTGCTACCGTATTAGCCGTGAATCCAACAAAAATTGTCTATCGTGGTCGGTACGTCTCTTTTGTGCTCCTGTCCTTTTTGTGATTGGTCAATACGAAAGCGCCTGTTCATGGTGTTTCATTCAATACTATTGTGCCGACTGCTTTATATGAATAGTGACTTAGGGAACGCGCTCTGTTTCCATTTTTTTCGATCGGCAATAAAAATATCACTTGACGGTTTTTACCCTGTTCTTAGAGTTTCACTCCTTCGTCCATAAACTGTCGGAGTTGTTCCGTTTGCTTATGTGCATTTTACTGAATGTACCCATCTCTTGTCGGCTGTAAATCGTCGTTCAGATCAATCCACTCATCGGACCACTGCAAACGCAAACTCATGTCATACTATTTCTTGGTCCGGTTTGATGACTTTCTTCCTGTATGACCAAAAAGCTCAAGGATGGTTTTCTTCAGCCGGGAGTCCATTGTCTGGAGACGGATGAAATACGGTCGCAAAGAACCAACGGGTGAATAACCACCGTGCTTGTGGAATGATCCGCACAGATAATTTGTGATTGTCCATGTCTATTTTTAGATCGTTGGTCGGAGCATTTCGGAAAACAGTTTACCTGGGCTTTATCCACAGCAGTTTGATGAAAGAGCATGGTGGTTGGAGTTCTGGATGCAGATACCAATCCATGAGATCAGTTACTTTGATCGACATCAGCCTATTGGACCGGATAGATTATCCCCGTCTATTTTCAGCGATGGTGGATCAGCATTGTCACTGGAGTTGACAATGATCCTCGATTTTATCTGGACGGAAGAACAAGTTCAAAACAGTTTATGTAAATCACTGATCGTACCGATTTATAAGAAAAGCGACAGGTCCCCCCGTGAAAATCACAGAGCAATTAGATGGATAAGAATCGGTCGCTGGTATTATTTTCCGCTGCTTTTCTAACGCTTGCGAACAGGGTCCACGCGAGAATCAGGCTAGTTTTAGATCTAGTCGAAGTTTTTGTTGATTACATCTTCACTCTTCGACAAATTTTAGAGCATAGATGCGTCATCTTTGTTCTCATTGATCAGAAAGCGGTGTTCGACTCAGTTGACCGCATAGTTATCTGGCGTTGTCTCTTGCTGAAAAATGTACCTGGGGAATTCATTTCCATCCTAATGTCCCTGTACATAAATAGCTGAAACCGAGTTCGGCGCCGTGTACACTTAACCCTTGGTAGACAGACGGCTGTATCGGCGACACTTCATCCGACGTCTGACTACCTGATGGGATGTATCTGTGCATGTAACAGAACTTTCCTACTTTCTAGAACGAGCTTTGGAGTGGAGCCAACCCAGTCCTGCAGCAGCGTTTTATGTTTTGAATGTGTAAAACGCATTCCACAATTAGTTTCTGTGTACTGATATTTCTGATCAGGTGGTATGGATCGTTACTGTTGTTAATAGCAGCAGCCTTCTCCATCTCCTCACATTTCGCAATCCGCCACTGCTGACGGTCATTTCTAAAACCTATAGTCGATTGGCGCCTCAGGAATTTGCGCGTCTATTTGAATGTGGCATCCGGAGGGACGGATCTGTGAGCATCTAACAGCTCCGTCGAAGGGATCCATCGTTTGAAAGGCCTATTCGAATTGAAGTTTTGTGTGGCATTCACAATGGCGTACCAGGCTTCGTCGATCTGTCGCCGGAGTTCATGAGAGTCCCGGACATCTAACTGTATCGATTTTCGCGTGGAAAGCTCTCCCCGGAAAGCAGGTCGTCGGTTATTATCTATGCGGTACGGGTGACTTTATATATATACTTGTCTGATTTCAGGCTGTGCCAAACCAAAACATGGTGCGACTACGGTGAAGTGCTTAGATGGAGTCAGAGCAAATAAAACAGGGCAAAAAGCAAAGTTTTTTTGTTGTTGTTTTTTAGTCATGTTTGTTGATTACAGCAAAAACCAATACACTTCAAATGCTGATGGAATTCAGCCTTGGTCTCAGAGGAACTGCAGTCAACGGGCGCATACACAGACACAGCGAACAAGCATGGAGGCTTTTGACAAGTAAGAAACCGCCGGGGCCAAAGACTTTTCACATTTGGATCACCTCTAAACATTGTCAAAATCTGCCAAACATCAATACAAGTAAGAAACCGTCCAACCTAACTGCTCACAAACGGCTGCTGAATAAAATCCAGTGTATTAGTGCACACTCAACTCTCGTGCTCAAAGCGATCCTCACGCCAGCCTGATCGCGTGCACTGAATAACCGCTCACCTGACACGCAAAGAGTGAAGTTGTGTTCGGTGTGCAAAGAATGGCCACAACAGGGGAGGCATGTTTTACCGTGTTTCGTAATCACAACACTCATCTATTTTGACGGTTTCGAAGTTTCTAGCGAGCCAGCTTGTTCCCTTATCTGGCAGTGTGCGAACGTTGAAGGGAACATGTTGGTTTAAGAAGTGTGTTTGGTCTATGTCTTACGTTTGAGCTACTGTTTTCTTTGGAGCCGCAAAAATCCGTGGCATTTTGCATCGGTCTTCAGTTAGAGGGCAAATTAGTAAGACTCCCCGCGGGAAGGATGCTGTAGGTTTCTGTGCGTATCATACTTTGCGGCTGCACACGCCGCAGAAGGAGTTTTTCTTTGGGAACCTTAACAGGAACATTTATCCCAATAGTCTGATCTACATGACAGTTGGGCGTTAACCCCGCACACGTGAAGGAACTACTCATGGTCTGTTACATAAAACCTGATCGTTGTTCCTACCTTGTTTTTTCTTCAGTGGTGCTCAATTATCGATCCCTTTTTTGGATCCAGTCTTTAGCCCCATGCACCTAATATAGCATGCGGAATGTGGACGGTGCAGCATCCTTTTTGCTGGGGCTAACCAGTTTTTAGGCGAGCGATAGTGGCCCATTGAATTGCGACCGCTTCTCACACATTCGAGAGAAGCTTCAGGTACTCCACTCCCACTTCCATCTAGCAGAGGTTTTTTGACTGATGTTCATTCTCTGGAGTGTCCTCTACAAGAGATCGTGACTAAAACCGGATGTTGCACAATTGCATCTCCGCCCTAAGGGCGCCATCCTGCGTAGCCCTGTAGATAAAACAGGCACGCAAGCCATCACATCGCGTCAAGGCGCAGTCTCGTCCTGATGGAAATTTACCCACTATCCCTCTTTTTCTCATCCGTCTTCCTATACCCAGATAACATCCCAGTCATCCTTTATCGTCTTTTATCCCCAACTTCAAGCAAAATGACGTCATGATAAGGTGTTATATAACTCTCACTAATGAACTTGGCTTTGTTGGACAAGTTAGGCTTCCAGCTCGGAGTCCAAAATGTCTACTTTCTCGGACTGGCGTTCGATTATGACCGTGTATCGCTTTCATTCTCGCACTTAGATTTGTACTTTCGCTTACTTATTTCTGGGGCTGAACCTATCCTCTTTTTGCCTTAACTTTCGTCAGTTTTGGTTGTGTCACTCCGAGTGTTAGCAGTTGCAGCTAGAACACTCGGGTGCGGGATTTGTTGTTAGTAAAACTGGAAATGGTGATGATGCCTCGTGAGTAGTCTGCTCTAATTATTCTTTCATTTTCCCTCCTCTGTGATGACCCAGAATCGCAGTGTTCTCCATTGAACTACTGAAAGACGAACGAATTGTGATCGTGGCCGAACTTCGCCAAGGTTACTCGGATGAGACGGCATTCACATGGATGTCGTTGGTTCTTCAAGCGGTGGACAGTATTCACCATGTCAGCGTGTATTGTCTTGCTCTGGTTCCACAAAATACACTTCCCCGTGTAAGTTCTCGGTCGCTGTTTACCGTATCTATCGCAGTTATCCCCGCTGTGCCAGTATTTAATTCCAGAGTCCACTCGGATACTTTATCATTGATTCATGTGATGGACTAGTTGTTTGTTGTGATTTGATCCCTTCTGCAATCTTACTGTTGCTCCTAATGAGAAAGGCTTTCAGTATCCCTTGAAAATCCTCACGATGTAAGATGCTCGTCAATTAGTCGATTACCAACGTTAAATGACAGTTGGAGAATGGTGTTGATTGGGAATAAATCGTTAAGACGCAGTAACTGATATGGCTGGAAACTGCGCAGAATTTGACCGATGAACTGGTTTGGGCAAATCATGTTGTACTATTCCGACCAGATCCTCAGATCCACCCTCTCGATGACTTCTGCGCAGCGCAGATTTGATTGCATCCCCTCCTGGTATGTTGCATAGTGATGAATGGAAGAAATGAGAAGATATAAGATTGATAAATTGGGCCACGTAGTCAAGTGCTACGATTGGTAGTATATCCGTATCGTCATGTTACCTACATTACTCTGTACTAGTTTCGGCTTTGAATCTACAACGAAAATCGGTATACCATGGGGCAAAGTTATTGAATGTTCGAATTGATGCCGTTTGATTTTTAGTCCTACCATGCCTTGTACGAGTTCTACAGAGTCGATTTTTATTTTTTCACTTCTGTGCGTGCGCGGAAGTTCAGTGCAGTAGTCCACTTCACCATCGTCTAGGACCCCGACCACCGTGAGCCTGAGATTTGAAGTGCTGGGGAACCACTTAAGACCCAAATAATCTATTAGGCGTGGTAAAGATCCAGGTGACAAGAAAGTAAAGATGATTAAATGAAACTGTTGTACAATGTGATTCCGGGACTCTCTTGCTGCAGTTATAAATCGGCCTGAAATCAAGCAAGGTGCCAACGTGGCAACGACCATTACAAAAAAATGGGAGGGTTAGCATAGTTAGTGAAAGAATGTAAGAGTAGTAAACGAAAGTTATTCCTCGAACTTTCTGCTCAGTCACTCAGGTTTGTAGTCCAATCTGTTTCACATCTCCCATAGCTGTAGCTGGTGTCCGGCACGATCAGTTTTAATTAATTTTTTTCCGGTGAATAGTAGATGGTGCGGCTTCCTCTTGTGTGTGTGTGTGTGTGTGTGTGTGTGTGTGTGTGTGTGTGTGTGTGTGTGTGTGTGTGTGTGTGTGTGTGTGTGTGTGTGTGTGTGTGTGTGTGTGTGTGTGTGTGTGTGTGTGTGTGTGTGTGTGTGTGTGTGTGTGTGTGTGTGTGTGTGTGTGTGTGTGTGTGTGTGTGTGTGTGTGTGTGTGTGTGTGTGTGTGTGTGTGTGTGTGTGTGTGTGTGTGTGTGTGTGTGTGTGTGTGTGTGTGTGTGTGTGTGTGTGTGTGTGTGTGTGTGTGTGTGTGTGTGTGTGTGTGTGTGTGTGTGTGTGTGTGTGTGTGTGTGTGTGTGTGTGTGTGTGTGTGTGTGTGTGTGTGTGTGTGTGTGTGTGTGTGTGTGTGTGTGTGTGTGTGTGTGTGTGTGTGTGTGTGTGTGTGTGTGTGTGTGTGTGTGTGTGTGTGTGTGTGTGTGTGTGTGTGTGTGTGTGTGTGTGTGTGTGTGTGTGTGTGTGTGTGTGTGTGTGTGTGTGTGTGTGTGTGTGTGTGTGTGTGTGTGTGTGTGTGTGTGTGTGTGTGTGTGTGTGTGTGTGTGTGTGTGTGTGTGTGTGTGTGTGTGTGTGTGTGTGTGTGTGTGTGTGTGTGTGTGTGTGTGTGTGTGTGTGTGTGTGTGTGTGTGTGTGTGTGTGTGTGTGTGTGTGTGTGTGTGTGTGTGTGTGTGTGTGTGTGTGTGTGTGGTGTGTGTGTGTGTGTGTGTGTGTGTGGTGGTTTTTGAGGCGAACGTTTTCGCCGTGAGCTTATAAAAGTCATACAATACAAACAGTATTTTCCAGTATGATAATGAGTTCCAGCGAGCTTGATGGATTGAATCATCCTTATAAAGGTTGTACTTTACGCCCGTTCACGGTAGTCCCAAGCCTCAGTTGTATAAATTCCAGCTCGTTTGACCAAGGCGATTGTGAAGAGGAAACGAATCGCTCACGTATTGTCTATTAAAGTCATTCCTTTTTTTTCAGTGGACAGGCCAACTGAGTTCTCCCAATCTTACTTAGTATGGCTGCGATCGAGAGAGGGATGATTTCCATTGTTCCACTGATGTGTTTGCAACCAACAACCTCATCGCGATCGATAATCAACCCTGTAGTGTTCACACTGATCCTGGCATGCGCACACAGGTGCACTCAGCCAGTCACGTAGTTTTCAATCAATGCCCGTCTACTCCGTGACCCTTGTGACCGTCAGATCACAGTTGCCCATGCCCCCATGCACTTTATCTGACTTGTTTACACAAAGTGGGTGACTCCTTTATTGGTCAGTTCAATAGATGACATGTTTTGACCAACCACATGTGAAGACAACCTTAACCAATGGGGTGCTACTTTTTAGAGACCCATTCCTAAAGTGGTTCAATGAGACTGATTTGAACGAAATTGGGGATATTTAACAAACTGCGACTTCTTGTGACTGCTACTTTTCAAGGTTGAGAGCTAATGGATTTCGGATTTAGTTTCCGATATTTTGAGAACATTCAGCAAAATGGGACTTCATGTGGGTGCGACCTTTCATAGACTTGTACGTACACCACTCATCATCGTAATCGTGCCAACTACTGCGACTGATAGCCATAGAATTTTGTGTGGTCTTTGACGATGTTTTATTCCTAAAGAGTGGATAATTTTTTGAAGTCGATGTCTCGTTTGATCATCCAAACACCTTTTTGTATTCTGACTGCTAAAGTCGATAATGAGAAGCACCAGACCAGCTTACATAGTCATTGACGATGCTGCTGGAGTTTAATCAAGGGAAACTGTATAGCTTTAGTTCATAGGTCGATCTCTTTATCTGTGTTTACCGTTGTGGTCGTGTAAGACCGATAGCGCTTTTTTTACCTGAGTTTTCCTCTTCAATTTGGTTGGTAAAGATGCATCATTTCTAAAGCCCACATCCTCTACACTGCACTCTGAAAGTTCTCCCTCACCGGGTGTTAATTTCTTATGCCATCTCCTTATAGACTCCGTTTGGCGGGATACACGGACACGCAGTAAAGCGTTTGTTTTCCGAGGGTCGTCTACACCCGACTGCTTTGCTGCTCTGTCCACACTCGGCTATTCAGAATTTGCCTCAACCCCGTCAGGTCCGGCCTATCCAAGTTGGACCGTCCGCTATCATGGTTGGCCAGGTGGTCCAAGGTGTTCGAATGGCCGAGGCCCGTGGACGTCCGCTCGGGTCGAATGGACCGACACCTTCCGGGTCGCCGGTCGGGGGGACACCGGACTCTGGAGTGAGTCAGTTTGTGACCAGATGCTCCCATCTGTTCCAGTCAGTCCTAATTTATATTTTCCCGCTCCAGTCGATGATCAGTATGGTTCTGTCGAATTGCTTTATTGAAGTGACGTTGGTTTTCATACACGCTGGTGTCCTCTGATCCAATAAGAAATTTCTAATTCTGACGTTGGTAAAATTGATGACCAGGTTACCATGAGTCCATTGTAACCCGGGTTCTATCAACATTTTACATTTCTACATCAATTTGTAATAATATTTTGCGCTTGAGGAGGACGCAAATACTCAATATTCCATCGGGAAAGAAGTGGGTAGCTGGAACCTGGGGTTTGAACGGTTGGAAAAAACCGCCCTTCTGGAGAAGGTCGGGTATAGAGAAGATCCGGGCCACAGCGAAGTGGTATCCACCCCATAGGGTATCAGTGGTGCCGCTATCAAGTGCAGCGTTCTGCTTGAAATTTCTCGCTGGATTTGGACTGTCCTATGTGAAACATGATATAAATCCAGTCTCTACGTTTCGATGGTCATTGTCCAAACCACTGTGATTTCATGAAGTTTACTGGCCATAATAATAGTAGTTTTACTTCCTTTTTATTTTTTTACGCATATAGTACCATGTTTCATGAATGGGGTCGCGGCCAGTTAGAAGATGTCGAAGTGAACGGCGGCGGAATTACTTGACCCCGGGATATATTTGTTTGAAGTTCGTTATAATGACCGTTTCACCATCGCCGGCCGAAAGTGACAGTTGAGAAGGGATTTCGATGGTAGGCAGCAATCCACGAGCTCAATCTCGATATTCAGTGACAAAATAGAGATGGATTCTGTCTTCAGACCTGGCTGCGCTCATTGGTAGTTGGAATCAATACATACATCAAACTTCTCGTTACTGATTAATCTCACCCTAGATGGTCGTCTGTTTATCCTCTCCTGATCCAAGTGCATCAAAACGGCTCTGTTTCTTCATTTTTTTCAAGCAGCTTCATCTGCTCACAGAAATTCTCACCTGGCGCGCCACACACACTCCGGATGATCGACTTTTTACGGTGTACAATCAGAAAGGTCAAGAAGCCTCAAGTTTAACTTGTGCTCAACTATTGAGACGTGCTGAACGTCTGGCTGGTTTGTTGCAGGATAAAGCAAAAGCCACCTCGGGGACTGTAATTGCCCTACTCTATCCACCAGGTCAGTGTAGTTTCCTACCCACTCATCCAGCCATAGACTGAGTGCAATACTTTGAAATTCTCACTTGCTTCGGTTTTCTTTTTCGTTTACCCAGTCGTAAATTATTCGGTTTCAGCATTCGCCTTACCAGCGCTAACGTATGCATGCGGTGCGATTGAAATGCACCGAGGCAAAATTTATTGATGTAGAAGGTGAATTTGAAAGAAGCATTTCCCATGATGAAACTGGTAAAAGAAACCGACGTTGGGACATTGCACGGTGTATGTCTAGGCCGAATTCTGCCGGTCTAGAGCAGTAAACTGTTTACATATTGGGTTAAGAACAAACAAGATGAAACTGTCTAAAAGGTGTGAAAGATTTCGTTTTGGTCAGCGTAGGTTTGCATCAAAAGGATATGTTTGGTAATTGATGATTGTTGTTATCAATCAGCTGTGTGAACTCGAATTTAGCAACTCCACATTGAGGATGTTTTCGAATACCTTTTTTCCGTGGTTGTCACTTCCTTTGGCTAGTGAATCACATTTGAATCGGTCTACAAAGGCATGTGTTCTTTTATGAAAAATCCAAAAAGCCGTGTCATTCAATGCCCACATTTTCAAAAATCTTACTGCTTAGTAGCTGAAAGGAACAACCGGTTTTTCGTGACATGTTTTTCACATCATCAGTTCTGAATAAAAGGCAAATTTTAGCTTTCAGTCTGGATAAATGACCAATGGATTATCTATTTAATCGGTTACTGTTTGCTCATGATTCGTAAACGTGGTTCGTATATTCGACAATATTTACCGTAAACTCATTTGATGAATTTCATGTTCAGGGTAATTTTTAACTGTGCCTACCGAGTTTCATTCCTTTACAATTTTAACTAATCCGGTGCGAATGAGACCACTTGTTCGATCGAACCAACCTATGTAACAAGAACCAATGGGTATGCAGTTGAAGTTATGGTAAAACTCGAAGCGTGAACAAACGAACGCTGGAGATACTTGTGTGATTCCGTGTCAGTTCAATAACTTTGGTGCCATCGACGATTTACGACGATAGGCCGGTATCCACTACACACGAGTACGTACACACAGCTTCCACGAATTATTGTTGTATGGTACGAACTTGGCCGCAATATCATATCACTTACCTCTAACACGAAGCCCCTTCCATCGCGATAGAGACAACGTAGTTGCACGCAAGATCGGAAGAAGTGTATATCAGTCAAGTACAGTTCAATCGTGTTTAATTGCTGGAGCTCATATGATGTTCGTATTGTAACAAGGACGACAGCTCCTTGTAGGATACTCTTATTCCAACGGCCAACCAAGTCGAGTCATGAAACACAATCGTTTATATAGGCCCTTTTCGAGACTGCGCGGCACCAACATTGCTATTGCCGCTGCTTGAGTGCTTTTGCTACGTTCTGGCCAGTTGTCCGTTGGCCGATAGCTTGCTTCTCTTGGGCGTCATTTTTCTTCGGTTGGTCCGATTGTCTCAGCTGATGGCTCGACCGGCAGACCCTCACCTGGGCTATCTTGCTGGCCTCCGGAGATCCCGCTGCTTCCCTTCTGGTAGTCCGTATGCCTGCTTTTGTCTGCTTCGGGAAGCCTCCGACATATTCGCCGTCTGTTCTTTTGTCTGTGACCCTCGTTTGGTTCGTCCGTTCGCCTTGATATTCACGTCGTTTCCTTGCCCCAGCATTCCCCGTTGCAATATTATATCCTCTAATCGACATGATGTCCAGGCCAACGTAAGATCATTTATCGAGCCACGCTAACAGGTAAAATTGTGAACCTGGGAGCACGTCTATTGCTGTTGGCACGTTGAGATATATCGGAGATCAAGGGGCTGCTTTAGCACACTTCTAACGATTCTCTAAATGTGTCCGTTTTCATGTTGAGATACTTTTGTTCTCACATTTCCCCTGTGGGACGGAAGGATCTCAGTTCTTTTGATCATGGTGTACTGTCACTGTCCTTCCATTTCTTAGATTCCGATTGTCTACCTTGTTATTCATCGTCTATCTGTGAGCCATCTTTTTGATTGTTTATGCTTTTAATTGACCTATGGGTCCCGAAATGATAATACTCATCGATATTCTCCGGTTGTGGTAGAGTATGCACACTACTTACCGAATAGGCAAGTAGTTAATTGCAGACAGTTACGGAGAGACAATGGCCGTGAGGAGGTCATACGGACTGAATGTAATTAGATCACGAAAGACCTACAAATCACATGACGGCATTGCCGATTGGATTACGACTGTCTTCGTATGGTCTGGATACCGAGGATGGAAATGAGCAGTTCTGTTACTCTTGGTTGATCTTTTTAATGTCGATATGAGTGGTTTTCAGTATGCAGTCTATTTACTGGCACATCCTGAACCACGGTCGGAACCATTCGAGGACAAGTTCGTGCGGAGCTTCCTGGAGGAGTTTGAGAACTTGGCGGCCTTTCGAGCACTTCTGAAAAGCAGTGCGCGGGCGGTGCTGGGTGCTGCTCGAAGGGGCCCAGCGGAGGTGAAGTAAGCTTCTGCGAGGGACGCCCTGGTCGCAGGATTCGCCACCTCGGCCGACCGTAAGGATGCGGTGCGGTGGTTTCAGGTTACCCAGCTGCGGGTTGGTGCGAACCCATTGGTGCATGCTGTCGCGCTCCGTTCACTCTTGAACCGTGCGTTGCCCATGCTGGATGAGGCATCACTGGCTAAACTGTTAGCGGATCTTTTTGTGAACGGTCTGTCGGAGCCCCTGCGGGGGAGGGTCCGCATCATCCGTGTTAGCCATTCCATAGCTCGCGGACGCGGCTGGTGAACTGGCCATTCTTGACATGCCTCTGTTAAATGCGACCCCCGTCGAGGGTTCAAGAATGGACAAAGAACTTGTGGAGAAGACCTCAGGACTAAAAGTTTTAAGCCCGAAAGGCAGCAGCGAATGTCGAAGAATCGGAAGAAACCTGTTTTTCCTGTTAGACAAGTGTGGGACTTGTTTGATGTGAACACCCTGAACTTCAGCAGACAACGGGAGAAACGAAGACGTCTCAATTGATGCCACTGTCATTGGAGCGTTGGACTGCGGGCCAGCCCAAACAGGAGATAAAACCAGTGGCAAGAATGATCCCTGCCTGATTCAAACAGATGCATTTGATCCCCTGGCCAAGCGGTTGCTAGACGATAAAGTGCAACCATGTGCAACTCGCATGGAGACTGGACTGCTACATGTTGATTGGTGGGGCAACGAACAGTTTCAACTTATCACACTTGAGCAACTACTCAAGAGCAGTAGTATACTTGCAAGTTGCGATATGCCGGTTTTCAACTTCTCCGACGAAATTATTTTCTTTTAATGTCAAGTTTCAGGTTACCTTTCGCACTTCCTGCTGTTCCAGACACGAACTTCTTTTCTATGCTTTCTGTTTGACAACACAGAAGAGGTAGGCTTAATAGCCGTATGAACCCACTGTAATAGTAAAATAAACGTAAAATGTCAACGGTGGTAATGAATTGGGTTCCGCTGAAGTTCTTCCTACCCCCAATTTTGACTACTCGGTGTGGAATTCGATCTCTGTACTAACAGTCCTTGACCATATGCTCACAATCTCTATCTTCCTTGATCTGAAAATGGCATTCGGTTCAATCTCAGGCGCTGCCTCTCATTGGAAAGTGGGTCGTGGAAATTTACTTCTGGTTTCTGATGCTTGTTGGCAAACAGCCGAAGTCGTATTCGTGTTTACGATGATCTTTCACCCGAGTTCGCCACGAGAAGTGCTATTTGTAAGGGTTGCCCTCTTTCATCCTTCCTTTCCAACTTTGTAATTGAATTGGTTCTTGATGTAGCCCTATTCTCGAGTGAGAATAGTGAAATCGATTGGTGTCCGAACGGCAAACTGCCCGAGTTGGAATACGCGGATACTATCGTTTTTCTGAGTGAAGATCCAAGTAAGTTGCAAGCTGTTCTAGTTAGCCTAAATAAGTTGAATCGATGTTTGGGATTTGTTTTGTATCTGCAGAGTTGGGTGGAGTCTATATCAAACCTTGTCTTGCCAAAGAAGGCTCTATCTGAATTAGATAGGTTTTGTTACATGGGCAATCGCACCTTGGCCGGTGGTCAGATATCGGATGAAGTGTCCTCGTGTATACAGAAGGCGCTATTGGCTTTTGTCAGTCTGAGCCATCTGTGGCGTCGGCGTGAAATCCGATTGTCTGTCAAGGGCTGAGTGTACAATACCGCGGTTAGATTTGTTCTTTTATACGGCTCAGAAACGTGACCGTTAGGGATGGAAGATAGGCGAATATTGTCGATGTTTGAGCTTGGATGCCCAGCATTGCTCGAATATGGTGGGGACACCTTATCGGCAGTGTTGAAGTTAGGCGTAAGGTGCTGAGAATTAGAGGTTATTCACTGGAACAAGTGCTGAATCTAAGCAGGTTAAGGTGGTTGGGACATACGCTATGTGTGCCCCCGGTAGACTTTCTCGGAGTTGTTGAAGACATCGAGTGATGTGGCTAGGTCTCGTAGCTAGTGGCGTAATTGCAATCGGGATCTTTGTCTTCGTGATGTCCGCTCATTCCGTCGTTTCCGGTTCTTTTCTCATTTTACGCTGAACTCGTCTATGCTAGTAGTAGTGTTATAATCCAGAAGGCGTGCCTTGGTCAATGGTTGTTTATTGGCATCAACGTGTTCGGACATTGATAAAACAACACAAACGTTACAAACATCCTCATATGCCAAGTGGCTGTCCTGTTCACTTGAAAACAGTCATCGTCCAACGGAGGAGCGGTCATGTGGTTTGCAGATCGTCGCTTACCTTATTGCGCCTGGATTGCTGAACTTAGCTGTGTTCGTTAATCCACAATTGTCCATAGTTCTGTCTTCAGCAATCAACTACTTAATAAGTAGTATATACACTCACAACACTCCTCTCCCCTGACAAAAAAAGATACTCCATATCCAGAGGACTGCCTTCAAGTCTTTCTCCATTCCGCGGTTCATACCTCCAACCCCGGTTCGTGGCGGTGTTGTCATCAACCCCACAACTCCTCCGGAGGTGTGCTTCTTTAGGTGAATAATCGGCATAGGATGAAACCTTGTGCTGAGGCGACTTCCACGATCAGTACCCACCTTTAGCGTGCCCCAGGCTGCTTGGCTGTCGTGGGAGATTACCACGAAATAGTGTAAAGCTGCTTCCTTTCCCAGTGGGACCGCGCGTTGTGTCATTTGAACGTGATCCAGAACCGAGTGTTTAACTGTCTTGATTTCAACGGCATCATATTCGGCTTCCTCCTTCGGCAGATTCTCTGGAGCACAAGCCACTTCTCTTGCAGTCTTCGGGCTAAACTCTTTTTGGTCTTGAATTTCGACTTCAGTTTGAGTTTCCTCATAGCTTTCAGCTTCAGTGACTGCGATATTAGACGACATGCCTTCGGTTTCCTCGTCACAATGTTCATGTTCAAGGCAACCTGGGTAGCGATCTTCCGCATTTTCACAACGGATTTGGTTCGATTTTTCACAGTTCGCCAGCTCATCGGTAATGGTTGAATTCCCGAGCAGTGATACTTCTGGTACAACTTTTTCGATGTTCTGCTGAAATTCAGGATATTCGTCCAAAACAGATTCCACATTTCCACAGCAGAAACACCCGGCTTCTTCCAACTGTCTGGCTTCCACTGTTCTGTCCTCCGTGTTCAAAATTTCTGGACCGTTCGCCTTTTCCACACGGTCCCTGTTCCTCCATGAATCTCCAACATGGGCCGTATTGACCACAGGCACGTCAAGCATGGCCAGTTCTCGAGCCACATCCGCGAGCTGGACCAGATTCAAGGAACGGGCGACGCGTACCATGCCACGCAGGGGCTCCGGCAGACTATCCACGAATCGGTCTGCCAACAGGTCCGCCCGTGACGCTTCATCCAGCGTCGGCAACGCACGTTCCAGGAGTGAGCGGAGCGCGACGGCGTGCACCAGCGGGTCCGTACCAACCCCCAGATGGGCAGCCTTGAACCGCCGCATAGCGTCTTGACGGTCGACCGGGGTGTCCAGTCCTGCGATCAGGGCGTCCTTTGCGGCGGCCCACTTCAGCTCCTTCGGGCCCCTTCGCGCCGCATCCAGTACCGCCCGTGGCCTGCCCTTGAGAAGCGCTCGAAGGGCCGCCAACTTACCCCGGTCCGACTGGATCCCCGAGAGCTCCGCCAGTTCCTCGAAATCCTCCAGGAGGATCCGTATGTCACCATCCTCAAACGGCTCCGGCCATGGTAGATCCATCCTGGTCACGGCACCAAATGTTATAATCCAGAAGGCGTGCCTTGGTCAATGGTTGTTTATTGGCATCAACGTGTTCGGACATTGATAAAACAACACAAACGTTACAAACATCCTCATATGCCAAGTGGCTGTCCTGTTCACTTGAAAACAGTCATCGTCCAACGGAGGAGCGGTCATGTGGTTTGCAGATCGTCGCTTACCTTATTGCGCCTGGATTGCTGAACTTAGCTGTGTTCGTTAATCCACAATTGTCCATAATTCTGTCTTCAGCAATCAACTACTTAATAAGTAGTATATACACTCACAACAGTAGTAGTAACCAACGTCAGGGCACAGAAGAGTAAAGTTGATGGTTGAAACAACTGAACTGAACTGGCTTGGTATTTGTGTCAATCGATCACCCAATAATTCAGTTTATTAGTGGTTTGTGATTACTACTCATGAACACAAGTTGTTGCAACGGGCACAGCACAGTGCTTCTTTACGAATTATGGGTTGCATCCATGCAAACTTTCATCGAATTTCTCACTTACCAGTGTGGCTTATTTGAATCACCCTCCCGTTTACTGTTGTATTGGTTTTCATAGGTTTTTCATTTGCCATGGATTCCCATTCACTTTTCAAATAGATGTCTAGGATCGTGATGCCGTCTTTTGCGGTGTTTTTATTTAATTCTTCCAACGAGTTGACTTTCCTTTCTCTTTAGTTTGTCTTTCCGTCGAATTTTATACTTCTCAGGTACTGAAATGGTTTGTGCCTTCTACGCTTGCCTCCTGGTCGGAGCTATTCCTGTACCAGTTAAACCACCTCGTTTAGATCAGAACATACCGCCAGGAACTCCGGGAAGCACGACCATTGGGACCAGTTCCAGTTCTCTCCTGTCTGGACCCCCCGGATCGGGATCCAGTACCGCGTTGAGTCTGTTGGGTCTAAGCGCCAGCAACCAATCTACCTCTGGTAGCACGGGAAGTTGTTCCAACATGCACACACGTCCGGCTGCACCTAGTTTCGAAGCTTCTCTGGAGCTGATATGGAATGTGGTGAAGCACTCGAATGCCTCGACCATCTTCACTCAACAAAGCCTGATCAAGTTACTCAAATCGAAGGTGTGTTCCCTGTGAAATGTATGTTTCGTTTTATGATACTTTAAGCTTTGCCAGTAGCCATTTAATAAATGCAAGATAAGGTCGCTGCCAAACCTAAATGAATCCATAAATCTTTGTAGTTTCCTTTGGTCGCCGATATCCTCACCGAATTTTTTCTATTGCTTCTTCAACCCATAGAGATGTGTAGCTTTGATACGCCTTAGTGATTTTTTGGAGCAACTATCTGCAAAAAGTTTCTTCAGTCGATGGTCACTGAAAGTATTTACACTACAATCATCAAAGGTACTTGTGATACATTTGCACGATAAAGTTCAGCTCAATATGAATGAGCTGGTTTGTTGATACGTTGGGTTATGTCTCACAAGTTCACTAGCGGTGCACATTCACCGACCTCCCACTGGGTCTTGAACCCGAGGTGAATGATTGTGAGTGGAGCACCTAACCACCACCGCTTAAATACTGCTTGATGAATCATTATGTAAAATTCAATCTCCTACTAAGTATACTCATATAGTAACCAAACCCTGCAGCTTGTTGTTTGCAGAATGCCTTCACTGTACTTAGACCCGTACAACGAGGTCGTCCATTACAGGAGTCGATCGGTTTTACCGTTCAAAGTCAATTACGGGAGAGTGCTATATCATCTAATGTATGTTTTGTTCAGGGATCCTTTGAGAGTCAGCCGGGATAGAGTGGTGGTTAGATGTCCGACTCACAATCGTTTACCCCGGGGTCGAATCTCAGTGGAGTCTTGGTGGATATGCGCTGCTGATCGTTGCCAACGAAGACGAAACAGGTCTGCAGCGCTTCCATGGATTTCAGTGACGAGCTAAGTGTTAATTCTACAAGATGTATCATGCTACTCTATTACCTACTGGACCAACAACCATATCTGCGTCCATCAGCAGATCACTATTCCACATACGAACTTACATTCCTACCTTTATGCTACCTATGCACCGTTGCCACAACACTGAGCTTGTACTGGCAGTATGATGTTCGGAATTTCGCCTGGGATCCACTTCTGGACAGTGAATTACAAAATTTCACTGCTCACTCATTCAAAAGTACGTGTGACACTTACTTTGAGCGATGATTCATTCACAGTAGCTGTTTTATTTTTCGAATTATCCGGTTCTTTTCAGTGAAACCTGTGTATCTGAATAATGTGTCAAAACTGGCCGCTGAAGAGGTGGCGAACTGGACTCAAGGATTCGTCACGGTCACTGTTCCGCTTGATATCTTATCACAATCTAAAGTTACGATTATAAAAGCTATGAACAAAGTTCGCAGGTGCCCATAGTTTTGTTCACCATCAGTTTGCGAACAGATTTGAGCAGTTACATTTCTTGCCTCTGATTTCCGTTTTATAGACTGGAGAATGTAATAAAGACCTAAGCTCAACTTCACGGATTAAAGTAATTAACAAGTCGGAGGAATACCTCCAGCAAACAAAATAACTGTCGTACCATTCACGTGAATTATGCATCCCTGTGTGTGTGCATACAAGGAACGCTATCCAATGTTCCTCTTATACTTTCTTTCACAAAATGCCTGTTTTTCAATATTTCTAACTCATTGTTCATGCAGGATGCGACAGCTCGAATACCATTTAGCCACTGGCCTTTGATTATTGATTCCGAGGAGAATTATCGTAAAAAAATCAGTTTGCGTCAACCATCTCCGGGCACAGAACAACCCGTGGCATATCTGGATTTTGCAGCTTCCACCACTGGTGAGTTTTTTAATTACCCATCCGGCTATACGTGTTGCATGCCATTCATCCCTCAGTATTCGGTGGTGACTCGATGTTTCCCCTACTCCCAGACGATGTAGTTTTATTCGTTCGCGTTTTTTCTCACTTCACAGGTACGCTGACCGGAATCCGTGTCACACACCAGGTCGTACACGCGCTGTGCCATGCACAAAAAGTCCAGTGTGAATTCTATCCTGCACGCGAAGTAGTGCTCAGTCTAGACCCCTATTCCGGTCTCGGTTTTACTCTGTGGTCTCTCACATCCATTCACTGCGGGCATCACTCAATTCTGGTACCGCCCAGTGTGACGGAAATGGTTCCCGATTTGTGGTTAAGCATATGTAGTCAACGAAAAGGTAGGTGGCATTGCTGATCACCTGTTGATCCCTTCGTCCTTTGGGTAACTATCAGTGCTATTCATTTTTACGACTAGCCTCAGAAATTATTGTGGACATCTGTTGAACGAGCTGGGAAGTTGGATCGCGAACGGTTAATCACCGACTAACCTTCGGAAAACAACGAACATCACTTTCAATCGCTGTACCAGTCTTAACTTTTGTTCGTCTTCTGTGTATCACACGCGCAATCTCTAATACGATTCGTACGGCTGTTGATTCCCTGCACATGTATTCTTCAAGAGTTGCACGTTTGTCTGACTTCTCATTTGTGCTCGCTTCACTCGATTCCGTCTCTGCGTCGTATACGTTTCCCTTTTGTCCAGTTCGCGACGCCTTCTGTTCGCATTTCACAATGGAGCTGACCACACGGCACATGACCAAATTAATGTCTCAAATGAAAGTAAGTTCCTGATCAGAGTATCCAGCGCTTGTCTGATCTGCAATCGATGTGTCACATTTTACCTCTCAGTACCTCCATAATTTCACGTCCACACTCCTTATCTTTATTCGCCTAAAGTATGCGTATTTGGCAGATGCAGTTGAAGTCTTCACAGAAGCTATCTTTTTGTAATTACCAGCGGACTAACCGATTGTCGCATGACGGAACATTGAGACACGGGTAATATATAGGCCGGAGAGAATCATACTTGAGAGCACATGATGCATTTCGCAGTGAGATAATCACTTGGCACCGCTTCCTGTGGCCCGGAGTTATTTTGCGGTCCGTTTACTTTAGTATGTGTCATTGTCGCATTCGAGGTGTGACTAAGTGAGGCAGCGCAGCGGTCCGTTTATGGCAAAACTATCTTACTCCTTTTCGTTTATTATACAACAAAGTATAGCAATTCAGGAAGGGGGTCCTGATCAAAGAAAGGCTGCCAAATGGGACAGTGATCGGCGGCGACGGGAATCGAACCGAGGGTTGTTATTGCCCAAAGCCCACGATGATAACCGTCTGACCACCGCCGATCAGTTAATGACTTGATCAAAAGGCATGAAGAAACTGACATCGGCACTGGCCTCTGATGGTGCATCCCGACTTGGGCCCCGAGGAACACAGAATTTCGTTGATTAGTTAAGTTTAGGTATATGATTCTCAATATATATATATATATATATAATATATATATATATATATATATATATATATATATATATATATATATATATATATAATTACGTGCTTGCGCATGAGTGCAGTGGAAGGGGCATTTACCCTATAGCCACGAAGACCCGCTGCACTATAGGGGATAACCGGCAACCAGATTCTGAGACTTGGAGTGACAGTGAATCACATAAAGTCCCAATAAGTTAGATGTGGTAACGATCCGGACGACAATGAATTACTGTCTACCACGGCGATTTCTTTCCATTTCTGTCGTTAGGAATTATCACACTGCGAATTAAAAGCAGTAACTAATAAGGTTTGCTAGGAGGAATCACTAGGTCTGTTGGATGTGTTTTGAATCACGCTAATTAGAATGTGTCCCCCCACCCTGTCTTTACACGAAATTCCATTGGAATGTAGCAACGTGATCTGAGCTTGTCAAGTCTACGCAGCTTGGTCGTGGTGGCCGAGGAACGACCTCGGGTCCAGCTGATTGCCACATTCACTAAACTATTCGCCACTTTCGGTTTAATGAGCCGTGCCGTGAGTACTTCATTTGGATGCCGAGTGAATTTGTCTATCTCACTTCAAGTAAGAAATACGTTCATTATCAATACACAGTGCACAATCGCTGTGTTTGAGATATTTCCGTGATGTTAGTATCATGTTTTTCTTACTTATACACCATCAGTTGTGACTGAAATCGAAAATCTATATTCATCTGTGAATAGTGAACCATGGGGCCCGTTCGTTCTCAACTCGCAGGATCTCGTTTATGTGATTCACTTAAGTTTATTGTATTTGTGTTGAGAACTTTAGTAAGTTAACAAACTGTCATTTCAGCTAAAAAGGAGAACAACTGATTATCGTCAGTTTGAAATGAACAGGGAAAATACTGCAGGAAGAGGCTGGCTCATGCGAAGTTCCTGTGTGACTTTCATTTTGTCAACCAGAACACTTGCTAAGCAAGGCACTGAAGAATTGCGATAAATGTTTGCACGAAAGGGGATAAGTCTATATGTGGAACATATAAAGAAATGTGATCGGCATGTAAATAAGTTATTGTACAGGTTATGCGTGGGGTCCATAAGAATTTTGTCGAGTTTTTCACAGGCTAAAATATGTAAATCGCATGCTTTAGAGATAAGCGATCCTATGGGAATCAAAGAAACAACTGATGAAAGCCAAGCCGCGGTGAAGTAAGGTGAAAATTTTCATAATTAGACCAGAAAGGATGACGGAAGGACAGAAGAGTAAGATTGGAAGGATGCATCGATGGCCGAAAGAAAAAAATGACAGCTTGCCTGATACTAAACTTATTTGGCTTACGGATCTGAAAAAAGACAGTTTACGTAGTTTCTTTACACAATCCAGAATATAGGAAGACCTTCGCTGGTTGTAACGCCTAAGTATTTGACCGAGTCACCTCTGCGAATGGTTAGTGTTGATGACAGATTGCTCATTGGGGTAAGAGGAACGAGAAAGAAAGTGCACTCAGCACATTTGGAAGTGTTGAGATGTAGGCTTAGAATCGGAGAAGTTCTGAATATTGCACAATTTCTTGGAACGGTGGTCAAATCTGGTTTATTGAAGGTGGACTGACATGGTACCACATCGTGGGCGCACTTAAGAGGTCACACAAGTGGTGCAATAAACAAGGATGCCACTCTGGAGAACATTAGAGTTGTTCATAGAGGGGCTGGATAAACTGGTGCCAATTTTTCATGTGTTGCGTTCTGTTAGAAAAGTAGTGTTTTAACCGTGGGAGTAAAGAAGTGGAACAGCCGAAAATGATAGCGTTTGAAGAAATAGAGAATGGACAGCCAAGTCAAAAGCAAAGGAATAGGTGATAGACACAGCATACTGATTCCACGAAACTATTCAAACTGTTTGAATTTAAATGACAAACTGAAGCAACTGCTTTCAGAATGCATCTGTTGGGTTTGTACACAAACTGACAGGATTCGTTGGGAACGTCAAGAGCGGATCGCAATTGGCTGTGAATAATACACTCGGTCAACTTGTATAGAAGAAAAAAGGGGATAGGATGAAATCGTTTAGATAAAATGTCAAGCAGAATGTTTGGGGATAGGTACCACCGTTACGGGTTTCCAGGAGGCAGGAGTAGCATCAGCATCGACGGATTTGTTGATAAAGGAATCTGTTATTCCGGACAGTGGACTTACTTCAAGTTTAAGAAGATTGGAAGATAAGCCATCTAGAGGCTACTTTTGGAGTTCGGAATAATCCTGAGACTTTTGATGAGAATGGCCTAATTTCTGAGAGAATAGAAGGGTGAAAGTCTGCTAGGGTATCTGTGGAGGGATAAATAAACTCGGCGTTCAAGCTGTCGGCATCTAAATTGCTAACTGGTTGTTCACATAAAAGCCGGATTCCGTGCTAGAGATGCTTGTTATATGTGGTACGGAAGAACTGGTGGGCAAATGACGTGTTCAACCGCTGTATCTCTTGTTTGATCAGGATAGACACGTTTTACAGAAGCCTGGTCGTGTAGTTTACGGGCATGTTCCTCTTACCTTCTCGGAGATTTCAACATCGGAGAAGCAATTCTTCTATTTTCACTAAATAGTCCTTATTGGACAACATAAATCATGTACCGCATCCACTGTCTTTGTAAACAAATCTAGCCGGTAGAGAGTGCATTCAGAAGAAAACCACGAAGAAACAATGGAAAGAGATCTTTGGAGAAGGGCAATGTTGACAGATGACATTGCTGGCGGTGACCCCCATTTGTTTCGTCCTGGCGAATGAGCAGTGTGCTGAACGTGAATAAATGTTAGATATGACGGTAATGAGAGTGTGGTCACCAGCTGAAACAGGAGCTTTCATTTGTAAATGAAAAAGTTCAGGTTGGTTGGTGATAATTCTGTCTAAAATAGCGTCCCTCCTATTTGGAATAGAACGCAGGTCACCTAAACCGAAAGCTAGCAAAGGGTGCGTAAACGCACGATTCGATTCTCCGACAACAACGCCTACACAGTCGTACACTAATGGAATCAGAATGGTCATGCAAGCGTCAAAGAACAGGTTGATATCCCTATGGGAGCAAAAAGAAGACATGTATAGATTACTGATCATAGTGGCTCGAGAAATAGTGAATTTAGGATAATTTAATAGTGACGCTGTCAATGCCGTTGCAAGAGAAAATGTGGATAACTTCAGACTTGCTCGACCGATCGGAATTGATGTGGGTTGCCGTATCACCTCCTGTCCTTTTCTTGCATTATTTTCTGTCTTGGGATTAGCACTCAAAGTTCTCAAGCAAAACGAGCTCGTCTCTGATATTTTCATTTAGCCGAATATCTTGGATGCAGGCCACATAGATGTTCTTGTTAATCCGAAAGTTGAGAACATTGGTTAGAAACGGCATCTTTTCAAATATTGGCGAAGTGTTATTATTGACCAGTGCAGAAGCTGACATCTTCCCTAAAGTTGTACGACTAAAGACAGTCTGGCGGCCAGTTCACTTGACTCCGGTCAACTTGCATGAAACGGAGTTGTGGGTGATGAAACAATATTTTGTATCACTAATTCGAGTGAAGGTTTCCTTCAGGTAGCGAATTCTGGGTGACATTTAATGATAACGAGAATAATTCCAAAGTGACGGTGGTCAGTGTGTCAGAACCGAGATCGGTTCGAAGTATATCGAAAAGTCAATGCACCATGTGAAATGTTGTGGCAAAGCTCATCTTGTTCACTAACCAAGCGAAAGACCACTTTTGAAAAAGGTTACCCGTGGTGACCGAAACGTCCACAACCTACCGACGATTTTTACTACGCTGTGTTATTTAACAAGAAAAATGTTGCCATGACGGTGATCAAGTTTACAGCAAACTGTAACAAACCATGACAAGCTTATTTTAATGAATCAGTTCCTTTTAAATATGAGTTTAGTCTTTCCTTATTGTGAACGACCTTTTGCTTGGTTGACTGCTGAACAGATCGATGTGTGCTGCTAACTACTTCATCACTCCCTGTTTTAGCAATTTGTGTTCGTGGTAGCGTAAGATGCGCTTCTTATTTGTTCTACGGCGGTTGTTGTTGTCTTCTAGTTTCTTGATCCTTTGACACCCGTTTGTTTGGTGTTCGACAGCATAGTTGGGTCCTGTGTCAGAATAATTCAGTTCATTTCGCCTCCTCGTTTTTTGATGATCACTTTTTCCGTTTATCTTTGTCAACATTACACAGGGTGCCAGCTCGCCGGAGAGTACCACAGTCTATGTGGATCGGATTAGTCTGAGAAACGATCGAGTCAAGTTATTGGAGAAGGGTTCTCCCAACAGTTTGTGCTTAATCGAATCGGGCAAAGTAAGCCTTCCGTGATCGGAATGTTTATGTATCATTTCATGTATTCAAGCCATGTACTGGTACTATTCTGCTTACGATGTGAATTTTGTTTTCTGAGAATTTATATTCGGTTCGTCTTTTTTGCTCTCCGGCTCAGATGCAGCAATTTCGTTCCATCTTGTGTCATCTATTCCACAGACTCCAAGTTATCAGCAGACCAGTATCTTTTTGACAGTGTGAATGAAGAGCGATTCGACTGTGACCTGTGACCACTAACGCTGTATCATTTCAAAGGTGTTGGTCAGTGGTGCCATCGCAGAGCTCTAAACACCAACAAAGTCAATCAGTGGTGAAGAATCCGGTAGAATGGAATGCACTGTCAACGCCCGACCTAACACTGAACACCTGTGGGAGTGTCACTGTACCCGTGTTTTAGCCACCTTTTTGAGAATCATCAGCAATGCGTAGCCACCGAGTCCCACATGGGGTTCGAACCCAGTCGGTGTGCAAGACCATTAGTTCGACATTTTACCCGTAGTTAGTTCAGAGTCGTTCTCGAGGGTGTGCTGCACGTCAACATGCTGCCGTCTGCTTGTGATTCTTGTTTCCGTTCAGATCGTTTGCAAAGCTTGAAGTCTTGGTTATTAAAGGATGACGCCATCCCCTCCGTTGACACCAACTGTCATTGATCCTAAATGCCTCAGAATGGTCGGGGGTGGGTGTCTCAAGCTCTGAGTTGGCTACTCGCCCTGAACACCCCTCGAAGTGCTCCCAAATGACCGCGCGTCCCATATAGCTTCTGCTGAGGAAGTCCCATACACTGCCTTCTCGTGGCGGAGGTGTTTTCACAAAAGTGTGAGGGCAAAGACGAGCGCCCGGTGCTTGCCACCGGGTTGACTGACTAATATTCAGTTAAGGGGAGTCGGCTAAACCCTGATTCCAAACCAACCATAGGTAGCTTGTGGACCAACCCTGCTGCCTTGCATGACGCTCTTGGTTGCGCAAAGGCTAGAGGAGCATCCTCAAATAAAAATGCCTACTCTGGACCGGGTGACCGAGTGGTGCGATAGCCCACAACGTTGACAACAATGCAACCGATAGATATCTTCCTACATGCTCGTTACTCCCGTCAAACACATACTCTCACTGATGTCCTCGCACCGCGCACATACGTTGATTTCTCTAATTCCACACCTCACCTCCGCACGCTCACATTTTCATATTTTTGGTGAACTGCAGTCGGCCGTACTTGCGGTAGTTTCTCTGAGGAAAGTCCTGCTCCTGTTCTGTCTCTTCCTTCGTCTAAAATCCAAGTCTCATTGAATCTGCTTCTGCCAGCTGATGCTCTTCCTCGCCCCTGGCGTCCTTTTAAACTGGTCACATTTAAAGTGCGAAAGCTGGTGCGTATAGGACAACGGGTGTGTTTAGCTCGTACTCTGGGGACCCTTGCCATCGACGTGTGTTGTATTCAAGAGACTCGCATTCAAGACTCCAGCTCGGTCGTTCGATTGGTGCCCGCATCCAGTCTTTCTAAAGTCTTACTAGTGTTTGTCTGAGGACCCTGGGGCTGCGGCTACCGGTCTTGCTGGTGTAGGTGTAGCTCTTAATGAGAAGGCTAAGGCTGCTCTACTTGACTGGATCCCAGTTGACAGTCAGTTGTGAGCAGTGAGATTTAGAGTTTCGTGCAAAGTAATTAAACGCTCTCTCGATAGACGCAACTTGTTTGTCGTGTCGACTCATTCCCCTACAGATTGCAGCTTAGACGCAGTCAAAGATGTCTGCTGCCAAAAGTTACACGACCTCCTACGTAACGCAAGACGGGGTGATATCATGATTTTAGCTGGAGACCTGAATGCTAGTGGGTCGGCTGTCTTCGGACGAGACGCATTTGAAAGGCCCTTTGGCCTTCTTAGGAAAACGGAGAACGGTTGATGGCTCTTTGTTCAGATCACCGCCTGTTTCTCGCCAATACGGACTTCAGACTTTCTAATCGCCGGCATGCCACATGGCGTCCGCCCTCTGCGAGTCAGCAATGGATCTAGAAAGACCACGTCCCAATTAGCCACAAAGGGCGGGGCTGCACACAAGACTGCCGGTCGTACTGGAGCACTCCCCTTGACTCCGACCGTGCCTTAGTTTGCTTTAAGTTCCCCATGTGCTTCGGTGTTTGCATGCCAAACGTATGATGCAGCAGTGGTCAGACTGAGATATGCTGTCTGATCTGTCTTGTCTTTCAACTTTCCGAAACGTTCTAGCTGAAAAGCTAGGATCAACGTCACCGGACAACATCAACCAGCGCTGGTTGTTTATTAAGATTGCTTTGTATTCTGCTGGCGAGGTGCGCTTTGGCCTGACCCGTCCGGTCGGTACACCCTAGATTTCTACTGAATCTCTACACCTTGATGTGTGCCAGTCCATCCCGGCTGGTAGTGAACACAATGCATGGCTCACAACGAGACGTGAACTCAACGCAAGTCTGCATAAGAATCACAAAATCTGGTGGTCTCAAAAAGCATCAGAGATGGAACATGCTGCCGTTGTGGGAAATTCCCACAAACTGTTTCATCTTATCCGAGTCACTGATAGGAAGACATTGGATGTGGGCAAAACGATATGTGAAGCTGATTGCTCACCTATCCACAGTCTGCAGCAGCGTCTTGTACGCTGGACGGAGCACTCTAAAGCACAGTGTAGCTGGCCTCCAGCGTCGGCCTCTCCCATAGCTGTTCCGGCGCACGTGCCGTGGTCTGTTTCGACAGATTCACCTTCTGAGGTGGAGATCCGCAAGGAAATCGAAGCCCTAGGATGGTACAAAGCGCCGGGTTCCGATGGTCTTTCATCAGCCCTAGTTAAAGATGGCGGGACTTCGAGCTTTGTTTTCCGAGTTCTGGCACTCCGAAAAAGTTCCCTTCTTTCGAAAGGAATCGATCGTGCTCCTCATCTTTAATAAGGGCTCGCTCAGTGATTGTGCTAACCCTAGGGGTGTAAGCCTAATCCCGATGGCGTGTAAGCTGCTAACGCTATACAACACGCGTGATGAGCAAACTCGCGAGGAACATGCTGTGTTTCGTGCCGGTCGTAGTTGCTTCGATCAAATCTTCACATTCCAATGGCTGTTACAGCACCGTTACGCCTTCGAAAGGCCAACGACCGTTGTGTTTCGAGACATTCGCGCGGCCTTCGACTCCGTCGATAGGTCTGCACTACGGCACCGTTTGTTAAGGAATGGTGTGCCTGAGAAGTATGTGTCGGTCCTCAAAGAGTTGTATCGTCATACCTCAGGTCGGGTTAGGTCTTATAGCCAGCGTTGGCCACCTTTTGTCGTCTCCAGTGGAGTACGACAGGACTGTCCTAAATCCCCATTTCTTTTCAACTCCGCTGTAGAGGATGTCCTACAGAACGCTTTTTCTGGTCTTCCAAACGGTGGGGTTGAACTCATCCTAGGGAACAGTATGCCGATAATATCGCTTTGCTGAACGATAGCGCACAAGCAGTTCGACACACGTTGAACTGCTTGGAGAATAAGGTGTCCCGATATGGTATGTGCTATGCGCCTTCAAAATGCAAGGTATTTCTTCAAGACTGGCAGCAGCCTGTGTCTGTACTCACCCTTAGTGGTGATCAGTTAGAAGTAGTCAGTAGCTCTAAGTACCTAAAGAGCTTGATCACAGCTGGTGGTGGTGGTGTTGGGGAGGAGATCACATCACAAACTGTGATAGCCAGAGCAGCTTTTGCGAACCTGCGTCATCTGTGGCGCCGCTATGACATCCGGCTTTCCCTCAAGGGAAAGGTGTACAGTGCCACAATTCGCAGTGTTCTTCCTTATGGTTGCGAGACCTGGCCCCACCGCGTTGAGGATGCTCAGAGTCTTTCCGTGTTCGACCACTGGTGTCTTCGAAGTATAGCTTGTGTTTGGTGGGAACATCGGGTGAGCAATGATGATGTTCGTCGTCTTGTGTTCAGTACTGATAGTCGCCCTCTGACCGAGACAATCGTTCATCACCGCCTCTAGTGGCTCGGGCATGTTTTGCGAATGCCTGCTCATCGTTTACCTTTTCGTGCTCTTTTTGCACATGCTGGCCAAAACTGGAAGAAACGGCACAATGGTCAGGCTGTGACTTGGCTCAAGGGCATGAAGAACTTATCTTCAACTTTGGCTTTGTTTGGTGCTTCTCGCCTTTACTGATTGGAGCCCAAGAGATGAGGATTGTCGTTGGTTAGAGACGTTGAGAGATACGGCTTGGAACCGAATCCAGAGGTGCGAATGCGGTATGGCTTGTCTGTTGACTTCCCGTTTCCCATAAACAATTGAGAATAAAGAATTTACGAAACTTGTACGTTGAAAATGTGAAAAAGCAAATTTGTGAAAGACCGGTTACCTGAGCTGACCTCATCCATGATTATCTATTCGTTCAAGTGCGCATGTGGCGCATCTTACATAGGTCGCACGGCCAGGCGCCTGTCTCAACGCATCAAGGAGCATCACCCGAGGTGGCTGAGTCACGGGAAGACGGGCACAATCAACAGTTCTATTCTTAGTCATCTAATCGATAGGGGTCATAGGATTGACCCGAATGACTCATTCAGTGTTGTGTATCGTGTTCCCCCCAACCGATCAAAGGCAGCCCGACTGCGGACCCTGGCCACGGCTGAAGCGATCGCCATACGTCTACTAAGCCCGGATCTGTGCGTGCAAAAGCGACTGGTTCAGGCACTTCAGTTGCCTTGGCCAAAGACGGAGCATCCGAAACGAGAAACGACCTCTGAAAACCCACTAACAGTGGTCGATTCAGCATCACCACACACTAACTGACAAACACCACACCATCTCCCCCTCCCCCCACACTACTGTAAAAATGTCCTTCAACCCAGCCAACGGCCAATCAAATGCATAACTGTCACCTATATGATGTGTAAAAGCAAGATTAGGAATCATTGAAAACAATTGTTCGCTCTCCAATGTTGTCTTTTTAAATTTGCTTTTACTTGTTTTAGTTTTTATACTGACTCTCAATCTCTCGCTTCTCGATTTCGTCATTTCTCTCTATTTTTCCGTTGGCACCATGCTTGTTCTCAAGCCGGTGTAACATTATATATATATATATATATATATATATATATATATATATATATATATATATATATATCATTGGTTGAAATAGGGCGCGCGATATGAACCGGTTTAACGGGAATGGTTTTAAATATTACTGTTTGGCGAAATTGATGATGATCCTTCAGTATGACCATTTGTTTTATAGCTTCATTCGATCCACTTTTTGACAGCTTTTACCCGGTGTCCATGTGGCTATCGCCAACCCGGACACTTTAGGCCAGTGTGCTGACTCGCAGTTGGGTGAGATCTGGGTTTCTTCTCCGCACAATTCGCCGGAACTGCTTGGTCCTTTTGATAGCGCCAGTCTGACCCGAGCACCGGGCACTATCTCGCAACCAGTCCCGGGGACAAATGCAGCAGAGGCGCTCACCGCCCATCTAGTGACTGGGGACACTGAACGGACGTACGCCCGTTCCGGTTTCCTAGGATTCGTGCGACGTACGGAACTAACGCAGTCAGACGGTGGTGAGTGATGAAACTAGTTTGTTAGTCCTTCCCTACGACTTTCTGTCCATCATCAAGAATAAGAAAGAAAATAATTGCGGTGTTTTCGCCCTTTTTATGTATCATTCGGAAGCATTTTATTAATATTATAGGTGTATGTTCCACACACGAACACTAAGCCAACGGTTTCAATTCTCGTTCTTACCCGGAAAGTTGAGCAACGCCTTCCATTGGCCATGGTGCCTTTCTTGAACTGTTGTACTTCGTTGTATAATAATTAAAAAAGAAGTAAAATGAACATTTTTAAAAGTCCCGATTCCGAACCGACGAAAGTTAAAGCTTTTTCGAAATAAGATACCACTGATAAAGTCGATTAACCATACACCCCTCGAATCGTAAAGTGCCTATTTCATAGACACTCTCAAAAGCTACTCAAACGAGGATGCGTCCTTTGAGTGCGGAAAATAAATGGGAAGTCACAACACAGCAAAGGGTAATAAGACAGCACTCGACTGTGTCCAACGAGTTCATGGCAAACATCAAAGTACCTTTGATCAGGACACAAAACAGCGCACGGTTGTGCCAAGCGGGGAAGCAGTCAGATGAAATAGTATCCAGTAGTCGGTCGTTTATTAGGACCACAGTGGTAGTTCATTGATCGGGGGAACAATCAACTGAGCAGTTCATTCGGTAAGCGCACCAAAGAAGCGATGCTTGTGCTTTGCCTGCTTCTCGTCAAACAGAGACTGGTGTGTGTGTGTGTATGTATGTATGTGTAATGTGTCTGCGTGTGCGTGTGTCAACGGCGGTTTGGCTAGCGTCGGTCAAGAGACAACAGCGTTGCGGGTTAAAGCGAAAGTGCAGTACCATAAAGGTCCGACAATAACAGTGAGGATCGCCTACACGCCGCTATCCATGGTCCTCACATGAACTCTAGATGAACCAGTAGGAATTGAGGACAAAATCGAAATCATTCTGAGTTGACAGCTAGACAGAATCAGCAGTAAGGAATGAATTCATTCTCGCCATCTAATTACTACTCCGTTGTGTCTTGAGAGTTTACAAATGGGCGCAAACCCTTGAGAAGTGTTTCCCATATCGCATTCACTTTTGATCTCAGCCTTTCTGTTTGTATTTCTTCCGACAGAACTACATGACGCGATCTTTGTAGTCGGAAGTTTGGAAGAAGCCATTATGTTACGTGGCATGCGATTTCACCCTGTGGACATCGAGAACACGGTGCTCCGCTCGCATAAGAAGATTTGCGAGTGGTAAGTTGTTTAGCGTGTTAACGTAATCTTGAACTACGTATACCTCGTTTCTAGTATGATATTCAGTTTTCTAGATACATTAGTCTTGTTAAATGATTGTTTAATTAATTCACTGATTTGTTTTAACGTCAATCCATTCCCGTCTCAGTGCGGTTTTCACCTGGTCCAACTTGTTGGTCGTTGTGGCTGAGTTGTTAGGCGAGGAAAGCGAGGCCATGGACCTCGTACACCCGATTACCGCCCATGTGCTCGCCGAACATCAGTTAATTGTCGGTGTGGTCGTTGTAACCGATCCAGGAACCGTTCCAGTCAATTCTTGTGGTGAAAAGCAACGTATTCTACTGCGAGACAGTTTTGTCAATGATAAACTGGATCCAATTTACGTATCCTACAATATGTGAGCCCCCCACCTCTTGCCGGGGCAAAATTAGGAACGATTCCCATTTCCCTCCACTCTTCTTTTCCTGTGTGTCTCTCTCGGGCAGGACCGTTATCTACTCCATCCCGCTTTCTACCTGGTATTTCGACTTCGATGACCGTCACCATTGCCGAACTTGTCGTCAGTCTATTTTGAACGCAACACTCGCCACTCCATTGTCACCAGCCCCGTGACCTGTTAATTTATTTTGTCTTTACATTTTTTCGTTTTTCGCTTCGCTCAGTCTGGGTATTCCGGAGGCGTCAGTAGTAGTTGTTGCACAGTGCGCTACCGTCCGTACTCATGTCCATCCCACCAAGACGGTTTCATGTAGCCACTGTGCTCTGCTGTGTAATTCAGCTCTCGCCCTTCCGTTCTTCCTTTACAATCTTGCATACACCCTGCCAATTTGCCCATTTTTCTTCGTTCATTCTTCCCCCTTCACTTGTCCACAACCTTGACGTGTTTGCCAATAAACAGAAATAAGCAAACTGCTTCGTGCACCACCTCAAACCGTTATCAATGTACGGTTTGCATCCAGTTCACTCGGACGTGATTTGAGTGGATCCGCTTTCACGAATATCCCGATTTCAGCTTTTCCCAAGACACTATTGTGTTGATTACGCATTTTTCGTGCCCAATATCGGATTTTAATGGATTTTTGTCCCTGCGACTTCAAATCGGTCGGTTAGCTGCCGTCTTCATCGTGAAATTCACCAGGCGTATTCTTTTTAATTTTATTCCCCTCCCCCCAAGCGCACTCGTTCCCCAATCCGGTGTTCTGTTTCGCTCAGTTGCTTCCAATGCGATTCGTTCACATTTCCTTTTTGTGTTCTCCTCGCCTTTGCGTACCTGTCTACATTGTCACCCAATATCTGTTGTTTTGATGGTGCTCTGCTGTCTGTATGCGCTAGTGCTTGTGCTGAGGTGCACATCTGTGTTAACCATGTGCATGAGTTCGTTAATCTCTTACTTCGTTCTCATCATTCTTTAACTGCTGAGTTCCTTACTTGCGAGAGTGAGGACTGCGTTCGAGCAAACTTCATCACCTATGATCTTGCTTGTTTGACTACCCTCTTTCGTGGTGTGATCTCTGGCTGTGTAGTCACACACACACGGACATATTTGCTTCTTAGTTCCTCCTCCCTCTCTCTCTGTTTGGTTTCCGCTGGTGGTTGCTGATCTTAGAGCTGCCTGTGCTCGTGAAATGCTTGCAGTCTCAACCACACTGCCCACTATTTGTCCACTCCCCCTTATTTTCTTTTGGTCGGCCGACCAGGGACGCCTTCTCCAAAGACTGTTTTTTCTATCTTCTATGACATCCGATTCTCTCAGCATACGAACATGTACGTGTATATGCCTTCGCGTTCTCTAAATCTGTATCAATCATCACTCAAATAAATAATCGTGACAGAACGATAACCAATAGTTTGATGTATCCGAAGCTCTCTTACATAAGTCATGAGGACCCTATTGAGAAAGTTTAACATTTGCACGTCCAGATTTATCGATCATGCTTTTCATAACTTGCAATCAGGTCACAAATTGACTGCTATTTAAATTAAGTTACTACTTTCTGTGGGGCAAAAAGTGCCTCCGAACAGTCTATTTGGGGGCGAGCAGCGTAAATCAGAATCAGTTGTTAGATAAAAGGAAGCATTTAATTCAGTACATGACCTTGAGTACCAACTGGGTCATGCTTGGACCCAGTCAGTTTTCATAAGTGGTAATTGCTTCCGGTTTGTTTAATGCTACGTCGATGTCACTGCGCAAATACTTCAAAAACTTCATCAGCCTTTCATACTCATCGGCTAAGTTACCGGTCCGTACATTGCAGATGGACTAAATCCTGCGGTGTACGCTCAGAAACCGCAGGTAACTGGTATTGATGAAGGTCGGTCACACTCTTGATATTTTAAAACAATGTATCTTCTTCATTGTTGTTACGAATAGAAGGTATATCGGCAGATGTGAACGTTTCTTTCATTCTTGCCCATCGCGTACGTAGAACATCAGTTTGTATGTGCCATGGTACATGAGATACACAGTGGAAAAATGAGGAACATGTTCATCACAAACAAGTCAGCAGATCTTGTGGGGTTGTGTGGCTAAGGTCGGGGAGGGCTGACAGTTTGCACCAATTGTTTCTGTGTACAAAGAAGAAGTTTTCTGTCTTGATCAACATGACTTCACTGAACGCCGGCAGTTTTGTATTCCGGCTACCAAACCACACTTTGAATGACTGGGTCAGGTCAACTGGATGACCTATTGAAAACAGTTGATTCACGATAGACAGCACTGGGTTTCTTGCTGGAATTCGTCTTGTGTAGTTCATTTAAGTCATTGAGTACGGAAGCTATTTCGGGATGTGTTCAGCCAATCGTTGAGCCAAGTATCATTCTGTTCTTTTCTCCGAGAGTGAGTATATCCCAAGTTTGAATTTCCAATATGGTCATGTAACCGGAATACAAAACTGCCGGCGTTCAGTGAAGTCATGTTGATCAAGACAGAAAACTTCTTCTTTGTACACAGAAACAATTGGTGCAAACTGTCAGCCCTCCCCGACCTTAGCCAAACAACCCCACAAGATCTGCTGACTTGTTTGTGATGAACATGTTCCTCATTTTTCCACTGTGTATCCCATGTACCATGGCACATACAAACTGATGTTTTACGTACGCGATGGGCAAGAATGGAAGAAATGCTTGCGTCTCACAATATGTGTACTCTTCTTTTTGCTACTGACTCTCTCGATTTCTTTTTGACGGTTCGCCCAATGAGATCAACCATTTGGAGTATTTTCCGTTTCCCTTCCTGGGTAATGTTTGGCATTAAACCACTCTAACTGTAATCTTCGTCATCAAATAGCCGTTTCTCAAGGATATCTGTGCTGGCATTCTCGGTTTCTCATCACTATGGCTTTTTTTACCTTTTATGCGATTATGTCCTGCGAGAGGATGAGTCGGCTTCTTGAACATCTCTGATGGTAGCTGATCGCATGTTTCCGTGTGCACACCGTAAAATCTAGTCGTTGCGCCAGTCGCGTAATCCGAAGACGCACCGAAGGCCCAGGTGACTCATGTATGCCTCAGTGGTGCTAATCCAGGGCTTCAGTTGGTCACCAAGATGGCATTTCCAGTCTGAGCAGTCTGGCTGTAGGCTCCTCTTCGTAGGTTCCGTTTCGGGTCATTGTAGGACATGACCAAACCACTGCAACTGACATCGTTGGAGGAAAGAAGAAAGTCGTTCTGTATGCACAGTGTTAACACACAGGGGAGTTTGTGGCGCGATCATACCACTTGATTTTGGCCATGTAGAGAAGGCACCGGTGGCCAAAGTCTTTTCGTGTCGTCTGCTCTCAACGGCCACGTTTCGCACGTAGGAACTGGAGGCTTATTTTGCTGCGAGACTACAATGATGTGCGAAGTTTTAGGAACGCTCTCCTTGCGCAGTCTACAAGAAGTTTAATCTCGTACGTGACTTAGTTCTTTGACTGGATAGTAGAACCTGGGTACTTGAAGGGGTGCACTTGTTCCAGATCTTTGCCATTGGCGCGTATAGAGTGTGTTAGGTCTTGCGAAGTCATGAAGAATTTCGTTTTTCCTGTGTTTATCTCCGAACCAACAGCCTTGTCTTCACATACAATACGGTTGAGAACCATCTACAGAGCCCCAGGATCCTCTCCCAGAATGACAATGTCGTCGGTGAATTCAAAGTCTGTAGCCCAAGAATCGTGGCCAAGTTGTCTTCCTTGAAAGTTGTTGAGGGCGCAATTCCTTATCCGGTATAAACGCAGTTAAATAGGACTGATGATAGAGAGCATCCTTGGCTTTCACCGGAGTTGATTGGGAACTCTGAAGACTCTTCGCTGTAGACGCGGACGCGCGCCTGTGTTGCCGAGTAGTATGATCTTATCAATCTGATATACTTTTCGTGCGTTCCGTCGTTTCACAGTACACTCCAGAGTGACTGTCTGTAAATGGAGTTGGATGCTGCCCGAAAGTCGATGAAGTACACTGTAGTTGGTAGTGGAATTCATATCGACGTTCCAGGAGGCGCCGTAGGGTGAATATCTGGTCAGCACAGTCTCTTCCTCAACGAAAACCACACTGGTTGGAGCGTGCTCGTGTCTCCCGAACAGAAACAAAGCGATTTACCGGGGTAGTCGCAGAAAGCTTAGCCGCCATATCGATGAGGCTGATACCGCTGGAGTTAGCGCAGACAGTCTTGTCGGCATTTTTTGGTTTAGGGAGTAGAACAGGTTGACCAGTCTTTGAGCAAAACTCCGGTGTCCCAGATACGATATAAGAGCATACTTTGTGGGTCCGATAGAACCGGCAAACAGGACTTGAAGATCTAAACTGGGATGCCATCCTCTCCCGGATACTTCTTGTTTTTCATTGTTTGGGCTGCGGTGACGATCTCTGATTCGTTGGAGGGCTGGAGATCGATCGCATATTGTTCTATATCTCTAGGTGTCGTTACACACGGATTAGATGGGAGGGCGGTTGAGCAGCTGACTGAAGTGTTCGATCCATCTTCGAAGCTTCTGGTCGCAGCCCGATATGAAGTAGCTGCTATTGTCGCGTGTCATGGGAAGAGGAGGTTACGCCTTCCTCGGAGAGGAGTGGATGAGTCGGAAAGGCTTCCAAAACTCCGACAGTTGCTGTTGTTTCCATCCGACCTGCAGTTTCAGGACAGTATCATTTACGGTTGTTCTTCGTTGAGTGTGTAGCTTCACGGTGAAGGTTGTGGTAATCAGATGAATTGCGGATTCTCGCGTCCCTAGTTTTGGTGCAGCGGTTAAGGGTTTCTGCTGAGATCCAGTATTTCCCGTGCCACGTTTTTTGCCTAGCTGTTCGAGGGAGGCGCTGGCGATAGATAATTTTAGCCCCTTGCATTTCCCATCAACGATGCCATCATCGTCGATCGTAATCAGTCTGGACGAGATCACATTTGACAGGGCTTAAACGTTGCCCGGGATTGTGAACTTAGAAATATTGAAAGTATCCGTAGTGAGAACGAGATTTTTGCCGTACTGAAAGGTGAGGCTTGAGACGAGAACGTCCCAGTGTTTGGTTCGTGCAGCTGGCGTTTCCCGTTACACCACCCGGGTGTGCCCGACAGTTCTTCACCGATGACGCCCAACGAGAGCTCACTAAGATATGGATTCGGTGCACTCTCTGACCGTCATTGGAAATAACAAGTCAGCAGGTGCATTTTTGGATGCTGGAAGCGGTTATTGGTGACGACCAGTCGATTGAGGTCTGCAAACGTCACCAGGAGGTCACCGTTTTTTGCATCGCTTGCCGAGGCCAAATTTCCTCAGTACTTGTTGGGTATACTCGTCTGCTGGTCCTGTGTGGACGTTCCAATCTCCTGCAATTAACAGGATATCGCCCCTGGGAACCCAGTTAACTGAATTCTGAAGTTCACTGTAGAAGATATCTTCAGTGGTTAGCTCAGAACGTAGCTTTGGGGCGTAGACCACAATCACGGTCACGTTAAATAGACTACTGAATCGTGCCATGGCAATTCTTGGAGAGACTGTTTCTCAAGAGATCAGGGCATTGTGAGCTCGGCCGTTCATTTCGATCGCCACTCCATGAAGCCCAGACTTGTCTACTGGCCCACTGTGGTACATCCAGCAGGACGCGTTCGTTTGAGGGAATTGAATATGTCGGCTGCCGGAGTTTGTTAGGCGTACTTTGGACAGACAAGCTACATCAGTTTCGTAGTCAAAGAGTGTGTATGGTAATACACTGGCTATCTGTACCGAGAAGGGTTCTCACATTCCAGCGGGCTATATGGACTTGTGCTCAAGTTTATGTTCCCAGCTGGTGTTTGGGTCACCCCGGCCATTAGAGGAGCACAGGACACGTCGCTTATCAAGGACGCCGTAGCATGATCAGAGCTGATTTTACCGACAAAATCCGTGAGGAGACTTGGGAAAAGTGTACAAAATGGAGTCTCCAGGGTCACTGGGCTTTTTGTTCGAGGTGGCACTTCTGGTCCGTGCACAGCCAAGTGCTACTTGTCGGACAACAGGAAGTTTTTGTGTTGGAAGCCCGCGGCCGGTCGAGCGGTTCACACGCCTTTTAGATGAAGGTCGACAAATCCGGGATGCCCAATGCGTCCAAGTGATCTTGGGGCTTGGTTACCGGTGGCTCTCTAGGAGGTCGCTTGCCGTTCAGTATAGGTGACCATGACTCAGGGGTCCACACAACGCTGTCAATTAGACGGATTTCCCTGGTAGTCGTTGGATCCAACAGATCTCGTCCGCCTGTGCATGCGTCTTCGTATGCTGGGCGTCGTCTTACCGAAGTTTTCAAGCCCTGGTTACTCTTCGCCTGGTCTGGCCCACTTGTCATGTGGCCAGAGGTGAGAGTTGGGTAAATGATGGAGACCAAAGGGATGGAAAATACCCCAGGGGGCACGACATTCTACCAACTCGGAGTCACTACTCATCTCGGATACCCTATACACCATCACTATTACGCATCCACAGTGGTTAGTTGGGACAGCGTGAATGGAAACTTTTACAGATGCTTTCACATACATCCAATGGGGTAGCGTTCCTTATAGTCTGGTCCAGTTTCGGAGGTATCTGATTTTTTGGAACGTTCCCGATTTCACGAACTGCTCACGCTTGAATGGCTGAACTTTAAATCTAAGCCAACTTGTTGCGTTGGAGGGAATCGGTGGGTCAGTTAACCCCGACTGGGACGTTCGCTTGTTGAAGGTTTTCATGGCTCTGTAGCATTGGTCTTGCAGTTTTTCGTGGTAGAGTGTTTACTCCAATTCGAAATTTAAGGGGATTGTACAGAGCTTTTCCTTTGAAAAGAGCTTTCACTCGCCGCAGACAGTTCTAGATAAGCCTACGGTCGAAAGCCGTGATGGGATCATGGAAGATAATAAGCTTACAGAAATTCTACCAACAGATAGAAATCTTATCTCTACCGTCGATTCAGGTTTAATATCAACTTCACTTCGCATGTTTACTTCACGGATGGTAGTTTTCAAAGAAGCAGCGGGTGTTTCATTGTGACAGTAACAAGACTGCGTTTATGGTTTTCAGATTGGATTCAGTCACTGCATAGAGACAGAAACAGGGAAAGTATTAATCCCTGCTTACTTAACTCTTCTGTTCAGAGATAACATGCAGCTGACCAGTTATCACTCCAGAAGTTTGACGGTTGGGTTCGACTGAGGTTTCCAGTTGTGTGACTGAACTGAAATAAAACTGCACACGTTAGACACTGACATGCGCGCTTATTAGACTAATTTGCTGCATACACAAACACACACACACACATTCGAACCGCTTGTATCATCTGTATCTTAATGTCGGTTTCGGACGTTTCTCATTTCAGACGAGATCTAACACTTAGCGCACAGTGCATTCACCGCAATTCCAACCCAGATCAAATGAAGAAACTGAACAGTTCATTGACATGTTTAAGCATGTCCTGTATGGGGTCGAGTACGTTTAGTTGATTCATCATCATTCGTAATAGCAGTTTCTTAAGTGCATGAAAGACGGGATGTTAAGGCTATATGCAGCAACTTGGAAATATCTCTCTTTGTAATAGAAGTCATTGTCCAGCAGTCTAAGATGTTCTTCTAATGTAAACACCGATGGAACATTCCAGAAGCCTAAATGCGACATTGGGTACATTCCAGCAACCAGTCTAGTAAACCTTTTATGGATCAGCCAATCATGTTAGCATTGGCATACCAATGAAGTCAATGCGTTTTGATGATTGACTGTTGTGGTAAGTGCCCTGGTTGGAAATTGTCTTTAGTGAAATTATTCATCGCATTCATGTCTGTTCTGCTTTCAGCTTATTGAGAAACACCGGATTCACTCAGTGTGGTCAGAAATATAACACTCAGAATAATCCATCTAGCCTAAAGGTGGGTGACTTTAGTATAATTTTTAAATAAAACCTAGTCCTCACATTTAAAGTAGTCCACTCAATTTCTAGTCAAGGTAAAAACATGCTTTATGCACCAGAAAGTAGATGTTCAGCAGTTTAAATGATTAAGTCATCTACACCATTTTAAGATTGATTTGAGAAACTATCACAGGTTTGCGAAGTTATCCCATAGATACGGAAAAATATGTTTAAAAGAGAAGTCAGAATCAGAATATTGCACGATTTATGTCCCGGACGATTCCGTTGCATCTCTACACAGTGCATACTACAGACAAAAGTTAGTGTGACAGTTTATATATGATCGAGAGCATGACAACAAAATTACGAATGTGCGTCTCACCGTAGTAAACATAAAGTCGCATACAGTTCTTTATGTTTGCACAACGTTGGTTTCCATCGTTTAATTACTATTGCTTCAGCCAATCTAAGCAGTTTCGTGTTTTCTGTTCTGAAAACCAAACGAACCGGTTTTCAAAGTATATGATTCATCATGCAGCTTCAAAGCTCAATTCACCATTGAAAACCATGAAGCACCCATTTTCTTTGTCGACTTGGTGTTGCGTCATCAGTAAGTGTTGAGCAATTGATGATGACGGTGTCTTAGCCGTTCGTCGATCGTTAGTTTTTGGCGTCTTAGGGTCAGTTGCGCGTTGAATCCAATTGGGAATATGTTCCGAAATCCGATTACTTAACTGCCTTTCTGTTCGACCAACGTAGGTGACTACATTCACATTCTAACTGGTATATCACGTGTGAAGTGGCGTTCAGAGATAGGCATTCTTTAGTCGGCGGAATTGGTAAGCCTTTCGTGCGGTAAGTGATTTTTGGTTGGGCGGCCTAATAAGTTCGTGCAGCAGCTGACCTTAGTCGTCTTTCCAGCATTCGAGTGGCGTCATCAGCGTTGAACGGGAGACATTGTGACATCCACTCGTGGTACTGTTGAAGTGTTTGATTTTGTAGGTTTGTGATGCCGTGTCTGTCGAGGAACGCCTCTGGATGTCCGGTTTTGCAGCGCCGTTCGGATCAGATTGAGCTCATCATCGACTGTGTCATTCATATATATATATATATATATATATATATATATATATATATATATATATATATATATATATATATATATATATATATATATATATATATATATATCCGTCTAATTCGGTTGAAAAGGGCGCGAACTAGACCGCGCCTGTAGGATATGGGCGCCTAGCTTGCAAAATGTAAATATTAGCCTGTCCACGTTTTCTTGTGGTTGACTGACCTTGAGTTTGACCCATCAGGTCTCCGTGTTAGTCTGATATCCGGGACGTCTAAGGTATTGTTCCTCTCGGTTTCCATAATGAAATGTACGTTAGGATATGGTTTGTTTACTTCTAGGATAACTTCTACCTATTCTTTGTTGTCGGTTATGATCAAGGTGTCCTCTACGTATATTCTATAGAGTTCAGCTTTGGCAAGAGTTTTGTGACATTTCTTGTCTACGTATGCCATGAACAAGTCAGCCAGTACCGGTCCCAAGGGACCTTCCATTTCAACTCCGTCAATCTGTCTGTATGCTTTCCCCTGGAACAAAAAGGAGACATTTGTAAGGTACAACAGTAACAGTCGTTGAAGGATGGGTGCAGGTAGATGCACCGGCAACCGGTTCTCTTCAATATGATCAAAGATCTAGAAAACGTAACGTGGCGAACACAGATCTGTCTTTTCGGTGCTTCTCCTCAGGCCATTGCAGTACACATGCAAAGATTTAGCGTTTTTCGAAAATGTGATCCAGAGTATTACCGTAAAAGCACAAAACTGAATATTAAATCCGTTTCCGCTGGATTTGTGTGGGCGCATTACCCACCAGCTTCACCAGTCCTGTGTGTCTGTCCCAACATCAAGTTGACCTTCGGTCACCGGAGCTGTACTGTCTTGACAAACTGTTTTTGAAAGCCACTTAAATAGGTCGAAAAACAAGATAGCTATCAAAATGCATCAGAGAACTTCAACTTGGAGAGAGCCGTAAATATTTATTTTCTTCTGTTGTGAAGCTTGTTTGAATCAGCGGTGATATGGCATATGAACGCGTTGATCAACCGCGCTCCACCTTCAGATATGGTTGTTTCCGCTTGAGCTGATCTGTTATTGGGACGATGGATGATGACTCAAATATTTTCTCCCGTTTCGTTTATGGTTCATGAAAGTCTTTTACATACTCTGAGGAAGATTCTTGTGTTTCTCAACAGAAGAGTTTGAAGTCCATATATGTTTATGAAGGTAGTAGTGTACAAAATAGATTGCGAACTCATCCTGGACCATTGCTAAAATCCTTCATGTATTATGGCCTCATACACTACTGCGTACATAATTGACGACCCCAAATGGCAGCAACGAAGTAGGCAATGTAACTTAATTCTGTAGTATTTTCTTAGATACAGGAATATACGCTACCATGCTTTTGTCATGGTTCGTGTTGTCGGATAGCAGTGCAAGATTGTTTATCGTTGCCCATTTATTCAATGGTAAGTTTTATTTCAGGAACAGGCATTTGACTCCGCAACGGGAGTCACTAGTTAGTGAGGTAATGGAAACAATAAATAACTCTCGATGAATATGTAATTGTGCTCGAAATAAGATCAGCAGGTTGTTTACGGTGAAAGAGGTTTATCGTAGAAGATCTAGGGTTAAAGATAGTGATAGTCGAGCAGATGTTTTCGGGGTTAAGTAATTACTTGTTGATAAGAGGATATTGCCTATTCTATCACGGGAAGGAGTTGCTAGGTTTGCGCTTTACATCCCCGAAACGGTGAAGTCATGGGTTGAAATAAACAATGATGTGTTTGGGTTGATGCGTAGCATCAGGTTAACTGTGGAGGGAAAAGGTTTTGGCACTTTAAGTTTATAGGTAAAAGTGGTTTAGGAAGAAGTCTTTTAAGCCATTCTCCCAAATTAAAGTGTCTCCAGCTACCTACCTGCCATTAGAGACAAGAAAGAACGTTCACCTATTACTGTCAACGCTAAGACTACAATAGAAGGTACAGGTTTGTCACAATATAACGCATTTAAGGAAACGTGCCCGTGGTCCCGAGTAATTTTTTGGGGTGGTACAGCTTCCAGTTATAGGGTTTATCTTTAAACGAAAAACGACGCATCTTTTAGTGGATGCTCATTATGGTGTACTATTGCATAAGGTTGTCTTCAGTAGGTTTAAGGTGGCCATGGCTGGTCGCCGTGTAACAGCCACGAATTATCTTTGCCACACTTGGCTGCTATTTGGGAAAATGTGGGCCCGTTACAGTGTTAAGTCAATGATAAGTTTTGAAACGTTCATCTCCAATTGGGTTGAGATAGAAAATCGACGCCCGATCATCACTGTTAGATGTATTTAAGAACATCTTAAACAGAACGGATTAGCCAGATGCATCGAGGCGTCTCAGATTTAGTAAATTAATCCTAGGTGCTTTTCGCTCGCAGTAAGTATGGATAAACAACCAGATTACCTGAGTCGATTAAGAGATTTTGCGCAATCTGCCGTAGAGAACCACATCGGTGGGCACAATGTCAGGACGATGGTTCTAAATGGCGGTAGGTGGGTACTGAAATGCCATCAATTATCTGCACATGTGGTCAGCGTGGAAACTAATCCAAGCTGTACCTATAATTTCTACAAGCAGTGGTTGCTGCCACGCAGTCACATAGTACATATTGACGATAGAATTAAATATGATTTCTATCAACTGTCAGTAAGTCGACGGACCACTGATGTAGAGCTTCATTCTCCTGTGGCCGTAGAAGAAATCCCTGAGATGTAAGTTGCTGAAATTACTCCCCAGTTGAGCCCAGGGAAAAATGTATCCTTCTGCTAGGAAATAGCAGTAGCTTTAGTTAGTTTGGAATGCAGCAGGTTCATAGGACTTGATTCCAAAATGCACTGTAGGTTCAGGAAGCAGTCTAAAAATTCTTTGTCTGGACAGGTGGACGAATAAATCGATCGACCTTAGAAATCACAGTAGTTTCTCCAGCTGCCTATAAAGATGAGCTTGTACGAGGAAAATGCAAATCGTTAGACGTCATGATGAACAAATTCGCAGCACTTCTCAGGTTTTGGCAGTACAGACGTCGTCAAAACGCAGAGCTGCCGTGGTAATTAGGAAAACCGATGACGTCGACATCCAATCAACAGGTCACCCTTTACCACTTGTACAGTTTCGACTGTTACGCACCATGACTTCTGCGCAGTATCACAATCAAGGCAAGACGTATTGTCTGGAAATGTCACCTTCGCCAGTAACTCATGCAGCATTTGTCATTTCGAAGAGCCAATGTCCATTTGGATGATGATATTCAAAGGGGACACTGATGACAGTGCACTAGGTGGGCACACTTCCAGTGTGCCAATTTCAACAACGAAGGAAATTACGAGTGCACGCACTACCTCGCACATTACAGTGGACGTTCGGTGCTGCTTTAAGGCACTTAAGTCCTATGAACACAGTGCATTTGAAATATATCCTACCGAAAATGATCGGTAGCACATTCTCATTCTGCGCTTTCTATTTTTCAGGTACGAGACAGGCGCGAAACGGCAATACCCCAGTGAGATATAGAGAGTGGGGAGAGGGCATCCCATACGTCGACTTGTGAGTAGTTCCAATGTGATCCTGCACAGTCCAGTGGTCCTTCAACCGCCTTAGAGATGCGGAATAGAAACCTTTTCAAGCTGGAACTATCCAGTTGGTTTTTGGCTCAACTCAAGACGCCCTCTTAGGTTAAATACACATAAAATCTTTTAACATATTGTCCATATTTTTATTGTTTTTTCAGCAAACGTTAAAACTTTCGGCTCGTTGCCCGCTCCGTAGGAGTTACTTCCATTATGGTGCGTTCGGTTAACCATAATGACCTCATTGGAAAGTTAGGCTACATCATAATATGAAATGTGCTGCGTAATTTTTTAAAGACGCTTACGAATCCCATTCTTATCTCAAACACGGATATATAAAAGTTGTTAAAGCAGCATCCTGAAATGAAGAACTGCAGCGTAGTTTACCAAAATTTAAAACTAAACAGTATGAACCACTTCATTCTCTATGTATTCGAGAAGGTTCCTGTGGTGTTTGAAACTGGTCTAACTGGGGACTGTTGCGTTTTATATATATATATATATATATATATATATATATATATATATATATATATATATATATATATATAATCATTTATTTTGTTTAGAAATTAAAAACCACTTCACTGTTTTTATTATTCGTTGCAGGATGCTGAGGTCTAAAAATTAAGGTACTTGAATGCAGTCCCTAGAAATAAAATTTCTCTTCAACTTTTTGTTACGTATTTACACTCAAGTAGAGACAGAGTTGGGGTCAGGAAGGCATTCGTAATTTGTGAGATGCTTCCAACTACTGACGCCAGCAGTTATCGCGGGTAGTACAGTACGCCAAATTGCGTACGAGTCATCGCGCACACGTTAACTCACCCACCACTTTCCAAATCTTCCAGTCGTTGTATGTCAAACTTATACCAATGAAGCAGTATCAAGTTCAACCGTTGCACACTTGTTAGAAATAGCTCATTTAATCGAAATTCAGTCTACCTTCGAAGTTGTCTACCCAGTCCCACAACACGTGTCAAGATCAATTCAGCTTTGGATCCTAGTAAGTGACGAGGTGATTATAATTCACCCTTCGAAGCGTACATTAGTCCAAATACTCCCAATTCCGTGGCCTGCAGTCAAGTGTCACACATGAGGCTAGTGATGACGTAGTCCAGTTAGCGTTCTTTACATAATTCGATCATCCTCATCTGATTTTTAGTTGAAGTTAACTAATCCGTCCACCCTCATCCTTATTTCTCCGTACTAACTTAGCGAGGCTATTTTACCAACTTCTCCCTTAATTCAGTCTCGCAAAAAAGTGACTGTAAGGGCTTGAGCATGTTACAACTGAAAAACTCTCACCAGTAATTTGACCGATTCATTTTCATGTCACGCTAAAAAAGTGTACAAACAACAGAATAATGTCGCTGCCAAAATCTCACGTAATTCCACCTCATGCCTATTCTCGATAAAAGTCGAAGAAGCAAGTCGTATAATTAAAATTACAATTGCATTATATGATTCATCATGCAGCAGGAACTTTCAGACCATTGGAACCATGGCAGCACTATACAGCTGTTTCGTCCTTGGTAGGAATCACCAACAGTGCACATCCACTAAGCTTCAACTGGGATTTGAACCCGAGGTGAACGATTGTGAATCGAACACCTTACCACAAAGCTATCCGGTCTGGCTCTTGGTGGTTTATTGAGCTTTCGTGCAGACTGAACTGCGCTACACCGGCCCCCTAACGTTGTGCTTCAAGCATATATTATTTTGTGATATTTCTGATCTCTCGGTGAGGTAATCAAGGATATGCATTCTGTTAACTCTGCGGATCAGTGTGCATGTTTGGTTTGCGGGAAAAATATTGGCCCTTGGGCCGAAGCCTTGATGTGCGATTGTTTTGAGGGGTGGATCCACCTAAAGTGTACAGAAATCGATAAGGATAAATATGAGTGGCTGAGTTCTTGCAGCTCTCGATTCCTGCAAACTGCGTGTACGGACTGTGCCACCGCAAGTAAAAGCAAAACAGTTGAATCTGTGATAGTGGTGAACCGTGAACCCGCAGCACCATGTGCAACGGGATTCAGGTATCATACGGAAGTTGCTTTAGCCGCTATGAACAGCTCGTTGACAGCAGTGAAGGAATGTCGTCGAAGGAAGTCCGTAGTTACCGCGATAGCCGTAAGTTCGGAAGACAACACTGTTGTTTCCAAGGTATCAAATGCAACCGGCGGAGATACAGACCCCAGTCCAGGGCAGCCGAAAACCATAGGTCAGTGGAAAACGGTAAAGCCACGTCGACGAATGGCGCCGCCACCTAGGACTCAATGCTTTCTTGTCGCGAATCTGCAGGAATCAACTAAGTTGGCGTCACATAGTCGATTAGATTACACCATGTCTCTTCTACTGAACATAATCGCCAAGATATTTTCCATGGAGAAGGATACCCGGGAAATAATGTGAAGGTAAGAGCCATTTTTCGCTTGGGGAGAGTAAATGAGAATGGCAACCCTCGTCCGCACAAGGTGGTCTTGGGTTCCGATGAGGAAAGCCGCTCGGTGCTATGGCGGTCCTATAGACTAAAAGGAGAAAAAGAGCGATATCTCGACCACAAGGACAGAGAGAGGCTCTGATTGGGGCCGAGAGGGTTCCGAGAACGCCAGACCGATGGAGAAACAGGTCTTTTTTATCCGGGATTTTCGTGTTCAACGGAGGCGTCTTCAACTGAGATGGAAACCGTTCACTTTCAACAGCACCATCAACCAGGCGGTTCCGGCAGTGGAGATTCAATGAGGGTTCACACGGAAAGGGAGGACAGAAGAGGACCAACACTTATCATGTCGTCTAATGTACGGAGTCTGTTGAACAAGCGAGATGAGCTCGAGGCGCGGGTGACTCGTCACATTGGTCGCCTTGACGGAGACGTGGCTCATCGGGTTGGTGATGGATTAGGAAGTGGATTTCCCAGAACACACTCTTCATCGTGCTGACAGGAGCCAAGCCCGGGGAGGAGGAGGCGTGGCGAAGTATATCCGAGCCGACGTCCCTTGGCTACAGTTAGACCGCCAGATAGACCCGTAGGTCTATGGAGATTCTCTTTGGTGTCGTGTAAACTTAACACCCAGTAGATTAGAGTGGATCGGAGTCGTTTATCGGTCCCCAGAAGAAGGTCTTCTGGAAATGCTGACTGACGTACGACGTTGGGCTGGCGATGGTCACTGTCTAAGTTTGGACGACTTCAACTCGCCGAATGTGGACTGGGAGAATCCACGGGGCAATGCGGGAGCGGATTTATTTTCTCGTGAGTTCCTTTCAACGGTGCTGGAGCTTTCTTTGTACCAACACGTCAGAATGTCGACCCGAACCGAAGATCAATAAACATCTATTCTAGACTTGGTGATATCCTCAAGAAGTTCCAGTGTTGAGCAGATTGAGTACTTACCTCCACTAGGGAACAGTGACCATGCGGTGCTGACCATCAGCTGGAAGAGAGGAGCGATGTCCGCTCCCAGACCACAGGATAAACTCAACGTTTGTCAAATGCCCCTCTAAAAAGTCAGGGCGACTGCACCCTCAAGGTCCATACGAGACAGACAAGGCTTGAGGAGTAATTTGGGATGAAATCTTCCAGTTATGCCAAATGTTTGCTCCACCACCCAGGCAGCGACCGCGTGCAAAATTTCCACCTTGGTTTGACTCGCAACTCAGGCGTATTTTGGATCGTCGGGATCCTGCATGGAAACTACACACAACTGGCGAGGGATATGGCCGCTACTACAACACACATAGCCAGTACACCTAACTGAGGTGACAAAAGCGACGTATTTTCGAGGAGACTTTAGCAATGGACTTGGTCCGTGCACCAAAAAGCCTGTTTGCTTATCTGCTATGGAGAACACGAGCTACAAGTGCCATCCCAGCCTTACGGGATGGACGATTGCTGGGAGTTACAGATAAACACAAGGAGGAAATATTGGCGAGGCTCCACCTGTCAGTCTGTACTCCTGAACTGAGACCTAATCATCCTGTACATATTGCAGTGGACACTCCATCTATGTAGGGCCCGGAAGTCGATGAGAAAGATGCGGTGGCAGTTCTGAGTACCATCAAAGTTAACCAATCCCCGGGACCTGACGGTGTGCATTCCTCAGTGGTAAAGGAGCTGGTTGGTGTGTTAACTCTGCCGGTCACTCGATTGTTCGACGCGTCGTTATCAGCGGGAAAGCTCCTCCAGGTATGAAAGAAAACTGTTGTTGTTTCCTCTACACAAAGGTGGGCGAAGGCCGACATGTCAGTCTAGCATCGGTGGTGGGATAGGTTACGGAAAGTCTGCTGGCCACGCGACTCCGGGAGCATATCGGCGCAACGGACCTGTTATGCCTAAAACAACATGCTTTACGGAAAAGTAGGTCTTGCCTGACGAACTTACTACTTGCACGAGAATGCTGGAAGAATATCAAGGCCGGGGGACATCCTACGGACGTAATCTTCGTGGGTTTTAGCAAACTTTTTGACAAAGTTACATATGACCTTCTATAAGTTAAGCTCAAGGCCCTCGGTGTTGTAGATCCCCTTATTTTGTGGATCTGAAAGGGAGAACCTTTGTAGTACGAGTAGCACAGTCAATGTTAACATGGCAGGTGGCTACCAATGATTTGACACAAGGATCGGTTCTAGGCCCGCTCCTCTTCCTGGCCTATACCAATGACCCACCATCAATTTTCAAGTCGCCGTGTCTCATCTATGCAGACGACCTTAAGATCCGGTATAGGATCACATCGAATGCAGATCAGCTTGTTCTTCAGGAGTATGTCAAAGCCCCTGGAAGGTGGTCGGATCTGTGGTCACTGCCAGTCAACATCTACAGGTGTGCGCATATGCGAGTAGGGGTACCGTCCAGTACTGGGATGTTCTATGTGCACGAGATACCCCTTCACCGTTCTGTTTGCGAGAAAGATCTGGGAGTGATGAGGGCCTCGTCACTGAAAACGAAGAACTACATTGACGGAGTTTGTGCTTCCGCGTGGAGTATCCTTGGACTGACTAGTCGATCAATCGGCCATCTCTCACTCGACGCTTTCAAAGTACTGTATGCAGCTCACGTGCAACCTAGGTTAGAATACGGGGTGCAAGCTGTTTTATCTTGTAAGGCGGCAGAAGTGGCAAAGTTGGAACGGGTGAAGAGAGGCTCAACTCGCTTTGTTGAGAGGACTACGTTGGATCAGCTACGACGGTCGGCTGAAGATTACTGGGTTGTTTCCAGTGGCCTATCGGAGAGTTCGAGGGAACTTGATCTTCATCGGGAGTATCATCCGAGGTGACTTTGGACCAGAACTACGAACCGAGGTGGTGAAACAGCCCAATGATAAATTGTTCACGCGACTACTGGACGTATTTCTGAATCCACTCTGCGGAGCTGTGGTGAGGAGGCTTACACGGGAGAGATGCTCTCTGCCTCTGTTATGAAGAATGAATGAATGAAGAATACACTGCATGATATAGCTCCCTTCCGATAACGATGATGGTTCCTAACAAAGGTGAAACAGCTCCCATGATTTTAAATGACTTGAAAAATCCACTGTGATGAATAATATTACGTGGAATTCGTGTCTACTACCACTCACACTCGCATAGTAGTCAAGCCCTGTTTGTGGTTTAACGCAATGTCTCCGTTTTGCTTAGGCTCATACACAGAAACCTTTCCGTACTGGAGTCACCCGCTGTGCGGGAAACACTCTGCCAACAATCGAAGTCAGTGCCGGAAGAACGCCATATGACGTAGTCCATGAGTTCAGTAAACCATCAGGAGACATTTCTGATAGCCTTGTGGTTACTGTTTCGACTCACAATACTTCGGGTTCAAATTCCGGTTGGGGCTCGGTGGAGGAGCACTGTTGATGATCCCCACCAAGGATGAAACAGCTGTACTGTGCTTCTATGGAAGATGTATCGTGCAATCTAATACTCTGGACTTTCATGTTCATAGACTTCTATTTTATCGAACGTCCTCTGAGATAGGAATAACGGGCCCAGTCGGGTTGACTATCGTCAATTTGACGTCCCATTCAATGTTGTTATATATCATAAACTGGTTTTTTTCCATTCTGTAAGACATGTAAAGCTGCTGGTATTTGTAGTCGGGGCTGTACTGATGCATTCAGTTGTCTAACGAGAAAATAATTTCCGCATATATTAGGTATAGATGGTAGCCCGCCATCTACCGGTCATTTATTTGACCCATTTACCGATTGCGAGTGGTTAACACGCGGTCGTGGTCACAAAGCCTTAACTATTTTCAACGACAGAAGTTCATCAGAGTATCACCCTGTCACTCAGTTTCTATCACACGTACGTTACTACTCTTTTTAAAGCTCATTTTTAGACTTCACTGAATGCTTACTGATCGATCTGTTTTCTTTCATCACTTAGTTGTAATTCGCCATCTAAAACTTGCATGGATCATTTGTACATTGCGTTAACCTTTCACGTGGTTCACCACAAGGCACTTCTCATCATGCCTGAGAGAAACGTGACGAAATATACGTGACCCACAGCTTCCGACGTGTCTGATCGATAGTTTACGCCACGATCAGCACGGTGCAATCCTTCAGCTTAAATATGGACATTTGATAGTCTTGTGTCGCCAACCCATATGTCATTGACACTCGCACGTGATTCATTCTGGTCCCGTTGACCTTGCACTCGCGTGCGCGATGCCTGTCTATCCCACACCGTGCTTTATTCCACCTTACCAGTAGCATGCGGTTAGGTGCGCGTGTGACTGACAGTGATTCGTTGTTCCTGTCCCTTTGACTCATTATTACGCTTGTGCTTGTCAGTGGATGATTCACTCGTTTGCCCGCTTGTCTACTTACGTGCGCGCTTACTGATGTCCTAATACACGGATCTATTGCGTAGCGTTCTCTGAATTCTGAACTCAGCAAATGGGGCGAGTCTAATCTGCCATTGGACATAAGTCGTTTCTACAGTGAAACAGAAGGGGCAGATTGTATTCAGAGTGCTGGTGAAGTGACTAACATAACTATGGAGAGACTGATAGACGTAAGAGGACAGTGAAACAACAATTGTAAGTGATCTATTTTATTGGCTGGGAAGTTAGTGATCGGCACTACATATGTTTCATAGGCAGATGATGAATATATCCTTAGTCTCGCCAGTAGGAGAGAATGATCGCTGGTGAAAACAGAATATGATAAATAGTGAAACGGTGCTTCCATCGTTTTCAATAGTCTGAACGTTCACGCTGCATGAATATTCATATTATATAAAAATCTAACCTGCTGCCACCCATTTACAATTACTTCTGATTGCAAAATCCTAATGTTTTAGCTAGCAAAATATATTTACAATTAGGTTCACTTCCAATCTGGTGAACCAGATGACTGCCCGATATGTTTGAAAGTGAAATGGGAGGCAGTGGAGCTGTTACCCACCTTAATTAACTTGTGCCGGTGATTTGGTATGAGCTCTACAGCTGAATTTCAATAAACAGTGGCATGACTACACCACGAGCATTCTTTTTCTGTGCAAATTTCCCTTTTGAGTACATCAAAACGGAGTTGGTGTTGATTTGACGCCATTATCTAGCAGTCAGTTGGACTGAAAATCATGTGAATAAAGTCCGCATCACCTTTCACCTTCAAGCCCTGTTTAGTCTGAACAGCTTCTTACACATAACTTTCCTTGTTCGGCCAAACCAAGGTGGTCGTTGAGCCTGATTCGTTTATTCCTCTGTCATGATCACTGAAACTGACGTTTGCATCACTTTTGATCACAACCGTGGGTCTTGTTCCGTCTAAGCCCATTCTGGTCGGCGGAGCGGTCAACATTTATATTTGCCCTATTTTTGTGTCACATTTGCGATCAATTATAGAAGAACTGTACTTGAGCACAGTTGGGAGTTTGAAGTTTTTTTGGATTGTAATACGCATGCCTCAGCCGACAGCTTGGCGTTGGTTACAGAAGCTTTCCGTTCTCTCATTGAAGCTAATTTCTAGGTTGGGATATTTACAGACGTGAGCATTCTATAAATAAACTGACTGTTTCAATCACTGTCCCATGTGCTGCACAAAAGCTTTATTAATTAACAATATTGTAACAACGGATCAATGATATTATGCATTATTTATAGATGAACAAAGAATCATCAGTTGTTTCCATGGTGCTCGTGATCCATTCGATGAATGTCGAGACTCGAGTGAACAGGCCGGGAAATCCTTCAGGTTCTTTTGCATGGGTGGCCGAGGCTACACCAACAACATACGGTAGGCCTTCATCCACATAGATCAGACCGCTTCCACTGTCCCCCTGAATGGATAAGTCGGAAAAATGAACCGGAGTTAGAAACAGTTATTAGAGGTTAGACGAGGAACTCTTGCTTCTTAACTACGAAAAGCATTTAACTAATTATATATATATATATATATATATATATATATATATATATATATATATATATATATATATATATATATATATATATATATATATATATATGAACATCGGTTGATCTTTAATGATATTTCGGTCATAAAATAATGAAGCGCATATATGGCTGTTGATGCACCCACTAACAAACGTACCATTTATGGAAAAATCTCCATTGTGAAAAACATTAAAAATAATACTTCTATCCCAATTAAGCAGTCATAGAAACAGTTCTCAGCCGTTTTGTGAGGTTCGGTCTCTGTTTTCTGCAATCCTTCCAAAAACTGGTGTTCATTTACGAACTGGTAATTCAAAGTGCAGCTCTTTTTTCATGCTGCATAACGATCAAATTACAATCGTCACACATTTCCAATGACTTTCGTTGTTTGCTTTCCACTGACGATGTCATCCAGTGGAGCGTAGATTCATTTCTGTTTGTGCCGTGAATTAGTATAAACAGTGTGTATCTGCTCGTCTGGTTTTGGTTGAGTGACCTATGATGATTGCTCGTCTCTGAAATCTCGCAGAAATAAGAAAGGGATTTCTCCGCAGCAGTTCAGTGCGGCTCCGTCAGAGTAGAATAAATTGAATCATCCTAAAGAACTACGGGTAGTTTTCTGGAATTATTTTCGTACTTGACTTTCAACGTCATTTTCATGGCTACAGTTGCGGTCTCTACTGTTTCAAAAGAAGCGGTTTTGACTGCCGTGTGCCTAGTGTGCATCGTGCACGTAGATACACTCCTGACAAGTTCGAAGTTCTATGTTTGCTATTGAGATCGTTAGCAGTAGTTAGATTTTCATACTTCTATTACGCCGTATTGTCCTTTTATGAAGACAGTGAACGACACTGTGATTATCGTCCTACTTACACTGCTTGAATGCAGCTGATGCAACAAAGCTGACAGTCAATAATAATAATAATAACATGCGAACATTAGCTTCACTGCAGTTCGAAAATTATGACGCAATATATAATGAACAAGTTCAACTCAGTCTAGTTGATGATGTCGACTTTACTAGTATGTCTTATAACACCTATAAAATGGTATGTCAACCTTGATAGGGCAAGTGACTTCAAGTAGTCAGTCCGTAACATGGAAGGCAGGTGGCAAAAGTTGGGACCAGTGCAGTGGGGCTTTTAGAGCGCGTCGGGTTCCCACGATGGGATTCACAAGATCCCTCCAGTCAGTGACTATAGGCGGGAATATATAACGACAAGTGAGGCTCGTACATTCACACAACTTAAGCGTGAAATTGATACTGTCATTTCCAATTTTCCCTTACTTCTTCAAAATGGATGGTTATTTTGATTTCCGAGTTAGTTTGCTGCTGAGACGTGACAATCAGACAACCGCCTCAATCCGAGAACCGTTATTGAGTGTTCCAACTGAATTACTGAAGTCTCTCACTGTCAGGAAAGAAACCGAATATACCAAGTCAAATCGCAAACAGGTTGGCGATAAACATTGTGCTAGTGGATAACCCACAGCTGAGCAAATAATATCTAAACTGCGATTTGGCTCGGGCATTCCATACAGGGCACCACAGAATTGACTAACAAGACCTGTTTATTTACAATAAGCTAGTCCATATTGGCTTTTATGCCACTATTGGCACCCTCGGAGTATGTCGGTGGTTTGTGTAATCACTTAGCAGTATAGCTTGTAAATTTCTATGACGTTTATTGTCTTCTCGAGCGGACGGTACAATGTAATTTTTCTCGTCTTGAATGATAAATCTTAAAATCTAACTACTGCTACCGTCGGCAGTAGCAATAATAGAAATTCAAAACGTCAGTATTGTTTTTGTACTCAATCACACTGTACATTTACCTTACTGTTGGCAAATATTTGGTTGATATTGAGTTGTGAATTAGGAAACTGGTCACGAGTGATCTATTTGAGAATATTGTAAACAAGACTAATATTCGACAGATTTCATTCTCACGTGATATGCTATAAGTTCCAGTAGTAATCCTGTCACGTCCCATATGCCACCAATCATTGCGAACTTCGATGAAACAGCGGCGTAGTGCATTTATGAAATTTCACTGACGACCTGAAGACTAACGTTACATTCGCTCTATAAAATTTCATCCTACAAACCCTGAATGATGCAATCTATGACTCTTTCCTCCGTCAGCTGTGTAGGACATCGGCTGGTACGCGCAAACAATAGTGAATGAATCGTGGTGTTCTGACTTTCGGGGTCAACTAACCTTTCCATTTTTCCCGTTATTCAGTCAATGACCCTACGTTGTGCTTAAGAAAGGTGAACGGGGGGGGGGTGATATGTTTGCTGGTCATACCCACAATGTGCGTCTCAGTACAGCTCTCGAAATGAACAGTTGGTACGAGATTCCCGTCCTCTCACTCAACAAGTTCTTACACAAACTGATGCAATTTTCAGTGAGAATTTAGTCAATCCGTGATGGAAGCCAACATTTTTATTGTATTTCGTGACTGGGTGGGGATAAATAGTGGTCAGGTTACTCGAGTGACTTCCACGGAAGAGTGGGATTCACTGGATGTTACAAAGGCTTCATTTGAATTCCAGATGTTATAAATCTTCCTAGATGTGAAAAAAATTAATTTAGTCCGAACATGCTGGAGTTGTTTCCTGACTATTGGATGTAGTTTTGTAAATTTGAGGCACTTTATATTATGTAGGTTTCAACTGATCTAAATACATTTTCGGCACCTTATATTGTTCTCAACAGGAACCAAAACTGTTTCCGTCAGACGAGACAGTATACTTCTAACGCTAATTAGAATATACCTGATTAAGTATCAGTATTGTTTCATATTAGTTTCTGGACAACGGCACCGGACTGTCCGGTGCAATTTAACACACATATAATCAAGTGCTTGACATTGATCCTGTCGTTAGACCCTTCTGTATCGAAGCTTAAGTCCCCCAGCTCCGTGTTCGACCGGTGAAATTCAAACAGTCAACGTCGAGAACTAAAATGTTTGCTCTCATCGTTTCAAATATTCCCACTCTCTATGTAATCAAGCGGAATTGTGCTGCCTAATGGTTTTAATGCTGTTGCTGAACAAGCTTGAGGAGTGTGATTGTGCAACTAACTTATAAACCACGTGCAATTCTGCCTCTGTATGTCAACCTTTAAATTTGTATCGAATAAAAGATTCGCCACCTTATCAGTTTAGTGGGGGTACTTTATTCGTCATAGATGCATCCATTCGTAACTGTAATCAATTGTTTCGAATGTCTTTCCGTTACGGATGGAACCGATATGTGATGACTGTGGTCATGGTGGATGCTGAACTTGACTTCGGCGCGGGCATCAGTTTTAGCCTCCTGTTTGTTTACCACGAACGAATGCGCTGCTATTCATGAGTAATAATGAAATATGACTGGAAAACGCACTGAATAATATTAGGAGAAAACAGTACGTATCAGAAACCAATAAACGGTACTCCCTTGGAAGAACGTAATTCGGTAAGTATTGAAATTGATTTGATTTTACCAGGAATGTTACTCGAGCTTGAAAAGGCATTGAAAGCGATATTACGTATCTAAATGGCTGCTTTTTATGTAACCGTTGGAGACATGAAATATCACCGATAAATTTCACTGTGTGTGTGTGTGTGTGTGTGTGTGTGTGTGTGTGTGTGTGTGTGTGTGTGTGTGTGTGTGTGTGTGGATCTCATTGGGTTATGAAATGTTAGGAGTGGTTTGATATTCGGATTATAATTCCAATGCAGACAGATATTGTTGGTCACCCGAGTTACATATTATTTTTAAAGTAATACGGTTTTTATGAAACTGGATTTAACCTGCCGGAATACGCTGGGCTGGGTAGAATAGTCGTTGCCTCTATCGAATATGTGCTTATCGTGGAGTGGAAGTATACAAATATCTTACAGATAAAAAATAACCGGGGCTCAAACCCAACTGGCATTGTAAATGGAGCATCTGTAGATTTTTCCTTTTGAAAATGACCGACTATAGCTTGGACAGGGCGCCTAAAGCTGACTTCCGCCGACTTGTGAACATCGATCGCACACGCACACTTGAGTCGTCACAGTTCATACTGTCTAGGTGTCTTCTCTACAGTTTTTCCCAACCTCACTTCAGTCATTCATCTAACCGGGCAATTTACCTAGCCATTGGTTGGTTCTTATCTTTGCTTTGAGTGATAATTAAATTAACTAAAATGGAAACCCGGAGACTCCCGTTCGGGAAATAAATAGACCGAATTATCTCAATCGGTGTGATGTTAGACACAAAACTTGAGCATATTTGCTTATTACACGCAATTTAGCCTACTCCTTCTTGGAATAAAAGAAATCGATAAAACGACCATAACGGATACACTTACCGGACAAATTCCCACATTTGACTGATAGAAACCAGCACAAAATTCGTGCTCCGCATTCAGACCGGCCGCGTGTTGGTACATTAATGAGCAGATGAAATGGGGTGTTACTTTGAGCGCAACCACTTGGGCTTTTTCTGACGGACCTTTGTCTTTGACTCGACAACCCCATCCGACAAATGTGCACAAAGCATCTTCCGGTGGCCACTTGTCACTGTTTCCATCTACTGGTAGATAGGCTTTGGCTATTCCCGACTCCATAGAGGGTAGCGGAGTCAATAGTTTGAGCAGAGCAATGTCGTACTCCAAATCGTCTGTGATGAGGAACCAGTGATTGTTAGACATGTTGCCGTCAGGTCCAAAAGATGAGCATCGTGAAATGGAAGTTCTGGCGAAGCAGCTATGTGTCACTACGTGTATTGTAGTAGACTGTCCAAAGCACACAACGTTAATTCAGTTACATCTTCCCGTCAGTTATTTGTGGATGGTCCACTGAATTTAGTTGGCAGTCTGGAATCACCGTGTTACTGGTGTTTGGAGATTTTCTCGGTAAACTGTGATGACAGGTTTTCATCCCTAAAGAGGGTGATCTGATAAAAGCTGTCGATTCAGAGGCTGCGAATAGGACTGAAACCGTTGGTATCTGAGGCGCAAAATTCCAGTTATTACTGAATATATTTCTTCTTAAACAGATGGAATTTTTTGGAATGTGTAATGAGTTCGAGTTGAGAAAGAGATGGGATGTAAGGGAGCTCAGTTTCTCATGTAATGTTTTTTCGACGATGTTGGTACGTGCAAAACAGTTTCCATATTTCCCTTTGAACGTCTGTGTGTGAAATTGTGCTTCAGGTCAGACCGGGAAGCCTTAGTACCATGTGGGACGCACGGAAGCATCACACGTCTGGGAGGATTTGAATTGCCTCGAAAATTACAAGATTCGCTGGGAGGTGAATGTTTAGAGGAATAAATTCTATGTATTCTGAACTTAGACCTGTTTTTCCTAAGACCTCAGTACGCGCGAGGGGATCTGACAGAACTCCTCCACATAGTGAACGCGCTTTCAGATATAAACATGGAGGAAGAGCCTTTCCCGTATTCCAGGTAAAGTTAAAAGAAGGTACATCCTAATGCTGCAAATTTTCACGTAATGGCTTCGGCTTATGGCTAAATGTTTGCCTTCTTCATCAGAAAAACAGTATAGTCACTTAATAATATAGTTGACAGCTTTTAAAGGATGACATAACTTAAGGCAGACTGGCTAGCGTTCATGACAAAAAGACTCTTAGCATTTGATTTTACTCTTTGATGACAACCTCTGCTTTAAAGAATGAAACTCATTCACAAAGTGTTCGAAGCTTCAGGAAAACCGGGCTGTAGCGCGGCTATCTGGACACGTGACTGACTCTAACCATACAAAGTTCTGTGCATGCTGAAGTGAACTGAAGTTTAGCAACCAATTAGGAGAACAGCTTATCCCCCAATCGCTTATGAATCAGCCGAACAATGACACTCATCTTGAGAATTTGGCTTATGTTTTGCTTATTGCTCGTAGGGGGCCTCGTGTCTGAGTAACTCGAATGACAGTGACCACTATGTTTAGCAGAGTTCCACGGCACTGAGAAACAGCACGGCCCTAACAGTTTAAGCTCAGAGATGTGAACTATTTGGAAAACTGAATCACTACGGGAATAATGTTGATGCTTGGCATTGAACTATTGTCAGCGTACATTTATGAAACAGTGTCGGCTGGTGATCGCTGAGTTTCGCGTTTAGGTCGAGAACGTTTCGCCACCAGTCGAGGTGACATCGTCAGTGCACGCGGACGACCACACTGCTGTGTTCGTCTTGAACAGTCATGTGTTCATACATGTGCACGCTTGATCTGAATCCCGTGCAATCATTGACACACGCCTGCAGTCGTACTCACACGTACACAGTTAGCGTTTGTCCTGTTCCCTCCCGAACAGCACCGACCAATCAGATTGCACCGCGCGTTGCACGACCTTGCACGGCTTAAGCCGATTGTACAGTTGTTTTACGCTTTCGGCAGCATATATCACCGACTCACGCACTTACACACGTGTTTGCGTTTCACTTGCTCGTCTGTAGTATCGCTTTCCGTACTTTCACCGGTACAAGCGCGCCTTCCTTCTTCCTACCGAACTTGGGACACAACAGTCATCTCGACTGGCGATGAAACGTTCGCGACCTAAACGCAAAGTTCGGTGATCCCCGACTGATACAGACCATCAACCTGAGCTGTAAACAACAACGGTATTCAAAATCATCATGAAACACCTTAATTAAAGGTCAGCTGTTCGACCTAGTCGCAAGCGAGTGAAAAACATGCTGACCTGCCATTGTGATCACAGTACGGAACACCAAAATTCTTAGTCAGTGACCATTCGACCATTTTCGCCTAATCAACCATTTTGATTACATAAGACTTGGTTGTTGTACTATGAGAAGTTTCATAAGATTCGTTAAATGGTTGTTTCACTTAGGCTTTCTGTCGTCTCTCACGAGCTAGTCGATTCGGTTATTATGCTTTGTTTTACAACCAAGAGCTCGAATACTCAACGAGCTGTCACAGATGTGTTCAAGACAGACCAGCAGATTCAACCCACAAAATTTCACCCAACGTTGTAGGCAATTTGAGGACAAAAACATCATTTAGACTAGACTGATTATGGCCTCTACTAGGATTATGATTACCGTTATTGTAAATTTTGCAGCATGTAATCCCTCTGAATAGCAAGTGACGGTTTGTTTATCCCGGACTCAGTTCGCGAAATGAAAATCAGTTTCACATGGGAACAACGAGTTTGTTTATTTCGCTAAATCTCTGTTGGTTCTATTGTGCTCCCATACCTCGCTTTTCCCACATTTATATCACATTTACCGAAGAAAATTACGAGACTACCGATTTAAAGGTTACTGCTCTGAACGGAGATCTGATCGCCCGGCCCTAAGGTAAAAATCTAAGTCAATAGTTCTGTGTCACTTTGGCCCCCTCGATCCGTGAGCAAAAGCAGAGTCCTGTGTCCTAACTTTTGTGTATAGCTTGTCGGATTCTCCATGAACCGCAATATACACGTTTTGAAATTTGTAAGCAATTGTACCAAAAGCCGCATCCTACGTGCGTTGATCAGTTTCTGACTGTTCCTGTTGCCAATTTTCACCTGCTACTGCCCTGGTTCCACAATTAGTCAACCAGTTTCGAGGATTTTTGCCTTTAACTGACCATTGTTCCACCCAAACGCTGACGCTCGGCAACGGTTATCGAGTTGCTGCCCATATACCACAACAAATCATTTCTGAAGATTTTTTGATGAGCCTTGGACTGCGCAAGGTCAAACAACTATTTTCTATAGGGCCCTTGGGCTTCGTGATCCTAAATTCATCATCATTACTCTTGTGGGAGTAAATCTGTAAATTAGAATCATATACAGGCAATGGCGGTGCTCAAGCGGTAATCGCGACCAGTCGTGAACTTTGACATCCCAGGTTGGAATTTTGCTAGTGTCGGACACTTTCATCCATTTGACTGTCCCCGATTGACCGAATTCAGCTTCCAGGCTTTCTTTTCTGCTGTCTCATGGAGGCAACTGGAGTACAATACCAATTAATGATTAGCTGATCAGAAAAAGAGGCTCTTATAAATGTTTCGGTACACACCAAACTGAAAGATCGAGGTTATATGCGAAAATACATCAAATTCAAAAGGGTGAGGTTAATTCGGAAAGCTGCCTACCTGGTTGGTATTGCGGGTGCACAATTATGTTTTGTACTTTGTAGTACGTTGAAGAATTTCCACTCTGTTTGCTGTCACTGTAGGTTATCGGTAGGGAAAAGAGAAGCCATTTTTACACATTGCTCAGAACAGAAAAGGACAAGTCAAAGAAATAAAGGATTTCTTAGCAAATGCGAAAGAATCCCTAAAGACTGGTGATAACTACAGTAGTTTATCTAAACTTATCAACTGGCTACCATGGGAATTAATTAATTCGGTCTCTGTCTTGACAACTTCCAGTCTGTTTCTGTTCAGTGTGTCTAGAATATAATCATGGAACGGAGCATCGGCCTGATCACTAGTGTGTTTGTATACCACCCAAGGTTCTGTTGGTTTCCAGGTGACTGCATCAACAATAACAATTCGGTGTGCATTCTGAATTGAAGTTATGGGTAAATTTGGTAATAGTTATCAAACAGGTCTAACCTAAGTTGAAGAAAATATAGTTCTTCAAAATGAGAACACAATAAGTTGGAAATGGACTTCAGACCATAAGTTCGACACTACTGTATTGTCTGAATGAGAGCTTTAAATCTGAATTCTACCGTATTCGCTGAGAGAAAGTGTAAAGTGAGGCGCCGGTCTTGTAAAAGGGCTGAATGATGAATAAAAAGTTCATTTCAGTTCGAACAGCCATGTACTAGATGCGGTGGATTTGATTACCATCTGGCGGCAGTGCTTTCAGTCGGAAATACTGAAAAAAGAGTATCTAAAAAGCAATAAGAGTACTGAAAATAGCATCAAGTCACCAAAGAAATCTTGCCACCGATCGCGGAACCAAGCCGTATCCTCCAACGTATTTAACCACCGGGCGGGGGGATTTCTTGGACCTCACCCAGGAGGCCCTACACGACCTACATGGCTAAGTCCAGTCATTCGGCTTTTCACATCTTTCTTCCATGTCATGGACTGGTCACCCTTGCTCATCCTCAGCAGAATAAAAAAATGAGTTAGTTACAATAATGTAGCCTTCTATGGGCGCACGTACTATGTATTTCGAAGGAACGATGGAATGGTTGACTCATTTGGCGGATAAATGAATGTCTACTGTGGAATGTAAATCGATCGTACGTACAAAATAAACGGGTAGAAGAAAATGCAATAAATCTTTGCTCTTTGTGCAACGGAAGTATTGATCTGAATGAATCCTACTCTGTGAGAAAAATTTCAGGTGTATCGTTAGTAATCGGATATTACAAAACAATCTGTACCACTGAAATCTATCACGTGATTTATATAAGTAACCGAGTTTAGTAGCTCATCAGCAGTACCAGAAACGTCCTGGTAAGTTATTACTGGCGATATATTTGCCGCGAAATCATTCCAATTCCGTAGTGATAAGCGGTTTCTTAAGAAAACTGTGTGCTACTTTGCATCACGCAGGGGCAGATCCCATTACAGAAGCCCCATCGGAGGCCTGGAGGCCTCGCTCATAATTGGTCTGGCAGATGCGCAATGAGCAAGTCGATATTAGGATGCTTTTGAACGAAATGTCAATGGGGTGTAATCAAGGCTTTCCATAAATAGATTTCTAGTTTACCTGCGGAATTGAGAAGCATGATACTTGGTTCTTCAAGCACTTCCTGCTCCACTCACGGTCTAAAAACCCAAGTCAAAATGTACAACGAGCCTTCGGTGAAAACATCGCTGAATAAACTCGCAGAGGTCAATCTATGTGATAAACGTCTTCTATCTTTGGAGACCAGCAACGATTTGGTGGGCGCTAACACCTAGTCATCAGCACCATCGAATACGAAATAAGAACCAAAAAAGAAAGCTAATGCAAAAATGCTGTCAGTCTAGCAAGCCAGTTTAATTTGTCTTATATGGCAGCGTCTGTCATGCGCTGCTCCGGTAGAGTCAGTCAGCTTGCCGTACATCATAACAACAATAACAGCCGCAACAAACAGAAAATACTACTACCCATAATGATAACTAATAGTAATAATAATAATAACAATAGTGATAAATCTACCGTGGGTTATATCTGTGCTTCACATGGTTACAAACTGTGGGCGTAAACGTTACTGTGGCAACTGAGTAGAGTTTTTTTTTATTTTCACTTACCTAGGGAACAGGCGACGAAATATTCCGACAATTGTCTTTAGAACATCAGAATGTTTTTCTTCTTTGTCGTGTGAAACGTTTGGTTCAACGTCTCCAAGCTGATTGTTTCACAAAAGCAACGCCATAAAAATTAGTGTAACTGCATTTTATCAACTGTTAGAATATCCAAATAAAAGTTCGTATTTCGGTCGGTTCTCTGTACTCAATCCGTGAATGTGGTCAGACTGCCAGATGATCTAGTTAATCTAGAGTGAGGTTCCAACAGTCTGGGGGCAAATGACATTTGTGAACCAGATTTCCAGTTGGCTAAAATAGGTGTTTAGCGTACGGTTTCAGAATCATTCCACCAATCCATATACAGGTGGGAATCGGATTGGTGCCTGAATCGATGAATGTGCCCATTTAAACTAGGGACTTTTTTAAAAGTTCTAAATGAATAATTGTAAAATCTGAAATAAGGCACTGAAAGAGCTATTGATCAGCTTAACCCTGCAATGTGTTTGATTGGAAAAATACAGAAAATGACTGAGCAGAAGCTAAATATTATAATGGAATTGAGGCAGGCAACATCAACTAGGTGTTTTATTGATCCCGAGGAAGCTTTTCGAGTTAATTTTGGAAATTTGAACAAATCACGGAACTAAAACAGGGAGAAAATAAATGAAAAGGTACATGGGTTTGTCCTTACACGAACTTTCGCTATTTAGTTCCTATGCAATTGGAGAGAAACATATTATTTGGTGTACGGCTTTCAGATCCTGTAACAGATGATGGGTAGATACACTGGAAGACCAGCCGAGACTCGTCGAACAAGTTTTGTGGAGAACAGCTATCCACAGTGGTTTATTCAAAATACCATGAGCCAAGGGCACTTGCATGGCGGCTTGTTGGTGAGTCTCAATGGAGAAACTGTTATAGAGATTCCATTCAATGGGGACGTGTAGAACAAATCTTAGTCGTTCGGAGCTCAACATTTCCACCTCTATCCGCGTCACCGATGATCTCGCATGCGAGCAAAAGACAACTTACGTAGACTAGACTCATATATGACGGTCCACTCACTCCAATGCGTGCGTAATCATTCAGTTAGGAATTTGTTTCGATGCTTTGGACAGCGTCACTTAAAGTGGCCGAAAAGGCCGAATGCAGGATCAGTCACCAGCACACCCCCGGATTTCACTGTGGATAGTGGCCACATAGTCGACCTATGTACCTTAGTGTCTCGGGTCCTTCAACTGACCGGCCCCCAGATGTAGCGAGAATAACCATTGTTCACCCACTAAGTACTGACGTGTACACGTAAAATAGACTATTCTACTCACTTCGACTGCCTGACCCGATGACGGAATTTTCGGAACTCAGTGTGAACTCGGTTAGATCTCTGTCACCGGCTAAAACAGAAGCGCGCTAATTCCTCATTTTCACATGAACCAAAGGACCACGTTTCGTGCCACAGAGAGGCTTTTCTGTCAATGGCTATTTGTCCCTTGTTCTCATTATCAGGACAATTTCGCCGGTACATAGTATCACAGACAAGCGCTCAGATTGAATTTCTCGCACCTAGCTGCGATAACTTCAGAGACAGAAAGCAAATCAGTTTTAGTTATCTACTTTCCGTTGTAAATGACCAGTTGATGGTGTTGAGAAGAAGTATATTTGTGCAGTCCCGTGGATTCTTGTTCAGTTTGGCCAGTCTGATATGTGAAGCGTTAACCAAACTCACAAATTGGATTCAGCATGCAACCCGTCTGATTATTGTTAATCAAAGTAAGCTCAGTCATCGAAAGTGTACGTGGAAGTAAGTTGTTAACTTTGGAGAACAGTACTGTGGGTCTACTGAAATCAAAGGTAGTCGTTTATTGATTCATCCTACAAGCTTTGAAAACTGAGTTATCATCCCATACATGCCAATGAGTTCTGTGTCTAATATATATATATATATATATATATATATATATATATATATATATATATATATATATATAATATATATACTCGGAATTCCTTGAGACCAATTGGACTTACTTCAATTTTAGCTTTTCCCGCTTGGACAATCCAGTTCTCCGGCTTGGTCAAACTGAAAACAAATAGAAAAGGATTAATTAATTTCACATACCAGTAGTAACACATGTGTGCATACACACAAAGTATCATCCAGTCACTCGAAAATGTATACCCATATACTCTCGCACACGTACTTATCGTATCAGGAGAATTCGCTAAGGAGAATTTTTTCATAATAAGGAAACTTACTGATTTTTCTTCTTGGTGTTCCAGAAGCAGTGAGCAGCCGACAGTAGCCATCGTTTGTCAATGATTGTTGCCCCACAATAGGTGATCAAGCGTGTTTGTGGGTGGATTCCCTTCAGTGCAACGGCCCACGGGTACTCCTTTTCCTTAGCATCGTATCCATTGATGATTCGTTTCGAGTAGCTTAACAAAGTTCCGTGAACTGGAGGAAATGAAATGGACGAATAATTTGCTACCACGTGAATCATTTTGTCTTAACATTCTAATGTCATTCAGCTTACGTGCAGAATTCAAAACCTGACTAGGTCATTCATGGATTGAAGTACTTTGACTCAGTTTGCTCACGCTCTTGCATGACGAATTCTTGTACACTATTCATGAAAAGGAAGACTAGTTCACTTCACATTATCCGGAGTGATTTGAGACTCAGTATGGACCCGGGAAGTATATTACTTATGTGTCTCTGGAGGAGGAGGCTTTTGCTTTGCTGTAACATCCGAGGACACTGCAAAAATGACTAAAAATATTGCTAGGCAAACTTGCACAGAATAACACCCAGTCACTTCCAGCTGATCTTATTTGGTTTTAAATTTTTTGACTTTATATAGAGGAAACAAATGCCGAATTTTTGAACTTGGTCACCCTCGATGGCTACATCTAATATGGATGTAGCCCCATACTTCAGTCGTACCAAAGAGTGTAATTTGCTTTCAGTCTTCGTTTGATTTTTACCAATTCTTTGATCTTTTCGCATTTCGACTGCATGTAACCGCCGAGTCCGCATTTTAACTTTCTCAAGTTCTATCATTATTCTATACTGTCCTTTCAGAAACAATAAGTTGAAAGTTGATTTCCTACTTTTGTTTTTTTGGCTGCAGACACTATAGGACTGTCGCTCAAATCTTAACCTTGTGTGATTCTCCATCCCAAGTCGTGATGTTATGTTTATTTGCACAGTTCAGGATACATGGAAAGATCCCTTAAGTAGTGCCAGCAATGAAATCACCATTGATAATCATATAATCACACCGCATCCTTTTTCCGAATCGTCATCCGTAGTGCACATTCACCGACGCCCAACCAGGCGTGAGTCCTTAGGGTCACCACTAGACTATCTGATGGGGATGGCTTGTTTCTCGTCAGTAATACATGAAATAGCAAGCATCGGACTCCCGACTTCAGCGTTAACAAGCCGTCAACAGCACACCAGTCAACTTCAATGGCAGACCTCTTCCCATTATAAGCCTAAGTGGAACGAATGCCTACAAACAACACACAGAGCTTGGCTGCTTATCAATTTCAGTGGAAAAACATTTCAGTTGTGTATTCATTGAGCACTACACCAAACTATATAGCGAATCATTTCATAAAAAATTCACATCTGTTTCTGCCCTGTCGAGTTGGTCATAATAGTCTACTAGATTGTCGTAATCTGGTATACATCGGCTGCATCAGATACTGGCATGTGTTCACTTTCGTTAGCCCTGCTAAAGTTGTGTGTATCAAAGACTCTCGAGGAATTTCGTGTTTTGGGGGTTAACAACATGCGTTAGGTAATGCAAACCTGAAAGACCTTTGATATTTTATCAGATTTTGGAACATGAGTGTTATAAAACTTGTATCCAGGACCGGTAAGTGGTAGACGGACTGATGGAGAAGCTACTGAATCTATGTCAGATACCGAAGACTCACTCACCTTGAAATAACACAATCGGTAAGCAGACAATCCACCGTATCATGACACCTCCGTTGTTCTTCTGATTCAACTCAATGCTTGGTCCGCTAAAACGTGTATTGAAGTGCTCCATTATATACGCAGAAATATGCAACTGGTTATCGAGGGTCGTAGATCAGTCTCTCCTCAAAACAAAGGACATGGAAGTTTACACGTTTTCGCAAGTTAAAATCTTTTTCCATCTAGATACTGGAAAGGTCACGTTTTGATTCGTGAATAAAACAGCCGAGTCTTTTCTAGTCTCCTCTGTTCATTTTGGCCAATAGATCATTCATCTCTGTGAGATATTTCTCCCAGTTACAGAATGCGTAGGACATCTGGAAACTTGGTTATACAAGCTAAGGTCAAAAATGGATCTAAATTCAGAACTGAGTCTGCATAAAAAAGATAATCACCCGAAATTACGCAGCACATCTGCCCTTTCCCAGATCTCGTGATTAAAACTTACCAGTGTGTGGGGGCATACTGTGAGACAGTGGCGTGTGTGTGAGTTGTACAAAGTAAACAGTCGCGTCTAAAAAAAACTGCGTTCAGATCGCAACTGGTAATTGAATTAAAATGACGATGCACTGAGCTGATCATTGTCAAAACAATTCATCACGCTGTTCCAACGAGACATTCCCTCATTTGAAAATCCTAGCACACATCATAGAGCTGATTTACTGGACCTGATTTTAAATGATCCATCATGCACATCCACCCAGTTCCATCTGAGATTCCGTGGTAATGACCGAACCAAAGTTAACTGTGAAGTCATTCTTAGAACTGGTCTGCAATGACCGGTTTCAGGCTAGTTTTACACGGAGCACTGATACTGCATGGTGATCTATCCTATAAAAGAATTCAGACTTTCTGCTACTGAAAATCGGTAGGCCCACGAGTTCTGTTGTTTGGCTGGCATACCTCTGATTCTATTAACATTCTATTTAGCAAATATGTGTCATGGGAACTGATTATAGTGTATCTGTGGTCATTTGACGACTTCCAAAACCACCGATGAGCAGCAGGCCGTCTAAGTTCAGACTGATCAAATAGCTTAGAGAAATGTGCCCGTGTGGGTCACGTGTCAGCACCGCGGGTTCGAGTCCCTATCAGGAGTCGCTGGGTAAGCACTGATGATTATTCTAAAAGATAAACATAAAAGATCTAGGTTTTTAAGGTGGATTTAAGTGTAAACATCACATGATGAAAAAGGAGTCAAATCTCCTTGCCTTTGAAAATGATGTTCATCGTAGCTAATGGATCTAATCGCTGATCTTGATGTTTTTGTCGTAAAAGTTTCACCACCGGCGGAAGTAACATGGACAGTGCGCAGAAAAAGACCCCGCACTCATTTTTATTTATTGGAATCTTGCCCTAGATTCAACTTTGATTTCTGAGATGGCTTTGACCTTGGAAGGTTAATAATTATAGAAACTTGGCCTAACAACCTTTCGGATCCAATTCAATACTTTCTAGTGAACTTAAAATATTTGAGTTACCCTCTCCTAGTCTCTGCACCTTTTCCCCTCTGTCTCTCTTCACCTTTCAGAATTGAAAGCTTAGAAAAAACCTGATAATACGGCTCGCTTTCAAGGTACAACCCTATCTGGTGAAGACTGATTGTCACTGACTGTCACATGTTTTACTGTACATGCCTTGACCAGGAACGTATTCACGCTCGTTGAATACACTTTACTCACTGACTCAGTCTCCTGTTGTGCCAAATTTACCGAGGATATGTGAATGCGTTGCATGTGTGATATAATACCTCATGCCATGAGGATGTTAGAATCTGTTGTGTGTGACACTAACACTGCCATCCATTTCAGGCAACCTACTTGTCGGTTATCCCACGTAGCGTGAGTTCAGATACCATGTTATTCACTATCCTAGCTCCTACAGTTAGTTGACCTTTTAAATTTGGGAAATTGACCTGTTGATCTCAGTGCTACTGCTTCTATTTGTAGAGGATTGAATCGTTGGATCTTCAGGTATTTAGTTTGGTCAATGTAGTTATAGGAAGAATAGGGCTTCATGGCTGTGAATCGGCAGGATTAGGTCCTGACAGTTTCCTGTCAAGCTCAGCTACCAGAAGCTCCTGAAACGACATTAGAATTTCCTGCATTTCAGGTAGATTATTGACTCACTATCTGGGCAGTATGTGTTTAAGGAACCCAGAGTTTTCTCGGCTTATGTAATGATTCATTATGACATTTATATTTATGATGACTCTTTTTTAAAGTAAAGTACTCATTGAAAGAGAAAATGAAATACTGGGATCCTGTGGGTGTTACTCATTGGTAAACCTAGTGGTTATTATATGACTCTTCATGTAGAACCTTTGACACATTTCCAGCTCAAATATTTTGAAAAAGATGCAAAAGTCAGTGAGTCAAGCAAGGGGTTGTACATTAGTACTAACTTTTACACAGTTGTGCCTTCTGGGAAGCCGTTTCATTTATATCCGACTGTCTTCTGTAAATCCTCTCAATTTGAATCGATAAAAAGGATGGAAACCATGGTATTTTGTGAGATTTGAGCCTTAGACGAATCATTCACTGCCAACTCGGTTGATCCCCGGCTGTCCAATCCGGACAATTCAGACATATTTGCTAAAAGGTGCGTACTCAGGTCGCGGATACGGTAACGGCTACTCCAATGGCTACTTCCACTCCCGTGAATAGTGATTTCATCAAATAAACTATCTTGGAAGATAGGCGGCAGCGTTCTAGAATGTGACGGGATATACCCCTGAATTGCTTTCTCCACTATAAAACGCCACATAAATCTGCCGAAAACATTGTGACGTGGCGAGTGTGGCCCACCACTCAATAAGGCCATTGTTCTTTGTTGTGTTTTTCTCATCCGACTAGGTTTCCAGAAGAGGAGAATGAATGATATAGTTGGTAACCTGATTATCTGGACCAGCACTGCCGCATTGGAGCACGCGCTTGGTCGAACAAAGGCTAGAGGTGAGTTCTCGGCTGAAAGGCTTACTCTGGATTGGGAAACCGAGTAGTACAACAGCCCACAACGCAAACAGTGATGAAAAATATCGCTTCTGGATTTTTTATTACTGCTTTTTGCACCGTGCTTGGTTTCATGATGGTGTGAAATATACGAAATCAGTTGACCTGGGACTCAAAATCACAATTACTTGTATTAGAATCCAAGTTGTATCTATGTTGATCTCTGTTGCTTATGGTTCCCGATAGGGAAGCGTCCTAAATTTTGGTGATTAGAAGCATGTGAACGCGGTCCGATTGATTCTACCATGACAGTAGCAATACCAAATAAATGGAATTTCTCAAGCTACTCAGTGATTACAAAAAAAACAAGCTGCCACAATGTGATAGAGGTTACTCATTATCTCGGAAATTCCATTGATAAATTTGTCAAAACTTTCACCCTGAAAATAAAGGCTCATTAGCGTCTGAACTATGGAAAAGAACAATTTTCCGTTCTTATATCCCTCCAGCCCCCCCCCCCCCCCCTCCCGGTCCGGAGCTATTGGGCAGTACAATTGTTTAACACATAATCCGTGATATTTTACAGACCAAAAGTGGATTGAATAAACTTGTTAACACAGAAGACGAAGAGAAAGCAAATTCATTTGCCGAATTTGGTGGCAACTCATTTGGACCCGCCATTAGAGGCTTGCCCTAATGTGGTCTTCGTTTACCGGCAGTGCGAGGCGTGGAGCCCATAATTTCGGTGACATATCGGCTGAGTTCGATAACTCACCTAATTAGCTTCCAGCTTCCAAGGTCACTTTTACTGGAAAGTAGTGGGCAAGCAGATGTGTGATCTCATCCCCAGTTTCGTGGATTTTATACTATTTTGCCTACTAACGAGCATCTAAGTTGCAAATTTCGACCCTGAAAAGGTGATCTCGACATTTGTGAGCACACCATATACCGAATCACAACAGTATGCAAACGTCAACTGGTTACATAATCTTCTGAATAGTAAGATCCTCCTCATTTACGATCGTCTAAGGAATTGAGGTAACTAGAATTCCTCGACTTTTTGATAACAGAAATATTACGATATGCAGCCTCATTGAGCCAATTATTATATGCAGGAATACTGTAAAAAATGGTGTATTGAGAACGCCACCGAGTGATTTTCTGACACGAATAAGCTTCGTCGAATATCTTCACAGTCCCAGTTTATGTCCAGCACTGACAGCTATTGTAATATAATATTATACGGTGACGAAGGTAATGGAGATAATAATAATAATAATAATAATAATAATAATAATAATAATAATAATAATAATAATAATAACTCGTCCCTGAAGATGTCGATCTCCATGCAGATTTATTGATTCAGACCTTTCTTCCACGTCATGAAATTTTATAAAGTAATCCATATAATTTTACATTCAAAAATCTGGGTGGCACCTCTTTTGTTTTAACTACCTGATGGGAGCGTTGGATTTTGTAATATGTTTGGGAACTGCTTCTCCAAATTTATTGCTCGGAGATTTTTTTTACCCCACTCTCTCGAAACGGTCGACAACAACAACGAGTTTCAGTCGATATCGGAAGTTGAAAGGAAACCTGAAAACTTTGTAAACCGTTTCTTTGTCAGTTCAATGGTCCAATGAACCTCCTTTTTTCTGTTACTGTCATTCATTGATTCGAAAATTCATTTCATAAACGTATGAACCCAAATTATCATAGTTACTCCTCTGCGTGGACAGAGGGGAAAAATCTTAAGATAAGTAACTTGCTAAGCGGTTTTCGATCGGCGGTATTCAAGGCTGTTATTGCTTTTAGAGAGTACGGTTGACTCCTATCCTGGGGGGTGGGACCGGCGGTGGGAGCAGGGCTCGAACCCGGGATATAAGAGTCTGAAGTTCATTATGCTGACCGTTTGGTCACCGCTGGATCGGAAATTGTTGTGAAATTATCCACAAAGTAGTAGAGTGAAATGGTCCCAAGAACGTTTGCACTAAGGAAGAGTGAGCAAGTGCTTCTTAGTCGTACATCAGAGGATCGTAAGGGCGAACATCATCCACCCCCGTTTTCTCTACTCTTCCTTTCACTTCGCTTTACTGCGCTGCATGATTGGTGACTCCATGAGACTGCAAAAACTTGCTTGGTGATTTCATGAAAGCGGCAGAGGAAAAGGAAAATTACAAAGAAGAAGCTGATGCACATGATATTGATATTCGAAGGAAAGAAGTACAGACGCCTCAATATAGAGCAGTATAATGATTTTGAAATGCCCGATCCAAACCGGTTCTCTCACTACAAAAACCTGGGGTAAGCAAACAATGATGGTTGAGTTTTTCCATTTTACTACTCGTTTGGAACACTTGTGTGAGAGAACATCACCTAACTTGCTTCAACCGAAAGGCGATTGAGAAGGGTCAAAGCGCAAATGCTACTGGCTTAGTCTAAATAGGAAACCCGAGGTGACACCAGCTATTCCGTTCGGTTACTGTGGTTTCTCATCCTAAAATATTATGAATTGTTTGCTGCTCAAATTGGAGTCACTCACTATCAGACTAAACTACCACCTAATGTGTTCGTACAAAACAGGTAGGGTTTCTGAATGCGCTGTGACCACGTGTTCAGACGGCTCCTTTGTAAACACCCATTTTGAAACGTAAGCTCTGCTGGTACTGAGCATCGAACATGCCGACGGGGCATGAACATCATTGACCTCTAACTCACTCACTTACTTCTGAAACCCATCTACCCCCTTTCACTGTCTTCAGAGTTACATCTAATGTTGTAACCTGAGTGTCTTGTGTTCCTCCAGTGGTCACTTGTGACTATTTAACAATGGCTTGATGCTTCTGTACTCTCCATAACCCAGTTGCTGTATTGTGTGATGCAGAAGCAACGTAAGTCATTGAAATCCAACCGGGCCGGATCACTTATTGTTAAAGTGTGCGTAACTCAAAATCGTTCACCTCGGGGTTCGAGGCCAGTTGAGGATCGGTGGATCCTCATTGCTAATGGCTCCTAACAATACAGAAAAACCTGTTGGCGCAATGAGGAGTTGCGCGTTGATACTCATGTAAAATGGAATCACCCGTCAGTCAAAGAAACAAGCTCTTCGTCTTAGTGGTCAGACAGTCTTTTGAAAGAGTCTGCTACCGTGAGTAAACTGAGAAGGCCTTGCATCGAGTCTCCCGGCTGAGGTCATCACTTTTTAACTTTTTGCACTAAGTGCCTTGTCTAACCAATGTCACTTGTCTCCATTTTCATACACTTTAAACTCACAGGTCTTGGTCTCCTATCTATGAACTGAGCAAGTCACTCATCTTTGAACTTGGGATTAAGCGTGTGACTCGACTTTCGTGGAACAGCGTAACCAGGTTCCAATTCAAGGATAGGCTGAGTTTCCTTACACTGTACACCCGAACGGTATTTATCGTTGGGCTCTGATTCACTAGGTCAGCTAACGCTGCCACCAGCCTGATCGTACAACCTACCCCTTGACTCTTAACCTTCAGTAACGCACTTTACTTAGTGGCTATATTTCAGAGGTAAACTATCGATCGGTTTGTTCATAGGTCGTACTTTTCATGTACATCACAGTCACAAAGACCGTCGATACGACCTCCTTTATCCACTGAGACACTCCTACATACACTCGCTGTTACCAGTCAATACCTTAAAATTGAACTGCCACAGGTTCCAGAAAGCTATCGGATCACTTTGGCCTCTTTTGAATTAGCCTGGGAGGCAAGTCTTGAAGATTGAACCTCGGGGAAATATTTTCGTAGCTCTGGTAGTGCAGAACCCATCACAGTAGTGTTTTCTCATTTTTAATGAGATTGTCTATGAGACCTACATTACAAACCAGTTTTCCGGCCTGGGCCATTCCATTTTGATCTCCCAGGGGCTGACTTTAGCGTTTAAATCACAAATGGTTTGTCTACAGACGCCATGGTTCGGCAGGCAGACAGCACACCATCGCCTGCCCAGAATCAGCAAAACAGCAGCGCGTGATCAACTGTCCAAAATCGAAGACAATAGTAGAACTAGTCGCACGGATCAGTGGATCCATCTGTGGCCAACAGTGGTCTGAACCGATCGGGAGCAGAATTAACCAGTTCGGAGGCATCCAGACCAACCAACCAGAAGAGCCGTTTATGGAAGTCAAGTGGCACAATAAACTTTTATGCAAGGATTTTGTTATGATCATCGCACATATAATACAAATGATCTCTTTTGTTCCAGTGAACTGAGACTGTTCGAAATCAGAGGCGTCTTCCCACTGAAGCTATTGGGTGATCGCAAAACACTGTAGTCAGTTTAGTTGACAGGTGCTTAAGCCACTGTGGCAGGTGATAACATGTAACGCGTCAAACACTCAACTCTGTAAGTAGGAGCTTAAGGAAGCCGTTAACTCTCAATTTTTCTCCACTTCGCTGCTGGATTGGATGTATTGGGCGAATTCTGTCACATACTAGTGGTGCTTGGTAAGCCCAAGGTAGTGTCATTGGTTTTGTAGGATTGTGATGAAGTTCTCATGGATTCAAGTGTTGAGAGCTGTCAGTTCTGTGCATCTCAAACCCAACCATGGACAACTAATACGTTTTGACATCGCCTGCCTCAGGGGGTCAGAAATCTCCCTGAAAACATATCATCCGTAAGGCTGCGGTCCGCATTCTTCCAACCCACGGACAGGGTGGTTGGTTAACGCGAACCAGTGACAAGGCTGGCATCTTCCACATAGCAGTGCAGTTGTGACGCGAGTGATCACGAATCAATCAATCTATCACAAGTCATTGTTCACACTGGCCACTGACAGACAACCTTCTGTCTACCCTTCAAACCAAACCGCCAACCGATCAGACTTATGACTGACTGTGATCCTACTTAACCAATCTCCTCCGTGCACCACGCTGAGCAGTCAGTAATAGCACCATGCGTCCATTTATTCCTTGCTTCATGCTATATAAAGTGTTCATTCGAGGTCACAATCAAATATAGTTTCGGCACATGTTCGTGGTTACTCTTCTTTTGGGATTGGACGACCGAGGAATCATAGACCGGAGATAATCCAGAGGTTTGCAAACCGACACAACAGCCTGAGCATCACTATCTAAGCTCTAAAGACCACACAGAGGATTTCGAAAATTTTGCAAATAGATAGGTTATCCGCCAACATTATAGGAACGCATTGCATTTACCATGCTAACCTGGTGAATTTCTCGAGGATTTGACTAGGTTCCTCACGTTAGACATACTGACAAAGCTTTTTCACGGAGGTTAGATTTTCGGCAAGTTTTGACAGATGGTTAGTTGATTCAACTATTGCAGTTTGGGTCGATAGACGAATCGATTCGGTTAAGAAATGTCGGTGAATCTCGTTGTGACCTCCTAGCTGAGTTGGTATTTTCTTGTTTCTTTTTGCTAAAAACAATCATGAGTCAAGAAATCGACCACACCAGGGGAACCAAACGTTAAACATCCAGGTTTTCAATATCAATAATAATTTACTTCTCACGTGTAACTTAAAAAGTCTTACTAGGATGGACCTTTACAGGTTGGAGATTGATTATTTGAAAAACCCCTAAGGTCCGGGGAATTCTGAGAAGAAATGGGGGTAGCAGTGGTTTCGCTGAGATTTGTCAGGCAAGGAATTACATCTAAATCAGCAGCCGGAACAGAATCAGGCTCTCAGAAACAGAAGTGACCCCGCCGTATCTTGTATTGTACCTTTTACTGTATTTCAGTCTTTGATTCCAAAATCCATTGTGCAAAAAGTGTATTTACTTCCTTCGCCAAAGTGAAGGTAAAACAATCAAATCGAGGTTGTTAAGGAAAATCTACAAAATGGAACCTTTAGAGAGTGCCCATGAGTTCGCTAAGGTAAAAGTTTATAACAATTGAATGGATATGACAATGGTTATATAACGATCAATTTTTGTGGTAGATAACACAGTGCACTATCCCGCAGCAAACTGGTCTTCTCAGAAGAATTCTGATCTGACAGACTGGGAACTATTATCTTCTGAGTTCAGCGAATTCATCTTTGTTTAGTGTTGCTGTGATAACACTCCCTCAACACGATCGACAGTAATTTAGTGCTGATCATATCAACCGGTGTATTGAGTTCTACTACATCAAACTCATTGATATCAGCCTTTTTGGGCAATGTCATATCACAAGCCATGTGCAAGTGAGCCATCTCGGGCCCACCATTGAATACACACAGTAAAACAGCAAATGAAGCCACTTCAATACAGTTTGAATAGTTTTGTGATTGCAACGTATACCCAATCACCTTAATTGAACTGTCAATGCCGGCTTTAGATCGGTCGGAAACTGATGCACTTTATTTCTCTATGATGTATAAGAATTTGCTGAGAAAATCAACACTTTTCTAATATTCCTTTTTCATCGCATTGAAGGTGACATAATTATTCAAGTTGAATAAGCTGACGTTTTTTCCACGGCGTCTTTTTGTGGCAAAATTTTAGTTCAGCTCTTTCTACCGTTCACCTCGCACTTGGATTGTCACTTCACAACATCGCCTAGTTGTGCAAGAAAAACGAATGGAACCACAAGAAGCGAGCACAGAGAAAAGAAATTTATGTGTAGAGGCCATACGGACGAAGATAGAGTTTGAACATAAGTTTTTTGTTGACCGCCCTGTCACTATATATATCCCATCATCCGGTGGGCGGAGATGGCGAACCTCAAGCAGGAAATCTAACACGTTCCACTCTGCCAAGTCCACTGATTAAGGTTTTCATATCTTCTCCCATGTCATGGACCGGATACCTAGACGTATCCTCCAACCACTACCTGCCTTGGAGAACAAAGAACGCCGTGGAAGTCTATCGACGGATGTGCGTAACGTGAATAGTGTGAATAAACGTGTTGTCATTTGGGGAAGGATTACGAGCAGCGTCCATCACACAAACACTATCGGAATTTCGCGTTTTCCTTTTATTTACGATGTAGCGGAATTTTCTGATTTTGAGAACAATTTTCTCCATCATAGAGATACACGTTAGATGTTTAGTGGTCTACTTTCATATGACTTTGTGGCTTTTTCTGTTGAACCACGAGATAGTGCGGTATTATCTGAATATGTTATTTTTGCTCCAAGTTCCACTTATGGTCAAGACCTCAGCAGAGTTACTCATTCTGACAGAATCAGCATCTATGCAGTAGTAATTAAGAATACCAGTAGTGAATTTATTTGCATAAACTCTATACACAAAACCATCAAAATTCAAACCTAGTTCACTGTAGATGAGGTTGCTTTATATCTGTTGAATCGATGGGAATGGCCAGTTGATGAACAGACTTTCCTTCAGCTTGGTTTTTTATTCATCACTTGTGAATCACTCGAAAAGATGATCCTGACAGATGGCGTTAGCTCTCACTATGTCAAAACACGAATGATGGACGAGCCTTGTATGCTGTCACTAGTGGCGCCAATTCAGCCGATCAGAGTCAGCGCCCAGCTAGACGTGGTTGTTGGCTTACGGAGCTCCCACTTTGACGTACCAAATTTGAGCTTCAGTTGTGACTCCTTAGGTTAGCCACAACGAGCTGCATGATGAATCATATTATACTAGATTAAATCACTGAACAAGATAAGGAAATGTGTGTATCGTTGAGTGCACTGATTTCATAAGCCACACACAATTTATTGAAAGGAGTATGTAAGAAATGTGCTTTCGGGTGCATATGGATAGAAAAATGACAAGATAGGTGTTTTCAAATACCGAGTAAAACCCTTGGTAATGGCGATGTGGTTATTCAGGCAATTGACGAGAAAAACTCAGTCCTCCTGCATCGGTTGAAAGTGGAAGGGAATTCTTTTGCACTGATATAACAACTTTTGCGTCCAAGTTCACAAGATTTCACACGATCGACATAAGTTTGACAACTGACCTAAATATTTCAGTTCCACTTGCCCATTATTGTTCAGTTTGAAACTTCTTTCATTTGTTATGATCCAGTTGTCGGGTGGTCATCGATTGATCTCTTATATTGTGATTCGTATATGTTCTGAATGTTCACTAGTTAAAGTCGCCGATTGTTTTTGCACAGTGATTTTAATATAAAAAGATCATATACTGAAAACGGTAAAGTACGGGATACGGGCACGTATGCTGTGCTTGTGAGAGCTTGATACCTGATGTAAACTACCTGATTGATCTCAGTGACACCACCAGAACCTACACTTATCTGACCGCTCTCCCATCATGCAGACGTGATTGACCTGGTCCATGCCACTTCTGTCACCTATTTACGAGTTCGTTCTGACGCGCATTATTTCATGCGGTCTTGATGTGAGAAATGCTGTTGGAAGAGAGCCAGGCGTTCTTATTACGCCTTGCACACCGAGCACAACTTCCAGTTTGGGGGACTCGGTTGGTCTGCGCTGTGCGGATGACACTTTTTCTCATTACGTGCTTGCTCATGGCTGCAGCGGAGGACATATGTACTCCATAACCACAGAGGCTCACAGTACTTTTACGAATGGTCGGCAGTCAGACCGTGATACTTGGAGTGGTGAACCACATAAGGTCCCAAAAGGTCAAGGGTTGTAACCAACCGGACGACAGTGGATTACTGTCAGCCACCAGAGTGACCCGTTATGGCTGGGATTCTAATCTCTGACCTCGAGGGTGGTAAGCAAACGCTCTGAACCACTCGACCACTACCGGCCACTTACGAGATGAAGTGAAATCATTGCGGAATGCTTGTAAACGTTTTCGATGAGGAGCTGTCTTGTGAGTTTCGGCTCATGGTTATTTGAATTTACCGCAGTTCTTATAGAATTTCATTCGGAAATGAATGATTATAAAGTGTATTCTTGTGACGTAATACCAAAACACAAAAATTTCAGCAGTCTTGCAGAATTGTTGCAGATTTTGCTTGCGTGGTTTGTAAACAAGTCGTTTAGAAAGGATTCACTGTTGATTAGTAAACGTTTATATAGGAGAGTCTTTGAATCTTTGCTTTTAGGACTACTGAGAATCAGTTGAGTAAAATGGGGATTAGGCCTTTGGTGACAAACAAGAAAGAAAAGCTATTTTCACATTAAACTGGTTAGGCATATATTGGGTTAGTAATTTCCCCGAGATGAGCAACTGATTAAAACAAAACAGAACTTCACTAGTCATTATTAAGTCGTGGAAACATTGCTCAGCTGGTTCATCTTCACGGGAAATTATCGCTGATGTGTAATGTGAACTGGGGCTCGAAATCATCTACGCAGGACGGCTACATTACACCGTCAGTGACGAACTGTTTGACAAGAATCCTGCTCATCCTTCACCATTACGTATGTGGATCATGATAGGGAAGAGTGATATTGTGGGAAATTGAGAGCAATGAAGGGGGCTAAGCAAATCACGAGTCTTTGTGACGGGACAGCGGTGCCATTGTTGACTTCCTTATACTTGGAATTCACTTGATGATATCTTATGGTGTTTATGGTTCAGGTTATAATTTGTTTCGTAGCAGTAACTGGTGTCAGTAACCCACGAAATCTTACTACTTTGTCATGAAACACAGTCACAACTTTGATCCTTACAACGATATCGAGATTAGAAGCAGAACACCACGGATGGTTCAATTGTGTCAGGTGTGATAAAAAAAAACAAGGAGACAGCTGCGGATAAAATCAACAGATTTCTGTGAGCGTCAAGTAGATCAACTTATGTTTACTCTCCAAAATTTGTTTACTGTGAATGAACAAAGGATGAAGGGCAGCAGCTAATAAATCTGCAGCGTTGCAAATCATCTCAGGGGAGTTTATATGAATACAGGCACACGCGCTTTCAGTAGTGCAATGAGAAGTATAAATTACAGCAGGAGTAATCAGTCCTTGATCAAATGAGCCACAACTAGAAAATAGACGTTTCTCAGGCAAATAGTCAAATAATCTTCACAAGTGGTTAGAAACGACAAAATAATACTGAGGTTATGACTACTGGAATACATAAATTTTAGAACTCATCTTCTAATTCGAAAACTGCCTAGCATATACTGATTAAGAAAGTCAGAATATTTCAGAGACTGGAACTGACCACCAGAAGGAAAATAACCAACATGGATTGTCTGACGTCCACGAAATTGTGTGATGAGCCCAGGTGAAACTTCAAGGCATTCTTGTTGTCACCTTCGCGTTCCATCACGTGGCAGAGGACTTAACCCAAGTAACGAATTTTTCCAATCAGTGATAGCCTATTTGTTTCATTTTTGTCGTTGTTTGAAAATGAAACACTTCGAGCTGAATACCTTTAGAGTATCAGATTTGAAGTTCTTTCAAAAACGAGGCATTCGCTATAAAACTGAATGAATTTTTTACTGTACAATTAGTGTTTTTCTCAAACGACTGCTCAGTTAATATAGCGACTGTGAATCCGCTGGCGGGGCTTTCAGTCTTGGCCGTGCTCTACGTTACATCTCCGGAGTATTTTGCTACGTCACCACTTTATCTGCACCCATTGTACACTAACTTTCGTGGGTTATTATAGGAGCTTTGTTCCACTAAAACATGCCTATTTTTGTATCATATCCGTGTGATTTCAGAAAGTCTTTGAAATGCTCGAGCTGTTTGCTGAAAGCAGCTTTGGAACATCAATTAGAAATAAAAAGAATAGAATTTTCGAAAAGTTAACCGGCCATTACCGTAAAGACCGCACTGATTAGGAAGATGGGCAAAGAAACAAGCTTTGCCAACCATGTGGTTACCAATAACCATAAGCTCCAACTTCCGATCACTGCTTGAAAATAGACGGAAATGACTGATTTTGTTCATCATCGAGAGTTTAATCAATTGAATCCCCTTTTGCTACAAGAAACCTGGCTCTACCTTGATATGGATGACAAAATTGTCACACTGGATAATTTTGATTCCTTTTTCATCGATTGCATGGCTCCGTACCATGAATGTGGCGGAGGGTTTATTGCATTTTATGAATGACCAATGGTGTAAATGGCCGAAATGTATTGTCACCTATTCTACAACTCATACCATTCCTTCTGTACTAGAGTGCAAACCTGAACTACTAATTAATCATGTGCCTATAATTCCTGGTAACAAGTAGATCCCCCCGACTTGTTATCATTCTGAGCTTGATGAATTCTCCGATATTGTCTTCACAAATCTATTGAACCCTGTTAAATTCTCCGTATGTGTTATCTGTGGCGACTTTAACAAGTTCTATGTAAGATTCCTTACATCCCTTGACTTGACCAATGTTGGCTCCTTCCCCACTCTACTTGATTTCATGCTCGATCTACGTCTTGTTAATGATCCAGACTTGTTTCATATTGCCTCTCATCCTCCACTCGGCTGTTCTGACCATACGATTGTAAAGGTTTACTCAGTGATTTGTTCTGAGAGTAGACCTACACGTTTCATTCAAATCCACGGCCGTAAAATATGAGAACGACAACATCACCTAGAAAATCTCGCCCGACTCAAAGATATGGTTGGTAATTCTGACCTAAGCATATTTTCTCACTCTGAACCCTTGTTGTTTTGTGAACATTTAATTGAGCACCTTAACTTCCACTTTACTGTTTCCTGCCTCATAGGAAGCTTGTGCAATCAACCGGACCGTCACTCTTCCCCCCAGCTGAAGCGATTGCTTCGTATGAAGGAATGTACCTTAAAGACCAGAGACCAAGATAAGGCGAGAGCTCTAACAAAATCCGTCAAAACTGAGCTTCAAAGACAACACTCGCTGACAGCTAGCAGCAATTGCGGGGAGATCTTGAATACGATGATGCATGTAAGCAGTGCTATTTCTCGTAAACGATCATCTTTAGCAGATGGTGATGAACTCATTCGTCACTTTACTGCTACATCCAACCAAACAGTGATCGAAAACTACGATGCTGACTTCCACCAGAACCCTGCCATGAAGCGCATCACTTCTTTGGACGTATACAAAGAGCTCATTCACCTCCATACAAATAAGGCAAGCGGCTCGGCCTCCTTACAATCGATGCTTTTGAAAGAGTACCCACACGTATCATCCTCCTTATTTTCTGATCTATTTAACTCATGTTCAAATCCTAACATTAGGATCCATTGATGAAAAGTGTTTTCTGTCCCTCCAGTACCCGAAAAGGTTACTTATAAGCTACGTACAATAGCTTGCGCACTGATAGTTCTTAAGATGTTTGAAAAGATCGTGCTGAAAGAACTGTTTTCCCAGATCAACATTTTGGACTCCAAGTAATTTGCATTTCGCCGATCGCGACCAACCTTTGACGCCCTGATCTCCCTCACTCACCCTGTTTTATCATCTGTTGACCGAAAAGATAAATAGGGTCTGTTTCTTTGGTCATATGACGCATTTAATCACGTTGGCAGATCAAACTTACTCCATCTACTTGCTGACTCGGACTTCAGTGCCTCCGGCATTAATCTTCTGTCTAACTACTTTTCCCGTCGTCAACAGTGTATGCGATTATGTAACCAAATTTCTTTCACGCCTTCTTCTACACAAGACGTCCTGCAGGGCGCCATTCTATCGCTGTTTTGTTTTCTGCTTGTGTATTATCTATGCCCATTTATGAAGATTGTCTCCTTAATAAATATTCTAACGATGTGATTTTTGGAATGCTCAACTCTAACAGCTTCACATTTCTCCTTTTACAACAAAGAGTAACTGAGCTGGTCAACCGGTATTCAGGTCGAAATCTAAGGATGAATCCTCAAAGTGCTCTCATATTCTGTTCTGTCTCCATAAGGCCCACCAATACTTCAACCTGATGGTACCCAATCCAGACTTAATCATCAATGGAGAGCCAGTACAAAGAGTATCGTCCGCAAAGTACTTGGTGGTAGCCAGCAGCTGTACCCTTCTCTGGAAAGATCACATCACGGCAGTCTTCTTGAAAGTTCGACGATTCACGTTTTGATAGATACGTTTTCTGCTCCGTTTTATTCAATGCGATGCTTTATATTTTCGTGCTTCTTTCCGCACTCGGTCTAAGCTTCCACCGTCATATTCTCCAGACTGCTTGCGAAATATTTTGTAATAGTCGTCAGGTTCCTGAAACATTTGTCTCGACATAGGGGCACCCCTAACAATCTGCTCATCCACTTTATTGCAACCCAACACTAAAAGGCATGTCTGACTTCCTCTCGTAAGATCTTAGATGACAGTACACACACATTTCTTTCATTCGATCTTAGCACCTGCATATCAACGTCTGCCACTTGGTCCTAATACAAACGTCTGTCTGCTCGCACTGGAACTAATGAATCCTCTGTAGTTCCTTACTTCACTCATTTCCTTACCAACGATATTCCATCACCACCGATTTTCTTAACTCCTCTGGTAAACACGTTTTCTTATTACTGTTTTTTATTGGTGATTTTTGCAGAGCATTGGTTACGTAGCAGCTGATTATTCACCTCTCGGCTTATGTAAAGCAACTACTTGACTTGACTTGAGTTTTATGAATATCGACTTTTCGCATGTACAACCGATTACAGTGACCGTGTTCTCAACAAATGACAGCTGTTCTCAAATAGCAATGGTCCTGCTGGTGGAAACTGGAGGTTGTGCTTTTATACTAAACAAAAAAGGAATTTAAAGGGATAATTATGAATATATATATATATATATATATATATATATATATATATATATATATATATATATATATATAAAGTTCATGCTTGTAAGTGTATGGAGCGGTGTGGTTCGTCAGAATACAAGTGGGCAGAACAAGGGAAATGTGATCGTATAGTAACAAGTACTTAGCAGATGTAGCAATAACATCGTAACAATCGATAGGTGGGGAATGCCTATCCCCTATGATTTTTCTCAATCCTCTACAATCATACCTAGTAGTTTCGGAAAACAGCGATTATATGTTAAGAGACAAGGAGTTCGGAAGCAAACACTTACTTTCTACTATGTATTCTGTACAAAAATATGGGCAATGGGTGAGCTTAATTGGATCCAGGGTTACGAGGATTGGACACAGGATCATGGAATGGCTGTTTAAGATCGGCCAGTCGGTTTACGCGTAGGTCACATAGTTTGGATCTGACACACATGCAGTAGGATTAGTCGATTTTCAACCACAATAAATGAAGGGCTTAGGAGCGTAGGCAGATGTTAATCGCTTCTGGGCAGGCCAGTGTGTAGATCATTGTATTTGCGGGGTCTAGATGGTGATCGTTAAATGATTCGAAATGCTAGTTCAAAGTTTATTCGGTGTCCTGGACCCCTCATGTGATCAAGAACAGGACTTCCTTAAGTATTCCGTTCCTCCATTTTAGAATCAACATGGACTGTGTGTGCAACCTGACTGTTCGCGAGTTATTTTGAGGAACCATTTGGACAGCACGATAGACGGAGTAATTCCTCACCTGTAACCTGTTTTCATTAGATGTGTTTCAAAACGACTATTTTTCCCTCTGTGCCTACGCCTGTGTATCTGATACCTTCGAAAGCAATTCTAAAGGTCGCTTTGTCTTACAAACTCTCTAAGTGATATTCCTGTTAGTAGATAGCCACAAATAAAGCAAACAGGAGCACTGCTGGGTTCGGCTGAAACAGTCACGTGGGCAGACAGAGGCAATCCCACAGGCACACGTAAACTCTGGGGCCGACTGATCCATATTCCTCATATGTATGGACGCATGCGTGCATTTGTACACGAATTCGGTTCTTTTGAGACTAACAAGAGGACAACAGCCGCGAGACGGAAGTATTTCGTTTATTCTTGTCTACCACGTACGTAAAATATTTGACTTTATACATCATACAGCGAGGAAAATTACTACTGTGGAATGGGCTTTATTGAAAGCTATTACGGTACCTTCGGTAGGCAAAGGGAGAGGTCTGTTTGGTTAGTGCTAACGCAAGCAAACATTTTGTGTTGACCTTTTTTGTGCACGAAGTACTGGCTGATGCATCATGATAAGCACCTTTTGTTGAATACCTACAACATCGATTTGGAATTGCGTGACATCACTCTGAAGGGTTGGATCAGGTCAACGAAATACTTCAGTCTCGCGACTTACGTCTTCTCTGTTCTCATGAGCTTGATAGAGGGGACCCATTGCTTTACATACAGTTTTGCTGCCATTCATGTTTCGTCTCGAACTGTGTTGGCCAATCAGATCTTGTAACTCATCGAACGGTCTTGTGTGGTATTATCAGATGGAACTCTGGGCTTACGCGTGCGGTGATACGTAGCTGACTCACGCCGTCTTGCACTTAGTCTTTCAAGTATATGCCTAGGGGCTAGATCACAAGCCTACAGGTTATTGACATTTACCTGCCTAATAATAGGTGGATTACAAACACTACTTGCGCTGCTGCTAATTAAGAACAAAACAGGCAATTTGTCTTTTTTTGATACCAATGAAAGAGACGAAATTTTGTTGCTTTAAATGCAGCCTTTACAGAGGGAAAGAGGGTATTTTTTAATCCCACATTTGCTCGCGTCACCGGTGCAAGGCAACGCGTGGAGTGCTAGAAGTCATTCGCTGAGCAATGCACAACTAAAAAGATAGCGAATTCAAGGATCAGTACTTCACCATACTGATAAGGTACAACAAATTTGCAAAGAAATTCGACCATAAATGAACTGGTCCCCGGTTAAATATAGTTCTGATCGGCGATCAATCATTTCGAACCATGGCCAAAACGACTATCTAGCAAAGGTGCGACAAAGCTTGCACGAGAAAGAGAGAGAATGTTTGCATGTATATGAAGGGGGAAGTTTTGAAAATTCACCAATGAGACCCATTTTTCTTGGACGAATCGCCTTCTCATCAGTTTGCCATCTGATTTATCATGTATTGTGCACTCTCAAACCATTCCAAAGCACGGAAGCACCGTACAACAATGTATAGCTGTTTAGCCCTTGTTAAGCATCACCAGCCGTGCACACCCACACTCAGTGGTTTATTGAACTTATACACCACGTGATAAAGAGCACTTCCGACATCGGCTTTAAACGTTAGCAAACCATCTACCATACTGCAAGCGAATCCTATGATGGACGACTTCTTTGTAGCGAAGAGGGTTTAAATATGTTTACGTTGCCCATTTTTGTAAAGACCTGATTAGCTGAGAGGTATTTGCTTAGAGTTAACGGGATAGTGAGCGTATCTCCTTTCGAACATGTCGGGCTTTGCTGGTTTTCATAGAGGACGGCATCTGAACAAACGTAACTCGGTGTTCGGATCAGCCCGGGCGGGAGTGAGGTGGCGCGGCGGTAACGGATATGCGTTAGAGGTGAAAAGGCCCAGGTTCGAAACCTGACTGCGGCGGGGAATATGCGCCGCTGGTGAGGTCGAACTACGGTGTAACTCGAGTCTGGTTCCTTTGAGAGCAGGGTTGGTCGGATGACCGGGGGTTTGTGCGTGAAAGGTGGAGTCCAAAGGACAATTAGCCGAGCGATTTATGTTTGTCTTTGATTCAGTAATCTGGATCAAATGGGTTACACTTGCTTTCGACCTGTCTTCATCTCCGCGTGATAATCTGCTTATCCACAGCCATTGTGTTACAGATTCTCTAGCCTTGTTTCAATTGCAGTGTTGATCGAATTTTTCTGCCCTTTACCCCTATCTGTGCTTGGCCTAATTTTTGGTCTTATTTATTTCTTATCTACGCACCCTCCAAAGGTGTTATTGTCTATGCACCTTTGTCCCCATTCATGCGTTGGATCTTGTCCACTCACACTGTGTGGCTGTCTTGCCGACGTGTTTTCACGCCAGTCTCATCTATGTAATTGTCTATCCATCTTGTTGCGTTACTTACCACTGAACCCCGGTTCCCTAATTACTAATCATCAACTTTTACTCCCGCCTTGTTTCCTCGCTCATCGATCCACCGACTTTCACACAAACTCTATTGGTGTCATTCTTTGCTCAATCGTATGACTGTCTGCCCGTTCGTTTATTGTTTGACTTTCCTCTCGACCCTGCTTGCGTGTGCCTGCCATCTCTTTTGACGGGAGACTCGATCTTCATTGACCGGTACATACATTGTGGCCGCAAACTGAGGTATGTATTCGTTGGTGCTTGATCGCGATCCTGTTGTCGTACACTTAATTTATCGATCTCGCGTTCTTGGACCAATGCTTTGGGGCTTGTCTTCTACGAGTTATTTAACCACTGGACCAGACTCGGGTACAACGTGTTTTCATTAGTCCGCTTTTACAAGCTGCCGGTGAGATTCACGTGGGTTGTACCATACCAGCTGGGGATCATTGAAACGTTCCGCAGAGTTGCTTAGCCGTCGGTATAGCGTTGGACATTGTGAGATTACCCTGACGTCGAACGAGCAGTTATGAAATTGTAATGATAAACGCAACCTTGGTAGGCCTTGAAAGTATTGCACATCTGTTTCTTCCTGCGCGTTAGTAATCACAACGGCAATACCTAATTTGACTGGAATAAAGCAAAAGTGACAATGAATAAATTCATCGAAAAATTTGGAGGTTGACCACGGTGGTCTTCGGACCGATGAAAAGACATCATTCATATTTTAGTACTGGGTGTGCTGCATCAGCTGAGCTATGAGGTCATATTAAAGTATTTCGAACTTTTCGCAAATAGATCATACAATACACCAGCCTAGATCTTATCAGTAAGTGGCGTCCGCAAAAGTAAACTAACTTGCATTTCGACTGCGTACAGCGCGATTTTCCCGGGGTCGAGGACTTCTAAGATTTCTAATCGTATTACATAAGAATGTTTGTCTTGCTACCGTCATGCTACTTAGTAAGCTTTTTGTCAACACCACGTGATACGGTCGATGGTCATTTGAACCTACTTGTATACTGACAACAGCAGTCACATTCGTTGGAGAACCTCTTCACTGAACATCCCTAGATGGCTTCTGAACAGTTTTTAGCAATGCTGCCGAAACCCATTACCTATGTGGTGCTGGCAGTGTTGAAGGCCTGGACATTTACGAACATAGACCATAGATTACAAAAAACCTTGGTCGCTTTTAAATCTAGCTTGCTTGAAATGAACTTTTACATTTGTTTATCAAATATTCTCCATTCTGAAACGACCCCGTGGAATTGTGAGAAGCACAACGCGTCCTAAGTTTATCATGCCTTGGTCAAAACAGGAGAGCAATAGCCAGTATATAAGTATCCAAAATATATACTTCATCCTCGACTGAAATCAGATTGCGTACAATGTGTTTATGTTCACAACAAATCGGATACTACTATAGTTTCAACTGTTTCTCTTCAGGCTTTTTTCTGGTGAATTTTTCCTGTTTTTGTTCACTTTGTTTAGATGACAAATAAATGAGAACTATGGTGCTCAAACAGTTCACTACTGGAAGCACAGGCTAGCGCAATAGTAGATGAGAGTGAAGGAGAGTGTATGTGTGTGTGTGTGTGAGAGAGAGAGAGAGAGAGAGAGAGAGAGAGAGAGAGAGAGAGAGAAATAAACCAGGAAGGGGAGGTTGGACAAACACTACGTAATTCATCTCCTTTTTACCAATGAACCCAGTTGGCATTTTTAGAGTTCCATAAGTAAAACCAACTTTAGCGGGAATGCTTGTGACAGCGGGAGTGAGATGGGGAATCAAATCGGTTACGTTTCCTTTGAAATGGATACTAAATAGCATGCCATCAGACGTACACACAAAGACACTCGTGAAAACATGCGGGGGATAAAACTGTGTTGTTCTGTACTAATCAGCATTATTGGTCAAATTTATTCTTGGTTTCCAAAACTAATACGATAATGAAACACTGAATAATATCAAACTAAAGTCGTAAGTCGTGGTTGGGTTATAAACGAAGTTTTGTTTGGATAAAGGTTTCGTAGTTGGTATGTGCGAAATGGAGATGAATAGAGGTGAGATACACATAAAATATACATAATACAAAGAAAGAAACATACAAATAGACAGACATACAGAAAGGGGACCAACGAACAGAACCAAAGACAGCTTTTGTAACAAGATAAACGAAGTCGCTAATTTCACATTTTTTGAAAGCGATAAAGGCTGTCATTTGATGACACAAAGAGAAAACGCAAACTCGAATCAATAATGGAACAAATGGTGTGAGTGTGTGCGAATACAACGTGTATGCGTTTCTCCTTCAGGTCAGTGCATTTCGATCTGATACATGTTCTTCTAGCCATTTGTTTATAGCATGCAAATGCTTTTTCGTCCAGACCATATTTTGCTCATTTCGCCTAAACAATTCTTGAAAAGACCTTTGCAATATGGATGATTCTGTAGTTCCTTGACTTGCGTGTTCCAGGGCCAGAATCTGGGAACGATTTATAGTGGAACCTTGTTATTTAATGTTGAGTGATATCCGCGCTCAAATAAGGGCGGAGCAGTAAAACAAAACCGCAAAACAAATCAGACTTGTTGAAATTTTCACTCAGAAAACATAAACAAAAGCTGTACGCACGGAATGTGACCAACCGCGCATTATTGGCTACCGCGCATCTGGATTTGTTTCAAAATCCGCCAGGCAGATCGTGCGTCACTGCAGATCCAGGATACAGTAAAACTGTCAATTTGGATGAAAACAACCAAAATTCATGATATTTCTCTACAAATTACCAAAACCCTAAGAGGAAAGCATCAAGCTAGTTTGCCCCAATGATGTGGCTGTAATAGATGAGCACTGACGGTGGTTGAAGCATTTATGTTCCCTCAGTGGGGATTGTGAATCATTCACCAGAGGCTCATAATTCGTGGCTAAAAAAACAAGATTGTAATGACTAAGTCGACAAAACCTCTATTTTGGAAATATTACCATACAACAAGAGCATCAACTAAACCGAACAGCTCAGTCACAAATTAAGTATCTAACGTGAACCATGAAACCCGAGGGTTCCACATTGAAATCGAGATTAGTTGAAAAAATAGATTCCTTGGTTTCGAATAGAGAGGAGATAACAAAAGGGTCTTTTAGAAAGCGACCTCAGAGATACTCCGGAATTTATCGAATATTCATGAATGATACTAGATTTTAAACTGGTGTACATTTCGTGTGGATTATATCAGTTTCTGCGATAAACATCTCCACAATCTTTCAGCTCGTGACCCATGTCGACTAATTCAGGCTATAGGCATCACTCAACTACGATTCTTGAGGCAAAGTTGCAAGATACTTGTCCATTTTCCTGACAGGTGATGTTTGAATGGTATCAACGTTCACCACCTCGAAGGTTTGGGGACTTGAAAAGCTCGCCAGCGATCACATTGGTGGTAAGCGGCAATCCTCTACGGCTTAACTCGTTATCACACCTGACCTATTAGGACTTCATGCGTGCCTCTGCCCCAAGTCTCAGATACAGGTTTATGGTTATTCATGATAGGGTAGCATGATCTTGAGGCTAAGAAAATGATATTGATAGTGCAGTCTTGCGAAAGAATGAAGAATACAATAAAAAATATATTTTTTGATATGGACGAATCCATCAGTTTGTCATTGTCTGTTGAACCGGGATCCAAAACACCAGAACTGCTCTGCAACAGAGCTGCTGAGGGAGATATCTACGAGCCAAGGGGGTACCGACTGGAAAAATGACTCAAATTGATCGATTTCCATTCGGACACTGAAGGTCGTATTAAGTTAGGGTTACGAACACTGGTTCGTAAGCTGTTTCAACGGATCCGTTTTTATATGACATCTTGTGTCATCTCGGTCGAAAGTGCCTACATGTACGAACCAGGGTACAATTAGATTTTGTGTATCAGTTTGCGTATATCAATGCACAAAATCACTTTCTTAAAGAAACACATTCGCCATTTCACAGAAAATATCTTCCTATACTCCCTCCTACACAAGGATTTCTATATGATGCCGTTCTACTTTTCTTCCTGATTTTCGTATAAATGTCCGTTTGGCATCAAACATACGGATCCTATAACTCGAAAATAAGCCCCCCCACCCCTCCCAGTTTGTCTGATAGTCCTTTGCATCCACGCCAAAGCAAAGGCTACTTTCTTTTGACAGTCCGAACTTTCTCTTGAAACGGCGAACATCTGGTAAGAAATTCATCTAACACATAGCTTGGTGTAATTATTAGTTAACATCTTATGAGATCAGAACAAATTAATTTACACTTCCTGAGAACTTGATAGTTTACCTGGTATGCACTACAACACAGACGACGAATTTAATCAACCTGGTGTTTCTTTTTATCATATTTTGTGGTCTATGCTATGAAAACTTTTAACTTAAAGTCAGATCTGTCAGTGGTACTTCGATAAAGATTGCTTTGCAGGGATTCGTCACTATACTGAACTTTTGCAACTTTCTTGATCACTCAAGTTCTCCTTGTCTGGAACTCAGAAAATGTATCTCATCATGTTCTTCGCTTGATTCTGCCATAAATATACACGCCCCTCCGTCTCATCTAGTCTGCTAAATTTTGACTCTTAAATTCACAAGTTGTATCTACGGAAGCTACTCTATCTATATTTACTACAATGGTTATCAGCTTTTGTATTTTATTCTGTATCCAGTTTCACGAAACTATTTTTATCACTTGCTTCCGCATGAATGCAGCGGAAGGGGTGTACTCCGTAGCTACAAAGGCTCACCGCACCATTACGGATAACTGGCCACCGGACCCTGAAACTTGGAGTGGGTAACCACATGAGGTATCAATATTTCCGTTGTGGTGACAAGCCGAACAACAGTGAGGATTAATGTCTACCACCAAAGTGACCGGTGATGGCGGTGATGCGAACCACCAACCTCCGAGGTGGTATTCAAAAGCCTTAAACCACTGGACCACCACTGAACACAACTGATGTGATAATCCCATGCTTATACGTGAGTAAACTGGGAGAAGCGTACCCCCAAACCCTTGACAACCCTTCAGTTATACGGGATAATGCCGGCAACCTTGACCTTGGAATTCGGAGTGGGAAGCCGTATGAGACTCCAGTAAACAAGGCGCGGAAACAAGCCGGCTTGAAATGTGTGCACACGCACTAACATACGAAAGCCGTTCACACTAAACATCTTCCGAATAACAGAGTAAAAGTGACATAATTATGGATCTTGGAAGTACCAGTCAAGGTATAGGCTTTTCTTCACTAATCTGACTTAGAAAATGATGTAAAAAAATTCACAAATGACACTGACTTTTGTAGGCGGCTGTATTCTGAAGCTGTCTTTCGCAATATCACTATAAGGTGGTTTTAAGTACATTTCAGTATAGAACAATATGTTTTCGGTTTGTATTTGAGTTGACGTGGGAACAAAGTAGGAAAGCGCCTTTTTACTTTACTTTTTGCAAAAATTCACACTACTCACCTCTTCTGAAAGCGGAATATTATTCAGTGTGTAATGCTTCTTTGAAAGAATCTTCAGAATGGCATTAACAGGAGGCCTGGCGGGCACGAGAATGAGGAGTCACAGTTTACTTTCAAGTTAAGCTCGCTTTTGATTCAGAAAATTATTATCAACAGCTTTTGTTCTTCAGCAAGAAGGCCATTTCGTATATCTTGTTTAGGTGATTATGCATTCCCTAGGTCATTTATCAAAATGTAACCCTCAACACAGTCACCTTAGGCGGCAGCAATGGTCTGGTCTAATAGGCATACTAAAATCACTATCGCTTGAGATCGTTGGCTCAAGCCTGGAAATCGAAAGTCAATTTCTGCTTTTGCTGGGCTACATTGAGCCGCTTTGTCGTCCACATCATATCACACTATTGCTACATGTTTGGAGAAATTTGTTCCATCGAAAATTCATTCACTTATCTGTCCGTATTTTTTAAAGACTAATAACAAATTTACCGGCAGTCAGAATATAACGGAAAAATATAGATACCCGGAAACCCATTTCTACACGCTTTGCAACCAAAATCCATTTGAACCTCCGAAGTTAAACCAGGTGCCACCTAGGTAGCGAATGAATGTCGTACGGACTGATTTATCACGGCCACTTTCTAACGAACATTAATTTCGGGAAGAAACGTTTGACTAGTAGTTAGTATGGTCCTTGGCGGGATTCACTTCCACGAGTGGACACCACCCAAGCCTTAGTTTTAAATGCTTTCCCTTATAAGTGCTGCAAGGCCATATCGGTGACTTGGGAGATGCTGTGGCGAAAGCAGTGTACATCCAAATCCCACTATTTTAACAACTGGAATCAATTCATCATCATCTTAATGAATATAAAAACATAAAACGACATGCAATCGTTATTCCTGTCGCAGCCACTGATCTATTCACGTTAGTTTATCTATCATCAGTCTAATACGATTACAAAATAAAAAACATGCCTTTCGCTGGCTGAATCCATATACTGTGGGTTTATCAACGTCAGTTCATTTTCCTGAACTTCGTCATCCAACGATGTGCTACGCTTAATAAATTCATACTACGTTTCACGTACTTGTACATTCGCTTGTGCACTTGTACATTCGCTCTGTGCAAGTTGTCCATGATGATGTAATATTGATTTTTGGAAAAGGACTGTGTTTATAAACTCATCTTGTCTATTCATGAATTTGTTCATTGTCAACATTCCTGATTCTGTACTATGTCAGTGCAGATACGATGAACATACTTTTATCCCTAATCAAGACAATTGTTCTAAAAACCAAAGCATTTACAACCCAGAGTGGCCTACTAATTGACATGGATTACTTTAAAATATTGTCCGTGAGTACGACATTTATGAGTTGTCTATCTTGGTAGAAAAAAACAAAGGTTATCACACAGCCAAAGCAACCCAGCTGACCTTGGTGGCAATCTGTACTAATCAGTTTACTTTTTCTGATAAAGACGTTTAGAGAAAGCATCATGTAGGAAGATTTCATCGGACTGAGTATACTTACATTGGTGTCAAACCCTTGGTGGTATCGTTGGTTTTACTGAAATCGATATAAGGACAGCATACAATAAAATGGTGAATAATGAGGTAAATAAATTCTCAGAAGCGACACACAACCATAATCTCCTTAATTTCATCCTGCCGCATGAGAAAACTGAAAGAGACATATTTCCTAGCAGCAGAACAAACTGGCAAACAAGGCAATCATACGACTTAGGAGGGAAAACCACTTGAAACCTTAGAAGGCTAGCCAACCAGACGGGTGAAGGCACAATCCATCCATCAGCGAGACTACAGGGCGAAGTTAAACTTCCCTCAAAAAAAGTATCTTACCAGCAGATTTTAACCGTTCCTGGGATACTTCGTGATCGCTCAATTAAACGATAAAATCATCGAAGCCCTGTACAACTGTTTGACCCATAATATTAGAACTCATCAGTAATGCATGTATACTGAATTCCACCTCAGACTAGAGCCTGGGGTGGATGATGCTGACTCACGCATATTATCACTAGGCCATCACGGTTGGCCCTTTATTTCCCGGTACCGAAATTCTCTAGGCGACCAAGCTGTGAAAGGTAGTGTTTAAAAATTTCCATCCAATCAAACCTCTTGCGATGATAAGTCTATCATCGGAATCCTTTGGATAGCAGCGGAAGGGTTATTAAAGTTCGGAGTCAGCGACCACTGAGAATCATATCACATACTACTGACACTATAAAAACAGCCGAGAGCAAGGCAGGATAGCCTGGTGATAACCTGTGAGCGCGTGTGGCACACACCACCGGTTCGAGTACCGGTTTGGACTTGGTGTATGTGCACTGATAATGAAGCCTTACTAGGATAGTAAAGCTGTAAAGTACTTCTGCCTTTTATTAGTGAACTAAGATCTGACAATGGATGATGAATCCTTTCGTGAATAAGAGAATCTTCATGCATATTACATTTGAAGAAGGACTGGTTTGCACCAGAGATATTGGGCAACGGGCCCAAAGGATCAAAATCTTCTTCAGTTCGATGTGTAATTGGTTTTTGGAGATTCATTACAAGTTAGAAAGAAAATCAACTGTGCAAAAGTTTGCGATCATTATCGTGGCGTGCAAGGAGGCAGCTCATCGAAGGTATTTCATAACATTCGGCTTACCAATTATGAACCTAAACTGTAAGTGAATCGGACAAATCCTGAACAGTTACCATAAATCGCGCAGTCACTCACTCGTCTATTGTCTGTCTCCAGGCCTCTCTGATGTAATCCCACAGCACAACATGACCAAGCGGATTGTACGTCAAGTATGTGATCACATCGACCAAGTCGGTTGGGTCAGACAGAGAGCTGAACATCTTTTTCACGAAGCTGTTTCCATTGAAATGATCACGGAAGACACAGAAGTTCAACAATGATAAAGGTAAGAGGGGATGGGGGACAAAACAAATTAAATAAAATGTGAAGCAGATTTGTCTGCTAAGACAAGAAGTAGGTTTACTCGTTAAGTCACTCAAACCATAGATAATATGTAGGAAGCGTACGTTTTATACCAAAAATTACAACTCACCTGTCGGAATTCAGTTGAATTTCATCCACTTAAATGGACCTAAAGACCGAAATCGCGGTACAATACGGCAACTGTAAATAGTCTAAATGAACTTCCTATGAAACTTAATCACTCACTGTGCTGATGATACTGATGATAAGCAGAATGTGACAAGGAAAGACTGCTACTAATTCCTTACAGTTCATTTTGTATTGTGAGGCATAATACTTCACCAGCCTCCTGGTCTATTGGAGGAGACAGCCCATGTCAGTCGACAACGGACTGAAGGAGTTGCGGGGAAAACATTCGATTGACGATGTGAGAGATGCTGCTTTCCGACCCAATAATGTCTGCGATTCTCTTCGGGAAATATCGCAAAGTGGCCAAAATCCTTTCATGTACAATCTACAGTTTAGCATATACTAACCATCTCAACATTGAGAGGAAAAGATGCGCAATTCGGGAGTTCATTACTGTGTTTATAAGTTGTTGTGAATATCTAAAGTCAGTTACGGTTGGACTCTATATCTTGCAATGCTAACGTGACACACGTCTTCCAGATCCCATTCGGGTAACACGTTGCATGCAAAATCCTGTTGGCTGGACTTAATCCTCTCCTTTGGTGCTGAGTGGTCATTTTCCGATCACAATAACAAGCAAACCTAATAAAAAAGGCCGCAAAATGTTTCCATACTATTTTAATAACGGTTTGAACAACGGCATTACATATTTAAGAACACAGATTGAAGAATAGGTTGCTTCCCGCCTATTCACAATCTTTCCTGAAGAACTCTGTGTGTGACCAGACTGGAAGTGGATTTCCACAGTTACAGTTTTGGTTTTCATCCATTCCAGGATCTAATATGAAGTGACAGATGAGCTCGGGAATGCGGAACTGTGTGAAGAAAACGATTTCAGAGCTCGCAGGAGGATATTGTGAAGACTGATCACGACTACTTCGCCTTTTATCAGGGTATGTGATACCTTGCTCATTTGGATAGACGGCCTCGGACAGAAAACAGAAAACAGAAAAATTGGCATGGTTTCAGCAAATTTTTGGGCGACTGAGCTAGTGGTTGGGTTTATTGCTGTCATGTTCATCCTTGCTAGCAAATGCATTCTGACAGATGCCTGGTGGTTCAGCCTGTAAGTTCCTGAACTTGGCTGCATAACCTGTCCTTTTAGTGACGCTTAGCTGTCTGCTACTCGCGGTCACTACCAGTTTTTCACCTGTGAATAACAGAATAATTTATGAGGTCACCTTTTAACCACAAATCATTCCGAGTAGTTCCATTTCTCTTGGCTTTATATGAGCAGCCAAGCTAGCAAATTAACCGCTTCAAAAGGAAAAGTTTCACACTGTCCCGGATCTCGTTACCATTGTCTTGACTCTATTGTTTCCAACGCGTAACTATCCAACTGTCTCACATAATCTATAAGTAGTGTTGTGTTTACGAGCTAAAAACTTACTGGATGAGAGCTTTTTCGCAAAACTGTGTTTTTTCCGTACTGAATGAAACACAACTACAGTATTCCCTAGTTCCCCGCGATTGATGGGAATCATACGAAGAGCTGTATTTAATCATTGGGCAAACAACATAAAAAAGTTTGTTCGATCTGATGGGTAATCAAAGTGACTGCGGGCGTTTATATCATCATTTCGAAATAAAAGCGATATATTTTATACGTCGGTCCGGAAGATTCTTGCTTCCGCTCAACGGGTGAGAAAAATACAAGATAGATTTTATACAGATGAACGTGTGAAAATGAGTCGATGATCAGCAAATACAAATAGTTTTTTTATGGACTATTTGCGTAGACAAAAACAGAAGAAAAAAACAGTAAAAGAAGAATTTTATTGGAACTTCTCATGACTACGTTTATCAGTCTTTTGGTTGTCCGCACAATTTAGTCAGCAATTAATTAGTTTAGTTTCAGAGAATAATACTACTTACGTCAACTATGAATTAGCCGATCACCATCCATTTGTAAGTTAACTGTGAACTGACCTTTTCATTATCCACATATCTCGAGTACATGCCAAGGCAGTACGCATGTTTACCAACTCTTCTTCACGTTTTTCTTCACTTAGCCGATCCCAGAGAAATTGCCATTCCCGTTGCCCGCCCCACTGAATGGCCGAACAGTAGATTGTCGCTCTCAGACTTGGGGGTATGCTGCGTGATGCACATACGTACACACACATGCACACAGATAAAAGGTGGACACAGATTAAACATTTCAAGACTGAGGTGCAAGGGCATCAATGAAAAATACCTTTCTTTAAATATGAATATGAATCATATTAGTGCTGTCCAGTTCTAAATATGACAACTGGTATCAGGTGCATGTATACTAATTGAGAACCATCCCGGATAGCCTGGTGCGCAGGTGTTTAACTTGTAATCTTTCACTCCGGGTTCAAATCACAGTGAGGGTTGAACGTATACGCGCTGCACATGATTCATAACAAGAATGAAAATGTTGTACAGTGCTCCCATGAATTTCATGGATGATTTGAGAGTTGTCCCTGCGGACTAATCGAATCATGTATAAATTGAATCTGCACCTACTTATGTATGGAAAAATGTAAGTTTTCTTCCGTGTAAGCTATCTAGTAGAACGAATGCAAATAAACTGGAACCAACGAGACCCTCAAACTGTGCTGGATAAGGTTCGTGGTTCTCAGAAGTTTTCGTGACAGTTTTGTGAGGCAGTCTGACTAGTCTGAGTGGACAGAGTGAAGGCTAGAAGCAGTAGAGTGAATTATCACTTTTGCATGTGACAAGAAAAGATCCGTGTAAATTCAACCACGTGACATTAGATTGGTGGAAATGAGTGTGTAAACCTCTCTGGCCCTGTCCTCTGTGAGGCTGACGCAAATGAAACCCACCGAATGGTGGCCGAAGATCGGCCCCCTATTTCAATAATCATATTTGTATTTGTGCTGTCAAGAGGTAAAAAGGGTTAAGACTGAATTCGCTATAGTTTATCAGGCTATTGCAGCCGTAGTACATCAGCGAGCTCAATGAAAGCACTCGAAATCCCCCGAATGAACTGGCTCGTATATCTGAAAAACCTGCAGGTTCCTTTTTGGATATGTAAGCTCTGAATAGACGAGTGTAGTAATCACTGATAGCCAAATAAATATTAGGATTTATAAGGAGTATCCCCGAGCAAGTTGTGACACACCGTAACTAAGAGGACTGGAGACCCTACGGGTCAGTCTGGCAAAAAGATGAACCCGGAATTCCAGAACTTTAGAAGACTGTAGATGACTAACAACTACCAAGCCAATGTCATCGAATCATAACTTCCGCGTATGCATCCTTTCGAGCATTTCTTGTTGGGCTCACGCATACTGTTGAAGATTCCCACCAAGCCGCAATTAACAGAAAACTGTTTCTACTCCAAAGTCCCATACTATCACGCTACGTTACCAAAAATGACCATAACAGTGTCGACTGGAGAGTCTGTTCAGTGCAGTAGGTGTACACGGTTTTCACGAAGTATTCGCAAGTGATCTTTCAGATGATACACAGAGATGAAATTACGGACCTATCGACGCGATCGAGCTATTTGCTACAGCTACAACAACAGCAACAACAAGAACAACGACAGCAACAACTAACACTACTACTGCCGCTACTGTTACTACTGCTAGTACTCTTACTATTACTACTGCTATTGCTACCGTTATTTCTAATCAAGTTATATTGCACACAAGAGGTAATATGATGTAGGTAATGATGTGACGATCGAAGTTGAAACCATGCTTCTTCAATTCACGTCCGATACAAGTGATCGTTTTGCAGTAGTACTTACAGGTTACCCGTTTTGTTGGTCATCCAGTTGTTATATAATTCTTTGGCTTTGTTCACGCACAGGTAGTGATTTGTCTTACAAGCGAATTTTGCAATGGTCCAGCGAAGCATGCTGAAATGAGAAGAGAAACGTATTTCTGATGACAATGCTATGTTATAAATCAGCACAAAAAGGAATCTGCCTAGTCAGGGAGATTTAATATATTCGCACCTAAGGTATATATAGTTATGGAATAGTAGACGGTATTTGGTTAAACTTTGTGCACATTTGTGGTATTTTGATACAAAACAAAGATTGTACGTATCACACATAATAACCAGATCCGTTTTTTCGATGTTTTTGACTGTTAAACCGTTCCACTTCTCGTCTTCCGAAGAGCTCCATCACTCCACTTGACTGATCAGCTTCGTGACTCATTTTGTCTGGAGAGTTAGCTTAAACGGCAAAGTTTTCCTGCTCTGGTGAAAAACCTATGACCCTCGTTTGTGCTTAGTTGAAGATTAGGCTGTTAAAGCTCCGGTCATCTTACTCGGCTTCGACTCTGCTGGAAAGGAAATGTTTCCAATGTATCTCACGTCTGGAAATAATGTTGTATCGAGTTGGTGGTTGGAACACATTCTGCTAGACAGTCTAAGCAAGCCGAGTAATGCTGCGAATATATTTGACTACTGAATGTGAAATATCATCGACTCCAGGGACATTCGAACCTATATACATGGATGTCACACAGGATTTGGCACGGCATGTGCCCTATAAGAGCCGAGATATGAGGCCATAGTGATGGCTTAAGGGATTTTGCAAGTGGATCAGACTGCTCACTCTCTGAAATAGCTTTCAGCTTTGGTAACTAGTCACCATCACGCGATTGAAATCATATCAGCTAAAAGCTAAATGAATCATAGGCCTTGCTGACGAGTCCTCACAAGAAAGAGCATTGGCACATGAATGAAAAATCTTGTCATGCAATTATAGCTGGTAAAGTAAGGAACTCATTTAAAGTTGCTTACTGTTGCATATGGTTTGTGTCTTCTTGCATGGTGGTCCAGTCAATCAGACGAATTTGCTCATCCACTAGACCACGTAGGTAGGCACTGAAAAGACCGTAACTCGAGTCCACCGCCAACATACGTTGAACAAAAGCCAAAGCTCGACGAGCCGTTTCCCAGGCCACGTAACTGTCTTCTTTTCGCAAATACTTTGTCAAATTGAGGAATACGGTGTACGATACATTCCCACGACTAGAAGATCCGGAATGACAGAGGGGACGGTTATGGAAACGTTGAATAAAATGATCTGATTAGGAGGGACTGGAGGAACCGTCTTGCAACGTTTCACAAAATGTCACGTGAAATCCTGTGCGATGTAATGACAACAGTTGAGGTTCCAGACGAGTGCACTTCGATAGCTTTCCCCGTCTCTGTCCATTAATGTGTGTTTTCGTTAGCTACTTTCTGAAGTTCCAAAACGTAAATCTAACATTAACGGCTTCGGTCAGCATTCTGAGTTACTTTTTGTACAAGCCGTACTGGAGCAGCCAAATACTGTTAGAGTTTAGCCTCGGAAATCAGGCTTATTAAGTCTAAATTTTTTGTAATATTGGTGTTGGTAATATTATTAAGATCTAAAAGAAATTTAGTAATTTTTAGTTTAAATTACTGATTGCCATCCGACAGCAGTCACAGAATAGAATCAGCCAATGATTCCAGAGGAGCAACTAGCATGATACATTTCCAGGAGTCAGCTAAGAGGCCTCAGTTACTTAACGGCTTTTACCCAGGTTGCGTAATCGGAGCTGAATAATTAACCTGAAATATTGCAATTACCACAGTTACTCTACACGACAAAATTATGGGACCCCCCTAATTTTTCCGTATATTTCCGGTTCTGTGATCTCTAACGAAACTACATGTGCTCGCAAATACCAAATACCATTTACAATGCAGAATATAAAACTTCACGACAGAATAACCTAATAGGAGCTAATGAAATAAGAATATGCACAAAACGAGGTGACAAAGGTATGGGAGCCTCCTCAACTGGGCTATAATACTTAATCCCTAAAATCGTGTGCAACGGCCATTCTGCTTGGGGACCTCGATATATCTTCTCGGCCTACATTCTACAGGACATGTAATTGTTATTTGGTCGATATTCACCCATGCTTGTTCAAGAGGCGTTATCATTTCAATATTTGACCAGTAAACTATGGAGTCCTTTTTCATCTGGCGAGAAAGCGTGACTCACGGGTTCTCAGCCGAGTTTGAATCTGGGCTGCAGTCTGGCCACTGCCTGAACTTGATCCCACGGAACAAGAGTTAACATTTTTCAGTGTACGAGCAGTGGACAGAAGCCATATCCCGTTGGGATATGGCGTTATCTTATAATCTGTTGGCCATTAGAGGGAGCAAAAGCCTTTCTAACGTATGAACATACGCAGCGGAATCTTGTATAACCTCAAGTATAACTTGCTCACCTTGGGGTTTGGCTAAGAAGGGTCACCAAACCGTCACTGAATTCCTGTCATTGTTTCTTTGACTGAGAATTCTTTCTTGGTTTCTTATATTATGCTATTAATAATTTCAAGCGCCCAGTTCTATACTGCATGCAGTGGTGTGAGAGCAATATGACTTTTCATTTTTTTATATTTCATCCACGGCACAGCTTTGGGCGCTCTTTGTAGCTTTTGTTTCGAAACTCTGACTCCAACCAAAGCTTTCAGTGTCGACGATGCTATTGGAAGCTAGGCGAAACAAATTTGCTTTCATCTTAGTTCGTCAAATTTTCGGGACGACCCATTCGCTTCTTTAGTGCATACTGCTCATTCCATTCTGTATATCATCATACGACGTTCCTGAATCTTCTGCATCACCTGGAGATCTCATGTATACTGAATCCCATTTGCTGGGATGCAGATACTTTGCTTCCCTCAAAATTAATCGGTTTATTTTTGTGTGGCTTTGCGCAGACAAAACTTGGCGTCAGTTTCTTAAAGAATATACTTGCAACCAATGCGAATGAAGGTCACCGAGGTCACTAGGTTGCATTACGCGCTGCTGTGCACAAGAATCACGTAGTCCTGGTTTTCAAGGATTAGTCGCTCGTCATATCTCCAGAACGAGCCCGTTAGCTTGTTGCCAGGCTCAGCTGTACTTCTGTTCCTGCAGACTTTTCATGAGAAAGCGCACTCTAATAACGGGTCCTACCCTTTGGCCACCCTTGTTTTTTAATTTTTATGCTCAAAATAACAAGTGGTGAATAGTTTCCTCCCTAAATTTGGAATGTCGCTCAATATCATGTTTTCGATGGTTCTGACCAGATACGGTTTTGTTAGGGAATACGGGCCGGGATACTTGTGGGAAAATGAGGTGGGTCCACCAGTTTTCTCGCACAGTGTATGAAATGGTTGGTACCTAAGCCTCTTGTAACGACTTCTGTTATTCCTTGGTCTTTTTTGCACTTGCCATTTTAGTCTGCTACCCATGGTGCACTTTTGAAAAAACGGACGCACAGCATTCGTGTGTATTTTTGAAACATTTCTGCTCTTATTTACTGATCCCGTAGTTTTGCTCTGACCTTTCAAAAATCTTTTGTATTCACGTTTTCCCCAAACTTCTATGTGCTATTTCGCGGGTACCTAGGGCATGATGCTGGAAGGCTAACTTTCCGAGTAAACTGCCTCCAGTAAGATTCTTTTTGGAGCAGATTAGAAGTTTTATTGATGTTACTTTGAAAGCCGCCGTGGCGGACTTTACATTGAGCTACCTAGCTCTACAGAAAAATCACTAATACCTCGATAATACACCCAGGATATCTCACAGATAATACAGCCTACCACAGACAGCTTGACTTTCAAGATTGATGTGTACTGTCCACTTTTCTGGTATTTTGACGGTATCCTACCCTCTCTAAGTGTAATGATGTACAATGCAGTGACATACAATGATCATTCTATAAGTCCAAAATGTACCTGTAAAGGGCCTTCTGTCTTCTATTTTCAAAAACAGAGATCTCTTTTTGAAGAAGAAGAGGTAGGATTTTGGCGTGTTGTGCGAATAATTTATCGCCGAACAAGGTAAACAAACTGTATGGTATCCGAGGTATCTACTGAGGCTGGAGCACGACTATCCACCAGCTGAAATTTCATCATTTCGTTTATTACAATGAAAGGGGTATACGCATAACCCCAGGATGTGGCACCGGAAAACATGACCCTGAGGCTTGAAATGTTTATGTAACTAACACGGAAACAGGTCAGACATGGCAATAATCGGCGTAACTACCAATTGCTACTGGAAGTCGGAGGTTGGGATGGAAATACTGACGTCAGATCAGACAGTCCGAGAGTTACATAACTTGACCAAAACTCTACTCTCAGCTGTATTTGCAACCACCATACATGGCTAAGAGATGGTGACTCGTCTTGGATAGTCTTTACGAGAATTTAAGCTGGGAGTAAAGCTGAGATTGAAACTTACGGATTCAACCACCGTACGCTGTAGTTTTGGTTTTATTTGGCAGGAGTTTACCCATAACGTAAACGTCACGGAATAATAGAAAACATCAAACTCTTCTCAACTTCTAAGCATGCTTTTCAAAAATATTTTTTAAGCGAAAGTCAATATATTACGTAACCGCGATTATTAGTAGTAAAATAGACTTTAAACACAATTATATGTAATCGATCATTTATCAGCTTACTTTGCCAAACTGAAAAGATCATCCAGTATTTGGGTCCTCGAATGTAACGGAATCGCCTTGATCGCAAATAGAAAGGATTTAACAAAGCCTCATGTACCCTTTTACAAAAATTCATTTCGAGTAGTCTCGTTTCAAAATGTTACTAAAATATGGGCAGAAATTAGCAACAGTTGAACACAATGATTCCGTGCTGTGTATATGACCAAACAGCTTAGGTTGGTACCGATACTTGCTTTGACGGGATTTGTTGATAAGTATCCAACGGACTCATCGCATTGATCAGGACCCTTGTGTAATATCAGGCTAAAGCCTAACGATCAAATTATCAGTAAAATTGCCATGGAAAGTAGGAAATTTCCACTGATTATGAAAAAATCCAGCATGTGGTACCATTACTCGATTCACCACGGAAAACCGTGGAGCTGGAACTGTACAGGTGCTTCATCTGGCTTGACAGAGGTCATCAACAGTGCATATCGACCAAACCTCAAATGGAACTTGAACCCGGAGTGGATTTGCACAGCTGATGAGTCCTAACAAGGAACGAAACTGCTGTAAAGTGTGAACTGGATTGCAAAATATGAAGATATGCAAACAAAAGCCACTAATAATAATTTTTGCTCAAAATAAATGCCAAGTTTAACGCTTTTTGACTGATTTCAGTGGAGGTGGACCATAAGATGAACTGATAGTCTCAGAATGCAGATTTGGACAAGATGAATCAACCGAACCAAGGTACTGAATCTGACAGCCGATCACAAGAATAGTGAACATGCCATCTATGAAAATTCCTGGCCGCTATCTCTGGCTGTTGGGTAATGATACCAATGGTGGTAGAGGCAGCACAAATAATATGAAACGCGGCTAAACAGATTTGGAAATTTTTGAATGGATTTAAATGGCAAAAGTTGTCGACTCCGGCGGGATTCTAGACTGTCCACGGAGGCCACCCACCCCTCAGTAATAATGGTTACAGTATCGTAGCATCATACGTGGGTTGTTGTTCGAAAATTCGGTCACTCATTTGTCTAAAGATATTTGTTAGAGAAACACCACGAGTACCTTACCTTGTGATCTGCTATCAGTTGCTTCGTGAGAAGTTCCCAATTGGAATCCGCGTAGTGCACGCGATAGAATCCTGCCTGTTTAATATTGAAGATATACCACGAGTCGGGTTTGATGCTTAATTCGGTGGTCATTGATTCTGGAAGAAAATGTCACCACGTTAAACGATAGTGTAGGTGGAAACCGTTGACACGTAAGGTTATCTGAAACTGGAAGTTGTGGTTCTTGGATATTGTTGTTGGTAAAATGCGTGACATTTTAGCACTAGTGTCTGATTAGAAGAGCGCGCGAATGAAAGACATTTTTCAAGTTGCCTGTTTTAGCTAGCCATCGGAGTACTTTTAATCTGTAAGCCGAAAGGAAAATGTGTTGGTTTACATTTTGACTATGAATGAACACAGTTGAAGTGGTAGATGGTACAGACTGAGTGACTCATCTTAACTTCCGGGAGAAATGACAAACTGGACCACGATAATGCAGTCTCAAGCCACGTTTGAGTGATACGCTTTCCATTGTCTCTTATCTAGAACATCACTCATCCGGACACTGCATATCCACCGACTTTGTTTCTAATTGGTAGTTTGTTTTCTCCGATGTCAACCGACCCTAATCCTCATAGAATATTACGCATCCGTACTGACTGCAATTGGTTATGGCAAGGATGCAGATTTTCGCATGTAGAGCAGTCTTTCTCCTTGTCGCTGTTCCGCACTTTCCTTTACGGACACAGCCACCAGGTTTCCACTTGAGATCTTGATCCTAGAGTTAACATTGAAGCTACATGCCAAGAATTTTATCCGGAGGAGGCGGGACTATTTCTCTCACAACCGGGCTCATAAGTCGGCCACGAAAGCTTTATTACTTTTTGCTCCTTTAAATTAAGTATACAAAGGTTTAACAATAATTCTACAGGCAAGAATGGAAGCATTCGATGAAGGGTTGTGAACAACTGGGAATGTTTTGAGGTTTGACGGAAATAGAGAACGATGAACCTATTTTCTGTCATACAGAGTCTTAAGCTCAAAACACAAGGTGTGGATCTTTGATAAACATGACTTGGGTGGAAGTTTCAGACATCTGTTTCGTTAGAATATGAACCACTTTTGGCCTGAATGTGAAGCGCTTTTTTGGTCATCAGAAGGATTTACACGGGAGCAGTCGAGCCCTTCTGGGTGGAAGTAACACTACGATTGTCTTCAAGATGTCGCTGCAGTATAGTCTATCTGTTCCCCACCTATCTCATAAGGTGAGATGAAGTGCAGAGTATTGTCCAAAGCAACAGTGTCCACAGATAAAGTTGATTATTTTGGCTGGTTGTGTAGCGATAGGTTCAAGACATTTAAATTGGCTCTTTTTGTGGAACTAAATTAAAAAAGGGAAGAGGTGGTGAGTCCATGGCGCGGCAGGAAGACACTCATACCTTGGTCTTTTAGGCTGACCATATGGGAAATACCTCGGTTCAGACATTCGATGGTCAGTGTTCAACCGCAGTCACAAAACCCAAACACGCTTTCATCTGATTAGCCCAGAGCTCCCTAGATCAACGCTGACTTATCGAATGTTTCCCTTAGTCCATTCTACCTTTCAATGATTGCCTATACTAACCACTGGTCTCACCGACCCAGCTAAACTGCTCTGTGGCCTATGAGCTGCCCTAACTTACACGTTTTCAGAGTGCATCTTGATCTGATTCAGAGTTTCCACTCTTATAACCGAATTTCTTCATGCTTCCATTCACTGTCCCACACCGTGTTTATACTACAAGATAACCAAGAAAATCAAAATATTCGCGTGCCGAGATAATCAGAACAAATCAAACTTTGGTTTAAAGGGACTTCGAAAAACACTCACTGTTTCTAAGCCAAATAACTTCATTGTCATCCCAGTTGGTCATTTCTGGTGCTCCGTATGTCAACGGGATTTGCCATTGGAAACTGCCGAATAGAAAATGAAAATTGATTTAACTGAAAAAAGTGAACGATCATTGACGTACAAAGACTAGGCTTGCACTTGGGTTCGTTTATAGCACCTGATAGATCAAGATCACGATCCATACTAATTAGGAATGAGAATAAACACCTTCATAAAAACTAAAAGGTTCCATTTGAAAACCAATCCGAAACATTTTCCATCGTGGTACACTTTGAATCACATTCACAGTGCATGAGATTCACAGACTGATCACTAGTCACTTTTCCAAAGCAACGGTGGTGATTGATTTCTTATTACAGAAGTGGAATAGATATAGCTTAGGAACTAAGCCTCAACAGAAATACTAGCACAATCTCATGTAAAACAAAGCCTCGTTTGTTAACAAATGGAGCAATCCTTTAAAGAGATTTCAGGGTGGTTAAGAGAATACTGACATTGCTTAAAACACCTTTGGAATCATACATCATGCAAGAGACTTATGTCTGAAAATGTCTAGTGAAAGGGCGAACGTTTACTCACCCATACGATGATGGGTTTTTCGGCGCTTTCGAATCCGGAGGGTCCAGATAATGAGCTTGCTCAAATCGAAATAATTTTGGTCCAACACGCGCCACTGTAACAATAGGATAGTTCATTTGCAGGAGCCAAGTGTCCATTACTGACTTGACATCAACTTGCTTCCCAACACTCAACGCGGCCTTCAATGTTAAAATGAAATTAGCAGATGATAACACGGATACCATTTTTCGGATGGTTTCCCTACGAATGATGTCTCGCACAAAGACAGTGTGAACAGTTTTCAAAATTATGATCACCTCAAGGGTCCCATTATCTGCTTGCATTTATTTCTACCCTTCGGTTAATTACGCAGGATTATTTCGAATTAACTAAATATAGATACCAACTGGCAAAAACCAACGAAATATTGGTATTTCTAGCTCCTAGTTTTATTTCGTGATTGTAACTACTATAAAAAATTTGAGTAGTTAACTCCGTAAGCAAGCATATTGGTCTCATCAGGAATTCTTTAGCCGGATGAATCAATAGAAAAATGGTTGACTCACTTCTGTAAGGGAACGCCATAGATCGTCGTGAACGGTGTTTTTAAACTTATGCTTGGACAAATAATTCTGAAATTTAGGAAAATAATAATTACCACTGGGTGATATAATTTGGTATCTTCCTTTATTTCATATTCAAAGGTAAAGGAACAAAATTGAAGTAAACCATCATCTATATGTAATTTTGTTTGTCGTGGAATGAAAATTTAGCATATCATTTCAAAGGGGGCTCGCAAATGCAACAGTAGGATTCGTTTTAGATGTCGGTTCAGCGATACCCAAAGGTGACTTTGGATTACTAACTCAGTAAGTGGTGAAGTTACAGTTTGACTCAAGCTGACCGTCATAGCTAGATTTCTGAGTGTCAGTTCAACTTCGTCTGCGTATTATGTTCGTTTATTGCTGTCAAGAAGAGATAAAGCCTTGTTAGACAAGCAGGAGTTTTGGTTAACATTCCATGAGACTAGTGTGCATTATCCTTTACTACAGAAACAAATTGTGATTTCTTTCAAAAAGCCAGTCCGGTAGTTGAGGAGTGCGAGATAGAATGCATGTGCTATTGTAATGTAATACGTAGAACTGCATCCTGTCTTGTATGATTCCAGATTACTTCTTTCTTTCATCCTGTCATGTGAATAGCTGGTGATAGCAAATAACGAAAATTGTAATTTTGAGTAATTTTTCCGTCACAATATTTGTGAAAGCGTAAAAGGAAATAAGGCCAGCTTTGTGTTTGCTCAAGAGTGAAAAGAAACAACTCTGATGAACAAAATAAGTGATCATCTGATCGTCTACCCTAGTGCTGTAAACCTCGCGTCTATGAAAGCAATGTCCACTTGACAAACTACACTTTTTTGGAACTTTTATGGCCTCATGGACACTGTTTTCCCTATCCCATTTACGGATTCTCGGCAATCATACACCTAATGTAGGGGCCAAAATGGACTTATCTACTAAACTGCTATGCATCTGCTGCGTTTATAGAAAAGTATAAAGTTTCGGGGAGCAAAATTTCGAACCGAAAGTCGGAAAACATGGAAGTCTTATGGAGATTCCCGAAATGTTCTTTAGACGTACTTTCAGACCAAGACGGAAGGCATCACGGCCCATGAAGGACTCCATCATTCGCAGAACTGAAGCACCCTTGCAAATGATAAAATGAAACAGAAACATTTGGTCAGTTTTTCATGCTAACGCTCAGGACTATGTGTAAATTTTAGACTTTTCATAATCCTTGTTTCTACTGTATACTTCAGGCAAGTTGGTTATGGACGAGACCGCTCAAAATCGATTCCGGCAATCAGCAGGTTACCGTGATAATCAAGTTTCACATTACTTCTCCAACTGCCTGAAAATGCAGGTGAAAACTTATTTGGTCTACTCGTAGTTAGTAGAGAGATGACAATCGTTATTTCATTCTAGTTATATTTCAAAATTCCACTTTGTATCTGCGTAAATCATAACATCGGTAACGTTTAAAAGATGTAGATAACAAGCAGACGGTGACAAAACGAAAGGCCTGGATAGATCTGTATCACTGATCAATTAGACAGAACGGATTCAATAAAAAAGCTCACTTTGTTGTATGAAATCGGATCGAATATTTCATTGATCTCGTTTGGATAGTATACTGGTTGAAACACCGGTCGCGAAGTGGCTAGTGAATCACTGATCAGAACTTTCTGCATATCGTCTAGTAGAAACTGTTCATCCTGTGTTGAGAAATAAATGTAAAATGTGTTTCAAAATTACACTCCGGTAGGAGGATGAAGGCCAGTAATCGACTTGAAAACGTCATGTTCTACTGTGACTAAAATAATACAACATCTGGGAACGGAATATCTGCATTTATGTTTCATTTGAGATAACCGGTTAAGCTGCACCTGTGCGTCCAATTTCCGGGTGATATCTACCTCGAAGTGATCGAATCAGAAACAAGAAGTTTTGAAAACTGGAGGTAATAAGCAAATATATTGTATGAAAGCAGCTGGCAAAACAAGGAAATTTTTTCAACATGAAGCAAAAAACATTGAAGTTAATGTTAAGATTATTGTAAATAAAGGAATGGTCTTGTTAAATATGGTCAGAAAGGAAAGGCTTGTCAAATGTTTTGGGTGGTGGTAATCAAAAAAGCAACGCAAACGTGAAATATTACGAAAGGGGCCACAGATTGTCAAAAGCGACACCATTTGCGACAGGAGTTAAACTAGGAACAGTCTGCGGGCTTCAGGTATGAGCCACTTTTATCCTCCATGAGAATGAAGCCCACACAAGCAAATGCATATCTTAAATTTCACCACCTCGGCAAATGATGCAATTCCGTAACTGTGCGTCTGGACAGACCAGTTAACTGACAGAATGCTAAAACAAGAGGGAAGCTGAAAACAAGCGCCCCTACTTAAACTACAACTATTACAACGACAACAACTGATACTACTACCACTACTACTACTACTACTACCACAACCATTAGTAATTCTGTTACTACCAGTGATGCCAACAATGTTGCCACTGCTGCTGCTACTGCTACTGCGATTACTAAAGATTTCTTCATCAACGGTGAAATATTAAGAGTTTCAGCAGCATTGACAGGCTGTTAAAAAGGTGATTTATCCGATGGTGAGAAGATTCACACTGGGTGCTGACAAGTCTCTAATAGACTTTAATGAAATTTTTCGCCACCTCAAGTCACTATTAAGAGGCGGTTTTTTCTATTTGGTATTTGGATCGAGTCAAGAAGTTTCTTTATCTATATAGTTCTTTTCAGATTAAAAAATATAACTCAGTCACTGACGAAATAGTGGTAATCAGTGCTTATCTGGAGTGAGGAATCGTCACTGTAGAGTAGGCTTGTTCTCAGTGAGTTGAGTCATCTGCATCAATGAAACAAGGAATATCGGTTTTTCAATGCTTTTTTTCTGTAGATTCATGCATTAGAATGAAAAAGGTGGTCAGTTTGAAATACTCCGACAAGAACTTCCAAATGACGGGCAAAAAAGCAAAGTCGCACCTTTTTCTATCACAAGGTTAGCCGATAATGGATTGATTTCGCTGATTAGACCGTATTCGGCCGCAGAGGAATATAAACTAGGAGTATGAAATCAGTGCTGACCTATGGCACGTGATAATTTTTCCAACTCCTTGATTGACTGACCAAAAATCACTGCGTGGAACGGCAAACGCACTGCGTAGCAGTATGCATTATTCAACGATTTTCAATTGACTTTTACCCGGTAATATTTTGAGTCTTCATTTATCCAGTGATCATGGTAAGAGATGGCTGCCTGCAGCATATCCTGTCTGGAGCGCCAGTGTTTGGAACAATCAGATACCAGTTTCACGATACTTTACACCGATACACATCAGTTATCTTCTAAGCTATCTAGTAACGAAAGATACTATACATTGCGTACAGTCGGATCAATCATCAGAGTGAGAAGAAGCTTCTTACGACGGGAGATTCAGTTTCCAGAGGGACTCTTTATTCATCGTCAGCATTCTTCCTGATCCCTCCACTACTATTACGAACAGATTTTCAACGGTCCCAAATGGATCACCTTTGGTTTTTTTTTAGACTGTATCGCTAAGAAATGACATGAAAGCTTTCAAATGATCTATTTCAAAAGAAGTAATCCTTTAATTTTACGCATGCTGCATAAAGGAACTATTCTACCTCATCTTTTCTTAGCCTTCACTGCGTTAAACAACCTTAATGCAAAAACTCAGTTGTGTAAAGTTAAAAAATGAAATAAAACGAACTACCTCTGATCGGCAGCACTCACCATTCCCCATTCCGGGTGTACGTGATCGACTCCAATGCATTCAATAAAGCTGGCAAATCCCTCGTTTAGCCAGAGATCATCCCACCAATTCAGAGTGACCAAATTACCAAACCACTGAATAGAATTGGAAACCGTTACGGGAAAAATTAAAATCTAACTGCGTACATCCATGCACGAGAATGTTATTAATAGAAACGATGAACTGATCAAAAGAGCACAACTGTGAAAGTAGTTGAACTCAGTGGGAGAGCTTACGTGAACCCAAGTGAAAAACGTTTCAAGATGGGAGTTCAGCGGACGCCGTACGATGATTATTCCGTATCTTAGAATTTTATTTTTTGAAAATTCGGAAACTCATGAATAGTTATGCAAAAGTGGTTAAGGATTTCAGTCTAACCCAGTCGGACCAAAATGGGGATAATGACTGCTGACTCATCCCAGTGCTTATTTTGACATCGAGATTGATGGTTGTGACCGGCGGTACTGGTTAATTCTGTCACCAAAAAAACTGCGTACTGACCTGGTGAGCGATCTCGTGAGAGATTACAGAGGCGACCTTTTGCTGACTATTAGCGGTCCCGACCCTCGGGTCCCACAACATGGTTGCTTCGCGGTAGATCATCAAGCCCCAATTTTCCATCGCTCCGGCCGCAAAATCCGGAACAGCAATCATATCTTGAACGGGTAAGGTGAAGAAAAAAGAGAGGGTGGGCCCGGGTGCACGAGGAAACAGTAAATGCCACGTCGATTGAGAAAAAAGCACAAATCAAGATCTTTTGTTTCTGAAGCTTTTGAAAAGTATTGAAAGTTCCAATTTTTGCAAGAGCTGAAGAGCCTATGCATAATTTATCTTTGGGAAAACCGGCTCCGTGACGAAATATATTTTAACTAGAACACGAGACAAATGAAATGAATAAATTAACGATGACCAAATTTTACGAAATTTAAGAGTCAATCTGATTGAAATTAAATCATGTTTAAAATGTTGTCTAATGGTGGATGTATGCGAATATATTCGTAGAATGATTGCCCACACTGGACTTAACGGAACAGTAAAGCAAATCGCAACCGTTCTGGTCCCACCATCAGTTGGCGGGAAGCTGTAAAACCGGGATGTTTGAAGACATTTGGACAAGCGACGAATATTGGATATGGATAAGCAGTACACTTTGTGCATATGTTCGTTTTGCGAATTACGAGACACCATAGGTGCTAGGCTTTAGTGATTGTTGCCGTTTGCGGTTTAGTAAATCTGTTAATTAAACTAATTGTATTGATTGAATAAAAGTCCTTTTATCTACATCTATTGGTTAGCCAATTAAATACCCTAAAAGACTTGCTCGAAAACAAAACAAATTAAATTTCATTGTGCCTCGAAAACAATGGCGCTTCTTGGATAAACAGTAACATTTGACTAGAAAAATACATAATTGGCAATGATGATTCTCCCTACTGAAAAGTAGATGCCACTATTCACGCTGTACGACCCAGAAAAGTGATTTGCTCCAAGGCATTCATGAGTAGTCTATAGAATAACTCACAAAAATATCTCCACCGTATATTAATTATCACATTTTTAATTTGTAATCGAGTTTTGTCCTAATGTGTTATTACGATCAGCTAAGCAACATTTCGTGAACTGTTATGGTTCACGTTCTTTTGCCAAGTGAATTGAATCGACCGATGACATTCCGACCCACAACTTTCGTTGACAACATAAATACATATTCATAAAATGTTTTATAGGCACATGAGGCCTGAATCTTGCGTAGTTAAAAATATACTTGTATTTTTACATCGGAAATTTCATTTCCGCGAGCCGGAACCAAACCGTCGACATTCTGCTTACTGGGCAGATGCTCTACCGACTGACCGTACCGTGAGACATTAGTTGGTTGAGCATCTGCCCCGTAGGCAGGATATCGTCGATTCTGTTCTGGCCCGAGAAGTGGGCCAATTATCACATCATTCTGAATGCTAAATAGAATACTCCGACTGTTAGAGATGACAAAAAGTTTAAATTCGACCTCTTTGATGGTATCAGGCACTACTGGCAAGACTTCAGCAGAAGCAAACTACACCTCTGTCGATGAGCCTCTGGTGGTGGTTTTCTGATGGTCTGAATTGCTGTTCCTGATGACAGAAAATCTCAGCTAGGAATTCTAGAAGGGAACCAAACGGCTGACTCCCAGGTCAGAACACCGAGTGAAATTTCGTCCCCGATGGCTCCGAAAAGTCCAGTTGATACAAAGACATCTCAGTATGACAAGGCAACCGTATATGCGGTCAATCCAGCAGAATCTCGTTACTTTACAGGAACAACAAATCCGCGGTCTGGAACCCTCACAGTCCAAACTTGAAAGCGAATGAAAATGCCTGGGTTCTGATGGCTAGGCGAGTCTGTCCGGATGGAAGGGTCTTTGGAGTTCTGTACGACCTGATATCAGCCATCCTCGATGAATGGGATAACATCGAACTTGAGACCATCCGGCATAAAGTAGGAAGCACGCCTGGACGCGGTGTTTCTGTCGTTACCAATAAAGCCCACTTTATTTCGTAGCCAACAACGTGTTTAGCAAACAGTTTATTGGTAAATTTAAAAGCATTTCGCACCCTCCCAGACACATTTTCTGGATCGCTCGATTTATCGGTTTCAAGCTCGAAATCCGTGTCTGTATCTGATGTAGTAATAGATTGACATCAGAATGCCAACTTTGGCCAACCTAAGCTGTTCGATGCAAAAACGACCACAGAAAAACATGAAATTAGGGTGGATCTAATGCTTCCACGCTCTATATACGCAAACGATATCTCCTTTCACTTTCAATGATGCTTTTATTTTGCTCAGAGGGTACACCCAAGGACAACGGTGGTGTTCGCCTGGTGAACTATCATAAAGGAATTATTGACCATTTTTCAGGTTGCCACATAAATGTTCCAAATAATTTTGTTTCTTATTCGTGTTGTAAAGTCCCAAACGATTTCCTCAGGTATTGAATGAGTCCTTTCGTTTCATACTGTAGTTACTTTTCCTCCTGAATTTTACATGTACGCGATCGATTAGAGCATACGAAAAAAATCCTGTCGCACTGTTTGACTTCTGAATTGCTTATTCACACTGAACAGAAGTCACTGTGGAAAGGGTTATCGTCAAACTGGCTTCGTATAGTTATTTCAACACGTTTTGTTCGCAAGAGGTATTTTTCAAACCTAAAATGCTGCCAATTCTGTATCGTTATGATCAAAATTTCAGTAAATTTGTTAATGCAACAGTTGCCGTAACTATTTTGAATCCTGGGAAATATAGAAATCTTCTCCAGTCTGGACACAATACACAGCTGCATAAGACTCATCATGAATTCAGACAAACATGAAGGAAATTTGTGTTCGTATCGCATTAGAGAATTCGACTGTTTCAGAACAACTTCCTTCAGTTCTGTGATTGAGCAAATAGATAAAATATACGTGTGGTTCTTATATAAGAAGATGACACCTATTGGCTAAAGAGGCGGACCGTTTCTTTCTCGGTCAAAGTTTTACCATCCGATCTCATGGGGTGTCATTTCACAGCGAGTTTTTCTGTCCATTCTAGATCCCAGGGATTACTGTCCAAACCACCTGGGAGATGACGTGACGGCAGAAACCGGATTAGCAAAAGTTCTACACCACTAGACCCGCATGTTTGCGCGAAGAAATCATCATGGGTTTTAACAGTAATGATGGAGATGGTGATCATGATCTACTAATACCACCACGGTTTTCTGTGGAAGACTACGGCGTTGATCAATCAAATCCAAGCGAAAAATCTTTTCTTGATCAGAAGACTATAGTTTGCTAAATTTCTTAGGGAAAATAACCGATGAAAGAATGTAAAGTGGATTTGTAAAACATTTTCCCTTATTTGTTAAACATAATCAAAAGAATTTCAAGTTTTGATGGTACGACTTTGTGGATATATCGGTCTCGATTTAGCAGTATAATAATTCTCAACGCTTATAAGTAGACGGTAAACTACATTTTTCTGAACACTTACCTGTCTTTTCAAGGGGATAAGGTACCTCAAAATATTCCTCAAAAAAACGAATAATTTTCATGCCTGTCTCCAAGGCATATTTAGCTTCACCTATTTTTTCCGGTCTGGTCCAAACGGTGAACTGCGTTCGAATAAAAATGAAACAAGAAATTATTTGCTATAATTTCACGGATGGATGGATAAAAGTTGTCGTCCAAATGAATTGTTTAAGTTTATCAATGAAAATCCACGAGTAGTTTGAGCAAGGTACATTTCGGCATTATATAATCATATAACGCCGAAATTACAAGACCGTAAACATTTGGTATTTCTTTGGCTTTTTAAAGTTTACTTGTTGATTTCATAAAAGGCTTTTAAGCCTAATTAAAACTGTGATTACTAATAATTTTGCCAGTCAAAGATTTTCGATGAAAAAAATGGTCGGCGTAGACAAGAATCGATCTCGGGACCTTAAGGTCAAACTCCCAAGGGCGATGGCTGCTCGACTACCACCGACCAATTGCCATGGTTCAGACTGCATCTTCAGCGGTCAGCTTTTGTGACAATCGTGTCTACACCCTTTATTGTGAGCGCTCTCAGCGTAGCTGAAGTTCGTAATCCCTTTTCTCAAAAGATCAGAGCTGCAGCCTAAACTAACATGAAAGATCTTCAGTTAAGAGATACATCTCATTCCAGATTCTTCTGACTTTTCATGGAAATCCTGCTGCAAGGAAAGACTCACCCTTCGAACTAAAGAAGGTTAGCGTGATATCTACGACGAACATGATTCAATTGATAATGTTAATGGTGAATATGTTAATGGCGAAGTTTATGATTCGCACGGCGATGAGTCAGCTGATGTTCATGATGAGAAACGTCTTAACATTTTCTCCGAGCTTCACTTAACCAAATTTTGTAACCAGGAGATTGAACCAATTCACTGTCCAGCCCTCTAGCTGGATGAAAGCTCAGGTCAAAGCTTTGAAACTGATGGATCCTGATAAGCACAATTAAGCCGTGCGTTAATGCCCGTTGCTATATAGTGGCTTTCATTTGCCTTAGTGTTTGATTATTCTATAACAGTTTCGAATTTTCATTTGTCAAAAGGACGGTTTACAATAATCTCAAAAACCTTTGATTTATCAAAGACTTGAATGTCTATAAGTTGATTCGTCATGCAGTAACATGAGGAAAGTATGTGAACACGTTGTTCGACTGCTTCGCCTGAATTGGCAGAAACCACTGTCAGTGTGTGAACTTTGATTTCCAGTGGTCAAGCAGACCCTATGCACTAAGGATAAGGCCGTCCGGGCAGCTCTTAACGGCTTTCATAGACGTGATTTGTTACTCGATGCTCGCAGACAATGGTCCGGGTTTTCCATCAGCTTGGCTGATTTCACTTCGAGGAGTAAGAGCAGTCAGTCTGGGAAACTCAGCAGTAGAAAGCAAAACTATGAAAAAGCAGGAAGATAGTTACATACATTACTCGTTAGACAAAGAAAGCGTGTGAATCCAACATCGTCACTAGCCCCTACACCCGGCTATATTCTTGTGTGTTTCTAACCGAAGAGTAGGTAGAACTGTTGAACTTTAAAATAAAAGTCTAACTCGCCTTACGTCAACGGCATCACATTTTCAGAAGGCAGGTTTGAATTATGTTAACGTGCCCTCTATGTCATCCATTTATCTATCCCTTAGGAATTGGTTGTACGCTGGAGTGGTTTGGGCACAAGCTTGGCCACTGTGGACGAAGGATGTAAGGTGATCATTGGCACTCGAATCCCGACGTCTTTGTGGCTTTACTCAAAGTTGATGGGAACACTGTGTGAGCATTGCTGACATTAGTCATAGATTATTAAGCACACGAGATAAAGCAATAGAAAAATCACTGCAGCTCACCGGACTAAGGTATTTGGAGATGGCTCCTACTTGGTATGGTGCCCAACCAGTTAATAGTGCTTATGCTTCAGAATGGAAAAGTGAAATAATGTATCAGATCCCAGACTGTTCGGAGTATGTCGAAAAAGCGATGCGCCTTGTCACATGTTGCGGGTAAGTGTTTATTGTTCGGTAGCACGACGCTATCGGAAGAGATGGTGGTCAGACGACTTTTCGATTACTGCGGGTAACCTTTCTCAAGACTAGTTTGCAATCTATTTTGTGAGACCCATGAGATAGAAGAATGGTTAATGGCACATGTATTAGGCATACAGGTGTGAGTGTGTGTATATGCGTGTTCGTAGGAAACAGATCTAAGCGCGATACCATCTAACCGTGAACTATGACGGTTTTTGGCATGTGCAAAAAGCAATAATAACTAAAGTCAAGTTCAGAATTCGTAACGATGGAGAAACCGCGAGCATGTGAGAGCTGGAATTTACCAGATATAACCGGAACCAAACCAGAAAGTCTTAACTTTCCCCCTTATCACTTCGTAGGCTAGACACTCATTTAAAATACCCTCTCCCTTTCTTCACCGCCAGCTCATTGGTTAGTCCCGTTTGATAGCATTTACGAAGTCACACACTTATTTTCTGTTGCAGTTACGTAACACTTTGATATGCCTTGATGAAACATTTACTTGTTTTGCTATCGTTTAAAAGAAAAAAAATGACAAGTTGAAGGTTTTCGAGCATTTACACGTTGCTTTATTTCAAGGGTTATCACGTGCTTCGGCAGGGCGCATACGAACTTCTTTTGAGGTGGATTACGTAAGTTGATTCTGCTATCCCCTGCGCTAATCATGAAAGCAATAAATTGGGTGCACCGATAGCCGTGTGCACCCATAGCACTATCGATAAGGATCACCTAAGTTATTAGTAGCATCTCAGGTGAGGATCCCGTTGAGAGAGGCGCTGGCAAACACTGAAGCGCAACATGGGTAGTGGGAAATTTCGAATCTCAGACTGGAGATAGTCAACGACCGGTACCACTTGGCTGCCAGTTACACCAAACTATTTCTCTTCACGTGATCACACTAAAGACTTTATTAGCAAAATGTTTCCAAGAATGAATGCAGCACTGACACAAAATTTCTAGCCGGATCTACTAGCAGTGGTAAAATCGTTATTGACTTTCTTGAACCATCATTAAAAATACAACTGAAAGCATAGTATTGACAACCATTTGCTTATAACTCCGCTAAATTGACGAGAACAATGAGTTGACTAATTCCAAAAAAATTTGCTAATTAAAAAACAGAAAAATTTCATTTCCCAGCTGGAATAATTTAATCCGTGCTTCCGATATAAGGAAATCAATTTTAACTCTTTAATGCATGCTGACTAAAGACAGGGACAGAGAGTTGAAGAAGGGTAGCTTAGGTGGATATAATATAATTAGTTGGGCAATGTCTAAACTCCCCGGAGTATTCGAGAATCATACGTTTTTGTTTGACATATTGTGCACTAATCACCGATTCTGTTTCGTTCGAACAGGCCATTTCTAAACCACACAGATTTCTGGGAATTGTGGACCACCGATTATTCTGTGTTCCTAAATGAGTTTGATAACAGCAGTTACGACTTCTTAAAAAAGGATAGCTTGAGGCAAGTTAAAAATCCATTCTAAGAATAAACGAGAAATATAATATGATTTTCCTTGACAGACATTCGCGCATCTGTGTGCTTCGATAAAATAACGATGAACTGATCCTTTCTGCAAGTCGGGTATGTAGTCGGAGAATTGGTAAAAATTTACCCATTGAGTAGAACAAAGGGTGTAATTTCATGAACCATAGGGCAAAAGTTTTCTTCGGGACATTGTTTTTCAAAATTCTCGTCTATAGATGTCACTGTGGTTTTGATCTCCAGACTTTCTGGTTTGAAGTGCCCAAAATTCAGAAGATTTTTGAATGTTTTATTTTTCGAAATAAGCTAACACCATCCAAGATAGTTCTGAGCACACTTACGTTTCGGCCCTTGGAATCCTTTCCGGTCAACGAGGCAAACTGTGATACGACAAAAGCCAGCAGATAGGTCGACGTATTCACGGTTGGTTCAAACACGTCCGCTACCCATTTGTCGTCAATGGGTATGCTCTCTCGTAAGCCCATATTTGACAAGGAATGGTACGGTTTTTCTCGCAAAAGCGTCACCTGGGAAAAATTAACTCATTTTCAAAATTGTAAGACCATGTCTGGGACAAGGAAACCACTAACGTAAGTGCAATACATTTCATGCGGCAAGAACACAAGAGATTTTTTTACTGCTAACGGTGAATATTCTAAGCTAGACAATCAGTCAACATGAAAAACGAGACCACGGTTACAAGTGCATGAGCGTTCTATTGTCTTTCGTTTACCTAAAATGTCCTACTGTAGTGCTACGAGCTTTTGATGGGGGTCCACGGTGTAAAAGCGCACAACAGTTACCTGTTGTGGTAAAAATACAATTATAGCGTGTTGTACACGATTTAAAGCAAAGTAAGATCACAGCTTTATTCTGGACAAATTGCGTGGTTGTATTGTTTTTGGTAGAAAGCTATCAGTAACGTATTGCTTCAGAGGTGGTATAAGAATCTGCAGGACATTTAGAACAGGTTTTGTGCGATAAACAGTTCGTGAGAAATTATACCTGAAATTGAGCTTTGAAAGCCGGTTCGTCCCAGCATGGAAATACGCGTCGTGCATCCGTGGGCTGCAGCTGACTTGTTGCCAGGTACCTATCATCGGAGCAGAAAAAAACAAAAATGGAACGCAACAAGTGAATAAAAGGAACAGTTTCTTTCTTTCTCTCTCTTTCCCTCTGTTCCTTGTTATTATTACTTTAATAGTTTTTGTTGACTGCGCGTATGCAAGTTTTGTCACTTCTCAGTTTAGCCGATCGCTTCTTGTCGTGACCAGTCCCTTTTAAGAGAGGTCAGACGCAGAACTTCGGCTTGCATTTATTATCGCTGCAATGGTTACCAACTAGGGCTGCTTAGAACGAAATGCGAAACCTGCGATTGCGTATCTTCCGCCTCATCAATCACAGCCAATAACAATGGCTAGACTGATCAAATAAACGAGTTTACTGTTGGAAGAGTGACAACTATTTTGAATCCCAATAAAATATCACCTTTAAAATCACGGATTACGCTGATAACAAGATCGATAGAGCAAAACTAAGGTGACATTTTTGGTGTCTCAGATAATGTTTACAACTTTTTTCACAACAAAGGGAGTGAAAAAGCCTTCATAATTATGAACTGTGATTGACAGGCTTTCGTGCAGTTCTTAATTCGGAAAAAGACTAAGCGGGCTAGTGGGGTACATACTGACACACTGCTAGCCGGTAACAGTGACCTTAAACATTAGAAAATCGTGAAGCAAATCAGCTGGCTCAACCGGTATGCCACCGGAATTAAGGGCTCTAAGCTCCGTAAGGAATTCAAACGAAGACTGCATAAAGACATACCGAAAAGTGATCCATACCTTTAGACCATAGGGAGGCTAATCTAAGGTAAATGTACTAAAGCCAGCAGTCCACATGGGTTGCCACCAAGGGTGCTAACTAAGTTTTCGATCATCTTGTCTTGGGCTTCAGGAAGTTAATTCGGTCATATTTGAATCCATAAAATATTCCGGATTATGTAGGATTCGCATCTATTACGCTGTCTCTAAATAGGAATACGTCTGGTTTTTGGACACGTGGTGCACACCGACTGCCTTGAAGATATTTGAATGGACCTTACTACACTAAACAGTCTCTGATCTCAGAATTTATGACTTCCCAGGTTGTTCGCAGTATTTTTTGTACGCGAGTGAAAAAATAGTTTTCAACAAAATCAGAAAGATAATGAAAAGAAAACACTACTCACTTTTTAACTCCTTTCTCGTAGTACGAACTGAGGTACCATCCTTTGAGCTCGTTTGTTAGAGGTGCTCGGAAGGCACCAAATCGAATTATGTAGAAGGCATTCTCCTCCAATTTCTCGTCCAACAAAATGTGATACCACTGCAAATCATCATTATAGGAAATATTCCGAATCGATATGTTTTCCGATTCGGAACCATTTGGTGCCAGTCGAGTAATCTGAAAAGTATCAACGGTCATGCAAGAGGAGTCTAAGATTAGAATGATTCACTAAGTGGCGTCAATGACCCGTGTACTGTAGCGAAGTAGTGGAACGTAATGAGATCACCGTTAAGATCGATCAACCCACCGTCGTAAAATGAACAACGTGTTGAATTTTACAAATAACCAGTCCGGTTCGACATTTACCTTCAACAATAACCTGCCCATTTATTAGGTCAGCCCATTCCCCCTTATACGAACAACATACGTTTTTTGTAAAACAACTGAATAAATTGAAACATTAGAAAACGTACCTATCCATCAACTTACGCCAGGGGTAATCTAACTGGATGAATTCGGTTTGAACGTTCACGAAGAGCATAGTGTTTTCGAGTTAGTCTACACTATGTAATGCCAGTCTGACACCAGAATCCAAAAAAATAAGAACCACACAATAGATTGCCCAAGTGTAGTCGAAAAACGCCATGAAAACCACGGAAATGATGTTTTTAGTTTCTTCAGTTTGCCTTGGGGCAGAGGTAGCACAAATTCTGCCCACCAACAAAGCAAAATTATCTAGAACCATCAGTCCGATTTCGGTTTTGTTACGGTGGAGTGGAAGCAGTCCCTCTTCAGGACAGGAGCCTACTAATTTGTGAACACGTCGAACCTGAAAGTCCATCTATCCGATTGTTCATATAAAAGAAACAAGGTCTTTTCATCTCATTTCGTCAATCAAACACCTGTGATAGTCACATTGTACGAGGGTAACATTGTTCTGTTACCTTTTAACCTACTGTTTTTAAATGGCACAGCTTTTCGGAAAAAGGGTCGCTGATTATCAGAAGCAGTTAAATAAGGAAGCATTTGGACCCGTGACCTTCAGGTATGGCGTGCACAATGGTAACCAGTTCACTACGCATTTACCTTGCACGTCTGAGGCCAAAGTTTTGAAACTCCCAATACCGGAGAACACAGCAATTGACCGTCATCCATATATTTACCGCTTTTAACTTACTGGGGACTAATATGGTTCTCCACTCCAATTCATCTGGTTGTACTTGTCAGTAACAGCCCTGATAGTACGGCGGGCCCTACAGTAATGGATTTACCCCTCAACTGCATTAACGATTAGGCGTCACAAATAAGAAAATTACCTTCTATCATAAATTGTGTGCATGTGTTTGTAACTAGCACTACCAGGAATTCATCGACCGGGCGACCGTAGTCGGTTAAATGGTAAACTAATTAACCATTCAAGTAGCTACTGCACCAGGAAGGTTTTTTATACTGATCAGAAAGATGTATCGTGGAATTTTCACATGATTTTTTACCGTAAGCAAGCTGATGGTATCATTTCTGTCTTCCTCATTGTTTTTTGTTTATATACAATAATTTAAAATTCTTGAAGAATAATCTGTTAGGCTTAATCTCAGCAGCTACGACCCTTCCCGTGATGTGGATAATAATTTGAGTAATTTTTCCCCTACTGGCAAACAGATCTCATTCTGAGTTTCCTTCACCCTTAAATTCTGTTAAAGTGCTACATCCCTCTAATATTCTGAATATATCATTTTATTTCATATTGAAGGAGAGCTGAGCTACGCCTGGCAAAAAATTACGATGCTTTTTGGCTAGACATTGCTACCATTGCCTAACCGACAGTGTACAAGTGTTGTCGAAATTCGAATAAAAATTACAGTTCATCAAATTAACCTACCTCCTACAGGCTGACACGAAAGTTTTTGCCAAGAGCACTCACCAACTGGTAACTTATAAACTGAAATGTATTTTGAGTCATCTATTCTTCTTCCTGAAGAGAATAGCACGCTGATTTCGACAAGATCACCATTTCGTTGATTCAGAAACATGAAAATGTGAAGGAGAAAGAAAAATTTGGGGTTTTTCATTACTTGCAAACTACTATCATGATGATATTTTGGGCCCATTTTTATTATCTGTTTAGTAGTATCTTTACCTGTCTCTATACGCAGTTGATTGTTTGAGTTTTTTGAGCACAGAATTGTCTAACTTATAAGTGATATCACCAGTTATCCTGTACTCCAATACGTGCAATACTTTTGTCTCCGTAATCCAGTACGGAGAAGTGGAATTCACTAGTTCCTCCAGTTATGAAAATAAATTCCCCGTCATAATCAAATCAGGGCTGCTACGGAGTAATCGTCGCCATAGAATCTTCAGAATGTTCACGATTCTTCTAAGGGCAGATCATACAAACATAAATCAATATACCGCTACTGAAGAACATCCTCGCAAAGGGCATAAACTAGGCGTATTACCAGAGAGAAAAGTAAAATTTCGAGAACTTCTACCCAAACAGACTGGAATCATTTATTTTTTGAACCCCAGGAATTCTGTTTTGGTCAAAGTGTCGTATTCAGCAGGAGCGCACTAAGTTTGATCAAGATATAATGCAGTCCGTATCAACCTACATGTCGAGTTTCACAAGCTCAAAGTCATTGGAAGGATGTCCCCTATGGATTTCTTACCATAAGTCACGTATGGCAGGCCCCTAATTCGTAACATAGAGCGTGAAACGTAAATCAACGAACAAGCTTAATAACCACGAAATTTCAATTTTTTCAAGATTGCAATGAGTGACTGCTTTTATTGAGCTGCTGACGCGGGCTTAAAATTCGGTCGAAAGATGAAGCAGCTTAGTTCTTATATAAGAATGTACTGAGGAATCCTCTCTGTGGATACACTTAGTACCCTTTGAGCATTCTTTTTGCCATCAAAGCGCATAAAACATCTTTATCAAAAGTGTGCTGTGTCGAGTTTTGCCTAAAGTGCTTTAGTTGGATAACACGATTTACGTGAATAAAGTGACAACCGTCTATTCACTAACGGATAGATTCACGGTAAGTGTAACGTAAACACGTAAAGCATGCATTTTCATAATTCATTCGTATTCGGCCTTTATTGAATCTGGTCTTTGAATTTTCAAGCAAATTTATCATGGCAACAAAGATCACAAAATTTCACGTCCCCAGAAAAAAATACGAAGCTAACATGAAAAAAGAAAAAGCAGTAAAGAGTTTTATATTTTCAACTCAAGTTTGGTATATTATGAAAAAATAGGGTCTAGAAGGTCTTAACGGGAAAAATATTTCTCATCTTGATTTCTGCACTACTTGTGCATGATAAACCTAACGCCTGCATTTCATATACTATATTATCATACTGAAAAGAGTAGATATATCGGGACCTTTGTATTATGCTTCGGCATAAAGCTTTCACTCTGAAAAATCTGAAGGGAAAAAGTATTTTTCCTTCATTCCAATTGAAAACAATTACGTGAAGGTTTTATCTAGTGTCCACACTCAGCGCAGCCCAAAGTATTACAGAATTCAAAAATTAGGAATAACTTAGGATGTAGGTAATATTTTCATCTCCGGTCGAGCCATCATAAGTTTGTTTACTGGAATTCACGTTCGGATTGCAAGATCTTTGTCACACAAACGAGGTGAAATCATCACCTGCACACGAACGACTCCTGCTGACTAGGTGGCAATTAGTTTGCAAAATGAAAAATAAGGTCACATAGCGAGAGTTCATCGGCAGTTTTTCTTTTTAGCCTAGAATTCAATAAAATGGTCATGTAGTTAACCACGCAGTTATAACTGCTACCATCCATCCAGAAGCACTGCCTGTGACGTAACTGGCTACGCATTCTTGCCCGATATGTTGCTGACGTGACAATCAGTATGATATTAGGTTGACTGTTATAAGATACACTTCGGAATTTTTTTGCGTAACGGTCATCAACACAATCTTTGACCGTTATCCATACTCGACCAAAAGGGGAAACATTAGAAAAACAAAAAAGTGCAACGGCATTCATGTTTTCCATGATACGATGTGGACGATCAAACCACTGAAAACCATGGAAGTACTTAACAGCCGTTTCACTCTTGGTGTGAATCATCAGCAGTGTAAATCTACCAAGCCCAACTGGGACTGTAGCCCGAGATGAACGATTGTGAATCGAACACCTTGACTACAGGGCTATCCAGGCTGATTCTCAACGGTTTATCGAACTTATACACCACGCGACATAGTGCCCTTCCAGCACTGGCTCTCAGTGTTAGCAGAACATTAGCAGAACTTCCTGCACAGCAAGCAACTCCTACTCTGGACGGCTTCTCTGCAGGGGCCTTATTGCAGCTATATCATGTAAGGCTCTAATCTCCTACCACCCACACTTATATAGTAACCAAGCTGTGTGGCTATTTAACGGAATGCCTCCAATGAACTTAGCCTGCTGCAAAGTAGTCCAGCGTAAGAGTAGCTTGCTGTGCGGAAATGCTCTGCTAACTTTTGAATCCAGTGCCGGAAGGGCTCTATATCATGTGGTGTATACGTTCAATAAACCGTCCAGAACCGGCCTGGATAACCCTGGAGCTAAGTTGTTTGGTTCAAAATCGTTCATCCCAGGTTCGAGTCCCTACTGGTGGTCGGTGGATATGTACTGCTGGGGAAAGAAAGAAACATTGCTACCATGGTTTTCAACGTTGAGTTGGGCTTTTACACTACATATTGAACCAAATCATGTAAAATCCTAATCTCGTACTCCTACTCCCCTGATACTTGCAATGATCCACGGTACATCTTCTGATCCGGGCTGAGCACTACTACTGTATAAGTTGACTGCTGATGTTCCAGAATACGATAAGACAGATTTCGGATACACAAACTCCATCCGGGTCCGATTGCTGGTTTTAATTTTATTGGCTGAACCGTGTTATAGTCTATCTCTTACATAAACCCGCATCCCTTTTTATAAAGATTTATTCTTGATTTACTACTGAACATTTATGCCGTACACACCACACTGGAAGCACAGATATCTCAGAGATTCATGGTTAGGATATCTGTCCACTCTTGCCGGGTGCAATAGACCGCGGTTTCCATTGATGACCTCAGCAAATCATGGTACGGCGCTGATAAAATTTGACAAAGTTATCCGATTTTACTGTTTCCGAAAAGCATGGATACAAACAAAAAAATTCGAAAAAACAGTAAGCGAATGATCCAAACGAAATTGGCCACTTACTGAATATTGTCATTGTTGTTTCACAGTCTGTCTCACACAACTTACTAGACTATTTGAATATTGTATAAACAAAGGTAATCCCATTCGACATACATTGTGAACATACCAGTCGTTTTTCTAGGGCTAATAACGAAGGGATTCGAGAAGCTCAAGAGCAGGCAGACAGACAGACAAACAAACAAACAAGACAAATCATAATCAAATATGGTTCCAGGTGCAACTGAATATTTGCTTTTTTGTCTACCATTTCTGTGACCCAGTTTCGTAATCAATCATCGTCCCAGTTGCATCGTCGGGCTCGAAACATATGTTACGTTTAAATGGACTAGGCCTTGTTGGCTGTTGTTGTTGCTTTTTTCTGCTCTGTTCAAACCCAGATCCGTGACAAAGCAATTTAAGCAATCTCCAAAAATTTCGCTCACTAAAACAAATATAATTATCTTCATAAATGAAAAAGAGCATGTGAAGCGATACACATTTGTGTAATTTTTGCGTCCCGAACGGGCTGATGCCAAAGGCGAGAGAAGGAGACCAGAACGACAATGAATCTGAGAAAATCAGTTAACGGAATTCGGAACAAGTTTGACGAAAAATGTAAAATTTGCAAACCATTCATAAGATTAATTTTAAAATGCAAACAGATTAGATGTTTCATAGTGTAACGTATTTGGAGTATACCACAGTTTGCGTGTTCAATCCATGGAAGAAAATCTGAAAATAGGAAATTAATTATAAAAATAACTTATTTTTGTGTGCTTTACAAAGCACCTTTAAATTCACATTTGATTGCAGCTGAAGAGGCGTACCGCATAACCACCAAGATAAAATGTAGGATATGCACCTGTAGAATTTAAGAAGCAAAGCAGAAACGGTCTTTGGACGGTCAGCACGTAGAATAAACAGTCAGTCGTTCACGAAGTTGCCCATCTATTTTATGAAGTGTTATCTTTTTACGCTTCGTTGAACAGGATCAAGTCACTCACGGTTGAACGGTGTGAAAAGGGGCCACTACTACTACTAATACTACTACTACTACTACTACTACTACTACTACTACTACTACTACTACTACTACTACCAACACAACTATTACTACCAATACTACGGTAACTACTAGCAATATCAGTAGTGGCATATTTGAAGGGGTTAGAATAATCGATCGGGAGAACTTGCCTTTCCCTCAGTGATATGAGCTCCGTCTCTAGGCATCGGAAGGGGAAAAAGGTATCGTAATAAGTGAACAGGATGTTTTAAGTCAAACTTTCCCACTGTTTAATGTTGATAGTTTCTAGACTACCGACCGTCAGTGAGAGCACGAGACTGCTAGTAAAGCAGAAATGTCTGTTTCGCTCATTAACGATTAGAGACAGCAGCATTTTACAACATATTAGACTGATCCACCTTCCTCACCTGTTCATCTTGACCACTAGATTTAACTGAAATCTTGCAACTGATTGATAAGCTACATGCGCAAGTAGAACTTTAATTTCTTGCTGTACAATAATCATAAAACCCCCCGTTTGGTAATCCAATGCAGGATCAAAGCGTACATGAATTAGTTTTAAATCAAAGCTAATCTGCCGGTTATTGCTTTATGAATTTGTGTTTCCATCCATTTATTAACTTCTGGCCACAAAAGTGAACTCAGTAATGAATTTCATGTTCGATATCACTGAAAGTGAAAATCCACAACCGGAAACCTTTGGAAGCCACCTAACTACTTCATCACGGGATTTCCTTGGGAAACAACTAAACTTTGCCAATTGCACATACCAGTGCTGTTATGTCTGGTCAGTCAATTTTTTTTTGCATTATGAGGAATGTTGAAGCTGTTCCAATGGTGAAGATGACCAGCCGCAAAGAAGTCAAGTCAATAATTAGTATAATATGATTCATCATGCAGCTTCAACGCTCAACTCACCATTGAGTGACCATGGAAGCACTGTACAGCTGTTTCATCCTTGTTGGGAACCATAAGCAGTGCACATCCATCGAGCCCCCACGGGGACTCGAACCCGGGGTGAACGAATGTGAACCGAACACCTTAACCACAAGGCTATCCGGGCTGGCTATCAATGGTTTGTTGAACATCTACACTACATGATATAGCACCCTTCCGTCACTGGCTTTTGAACGGTAACAGCCCCCTTCCCACAGAGCGATCGACTCCTATGATGGACGACTTCTCTGTAGGGGCCTAAGTACAACGAACAATCTACAGAGCTTGGTTACTATTTACAATTGAGTAGCAGGAGATTAGATTTGTATAATATGATTCATCATGCAGCTTCAACGCTCTATAGAAGAAAATCGTTCCATAATTCCCGAGTCTATTTGCGGTAGTTTGGTTCAGTTATGGAGATATTATGATGAAGGCAGGGGCAATGGAGCAAATATGGAAAACGCCATACCCCAGTTATTGCTGTCTACTTTTAGAATTTACTAGGGTCTGAAGGTATTACTGAAAAATCTACACAGATTTCAATGGATTTACTGGTCGAGCCTCATGAACCCGTTCCGACCACCTACGTACCTGATACCACAGCTGAATATTCACCTCTCTGGATGAATAAAGCATTTACTTGACTTTACTTGAAAGCTTATTGTCACTCTTGTTCTGGCATGTTATGGCGTCATGCTCTACGTCTGCCACCGAAGAAGGAATTACAGAAGGCCTTCATCTTGCAAAACCTAATTCTTTATGTTTTCATCAGCGGGCCAGAAAGGCTACCGGAATTCTATCATCAATTTCTCAAAATTTCCTTGCAATAAGAAACAGCCTGAAGTCAAGAATTTGCAGTAAATTTTCTACAAACTGCTATTGAAGGTGTTTGGTGGAAAAGTACGCATTTTAATTGTCATAAGGTTACCGAATTAGTGCTTTATCCTACAACGACCTATGGACTAAATGCTTGCTTTTTTATCCTAGTAAACACATCTGTTTCCTTATCTCAATGACAGACTCGCCTTTGGGAACCATGACATTACCGATCTTTAAAAAAACTACCTTCGCACCATCTTCGTGGGCTCTCTATATGACCAGGACAAACCACACTCTATACACGCTTACTGAAAGTCATTGCTCTCAATGTGCATAATGCTAGCACTCAAGATATTTTACGTGCTATTTTTTGAAAGTGGTTTCGTCAGCCCGAACAAAGTTACACTGTCACCATTATCATCGTCAAAATCATCATCAACATTATCATCATCGTTATCATCATCGTTTTTTTGTTTGTGGGTTTGCCGAAACGAAACTAAGTGAACAGTTTCATTGACTGAAACTAAAAGAACTGTTTGTATTCAGAGTGGTTCCTTGAACACAAGGCCATTTACACACCAGTACACAAATACACGTAGACACACCCCGATGGAATCACACATGCTCATACTGTATTCACTTGTCCAAGCACGAAGACTGGTGGTGAATAGGCGAGTACGAACTGTATCTGAACGTTCGGTGACTTCCTACAGTCAGTTGGCAGGTTACTGGACTCAAAACGAATCGGCATCTGATAGTTTTGTGCAGACAAATTCAGATGATACTACCGACTATATCTTAATTTCTCTGGGCTAAGGCAAGCTAAGGATTTGTGAAAAAAAACTGCAAAAATGCTTTTTGATCCTACTCATTTATTGATGCAGTTAATCTGCAAAGGGTAGTTGAACTTGTGACGTGAACAGTCGAACTGAGAACCACGTAGTCGTTATGCTTTAGAGATGATATTCTGATCACGACTCATCTACAGGATTACGGAATTGAAGTAAATGGTTTCACAATGTGAAATTATTAAACCAATCATCGAATCATTGTTTCTGCCTTCATTGTGCCACACCAACGCAGTGGCCATTATATGCCACATTTTCAAGCAGCCATTTTATTTCGTTAGTTACCGAGTAAATTCGCAATAAGTGGGAGTTGACATTTTTTTTCGGTGTTCATCTTCTGTCTTTTTTGTTAGTATTTGTGGTATACCTTATGATGAGGGCCAGTCCGATGGGGCTAACCTTTATTAAAAATAATCAGACAGCGGTCACCTGCTGGCTGAGAGTAAAACTACCTTCATCGGAGAATATAAGCCTTTTTACTTAATCTAGTCTTGTATACAGTTTACAACACTTTATAATTGACTTCAGTTTAGTTTCTTGTGGAGAAGTCATCGATCATAGGAGTTAATTATTGTGCAGTCAAAATCAGTGAAAAAAGCTCCATATCCTGCAGTTGTCACCTAAAGTCATCTGTAGAGAGGCAAAGAGATAGGTGCTCTATTTACCATCGTTCAGTCTGCAGGCTTGAATCCCTTTTGGGGCTCGTCGGATGTATTTTTCTGCTGATGAGCCCTGACGACTCAGGTAAAAAAGGCAGCGCGGTTAGCAATTCAGTGTTCTTCAATATTGAGATGAGCGTTGCTACTGCATGATAAGTCCTTTGACAAGTCACGAATTCTTCAACAACTGTGTTTTCTCCCGGTTACTTTCAGGGCGTCATATAAAGAGAATTTAAAAGGAGCTGAGATTCCTGGTGAAGTTTGTAACGTGTATAAGTTGGACAGAAGGAAACGATACCAATAACCGTTTGGCTGACTGTCCTTTAGATTCCACCTTTCAAGTACAAACCTCAGGTCAGCAATGTCTGACAGCTTCGAAGGGAGACATTGTTACTGTCCTGCTAACTCATCAATCCCACACTACTCGCAAGTAAATGTGAGATTTATACGAGTAACATATTTGTCCAGTTCTCCTCTTCTAATCAATGTCCCTGAATGACTCATAAATCTCTCCATGAAAAATAATACCTTCTTTCACGCTTCGCTCTTCAACGGAGTCTATCATATAATTTTCCCACGAAACTGACAAATAAAGCTCAAGCGGATTGTTTTGTTAACCTCGCAGAAGAAGGTAGACCGATTTTTTCCATTCAATAAAAATATATCGAACACTGAGGTAGTCTATTTTGTGAATTTTTAGGCTCATTACTTACACCAATATTTTGAACGCTCACGTTCAGTGTGCTGTAGGCGTGGACGAACAACTCATTGGTAGAATTCATGCATTGCACCTTCACTACTGATGATCCGTTGAAAAAGAAATCGGTCGGATCGCCCGAATTCAAATGAACTTGCAGTCGTAAATTGTAGAAACGGGGAAACACGGTGTACGGGAGACGAACATTCTTCGCGTGTAGTCGTCTGTATTCGCCTGAGATTCGATCGGAAAACAGAACATCATGGAACTTGTCACCTGTAACAAATTATTGATTGTATGTAAAATGATTATTGACGATCAGTAACGAAAAAAGACCTCAGAAGTCTCTGATGGAGATTTTCTTACCGGGATACTCGCATCAAATTTACGATCAGATCATACCTTGAGATGTTATTGACTTTTCAACAAAGAACAGCACTAATGTCACTTAAGAATTTCGTCAGTGGAGTAAGCAGCGAATTATTACATCATGAGGAATGACTCTGTCTTTCAGTTTCTGCTTTATCTGACATGATACCAACAAGCATGAATTCAAGTATAAGGAGACCAAATTCGTGAAATTCTAAATTGAATTGCATTAGAGATGTTATCAAGGATAAAGAATAATTGCAGGGTTAAATACGAATAGTCCCCACTAAACAGTGACAGATCCATGAAGCCGAGTCCAACGGTTTTCAGTCAAATTTTTTTATGATTAACCATTGATCAGACGTGTTCCCGTTCACTTCTGCTTGCTATGTTGCAAATTCGATATTTCGTATGACCGAACTAAAAGTTTCAACGGAGAGTGAATCACAAGGAAGACTCATTTCATCTCACTCGCCTAATTGTGAACGCGCTGTTCAGAGGCAAAACTGATCTCAAATAAACACAAATATTTTTAATTTGAGTAATATCTACAGATTGATGGACAAAGATTCCCGGGAGCACCCACCCATCCGTAGGTACTACTAAGATCAGAAGTGTCAATTCGTAACCATAGAGTCGTCCTTCTTCAGGTTAGCTGCGTCTAACCCAAATGGAAATATCAGCAAACCACCGTTGTGGTTCCTCAGTGGACTCTCTGAACAGGAGTTCCTATTTCTACTTCTGATGCACAAATTAAATTGTTGTGATGAAAATGTTAGTTTGTGTGTTTAGGTTTATCATTTTTTGACAAAATAATTGTCTTTGGGAGAAATCCACGTGTTAGACGTATGCAGTGTGGTTGAGAACCACACACCCATGAAAACAATGTACCTACTACTGAACGAAAAGGTTTTAAGGTTGGCTTTTGCATGTAGACTGAAGTTTCTTGTGACATTATCCACCGGTCTTGTTACGTACCCCAGAGTAAACAATAGAGGGTAATAATCATGATTCCAAAATATGTTGATAACAGTCCACTTCCATTAACGGATATTAACCCGAAAAAGCATGCTTCAGTGTTGTCATTTTCAGTTAATCACTGAGATGATACACCTGTTCAGCTGCACAAGCTTGAAATGTCTGAAATAGGCTTATGTAGAAGAAAACCTAACCAAGAGGGAAATTCTGAATACTTTGTACCAGACAGTGCAGTATTGTGATCAATGAACAGCGATCAAACTAAAAAAAATATCGATCATATATTCAAGAAAAAATGTGGCAGCGAGAGTGACAGAATCTTAGGATGTGGTAATATCCTGGGGATGAATAAGTTACAAAGTGGACTTAACAAATCAGTGTTAGCCCTTTTTTGAGACCCAGTGGACACGAATTGTTGATAGTGGGTAAAAGTCGTATGGAGCATATGCTTAAACACGGCGTACATGAAGCTTCGACCATAGACAACGCTTTTGTGATTGATTGGTTGACAGTGAGTCCAAAGGTCCACAACTGAGAATGTAATCACGACTATCGAGAGGGGATTTGATTTTTATGATTTAATTCATTGAGCAGTATAAAATCTCAGGTTATCATTGACTACCATGAGAATATCTATTGCACAGCCATTCCATTAGACTTGTTAGGAACCATTAGCAGTGTCGTATGTCACGGACATGAAGCAAATCGTTCCGAACCAGTCCAGATAGCCTGCTGATGATGTGTTCGTGTGTATGTATGTATGTATGTATGTATGTATGTATGTATGCATGTATGTATGTGTATGTGAATAAAAACTATGCATCACATTATGGAATCCTATCTAAGGCTCAGAGTGTACGTATTTCTGCACACATTGGAAATTTTGGTATTTAGTGGCGATCTTAGCATAGATATTGTGTCAAGAATCATTTCATAAATCAGTGGAGGTGTTGGGAGATTCATTGTGCATCGTCGAAATTTCCAGTTTATATTGACAGTTTGGTAGTAATACATACAATGACCACAACACTGAGGTTCTAGCAACTGATGCATTCGTATACAAACACAAACGCACACCTTTCACTACTGAAATAAAGCTTAGCCTTATAACGGGAGAAAAGCACCTCCGTCATTTATCAGCCCCGAGAGTTGTTTCTGGAAGGGCCGGTAGCAATTATTCTGAGAGCAAATATTTGTGAAGTTCTTTCTCAACTAAATTTCGTGATTAAATTGAAAATTAAGCAAATTAATTTAATTCTCCTCGTTTCGGACAAGCCCTCCCAGACCCTCTAGTTCAAAGTTCCAATCAGAGAGGACTGTGGAATATCTTCAAGCAGGTGATACATCATTTCTGAGCGACTGGTTACCACAGTGAAATACCACTAGCCAAAACAGAAATTATTCCAGATGGAACAAATGGCTACTTTGAAAATTAATAAGGTTGAAAACTTTCGTTCCTTGTTTAGAAATCTATTAATTTTCAACACTGCTTCTTCCTAACTTTGATTTCTCTTACCTGTTTTTTCACATATAATGCTTGTTATGAAGACTTGGTTGATCGTAGAAGTCCTGAATTTAGGGATAATGTCAAAGTAGATTGCACAAGAATCACCGGTGACTGATATTGGGCGACAGTTTGTTTACGAAATGCTAATCGGAACATCACAACATAATATTTTGCCAGCAATTATAAGAATACTCACGAAACAGTGATGATTTTATTATTTGACCTTTTACGGTGGCGAACGTTCATCCACCAATCAGTACCATAGCGTGAAAAATGTGTTTTCTATTGTTCCGGACTTTCATAGTTGAATTAATTAGGGCTATTATTGTCTATTCTACCTTTATTTGAAATTAACTAGTAGATATTCACGTTGACACCATTTGGTCTCCTCCAAAGCATGTGTAGCACAACTTTTGCCCATTACATCGAACTGCTTTAGGGCAGATTTCATCAGTAGAATATTGTTTATGGCCATTACAATTCTGTATTTGGTGAAGAATCCACTTGCAGTTTTTGCATACGGAAGTTCAACGTAGCAAGCCGGAATCGAATCGAGTGACCTTTCGCTCATCGGGTAGATGCTTTACTGGCAGTGCCGTGGTGGTACGACCGATTGGGTACGAATAGCGCAAGTGAATATCCAACGGTTTGACACTGAACTCTCGAATGCAAACCGGGCACGTGGATCTTCCATCATCTGTAAAATATAGGCTCCTCATGCCAACAATAAACTTTGCGAACAGTACAATTTTCTTTATGCTGCCCACTTCTAGGGCCCGAACATTTTCAGTATGGTAAGTTGTTTCAGTTCAAAAACATTTCGCGTGCTTCTAAACAACCCTGTTTTAAAGAAATCCCAAATTTTGCCTTTTACCAACTGTGCCCTTTTCATCGAAATGCTGTATCTGAAGATGATAGAAATCACACTGTTTTGCTCGATAAAACTTTGCGAACCGAGATTTTTTAACTGTGTGCTAGTTTACAAGGGTAGAATAGCATCCCAGACTTACTGTTATATTTTTCAAGTTCCTCATCCTTCATATGATGTTTTCCATCTATTAACAGGTCAAATTACATGTATCAATTGGATTCGTTTGAGGAGTCCACTGAAAGTAAGTTATTGCCCAGCTGTGTCTATAGTTCTCAATAAATAAATGAACTCGGCATCTCGAATGAGTCTGCAGTTTATCTTGGATCACACAGGTAATTCGTGTTTTCTTTTGATGGCAGGTAAGCTCGCTAGTAAGTCTCTACTGGCTCACTGACTGACTGACTGACTGACTGACTCACTCAGTCAACCAATCAATCAGTCAATCAGTCAATAGCTACTTAAGCATTCAGTCGATTAACACAACCAATACCCCATGCAAAGAGCCAATCTGTGAACAGATGCCCTAAGTCACCTTGTGTTCTGTCTGAAACGAACCAATCATTTCACGCAGCTTCTTTGTTTTGTTTCTCTATTTTGGTCTCTTGAGGATACGTACTGTAAAAAAGATATTGATGGTTCGTTCGCAAATAAAGAACGTGCATCAGTACCGGATAAGACCGGAAAAAATGTTTGTCAGCTTTTTTCGGATTCGATATTATTTTCATTCATTTGATGCAATGCAAATGACCTTTTAAGCTAGGAATTCATTCCATTTCACTGGTGACATCCGACAACGGCTAACTTTTCAACTATCCTCAAGTGTTTTCCGAAACGGGACATGATCTTCGGGTCTACCAAATGGATTTGCGCACTTAACTTGTTCACTGATAAAGTAGGATATGAAACAGCAGTCAAGTGTAAAACCGATAAAAAGAAGCCAGAAAATGAACTCTTCAACTTACTTTTCAAACGATGCCGATCTCCACCTTGTGGGGCTGGAAACAATTAACAAAGACTGTATGTTTGTGTGTATGCAAGAGAAAGCCGTAATTTAAGACAACTCACTCTATCATAACTAGCATTATTTGCCTAAAAACAAACAAAACCCATCAATTTGATCAGTTCTAGGAGGAATTCTTGTTATTACTCACAACAAGTTGTTCTTTTTTCAACTAACGAAAGTTTATTTTGTCTGATTTCTTTTCGTACAGAATAACTGAGATTAAAGTGTGATTTAGCCACTACTAGATTGAGAATCTCAAAATGAATTGGACTGAAACAAAAAACTTTTTCTGGTTGACCAGTGATAAAAACTTTTCACTGACAACAGGATATTTTGTGCAATGCACATTTTACAACCAATCAATTCGAACAATATCATTTAATTTTTGATAAATCGGTCAGTCTGTTGCAAATCTTAAAAATCAGTCGTGAATAAATTCAACCGCTTTTTTGGCTAACCGCCTTATCAGTTTATGAATGAATGACAAACCTGCAGGCGATCAATGTTTTATTTAAACTCATAAGTTATCGAAGAAAATGGATTTTTTATTTGTGCTTTTCTCTCCACATAAGAGATATTTTGCCACGTTTAAATTGGAGCTAATTAACAGCTTCCATTGGACCCAAGTAAACTTCAACTAGAAATTTACTTGTGTCACATTTACAAAAACTTGGCAGCGGGGTGAAGATGAGCTTTTACGATGTACATGTTAGATTTAAGTAGTATCTACAGTTGTATCTACTACTATAGTAGTATCTACATAGTTTATCGGAAGCACACGAGTGGTTTTGCGGGTTATGGTCGCTCATCGTGTAAGCATATCCGGTACTACTCTGGCCATCCACTTTTCCTGATACTTGCACACGCCGTAGGTTTTGTGTCAGGAGTGCGAGCAAAGCTTTTGTTCGGACTGTCCATTGGGGAACCATAACGGTGATTCGGTGATAGTGTCGTAGTACCGGATGGGCATGCGTGCTCGGTTGCAATAACCGTGAATATGGTCGTGAGCGTCCGAGAAACTTTGTCTATGCCTCTGTGGATACTACTGAAATCAGAAATGTCAATTCGTAACCATAGAGTCGTCCTTCTTCAGGTTAGCTGCGTCTAACCCAAATGGAACTATCAGCAAACCACCGCTGTGGTTCCTCAGTGGACTCTCTGAACAGGAGTTCCTATTTCTACTTCTGATGCACAAATTAAATTGTTGTGATGAAAATGTTAGTTTGTGTGTTTAGGTTTATCATTTTTTGACAAAATAATTGTCTCTGGGAGAAATCCACGGGTTAGACATTTGCAATGTGGTTGTTTTCGTGCTAATGATAATTTTCCATTTCTTCCTCAATACCGTGCTTGCACTGGTGTTAATGAGGTGTACGTGGCATGATATGACTTTGTTGTGCTCGTAACTGGATGCCTACTTGTTTTCCCTGGGTAGGCTTTCCCTGGATTCTGTGTTATATTATAAGACATGATCGCTAAAAGCAACGGATAAGGTTACGTCATAATCAGAACACCACGCAGATGACAGCATGTGAGTGACAGTGGTTTCGCTTTAGTTGGGACCTGTTTGTGTAATATGCTTTCCGTGTGGTTATATAGGGTGTACAGAAAAATTGCTTTTCAGTTGAAGGCTTACTCAGCTCGGTTGGGAAGCACCAATTGGACCATGCTGGAGCAGACGGACTTTTAGGTTGCTAAAATCAGTTCGAATAAAGTGATCATTTAAAAATATTCGCTCATTGAAGTGCTGAAGTTCAGGCCAACACTCACGAATCGGCTTTTGCAGTAGTAAGCCCAAGGGAGCTTGCAATTCTCCTACTAGTCTGTCTGGTATCCCCCAGCAACAGTAAGTCCCTAAAGTCGGATCTTTTACCAATGTAATTAACCTAAAAAGAGGACTTAGCACACTATATCCTCACCAGTTTGATATGGAAAATGGCGTAAGTCAGTGTATCATTTGCCAGTAAAGGTATGCAATGTGGAATGATTGGACATGATCAAACTTTGTCAGTCACAGATTCTGAAGCACAAGGTCTGTGTCAGGCTACGGCTGAGAAGCTTTTTCGGTAGCCAACTCTCGTATCACCTGGTCCTTTAATAAATCTGATTCAACGAAACTTTGAAGTGGCTACTCAAAACAGTTGAGACGACTTTCCCACATTTCCACCTCTTACCTTCATGTATATAAAAGGTACTTGAACAGTCTGCACTACCGTGGCCAACACTGAAAACACTGAAATGTTTTTTTACGGTAAAGTTTCACTCTTTGAATAATGAACTCTCGGATAAACAAAAAGAGGCTCTGTTATTTATTTCTACTTACCTACACAAATCAAACAGGCAACTGAATGGAATCAACAAAATCAAGACTTTCTTGAATCTGAAACACACCACTTCTATACTCAAGCGACAAGATGGAATAATTTTCGCAATTAGGACTGCAGTGACCTTGCAATTTTAGTGCTGCGACGGTAATTTTCAAACTGTTGGTGTTCAGACTTTCCAACACAAATGGAAGCTAACTTGCAAATTCGTGGTACAAGTTGCAAACAAATCCACCTGTCCTTTAAAGTCAAACATCCGTGTATTGTTAAGGATTTCCACAAGTTACTATTTTTATCGACAGTGTAAGTGATTTGAATTGCAAAACAGAGTACTAGACTGACAAATTTTAAGTTTGTTCGTTTCTAGTTCATATTTCATGTGGTAGTTCACATACTTCAATCTTTTGGTGAGATTGGTCGAGAAATTCATGTCGTGTCTAATTTCTCTTAGTTCAGCAACCAGCATATGATAGATAAAAAATATCCTGTGCTGAGTGTTCAGACAACGTTGTGCTATCCAGTGATGTCGATGAGTGCATTATGTAATTCACATTGAGGCGACACAGCATGTCCAAGTAACCAGTCGTTGAATTTGTGTCATGCTCGAAGTCCACAACCTGATGGTTGTTGTGCTTAGCAATCAATATGTTATATCCTTAAGGACAAAATATCGGCTACATTTATCTAATGTGCCACAGTATCTGTCACCATTCTTGACTGTGAATAACAAAAAGCTTCAGGGAGTAGACTGTACGACAGTAATTACCGAAGTCACTTTTTCCATATCTTCACTCCGCAAAAAATCAACACACGATTGATAGGGAATGGTAAAACCTGTTTTCTTGATGACTGTCTCTGGTCTCAGTTACGTGTGCTTTCAAGTCATTTGCAGCCAGATGCTTTATGACATAATTTTCGTTTAGCCTCTAACGTGGACTTTCGAGGTGGAGCGATGGTTTCGCCGCCACCGAAACAAGAACGAGTTTTCCAATCACAGTATAAGCCGGAGTGCTTCGAGGCAGCTATGACAGTTGGAACTCCAAATGGTTTACTGTTTTTAAGCCTATAATTAAATAATGCCCCACGGAATGTGGTTAAATTTGTGTAACAGGCGGTTTTATTCGAGACAGAATCAGTAAAAAACAACTAGGATCAGCCCACAATTCTGTGAACTCAGGAAAGATATTTTGTACATATTGTGTTTTGATCACCTAGAACAACGAGGAGTTTTTCATTCTTTCGATATACGTGGCATACAATTCTCCTTACGAAGCGATTCACAAATTACTGGGGTCTGTTTAATGGAACTGTAAAAACCCTGTGATAATTCCGGGGAAGTATACCATCGTTTTTTTAAGTGTTTCTACTTATTAAACTTGAAAGGTATACCATTCCAGGAAGGGGGTTGCGACCAGTCCGAATCGGAGAGTGATCGGCGATATCACTGTTTGAGGTGGGGACACCAGGTTTGAGGTTCTGCACGATCGGTTGATTTGAACAAGGCCTCAGGGGAATCGTCTTTTAGACGATCATTCAGCAACTGTTGAGGCTAGAGCAAACCGTCGAGTTCAGATCAATCGACATAACTAACAGATGGATTGGTTTGTCGAGCGTTAGAAGCCAAGTGGATTTCAAACGTACTTTGCTACAGTACGATCGGATTTGCAAATAAGATTGAAATGTTTTACGAGATCTTCTAGGTTTACAAAAAGAGAAAATTCTCTGATCGTATTTACAAGTAAGTATGTGTGTAACTTTCTTTTGAAATTGTTAGACTGAATGGATTTGAGCCATTGCTGTTAAAATTACGATTATTTTACCCTGTCAATCGAGATTTGATCAATTCTAACTAACCACAAATCATTTCAGAATCACAAAAGATAAAAAATATATTTTCCTCCTCCTTTAATGGCCTACTGTTGAAAAACGACGGAGTCTGTGATGACTGATTCCATTCATGAAGAAAATGAAATATTTTCCCACACTGGTTAAGAAGTATAAATAATGGACACATAACCAAGGAACGGTTTGTGACTGGTAAATCTTTTGATCTGATGTTTTAAAGCACGGATTAATTTTTATGTCAAGGAAGGTAACAAATCATTGCACGAATAATTGATGTTTGTCCCTTCGTTTGAACAGAAATATTGAGTTTATGCAACTAAACAAAAATTTCATGCGGACGTCGAAAGATATGAATAGAATTGAACCAACATGATACCAGTAAAACAATCTCTGTTAGCAACTGGATACAAGTAGGATCGGTTGCCTGTGTCAATGTCAGGTGGATAAACACTTGTTGCAGATGTGGACTTCGGCATGTTTTCTTCATTTCTTTGGAGATGACGACAAGATAGTTTAGGTTAAAAAACCGACTGCCAGTCACTGACTGGTGATTAGAATCTGTTTATGTGAGATGAAGTGAGTCGATATGCGTTAACCCAGTAATTTTTTTCCCTTCTGAAAACAACCATCGGTTGATTATGTTTACGCTGATATTTTTGTGTGATTTGCTTTGCTTGAATGATTTTCACTTTTACTGTAGATCGTTTATGCGTAAGTTGCATCGACCAGTCTATAAATTCAGAGAATTTCATAGAATTCTTAATTCAAGTTCTAAATTCTAATTTTACGGAATGTTTGAATTTAGATTGGATTGCAATTTAACTTGTAACACACATCGACTAGGCAGTGTGGAGAAATTAAAATTCGTATTGCTCGATATCTAATAATTTTATTTACAACAAAACCATAAAGTGACTGTCACTGTCAGTCGGAATGAATAACGTGGTTACTTCATGATCATGGGCTTATCAACGTGTCGATCTGTGCATCATGCAGGAAGAGAGTATTTTTGATCAGTGCACCACTTTTAGACTGCTAAAACAGTTCTGAGGCTTCGACCCAAGTTGTAACTCTAATTCTATCTGTTTTGTTTCTGAAAATATTGGAGCAACTTTTATGCATCGTATTTCTTTGCTGTAGTGTATTCCGGAAGAAACAGGATTTGGACCCGGGACAGACGGATCAAAAGCTCACTGTGATCCCCGCAGATCATGCTGAGGTATCTATAGACCATAACATTCATTCATACTGACCTCAGTTATCAAGATCTTTCACCAGATTATTAGGTTGTGTTATCTGGTTTTGTGAACAAAATTGTCAAAGGAAAAACTTCATTAATAGAAATTGTGTATTTTCTTTCACCTTCTCAAAACTTAGACACCATTTATGCCCAAAAAACAGGAAACCATTTAAACAAAAATTTGTGTGCCTCGCCAGCATTCAAAATCCTTCTTATTTTCCAACTTAGGCGACTTTTATTGTCTGATTCTCAAATGCCTCGTCTGTCACAGATGGCCCTGTTTTCCGTTCAGTTTCAACTTTCTGGTACTAACCAACTATTTGAATACGATTCTGGGTGCATAGAAAGACCCAAAGAATGACAAAAGACGGATATGAATGAAGACGGCTGTAAAATCTACTATTTTTTATTTTCATCAGAAGAACGCATGCGTAAAACACGAGGAATACAGGATCGACTTATAGTACATTATGTATACAAAAGATTACAAAAGAGGAAGCATATTCCATGAACGCAAGTATCCCATGCAATATGAAAAGATTCAGTAGACTTGGCTCTGAGAAGAACGCATCAATACACTGGGTGTGGAACAACAAAAAACATTCAGTAGTGAAAGTTGACCATTGGCATTTGGATTCGAACGTGGTAAGGACAAAAGTGTCACTCTGCTATTTGAGCCTACTGACAGCTAGTCAACACCGGAACGAACTCTAAGTCATGCGGTGTTTAATCGCAGCTTCGTGTCATTCAGCACAGGCTTTATTAGGAATTTGGTCATAGATTGAATTATTCGTCTTCCAAATGCTTTTTGACACCTAACGATTTTGGCTACTATCTAAATAACCCCTTGATGGTGGATATTCTGAAAGTATCCCCGAATAAACGTGCCTTACTGTTATTCGCTAGCACTGTCAAAGCTCTCTTACAAACTGAGGCGAGGTTTAGAGCTGATAGAAGTGGACAGGGGTATTTTGTACGAATTTAGGTGAAAATATTTCTTATCAGGAAGAGTCAGAGTTTAAAAATTACATGGTTGAACAGACTCCAACGACCCAGTGCTAGAAGGCAAAGTGACACCCCATCTGTTTGAACGGATGTTGTGTACTACAACCAAAGTGCATTATCATGCTTAAAAATCCGTCCAAGACTCTACTGAGTCAATGCTGATCAGTATCGACCCCCCCCCCCCTCACCCTTAGAAAAAACAATTCTCGAAGACAGGATTGTGAAAGACCGGTGCACATGCGGGTGCAGCTTCACAATTCGACACTTGGCATTTGGAAATACAATTCAAAACACGTATATACTTATTTAAAAAAATCATGGTAGGCCTAGCGTGTTTGAAGACATGAACCACACATGGTTTGTGATTTAAATGTGATGAGTACTGATCCATGCCTATAAACGAGGGACTCGTCTACGTGATTGTCGTATTAGGTACGAAAAGAAATCGGGCACTGCGTCGTCTTGATAGGCCAAAATATTCTATTTTTCTCATAGTTTATTGGTGGCGACAGGATATTCGGAAAATTCGACTCATCGGCTAAGATTTCGAAATGGTGTGAAAAATGGTAACCTATCAAGCCAACATTATTTGTTTTAGTTCAAGCTGGTTGTAGGTCCCAATATTTCCTAAACAAATTAGTTATTTATGAAATGATCACCTTTTTAGACACAGAGAAAATACCTATTGCATAGTGATTTAATATGTGCTTATTATAAAAACGATATGCTATTTTATCCAAATGAAACAGAGAGACAGACATAGAGACAAAGAAAAATGAGAAGGGGACAAAGGGGTAATGGGAGTGTAATTCGACACGTATGTAAGAGGAGTTACTGAGAATAGAAATTAGAGATTATCTCGCATTTGTTATGCGTGGTTTGTGTACACGGTTACTACCGTCGAGTTTCTAATCTGAGGCAACTGGGAATTTGGAAACGAACTTAATACGATCGTATTTCATATCATGTAATTCTCGAAAATAGCACCGAACTATGAAAGGAGTGTTGTTCACAAGTCACAGCAACTAATTTGTTGCTCAGATTGTATCCGTGTAAAATTCAGCTGCAGTTGTATTACTATTATCGATTCGAGTCCAAATTAACGACTTTATGCGCGGCTCCATCCTGTGGGTCACTTTGGGTTTTGCTTATAAACAAATGTTAGATAAAATTCAGAGCCAAATAGTGGCAAGTATGTAGATCTGACAACCTTTCTGGAAAACGTGCTTGAACATAATTCTATCCGTATGCGTTTAGCCTCACTGCTATCTGCCTTGCGCGCACAACGAACCTCTCATTCGTTTTCATCGTATGGTAACAGTTTACGTGAAAAAGCGTTGCAGTCTTTCTTTCCCGGACCATGTGGGCATTTGATGGTGATAATTTGTTTGTTTGTTGGCTTATTTTCTTGTTCTTTTGACCGATCTCGTGGCCAATAACCCCATGATAAGTGATGATGAATATGATGATTCTACTCGACCTCAAGCGGCTTCTTCAAGCGAGAATGGGGACAGAACTTCAAAACGGTCAGAGCAGTTTGTGTGGATTCGCGGTGAATTTCCGAACTTTCAAACCGTTTAAGCTGCAGCGATCTAAGTTGTGCAAGCATACACCTTTACTAAACACAAAGATTGGGCAACATTTTGTCAGTCATGTTTATTGAGTTGCAGATAGCTTATGTGCGCATATATCATAAAATAACATTCACTGATGAAAATGTAACTATACGACAGGGGGTAGTCGAAACTAAAGCGAGTGACGCGGTTATGAAGCGTTTTCACTATTCGAGAGGATGAAGAACATCACAGAACTTCCCAACAAAATTGTTCAAGGAAAGGAGATTTATGAACCACGGTTCATGGTGTAGTCTTATGGCCGAACCCGTTACTGAAAATCGTTGAAGCTGTACACCTTTTTCATCTTTGTGATGAGTGTGATAAACAAACCGCTGAGCGTCACTTCAAATAGCCCGGTGCTTAGTCGTTCACCGCAGATTCAGGTCCCAATGAGAGCTCGGTGGATGTGCACCGATGATGATTCCTAACAAGGATGAAACAGTTGTGCAGAGCTTCCATGATATTCATTGGTGAGTTGGGCTTTGCTATTGCATAATAAATCATATTATGCAACGTCTAATCTTCTACAATTTGTGTTCAAACAAGCGACTATAGGAACAATGATGTGGTTTTGTAGTTACTTACCGAATAAAGTGGATACTGGGGGAGTTTGCATTTAGAGCTGTTGGAAAGAACTTCCAAAAAGATCTATAGGAGAATTGAATGAATAACATTATATTGATATTCGTACGTAATTGCGTATCAGTGCCGCAGAATGGGTATACCTTATAGCTTTCGAAGCTCACTGCACTACTAGAGGTGGTTGGAAACCAGATCCTGAGTCTTGTAGTGGAGAACCACATAAGGTCACAACAAGAACGGTGTAGTAACGAGTTGGATGACTGTCTAGCTCCAGTCTGCAAGTTAGCAAAAGGGGGAAGTACATAGTTACTAAATCCATTTTAGTGGTCGCACACTGTGAACAAGATAAAAAACCTGGTTACGGTTTCTTAGTTCAGACGGTGGAATTTTAATAAGGGTTAAAGTCAATGAAATGCATTTTCGTTCAACTTATTTTGTCTGGATTCATAAAGCAAAATAACAAGAATGGTGGAAAAATATGTCCGAAATCGGGCTCATCAGTTGAAACCAGTCTGAGGACTAAATCTCAATAGGATTTGTATCGTTGATCATTCTCTTCGAAAGATCACAGTGGATTTACTAAAACGATGTCCTCCAGGAGATACCCGGATGAAAGATTTCACAATGTTTTTCCATCAACGGATTATGAGCATACGCTAATCGGTGTGTGGTGATATCATTTTCAAAAATAAAATAGCAACGATCCTGCTGAAGTCTGACTGTGAAATTAGCAGTAATGAGACTGAATGCGAAAAGAGCCAACAGATGATCAGAGTAAATAATATGAACACACACGAAGGTCTGCTTTTGCCTCCATGATTTTGGTTGAAATCCAAGCAGACAATGAGAATCATACGTAATCTGACGATACTGACTATCCTGAACCGATTGTAAATTTACTGGATGAAATGAATAGCGTTTGTTCTAGTTCACCGCCGCAATGTGTTCGTAACTATCGCCGTGGACCTGCAAACAACGTTCGGTGTCCGTTTAACGTTTATATTATTGAGGAAACACGAACGTATACGGTCTATGTTTCATTCCGCTGATCGGCTTTTTTCAGTTGGATTTTAGGAACGAATTTACGGTTCAGTCAGACACAGGAGAGTTTTTAATGAACTGATACAGCGATATGTGTCAGAGAAGGAAAAGACACTGAAAACCGTGTACAAATAGTCTATGTAGCTGGTTAGAAATCATCAGCTCCTGTGCCTATCTACCCAATTCCTAAAGGGAATAGGGTTTCCAGTGGCGAGTTGAGTATTGGCTCTGAATGACAAGCCTTTTCACGAAAAAATTAAATATTCTTCCACCGGGAGTGACGGACAATTATTGTTGGAGTGGTAAGTTGTATGAACACATCGGTTTAATAATTGGACAACTATGAAAGTAATTTATATCATTTCAGCGTGCTCTGATTCATTAAGTTGACGTCCTTTTTAAATCACTAAAAGTCTAGCATGATCCGTCCCTGATCACACTAATTCTGTTTTGCATATTAGTACATACTTGTTTACACGCAGTACACAAACCCTAAGATGAACTTTTCTAACTGTCGGTGTGCAGCACAACAATAAAAACACCAACTCAACTTCCCAATTCCGCTCAACTTTTTTATAAGTTACTTTTGTCCTAAACTAAGTGAAAGAACATATGGGTAGCGCTTTTTCCTTACTGCCTGTTTTTCTACAAAAAGTTGACTTACTGTTAGCACATCGAGTGTAGGCGTGACCGTAGTAGACAGCCAATCCGGTGGTAATTAATAACAAAAGGAGCAGAATTATCAGGAGGATGATTAAGATTGCGTGGATCATACGGGATGGCCGCTGAATTCTTTTCCATCTGCAGGACGGGGACATGACCATAGTGTCTTCCTCATTCTTCCCGTCGGGGACGGAATTCGAGGGTGATTTGATCGTCAAAGGTTGGGCCTCACTTGTGGCTACTTGTGTGCCTGACATGATTACAACCAAATTGCGGTAGCCAAAGTACAATAATGAAAAAATACTTCACAACAAATTACACAAGTTGTGCAAAGCAAGCAACACCCTAGTTCACTTTTCACATAAGGTTTCCGGTGAGTTGTGGACTGTCCGATGACACAATAGAGTTCACAAGGTGAACAAAATTAAGCCCAAAATTCCTGTGGTCAGAAGCAACAGAGCAGACCAACAACAAAGACGACAGTGAGAGCAGCAGCAGCAACAAAAGTAGAGTTCAATCCCTCGCCTGTCGACTGTCGTGAAGTGATTGTACCTGGAGGGTTGCCATGCAATTTCAAAATGAGATGCATACACAATGTGTTCGGTTCACACGAACTGTACGGATTTCCGCCTGTCCGATCCACACGCTCACACGAATATGTGTGTGGTTCATGTCCTAGTTGTTGTTTTGCGATTGCTCTCGTTGTCGTTGTTATTGTTGTTGTTGTTGTTGTTGTTGTTGTTGTCGTTGTGGGACAAACTCATGTGTGAACACGAGTGCGTACGCCCGTTTGTCCGTATCCCCATACCAGTGTCGGCAAATGAACAAGGATCAGTGGTTTTCAGATGGTCGAACCATTGGTTGACCTCGTTGCCATCACTATGCGCCATTCGCCTTTAGGCCTGACAATTTTGAATTCGTCGCGGACACACAGGCCAGGCGTGTGACTGCACGGACAGACGTGAACATAAACATACATATACACATTCCCGTGTGCATGCTCCACGGCCCAATATACAACACGGGCTATCATGTGAAATGACGTGATGATGATGATGTATCGGGACCATGGTTGCTGTAACATACGGTCATCAATTCAGTCAATCGTGTATTGTAAATGTGGCTGACTAACTTCAAAGAGAATATTATCCATCTCGTTCAGTTTACTCTGTGAAAAAAGTCATCGTTAAATTAGGCTTGAAGTGCACGGAAAACTTTTCCCTCATTCAAGCACATGAAAATTGTTCAGTTGGCTCTGATGATGTGGATCAGTGCCATGGCGATAACAGCTATGAATACGACCATTTTAATTTCCGTAATGTAGATAATTCCTTCCTGCTCAAGCAGAACCGCCGGTTGTCTTCCTCGCAATGCGTTTGCAAAACTTCAGTGACTGTCCTCAGTAGGATCTTCACATAGAATAGGAGAAGTGGAAAAGCCTAATCGACAGAGTACCGATAAAGATTTCAGGACGTTTTGAAGAAATGGATGTCCTTGTACTTGCAAGTGTGTGAACAAAGCTATTTGCACAACTTTATAAACAAAACGCTATAAAGGGTTCGCTGCAACAACATTCCTTCCACCGCTTCACTAATTACCACCGATCGGAGGAAGTAATACACTTTTTAAATGGAACATAGTTATAGATGGTCGGTTATGAGAGCTTTTTTGATAAATACCAGAAAGTAGGCCACAAGAGGTTCATACAGAATTTCGGAAATGAGGGTTTCATGTCCAAGGACAGAGAAAATGTATGCTGCTCCAGCATGAATACCTAAAATATAACGAACTAGATTGCATGCATCCCACAATTTGAAATTGGCGGTTCCCAAATCAAACCAAAAGAACCTGATTACATTTTGGGAAGGCTTTAGGAGTGCTCAAAGTAGTACATTGCCCTCATATTCAATACAAAGATTGACATATTTTATGTCCTTGAACAAGACACGATTCTTTGTGAGCCCTTGCATTTTCACTCTCGGGAAATGTTTTGGGCTTTTCTGTCATTCTAGATCATTATCATCTCAATGTTGAGATTTTTCCTTGAATATTGATGCCGTATGGACTGAGTGATCTTTTATCTGAGTATATACTCAGTCGGTTTCATAGGATGGAAAAGCCCCTGCGAGGTTGCCCTTTCTCTCCAAATTCGCGTGGCCGTAATAATATTGTGAGCCGAACTGAAGCATTAATTGTGTTTTTGAGGAAGTTACAGATTTATTTTTTCTTTTGTTCATTCGTTTCGATGACACGCCAAATCCTGGTACACCATCATATGGATCATGAACAATTTTCTTCTTCGCTGTAAGATGGCCGATTTTTACAATTGCCCAGGCATAAAACAGTGGAACTATTGTTCATTATCTTTCTATTCGTTGAATATAAATAGGCCGAACAAACCGACGAGTTTTGTAATGCGACTGGACGTCACATGATTGTTTGGAACGACACAAAACTACTACTGCTTTTTTCAAGCAGCTTATTCGTCACGAAGAATTCTTGATTTTAAACAAAATCATTTTTCTCATCCCTAAAACTGTGCAACGGCAATTCTACCAAATTTTGATCATTGAGATCCCGATTCCCTATTATTCTTTCGCGTGTGCATTGTCCTCTTTGGCAGCCCTCGCGAAACAGTTCATGAGTTACAAACAATGCAGAAAATGAATAAAATAAAACAAGAGTTTGAAAAACGCTAGCCAATGAATTTTCATTATGGAAGGATGTTTATTTCAGAAATTTCATTCGTTTTTGGTTACTGATATTATGTCAGGAAGGCTGAATTATTGGTTATCAGGATAATATATAAATGACCTGTATTTTGAGTAAGTAATTAGTAAGTGTTGCGTTTGCGATTCTTCTCTTTTTATCAAAAACTCTGTGCTGTTCACTTTTAATCAGACAGGGGTTTAACTGACACAATTTGGTTTTTGAACATTTGCGTTCAGAGAATTAGTATTTTTCTAGCCCATCTAGGAAGGGTGTTCCAACTGCAAGTCGGCCACGAATTACCATGGCAAGAAAGCACATGTGGCATTTTGAGAAACGCATATATTTCGCTGCCCTTAGCCATTGTTCTTTGCCCAAACAAATGTTCAGGTGACAAAACCAAACAAAATAATCTAACTGAGTAGTTTTTTATCTGAACCGTCACTGTAACCATCTGTTGAGCATATGTTAATCACAGGAGTCCATCTTTAAGTATTTCTAACAAAAATCCGTAAATCTGGTGGCATATGAGGGCTGCAACACCCACCTTTTGAAGTGTGCAAAGCTACCAATGTGGCTAACAGCCAACGTGTTTTACCCACAACTTCGAACACCGGTTTTCAGTAAATTTACCAAGCCTGATATTAGCGAATTTCATGTGTTCAGGGGATGCAGAAAACGTTACTTGGATGTAAACCTGCTTTGAGATAGGTTAGTATTGGTGATCTAAATGTCGGCTGTATGAAAACGTTTCGGACTACGCGGTGTAGTTGGGTAGTATATTGTCCGAAAAATCCCCCAGAGCACATTTGGAAAACACAGGTTGACCAAACTGTGTTTTCCAAATGTGCTCTGGGGGATTTTTCGGACAACTCGAACAGGCCGAAGACTCCGTGGTATTAAGGGAACTTTATAAGTTTATTAGGTTCTCTACCAAACTGGCCATGAAGAAAACTCACGTTCAATTTCTTGACGACTGTATCAATCAATCAGTTTTTCCCAAACAATACGAAACTATGTTGAGACGGAATTGGATTTATATATCTTGTGTGCTGCTTCGGCGTCAGGCTCTCAATGAGCATGATACTGTGTCTAGCCACCCCGTGAATTTAGATCAGGCTTGTGGGTCATCCTACCGCGTACTTGATCAGTTAACACTAACCGAAAGAAGAAAATTCACTGAATATGTCCAATTTATTGTGCACAAACTAGTGGATCGGAAACGAAACTCACTGATGAAACGTATTGAAAGATCAAAACCTGTTGGTGAGTTTCCATGAAATCCTGAAAGATTTGTACACAACCTATCCAACGTCGAGCTAGACAAATTTCTGATAGAAGCCAACCTGTGTTTTCCAAATGGTTAGTATATATTTACACGTCACATTCCACATCATTTCATTTCGATGCACTCATAATCGCTCTCTGTCCTTATGAATGTGCGTCACTTGAAGGTGCACTTTGTGATTCGCTGTTCAGTATAAACGCTCAAATTATCAATAAGAACCATGAAAACACCGTACAGTCTTTTCATCCTGGTTAGGATTTATCATCGGTGCACGTCCACCGAGCCCTTACGAGGATCCGAATCCGGGGTGAATGATTGTGAACCACCTAACTACCAGGCCATCCGGGCTGATTATCAACGATTTGTTGAACATATACGCTACATGGTCCTGCATGGTGAATCATATTGTACAAATTTATCCTGCTATTGCTTGAATATGAGAGCTAGCGTGGTGAAACACGTAGCAGTACTGTGTGCACGTGAATGTTCCTCAGCCAAAAAATCCTATTTAGGATTGAAAAGTGGCCAGTCTAGGGCGTGGACAAACACTGAATATGCTGATCGGTTTGAACCTTCCAAATACGATAAAGAGGAGTTAGTTACTCTGTCGTTTGTGTAGTTCAGTCTTCGTGTATTGGGGTGCAACTAACTGTAGGAATTCTTCCATCTTGTGTAGATTTCTAGCTAAATCGTAGGTACGACTTTCATACTTTATTAGGCTTGATTTCCAAATCACGTTCATCAAAACAAATTAGTGTACTGCAGATGGTTTTTTTGGTAAAGCCAAAAATAATTCTTACACAACAAAATGACATTATCGGAGGGTGGTACCTATTCAGTCACCCTGTACTTGTTGCAACTTTGTGACTGCTTTCAGTTTTCTATTGCTTATTTTAAAAAAGCGATGGTAAGACATTTTGAACAAAGTGTATTGTGTTTGCGAAAGTTTAGTTGCTCCAGCACTCCAACACATCAGCGTAAACTGTCATTTCTATGGCACAGCGGCTTGATTTCAATGAATCTCATAGAAAACTGAAAGGCGAGTCCACAAATCCCATACTTTATCTTCGCACACATTTTTAGTCTTATGTTGTGAATATTTTGTTAGATATTCCTTTGGTGTTCAAGTGGTAAACACTTACGACACATTTTCGTGAGAGAGCAGACATGCGTACTGTCCCTTATAGTGCCAAACATTCTTAGGAAAATATAGACAACAGAGGTAGTTCAGTGCAGTTTGCAGTGTTGTATACGACCTCTCCATTTTTGGCTTATGGTGATGTGGTCAATCTGGGTCCATTTCTGGCTCGAAATGGGCGGACGCCACATTGCGTACCGGCTATTGGAGCGTCTAAAGCTCGTACTATCGAGGAACAGACGACGGCCAGAACACAGAGCTAAAAACCCTCCACCATTTTCTGAAAGACAGATATCTAGCCTAATACGGCCTCGTCCGATGACTGCCTATCTACTCTAGCATTTATATCCCCTGCCAAGTCAGTGATATCAGCCCGGCTTGCTTTATGTAAGAGGTCGTCTAGCTTTTGGTAGAAATAATCTTTGGTTGCATCTTGGCATCTGGGTGCTTACTCCGAGACAAGCTGCGTCTATCCGGATGGTGACTACTCACTTTGCACAAAACTCTAAATCCCACTGTGTGTAAACGGCTGTCGATAGAAGCCAGTATAACAGCGAGGGGTTTAGCCTCCTCCGTAGGAACCACGAGAAGGCCAAAAAGACCGAAAACTAAAGCTTGTGGGTCCCTAGAATGGCTTAGGTGAAACTGTGCAGAAGAATCAGATGGAGGCTTTGACTGGATGGCGCAACTGGAGTGATGAATGTGAATTTCTCGAGTGGGGCACAAATTGTTGGCAAGGGTTTCAAGCGTGCGAGCTAAAACTGACTATTGTCTTATACCCATACGGGTTCTCATGGTAATCGTGGCTAGTGTGAAAGGGTATCAGGGACGAAGAAGAGCACCATCCGGTGCTGACGGATTCGGCAGAACTTGAAATTAGCTGAGGAATAACTTGAGACTACACAGTCAGGATATCAACCGGAGGAGCCACAGCCAGTACGGTCGACCGAAAATCCCTTTGAAAGTGATAAAATGCTGGGAGAAACCGGAGTGTTGGGAAAAAGGTTTTCGTGTACCGTGTAAAAAACTTATGTTATAGTGAAAAGGAAATGTGCGCGTAAAAGTACTGTCAGATGTAATAATACTTGTCATCATTATTTGCCTCCAAGCTATAGATACGTTTATACATAACTGGTCTAGTGGCAGACACCGTCTCGATTTTGGCTCGGGCTGCCGGAATCTTCATTGAATGAAAGGAACGCACAAAGGAACACGAAGGAAGATCATTTTGTCCAAAAGGCCTGACACTGCATACATTTTATCAATGCTTTTTGGTTTACTAAAACTTTTACTCACCGAAATAAATCAGTGAGTGACAAAGCTGGGTGTCCAAGGAAACGTGACGCACACAAACATTTACCGAAATGCAAATGTGGCCTTATCCATCCTCAAACAACCTTCAGAAGTAGGCTGACTAGTTCAACTCCTCTCGCTTTGCAGCAGTAATTAACTTCTAACTGAAAGTTATCCTCGGAAATACGGCAATCTGGCATCTTGTAATTTCTTTATGCTATCCTTCGGTCACTGGGTGAAGCTGAAAATTTGTTCCAGTAAATTGAACCATTACGCGCACTTATTCATTGGATACGAATGCCTTTGCCATTCAAGTCCAACAAGGACACAAATAATATGAAACCCGAATCTCAATGAATGTGCCACTTAGAGACAGCTTTATTTTCAAGAGTACTTTAGAATGATATCGTAAATTCTTTAAACTTATTTCGCTCATGTAAAATGATCAAATCCGCAGTGTCATTTATTTAAATCGGTGACTTTCACTTCTTGCGCCACTCTTCACCTTGTAGGTAATCAATCGACCGTATTGTCACACACCTGATTCTGTAGAAGGTGATGCGATCGCGTACATTCTCTCATCCGTGGCACAATGTTTATCATCTGTAATAGATACACACTGGTGTCCACGTAATTAGAAAAAACGAAACAGGGCTTGACATGTGCACTTCGTTTGTCCATACCGAACACATTGCTGTCGTCATCGTCAGTGATAACTTCAAAAAGAAGAACCGCGATAGACAAACAAAAAAACCACTATTGTAATGATGATGATTATGATGAAACTTAGCCCTCAATCATCAGGTCTTGATGCTAAGTGCAGACAAATTTTTTTTGACCTTAGCTGTCACGTTCTACTCACTAGGTACCAGCCTAATATCCTCGCGTGTGGTGTGAGCGTCGTGCGCATATTCCTGGCTGACTGAGTAGATCTATCTATCTGTCTGTGTGAGCAAATATGCAAGCAGTCAATAAAAAGCAAGCTCAGCTTGGTAAACGAATTACGTCACATTCGATTAGGATTATGGTCAGCCAAACATACAACAAGGAAAAGAATGTTATTGTAAAATTTATCATGCTACAATGAATATTACACTGTGGGAGCGTCTATTTATTGTAATGCTCTTTGAGCCGCCGAAGTAATCGTCACAAACACGGAGCGTCCGAATACTAAGTCAGGTACAGAGCTTATCATGACGTGCACACTTATACAACACGAAATGCAGACAAACGGATTAACGTTGAGCAGTGGATGCAGGCTTTCAGTCTTCCTCCAAAGAAATAGTTTAATGATGACAATGAATAAAATGTATTCTTCTTTACCCTTTGGAGCCGATATATAATTGCTTTATCTTCATTTGGAACTGACAAATACTTACCCAGTTCTTACAATATTCTCATTCGTGTACGGCAAGGGGCCGAACTCTCGTACGCAGGTATAATTCTCCGCAGCTCATGTAACTGGTCTACAATCAGCCCTTTGATTACAGATGTATTGCTTCGTAATGGTTTCCCTCTTCTGGAATTTTCGATAGTATACCAAACAAAGACTGATGAATACCAAATTCCTATCAGCTATATTTTTATCTATACTAGCCCTGTAGGGATCCGTGGGCGGACCAAACTTGCTGACCCCGAGTTCCATGACAGATTTGTCTGAAGCTTAGAAATTCGAACCGGTAAAGTGTCTAAAAAGACAGATTTTTAAAACGGTGAAGCTGGAATTCGCCACAAATGAGGTTTTTGTCACCGATAAATAAGTGCTGATCACATTAGAAGCAATTCCGTTTACTTTATTGCTGGCCGTATATGCACCTCGTAGAAGTGAGCGAAAACAATGCGGGCACTTTTGCATAATGCTGCCGGCTCCACAGAAAAACCGTGATTCATTGTATTTCCACCAGAGAAAGTATTGGTTGATTTCGAATGCAAGGCCTTGCATATCAAGATCACATGAGAGAGATCCGTTGTACATTCATTTTTTTCGCTACGCAAAAGAAAGGCCTATTGGAAATTAGAAACCTTCCGTACTTGAGCAAAGCGGAGATGGATACGCTTCTGTGAATCTATCGAACCCTTATTTTTCTGTCACACTCATGGCTCAGTATCTTACTGAGAAGGATAACGCGTTTTTGGCATTGTTCATGTAGTTATGATGAAAAGAGGAAACGCCGTTGGTGAAAAATCAGTGTACCCGACTGAGATGAGGATGTTTTTCGCATTGGGATAAAAAAACATCCAAAGAACAAAACGTATCCCCATGGAGAAGACGTTGAAATGAATTTTCATACTTTATTGAGAACAAGATTAACGAAGACTTAGCTGCGTCAGCTTCCGATCATTCTGAGGCCGACAGTGTGCACCCGAAATTCGTGACTACCAGTTGTAATCGTGAAGGCTTTCAAACCGGATCGCAGTTCATTTTGAGGGTAAACTTTCACCATATGATCAAAGATTAAATTTATTTGGCTCAGAACATGACTCATCGTAATAAACTCTCATTACCCCCATTGATATGGGCTGTATTTACCCACGATTAGTCCTGTCATGGGACATTATCTGCGAGGTCATGAACAATTTATGAATTAAATGCTTCCAGTCTGATAGAACGGAATTTCTCCTGGTAAGATGATTTTGCAAAGTAATACACCTTATCATGTTACACGAAGCTTTGGACATCTCATAGCCGTGGGCTTACCTGTGTTGTGTCGTGTTTCCATAGCAGTGAAACCATGGATATCTTAGATGGTCCTTTTCGCATTTTTGATCAGAAATTAATCTTCAGTGTTGTAGAAAAACGCTGTTTTACTTTCTGCACATTGAGCTTTGAAATCCAGGGTTAAAAATAATATTACAGCAAAGGTATGCTTCCCAAAATCCCTTTTGTCACTCGAATATGGACAATACTTTGTGAGTAGGTTAGGAAAGTGGACTACAATTACCGAGGAAAGTAACCATGTTTGCACTGCCCAACTTATCCTTAAAAAGTGACTCTGGTTGATGCTATGATTGAGCTAACGCAGTTCTGAAAAAAAATTGCCCTTCAGAAATCTGGCCCAGTTTTAAAACTGTAGTATTTTATATCAATGCCTGACGTATCAGAAAATCAAGCAACATGTGGTTCACCCACTACAAGTTACGGTGGCTTCAAACCCAATTAAATTTTCCTCGGTGTTGATCATCAGCAACGTGCCCAACAGAAAACCTCGTTAAGCGTTTGCGAGACGTCCGTCATGATTGCAGGCTCTGGAAAACAGTGACTTGTTTGTTCAATACCGAGATGCACAGTGCCTACTAGGTATTCCGTCACAGACACGGTATTTAGAATACCATTGAACTTTGACTATCTCTGCGACATACTTGACATTCTGGGTCTTCTGACTGGGTTTCACAAAAGAGCGAGATAACGACCAAACGACCATTGGATTGTTGCTTATTTTCGACATATCTCATTTCTTTTCATAATCGCGTCGATCAGCTTTGCTTCCCGGTGGTAACGGCTTCCTCACCGGTCCAAGTGATCTGATCAGCTCCCAGTGATGACCTCGCGGGCTGGTGATGGAAATTTTGCCACCTACACGCCAAGCTCGGCGATCCGAGGTGAATGAGCACCGTCGTCCTGAACAACGGACAACACCAGCATTCATAATCGTTCCCACTATCCCATTAGAATGGAGGTTTCAGTCATATGGATTTGAAGTGTCATTTCCGATTAGGTAATACTGAAAAACACCGTAAAATAACAGATAATTAGGATATAAAACTGATTATTGATCGAACCAGAAGGAAAATATGAAATTTTCGCTCATGAATTTTATGTCAGTTGGAAGGAGTCTCCGATACTACTTTCGTGGTATTTAGCGCAATAGCAGTAATGACATTTAACGTGTTGATTCATTCGGGACTACTCAGTACACTTGTAATATATTGGCTATTATCTGGAATTCATTCATAACGGTCAGAGTCTTTTCCCAATGTTCACTAAGTATCGTTTCAACCAGAATCATTGGAAAAACACCATCAAGATTCAGTGCTAATAACATTTTACCCATGGTCGTCCTGATACAGTAGTTTTTGCTAGGAAAGAATGCGATTTCCTTCATTTCTCCTTTAATTGTAAAATAAAATGATTTTTTTCTCCAATCCATGAACGCAAAAACGGGGAAACGGTCAAATCTTTTTCTGTTTTCGCGCACCCATTAACCGACTTCTGAAGAATATGAATGCGTGAAAATATCAAAGAAATACCGCATCTCCTTACAATTTGTATCCATCAAGAGAGATTGTCGTGCATTAGGGTTAAGATTATTGTTTGCTTAAAGTTGATTGATTCTATTACAACCCTTTAACCAAATGGATTCACGTGCACTCGTAATGAGAGACCACTAGGGAAACCACACTCAAACGCATGACTCTGACAGCCAGGGTCTCATTCGACGTGTTTCTTATTGTGTTACCTTGTTTGACCTGTAACCAGAAAATTTCAACCTGTTCGTTCCAAGGTTGTGCCATATAAAATCAATTCAGCTCCGACTACAATTTTTTTTAATTTGACTGAAAACAAACTGATCTGCATAACAATGGAGCAAGTATCACTAATGATTATAGTCAAGTCTCATGAAGACCTGTTTCCTATACACCGGATATTAGGTAACGGGACAGCCAGTCTAACCTCTCTTTCTCTGTCATTTCAATCCAGATCGCAATCACCGGTAACAGTTTCTTTCAACAGCACGTCCGGATACGAGAGCCCACGTGTGTAGACACGTTTACCATGTGTAACAATTATGTGATAATCACGTGATTAGGAAGATGCTGCCCAAATCAAAGTGAATCGGACTAAATTAGAGAGGATATATTGACAGTGCAGTTATTTCATTTCAATTGTCTTTTTTCAGAATAATTCCGGTCTTCTATACATGATAGCACCGATCGTAAAATGGCTGCATACACACCAGCATGAACAGAATATCTGCATCATCCGATCAAAAAGACGTTTCAGCTGCACAGGAAACAAGGTTTTCCCATTGTGAGTTCTGGTCAACAGGAGAGTAGACGTGAAGAATATTACTTTCCGGTTATAAAAAGGCAAAGATAATTACTGTAACGTGAAAAATAGTTGGATGAACTGATGCATTTGGTCGGATAACATCATGATATACAGCGCTTTGTTTGACTTATCTTTCTTTTAGCACGAAAGTATGACGCATTTCACTTGTTCATCGATAAGGTCTGTCTTTTCCATTATCAGCTGCCTAAAAACGTACAAGTCACTCCCCATTCCGTGTCACCCAAACTGATCGTGCGAACATTTTCACAGTCGCAGCCTCAGCCACCACTACACACGCCCTTCTTGTTTACTCGGATCTTCTTTGTGTGTTAACTGAAGCAACAAACCTGTTTTGCTGACCCATGTGTCTGTGAACCTTTGATTGAGACCGAAACTGGAAATCACTTTTGACAATGTTTACGACCGTCCGTTCAAAATGATGCCCCTGTACACACCAAATCAGGCCAACTGGGGTTCCCGATTTTTGCTAACTAGCCCTAAACTCCTGACTGCTAAGCCTGGAGTTCAGTTTGCAAGCATATCATTGTCGTCGTTATCAGTCTAGACATGATCAAGGGCGATGCGAATCGCTTCCAAATGTAACCAGTCCCGGTTGCCGTGCCACTTTATGTCCCAGCTCTGAAAGATCTTCGTTTGTTGAGCTACGGAACTATTTGGTCCGTTTTTGCTCATATCTCTTGTGAACTACCAACCATTATTTACACATCTTGGAAAAACGTATATCCGAAAAATTTACCGCTTTCTTTTTGAAAAATAATTTTCACTTTTGAGGCCTATGTCATCGGCCAACTGGGATATATTCCCCGCAGTACTAATTATAGTCATTCTGACCATTATTTATTCCTGCTTTCTTGTGCTTAACGTCATTTGATTTGAGACCGCGGGACCACATTCGCACTCTCCAAATATCCATACAAAAATGATACTGCCTTTCTGGCGGGGAGATTTTCTCATTTGGAGTCTGTTCGAGAAGAAATTCTATCGGTCGCAATTTTCGAACTCGAAACGTAAGTTCTACCGAATTATTCGTTTGCCACCGCTAGGTAGTTATACACTACTTGGTGTCCACATATGGACTAGTGTCAATAATTGAAATGTTCGGGCAATATCCTTTTTTATTCATATACCTCCTGTCTGTTAAATAATGCACGTACAATATTTCAGGATCGGAGTCGTGGCCAACTGGCGAAAAAGGCCGGCGGCAGCAGGTTTCGTACACGGCAGCGAAAGGTCCACCGAGGTCCACCACGATAACCGTTTGATTAATGCCGGCCTAAAATACAAAAGTCTGAGACATCTCATCTTTCGTCTCACTATAAATCCAACCATGAAATTAACAAATGCGGAATTGATCCACATGGTAAAAACCTTTCGCCCCGGTGATATTCGGACCCAAGCATGGACGCCAACCACGTGTGAGTAGTGCATGCATTCTACCAGTTAACCCACGATAATAACGGCACTACTTAACATCCTTTGTAGTTATATGGAACTGGGGAAATAATTCTTGTGAGAATCCGCGGTCGGCCAATACAAGATTCAAACATGAGATAACTGAATGTAACATTGGCCACGACCAACTTCTGACCGCCGCCGTTGCAACCCATTTGTCAGATCTTCAAAGCTCTCTGTATGGCCTAGACTAGATATTAGGCAAGATTTACATTAAATAGGCCATTCAGGGTCACAATACGTTTTATTCATGCAAATTACAAGGGTTAAAAATAGTTATTGGCAGAAAGTGTAACTTCTCTGTGAAGTTGGGGACGCAGGAAATAAGGGAAAGAGAGAGAGAGAGAGTAGGCACCACGATATCAGAACAGCGTAGCTGTTCACGTAGGATCAGTGGGGAGGGGAGGTGGGGGGGGGGAATGCCATAAAATTATACTGAGAACAGTGGACGAGCGAAAGTTCTCGACAGCTCAGGGGTGAGCTCACTGCACGATTTGGAAATCGGGTAAGAAACAGTTACAAATGATGCAAAATGATCTGCATTCCAAACTAAGTCGGTATTGTTCACAGAACAAGTCCTCAAATCAATCGCTTTTGAAGGGATTGAAATCCTTTCAGTGTGGTGATTAGGGTTCAGAAATCCAATTGAAGAATGCATTACGCGGGTACTGAAAACAGTCCAAACAAAAAACAACATCGTTTGATGAAAGCTAGAAAGCACAAAAATGTAGCCAAAGGGAATCAGTGAAACGGTTGATGACATGCAAAAAAATTAGCATGAGGGAAAATTCGACTAAGGGATTCTTCGTCTCATGGAGGGAAATTGGTAGACGAATACAGAAAAACCAATTTTGAAAGTGAGAGAATGAGACAAAGCAAGACTATAAACGCGAAGTGACCGAGACGAAAATCAGTGTGTTTGACCAAAATCAAAGAAAAGGCAGTGGAGTAACTGAGCTACCCCTGCTGTAACATGGAAAGGTGGTAAGCACTGGTCTACTTGTACGAGAGAGGGAGGGGAAGTGGCTGTGATCACCGGATAGCGAATAGATAAAATAAATGGAATATACAACCTGCGACGTTCTTCATGAAAATGTTGTTGACAGGTAGCACACTACAATGAAATTCTAACCGCGAATTTATTCTTTGAGGAACACAAACTTCTTCAAAGATTGTAGCTATCTACTCTTTTGTAAAAAATTACCTGAACTCTTGACTTCAGGATTGAGATCTGTTTCAATTCAGAATAACAAGCAATTTCTTCGGACAACATTTGCAAAGAGAGAAGTGATTCTGCTTTGACATGAAGTTCACTTGAAAAGGGAAAATTCCCAAAATGTAGGAAAATAGCCTGAAACACCAACAATGAAAAATAACTCTTTTAAATAGATAATCATATTGATAACTTATCACTGAATATTATCATGAGCAAAGGATGTGTGAGTGGAGTTTCATCAGGTAACACATTGTCGGGGATGAACATCAGATGGGTCAGGTTCGGTAATTTCAGGGATGACCTTAAACGCCTTCGTCATGTAAGATTCATTATATGCCATTCGAAATTACTGAAAAATGGATGTGTTCCAACTTACCGTATGTTGAATTTCGTTCTAGAATAAGGTCACAACTGGAGAAGTCAAAACAGCAGTGCATTTGTTTGGTAGAGAAGCTAGACACATCGCTGATAAAATCGCTTTGCTAAGACCTCATTGAGTCTGTTGTACAGTAGCCCATTTGTTTCACATCCACGCAATATCTTCTCGGCGAAATTTATAGGTTACACGTGGTTTTGGCAGATAGGTGCAATGAATAACCTTCACCATTCAACCTACCATTGAAAGTCAGCGAGAGCGCTGATTGTAAAACTACTTATTCCGAATGGACAGAATTCATCGGCAGTGTAGTGCAATGCCAACGAGTCCTATAAGTGACTTGAATCCGGGTCGAACGATTTGGAGTTCCAAAGGTCAGCCGACATGTTGTTTAGAGTGGATTTACCGGCTGGCATCGCGTTACTATTGCTTAACGGGACGTTCATTTGTCATTACGGTTTACGCTTCACAGCTCGTCGCGCACACACCCACTGGAATCAATTACAAACGTCTTGTTTGTTACGGCACATTTCGTATCATTACTAATCTCTTGGTGCCTAACTTATTAATATCGTGTTTATACTATGCTGTTCAGTTCTTCTTCATATTATTGCAACGTGAGTAAATAAGAGGGACACGGTTCACCGTGTATTCCGGAAGCAAATAGATAACAAAAGATATTTTCCCAGTGAAAATTTTACGATTAGTTAGTAAACCTTGTCCAGTTCGTTGAGCTTTGTCACAAAAGAGTTTCATCAAAAGCGTACATTACGGCTTCCTGAAATTTTATTATCATTGCAAAGTCAGATAGAATTATACCCTGATATTATGGGTGCAAACTGTTGACTATCATGCAGGTTCCAGCAACGATCTGTCCATCATTTTAGTCCCGCTTTTCTGATAAACCACAACGGTCCTTCAGTTTTCATACGTGGATCTATCAAGCAGTGGTTGAAAGGTTATCATCGTGACCCTTGGACAACGAAAATCCGGGTTCGATTCCCGTCACCACAGGTCAATTTCCTACTTGGTATTCCTGCACCAGAGGAACCACTAGCAGCACCTTCGAGAACCGAAAATTGATTTTTTCGAAATAAACTTTTATCTAAGTTTCTTGCTCAATTAACGTCAGAATTATCCATATCAATCCCGGCTTCATCTGATAAATGTTACTCGGTTTTGGTCGACGGTAGTCGAAACTAGTACTGCTCTATCATTCATGCTTCACTATGCTTGAATCCACTTTTCTCCCAGCTGGACAATACAACCTACTGTAACCCAAACCTTTTCCGATTTCCGCCTCTTATTCTTCTCCAGTCTAAGTTCCGCGATCGGGATGTATGACGAAACACAATAGTGCGACAGGTACTCAGAGTCATTGGATATGCCTCTCTAACTGAACAAGTTGTGATTAAACAACCGGATTCACGGAATCATTCCATAATAACGGGCAATTTGTATTCGGCTGCAATCCGAATGATGATTGAACGCCATTCCCATGCGATCTATTGAGAATACCATAAACCATATCAACGTATGATCTGGCATAGTCTGAAACGAAGTGTTTGCGAATTTGTTTACATTTCCGTAAAAAGAGGCGTCGGATGAAAAGAGTTGAAGTAGTGAGGGAAAAAGGCATATGATTGAGTGTGCTTCTTTTTCGAAGATCTACACTTTAGGTGAATAAGGGAAGCTACAGCATCTCGAGTGCATCTAATTGGTTTGTATGCGAACTGGAGGGGATCATGAAAGACGTTCACTTGTATGAGGACAGCTCTCTCATTCATTTTTAGCACAGTGGACTTTGGATGTAACTGTTCTGGGATGATTGCATAACTGTTCAACTTTCGGGTGGGAACAAAAGAAACGGGCCTCCAGCAGGGCGGGGTAGTGCATCAACTTAGAGACTGATCCAAAATAGATGCCACTGCTTCGGGAAAAGAATCGGCTACATATTTACGGAGGGCAGGAGGGAGACCTTCGGGACCCGAGGCAGAGGACAATCTGGTGATACGCCGGATTATAAATATATCTCCACTGGAAAACGCCTCGACTGTAAAATACCAGTAGGAAAATATGGAATACCATATCGGTTGACGAGTGAATGAATGTGGCACGGAGTTTTTCATCACCAATGTGAAGGCTGCAGTGTACTGTCTTTTGTTCACAGAGAATTCTTTTGCCTACCCACACGGATTTTCCGCATTTGGTCCACAGGAGTTGGCCGACGAATAACGGGGGCACTTGACCTCCTTTTCGATCAATTCAGAATAATACTGGACGCTAGAATTTTCATTGGACTTGCTCTTACAGCCTACTTAACGATAGGAGATGCCTGATCAGATATTGAATAAGAAAATTGTTTCTAGTGAGCAAAATGTCAAGAGCTGCCTTCGGACCGCTGGTAATGAGCCTAACTCGAATAAAGACCAAGGAATGAAGAGAGTAGGTGGGAAACGATGAAATATCAGTTCTGAGGCATTCATCTACTCTTGGATATGAAATTACGGGAGCGAAACATTGCTTATTTTGACTACAGGCGCATTGTATGGGTACGTTGTGAAAAAATCTCCGGTTAAGGACGAACCTACGTTCGAACGGAAACGAGCAACCAGGACGATGGTTACTTTACTACACAGGCTACCAAAAGGATGTGTGGTCAAATCGTCACCAAGATGGACTCTAAACCCTTATGTTTCGAGTTCGAGTCCTGCTTCCGCCGACACCCACTCCCTGATTGGCAGCTTCTAATTGGTAGCGACCACCTTCCAGAAGTATTGCACCATGTTTACACAGTAAAAGGAATTATATGAAAAGACAATAGTTCCCATTTTGGTTGACTGGTTAATGGGAACCGGTGAGGGTGGTGAAAGCAAGTACAGTTTTTGTGGCCCAATCAATTTCTTGTGGAAAGTGCCTAAAATCTAAGTCTACAAGGAGAACAAATATTCTCATTTAATGTCGCCCCACAGTTCAGGAATGTAACGACCATTAAATCGATTAGTATTCATGTGACTACATTTAGGAAAACAACATAGATGTGGGTCCTTTGGTGGATTAACTGAAATAGTTTATTTTGCACGTACGTTTAACGTTCAGCTCAGAAAAGCTTGAAAAATTTGTCCACGGAAATATAGGGCAGAAGCGGGACCGCCTTGGTAACCACTATTCGTTGACATTTTCATTAGGAAAGTGAAAACATTTTAACTGGAATCTTCCGTTAGATAGTGCCTTGTTTATAAACGTTTTGTCAATGATAGAATGTGCGTGGCAGACTTTATTCGACAGCATAGCCCGCCGAAGTGTTCATTTTAAGCCGGAGAAGAACGCGAACACCAGAAGCGTACATATCCGCTAAAGCTGTTCGATTGGTGGTGGAGAAAAGTAGTGTGTAATGGTCAGCTCTTTTACTTTTATAATTGTTCTACACTGAAAGTGAAGCGAAACGTGACTCATTGTTTCACGAACGAAACGCGGAAATTCTTCACAGAAAACACTTTCCGCTCGTATTTCACTGATAGTCCATTGTGACAATCTGAAGAAAAGCTAGGGTAATAGGTGTCCACAGGAGGTCAGTCACTATGTTTCAACTTGTCATTTACAAGTGACATCACATCGGATGTCATATATCGCAGACTACCCGAGATAGTCGATGAGACGTTTTATGCTACGAAGCTCAAAATTTATTTACATTCAAGTCACTTCTGTGTTTACGGGCAAAGGGTATGACATCCTATTCTGCTGTCTCATTGGCTGCACGACAAGGCGCCTATCCAAACGTGCCGCGAAAACCATTAAGCTTGATTGGGCACTCGGCTATTAAAGAAATTACGAACGCTGTGTTTACAGCTTGTTCATTCTAATCACTCAGTGTATGTGGTCTAAGGCAGCGAAAAGTGGCGTCTTTACCATCATCCGTTATGTGGTCACAAACAGTTTATGAGAGCAGTGAAGCTTTCGTTGTCCCTGTGCTCCTCCCCACCCCCTTCGGATCACGACAGAGATCCATTGATCAAGCTAATGACACTCACTCTCAATATGCATTACGTGTGGGTGCATTGTTTTTCCCATGCCACCCTGCCATTTACTGTTCGCCTTCCATTTGACATTTGTGATATGAAATGTGATGTACTGGCACAATTGTGAATCACCGAAAACGAATTTGTCCTCAAATCCATGTTGAACTCTACATCGTATTCGGAGTCAGAATTCATCCATGATACTTTACTTGCATTGAAGATCCCGGCTTGTTTATTTTCTATGCACGTTGAGGGTAGATTCCCAAGGGTTGGTGTGCTTGACATCTTTCTTGACTAAAGATATATACATATAGGTTTTTTTCCGGGAAAGTACATGGTCTGGACAGTATTTGAATTTCACCAGTTTCATTCCTATGAGATACAAAGCTGGTCCGATCCAGAGATTATTTAATGAAGCGCGTGGAATTCGCACGGACGATGAGGAGTCAGTCGGAGAACGCACTGCAAGCGAATGGTTACTCACTTCCATTGATCCGCAATTACTTTAAACTGAAAGCGGGAAAAGAAAGGGATGTGGATGTGCCGAAAATGCGGGCTTTTCTAAAATTACCATTCAAAAGTGATGACACCAGTCAGCCCCTAAACTCTGCCGTCAGACACACCTACTAAGCCGCTGAAGCGATAATTATTTCCAAAACCAACCGAAAACCTATACCACCGACTAAAGAACTACTGTCCCCTGCACCAAAGCAAATTGTATTTATTGTTTGAAGTATGGATGTTCAACTGCCTACATCAACCGAACTGAGAGGCAGTTTTGTCCTAGAACATAACCCGGTGTGGTTACTCAAAGCAATGAATAACAACTTCCACCAGCTATTGGAGGAGGTGTAGAGGGACTACCTCGATCGGAGACTATTCCCACCCAATCCTTGATGTCATAGCTCTTTATCAATTACCCGATATTCATACCAGATGGAAGCAGTGCTTCAGAGATATCGGTGGTCAAGCATCCTCAACATGAAGTAACTAGGTCTCGCATTCTGAAAGCAAATTGATACAAACTGCTGCGTTGTACACTCGTCCCTTAAGGGAAATCCGGATTTCATGCCCGTGCCACAGATGTCACAGGATAACTAAATCTGCCATTGCTCTCGCTATTCGTGATGCAATCTCGCGTTCAATAACGTATCCAGCCGTAATCAAGCTTCGCAGGTACTCAAAGCTACTGACTGTTTCTAGCCGCACACCACAGGTGACTACAGACACGAAATCATACCAGTCTTTTAAAATTACTTTGCACTTGGATGGTGCAAACTACTTACCGTATCGAAATACTTCAATCGCCAGGAGATACAGTGCATGTTGAACTGTCTGGCAATTGTCACTCAGCAGGGCAATATAAGTAGCGTATTCTATGTTGAAAACTCTGTTCCCTGGGAGGAGTTTACCTCCACCTTATGGAAGAGCAGATAAAGAATTCTGTAGAGCATTTTTCGGCAAATTTGAAGAGAAATGGGTATATAGGACAACCCTGACGTACACCACTGGAGACGGTAAAGGTTGGCGAAAGCGAGCCGTAGGCCCTAACCTGGCCCGAGATATGAAATCGTAAGTCTTCTAGGACCGACACATACCTATCACCAAACAAGTTCATTACGCACGCTTATCTACAGAGTCCAAGGCCTCAAGAATGTATGGGTTCATAATGATCGTTTGTCTACAGAAAGCGCAACGGTGCTCGAGATTCCGAAGATCCGACCGACGCATCTACGGACAGCAAGAATCCAAGCCTGTTCATCGCACATACTTTTGGCATAATCTACGAGGCGCGACTGACATTTGCGGCATCGCTGCTACTAGAATAAAGGTGATAACCCTTTGGTAAGTGCAACCACAGCGCCAGCCCTTTTTGAATACAAGGGAAATAATCTATTCCCTACAGAAAGGGAACCTGCTTCGGATTCCCGAAATAGGAAAACACAAGCTGATGGTCTTGAAATAGGGGGCGGAAAGCTAGGAATTCCTTGTGCATCTGTCGAAGCAGACCGTAAGAGAATTTAGAGGCTGGAAATGGGGACTAATTAGTATGGTGCCTGGAAATGTTCAGTCCTGTGTTCGGGACGTCACCATTCGTCGAGCTGTCACCCTCGCAGATCACTCGGTGGTTTTCTTTACATGACTCCAGTGTGATGCAACAGAATGCTGCAGCAAACGCTGTTTTGACCTGCCCCACTAACTGCAACGGGAAGTCTTTTCTGACCGAGGATCATCTCGTTTTATTAGTGCGAAACACAAAGGATTCATAGGTAGTTGGTTCATGTATCCACCCGTTGCACACAACGTATTGGTCTGACTGGTGTGGCCAACCAAGCCTTGGGGCTTAAAGATCGCTGACAGGGTTCATATCTCATTCTATTGATCGGCGTCATCTACCGGTTATCCTGTCGGTCGTCAGCTCGGTATTGGGCGGATGCTGACACAGTCTGCCAGCAAGACTGAGCCGCCTACTGAACGATGTGTCAGACCATGCCCGTAAATCCTACCTTCTTTATTAAGGACGACTGTTTCCTGTTCTACTGGATCTGTGGCCTTTCGCCATTCTCTGTGAAACTGACATTTTTCTTGCATGTGCCTTCTGTTTCCTTGATTATTTATCTTATCCAGCTGGGTTTCGTATGGCCGGTTTCCCAAAAACCACAGGGTTTTTTGTCTTTTACGTTGAAAATATATTTCTGGAGCGTCCTTCCGGATTTTTTCCCATCCCTTTAGTACTAGAGGGTTCTGTTCTTGTTTCATGTTAGTTTGGTTGAGCGGATATTTCATCTCTTTGCATTCGTCTAGTTAGTAATTGTTTGGTTTTCCTCTAAAACGATTAGTATTTTCTGCGGTTGTGTCGTTAAATTCTTCTTCCGTGAGGGCACCTACTATATCTAACTCTGAGTGTTGGCTGCCACCATTCACAATGATCGGGGTGTTCGTTTCAATAAACTAACCCAAACAGTACCCTTCTCTTTGCTGCATCACTCTCGTAGGGTCTTCATAGTCTCCACTTGCGTCAAAAGAGGAAGTCATCAAAACGTCTGGCCTCATCCTCTAGACAATACCGGAGCATGGAAATTTATATTCCTTTGAGTCCAAAAATAGTTGCACAAGGACCGGAAAATCTTGATATTCCTACTTCTACAATATCCATTACTCTGCCAAGTGGTTTGATCGGTTATGTTCGGCGGGGTGAAAATCGACAAACTGCACGCTCTTGACATATTCATTGCCAAACAGCCACGGGGTTCTTCAGGTTCCTCTGACACCATGTTTTGATCCGTCCTACTAACTCTAGTGGGAAGACTATTCAGCCTACGAATCATCTGGTGCCGACAGTCTTTGAGCGGAAATCAGAAACCCGATAGTGAGAAGGTCAAAAAACGACTGATACTCGGTTTGTTTGGTGCGCTAATGGGTGCAGGCTATACGTATTAGGTAGCCAGAGGATAAGTATGTTTCTTGGAAATAAAAGTACCAATTTATTTTTCCTCTTCTGCAACATAATATGATCAGTGAGGTTTTTAAATATCAAGCGCCATGTATAGGTATATTTGTAGTAAATTCATTTTAGTAGCATTCATCAAGACCAAGGTTTTAACACGAATAATAGGACTTATTATCATGGAATCTGTCCTTCAAACCACCCAGCGACCATCCTTCCATATTCAATCCAACCGGGCATGCTTTAACTCCAGGGACTCGTTCCGTGTAAGAAAAGGCAAGAAATCTATGGCTATGAACGAAGGCAGGACAGAAGCTATGTTAAAAGATGCGAAACGTACGGTCAGTCTTGGACAGTTGGATAATCCATTCCGGACATAATGAGTTGTTTCAGTCAAGCAATATCCTTCGTTCGGAAGTGGTTGCTGATAGCAGATTTTTCTAATCACTGCTTTTTCAATGATTCTGCTTCACCAAGCATTGTCCACGGTGCCTCCAACACGGAGGAACAGTTACCATAGGATATACCATTCTCAGAAACCTGGTGGACTCAGGTCATCAAGTGGACGTAGATTCAGCACTCCAATTTGTTTAACGAGTGCCCTCCATTCCAACAAACATATCCGTTTACATACATACACACACACACACACACACACGCACACACACACGCACACACACACGTCATTTCGCATCTCCTCTGTGCATACAGAAAAATTTCATTCAAGACCTCCATTTGTCTTAGCCACCGACCACTCTCACCCGAATGACTCAAATCTGGACCACGACCCAGTAGTGCAGATCAACGCACCGATCTGATCCCCAACCCCAACTCCCTCTCTCCTTCTGTCCAATCCGAATGATCCTCGACCCTTCCAACGCACTCGTTTACAATATGATTTGTACAGGTTAGAGGATGAATCATTGAAGGCAACTGGTTGCCTCCCAAAACGTGTTCTGATATCACTATTTGCACACATTCCGAAATGTTTTCATCATTGTATGCTAAATGAAGGAAGTAAAACGACGAATTATCGGTCCTAAATTGACTCGTAAAAACAATACCAATGATGTACTCTCCAGTAAAAAAGCCAGTGAACAACGCGCAGCTCCTGTTTCATCCAGCTTATGATGAATCACCAAAATTTGTGTTCTCGTGTGAAGGCTCAAATCTGGGCCGTTCAATTTGACGGTTGAAACTATCCGACCAACGTTCCACGGTTTAGATCACGTGAACACATTTGTTGTTATGGATACAGGAGGTGAACGCGTAAATTTGGACTGCGGCAATTATACTAGATTTAGAAAAATAATTCTTCTAATTGGGAGGCTAGGAATTTAGGTAGTAACGATAACGTCGTTGCTAATCACACTGGTGGTCTTGTTTATCTGTCCGTACTTGGAATTCACGTGCATTCGTACACACTAAGGTCATTTACCTCCGGTTCGCCTGACCGATGCAGTACCTGACACGACCATCAGGTAGGCGAGTAAAGAGGAGGGGGCTGATACACGAAGAAAGCGTAAATTAAATTCCACAACAAACCAACGACCTCTACTATGGACACAGGTCTGTTTGCAGTCAAGCAACATATCAACCGATTCGTATTGGTAATTCCCACGAACCGAGCCACAGAATAAGTCGGCCAGGACGAAGCATGCGCCCATTACCTCACTGCGTATGTGAACATGAAACCACTAGTGGTGTGAATATACGTTCGACTTCTTCCGAATGCCCACGCTATCACTACTTCCGGGTACACTGATCTTAACCACCAAATGAACTTGATGTGGCTTAAACTAAACCGGTCATCTTATATATGCACACATGGACGTATTTGAAATTCGAGTTAGCATATTCGAGATAGTGTCACGAAAACGACAGTTGTTTCGAGTACGTCATGTTTGTGCTGTACTTTTTCCGTGAGACACTAGGTGACATAAACGTGGACGCCCTGCCGAGTGGATGTCAACATTTGGGCAGCTGACCCGGCGACTCCCAGTCTGTGTAGGCCAAGCCGTCGCGTAGTTTCATTTCTGAATGAAAAAAGACGGAAAGTTAGAGGGAAAACTTTATTGACAGCTGGTCGAAAAGTTTGTAATACATCAAACAACCTGCGAAAGCTAAGTCAACAACGTAATCATACTTGGTAAAAAATAACGGAAATTATTGTGGACAGCTGTGTGGATGCGCGTTTACATTGCGGACGCCATTCGCTTGTGTGCTTATAAATTAACGGAGCATGGCATTTGAAAAAAAACTCAATTGTTGGGTTGTAAAGAAAATAGAAAACCCAAAACAACAAGGACAATCCATAATTGCGAATCGAGAAGACATTAGGAATAAGTAGAAACACGCAAAGACCTGGGAACACGAAACACAGCTTACTCGCTCGCTCGCACGACGAACCGAACTCAAGCCCAAGAATACTCGTGAACACCCAGTGGATCCGCATGAATGCCACGATGCAGTCACATCAGATACAGACGGATCCACATATCTGCATTCCGATTGTTCTACCCCAACTGTAAAATGCTGCGCAACCTGATAGGATTAGATTCCCGTGAGATTCCGCGAAGATAATCAGCCTGATCCATCTGTCATTTCCACAGAATCACTAGCTAGAGAAGGCTTTGTGAAATACTTGGGAAACAAAATCGATGCAAATTTGAAGTGGTCATCTCACATTTCAAACTGTGTGAAGAAACTACGCTGGCTATCTTACCAGGTCCGAAAGCTTAGGCATGTTAGAGTGTTATTTTTCTTTTCGTTTGTTTTTCCTGTTCTTTTCTACTGTTCCCCTGTGAGTTTTGGTGGCTTACTGAAGAAAGATTTTGAAATTCTTCGTCGAGGTCTATCTATTATCCGTCGAGTATCTCTCATACCCTTAACCGAACTATCTGTTAAGTTGTACGAATTACACCTAGTGGCATGTGAAAAGTTTGATTACAAAATCCTTGCAGACAGCGCTCATCCTTTATATGGTGATCTATTTCAGTGTAACTGAATGGCTTCCACTTGTTACTCTTTTCAATTCATTCCCTCTCGCATTGACATCTACAAAAACTGTGTTGTTCCTTGCCTGGTCTGAATGCTCACAAATCGGGCACGCGTGTCGGCAGAATTTCCTGGCAATTTTGATTGTAGTTGTTCTTTTATCTGTCCCATCGATTCGATGAGTTGCCAAGTGTAAGTCTTTCTTGACTGAAATGCGGACGTCTATCTGTCCGAAAGTGTGATTAAATACAAATACAACCAGTTATTAATTTGCCAGTTTGTTACTCATATCCAAGAGCAGGTGAGCATCCCAACCCAACCGATATCGAAACTCTGAGTGAAACAAAAAACTGGCTGAATAAATGAACAAATAAACGAAAGACAGTAAGATATTATTATTGAGAATCGGAAAAAGAGATACAAGTCGAAACGAGTTCTCACAAGATACTAACAAACAAGAAAAGAATGGAAAACACAGTTTGGCGAACAAGCTCGTTTTTCAGTGATTCATAATCATGCCAGTACATCACAATATATTACGATTAGTTAGAGGATGGAACCAATTAGATAAGTGGGAAGTGGTCAAAAATTAATGTTGACAAAGAAAGGGGAGTAGGAAAAAAATTTTAATCCGGGCTTAAATCAAGACCGGATGTGTATTCTTTCTCTCGTATTTTGTCAGTTTTCATCTGGTCTATGGCCTGTTGTAGGGTGGAGGGACGGCCAGAGCAGATTCTGAGCACACACAAGTTGTTTTTGAGCACATAGAGAGGGTTGTGGAGGCGGATGCTGACAGCCTCAGCTGTGGCTAGTATACGACATTTTGCCGGTCTTGATGGCCTACTTGTCTAACTGGTTCCATCCTCTAACTTATCGTAATATATTGTGATGTACTGGGATGATTATGAACCACCGAAAACAAACTTGTTCGCTAAACTGTGTTTTCCAAATGTGTTCATCGGGAATTTTCAGACACAAGAAGAGAATGATTTCAAAATACTTACTAAATCGATTTGTGTCTTCGTTGTACTCCATCTGAATGACCGATGTGCGTAGGATTAATTCCACTTCCTCGGCGTGTTTCAAAATCTGGAATGTTGAACAAGCAAGTTATGCTTCGGGGAGAGCATTTGGATTCGTATGAAAAAGAACCATAGAATGACCGTAAGCCATACTGGAAATCGTACGAGACTGATGCAACCGAATAACATCAAGACTTTCTACTTTTCTATTTGTTTGGCATAGAATGCATAATGCTTCCTTCAATGACTTAGTTAGCTCAATAGTATACGCATACATTTGTTTGGTGTTGTTGCTTTTGAAGAGAGGAACGTTATTGTGCATGGCAATATGGTAAGAAAACGGACGCATTTGACGATTTCGGAAGAAAAACCGAAGGATGAATTTAGTTCAACCGAGTATTTAGGCGTATTGACCTCTTGTATCCAAGATGGTATATGGAAGAGATAAGTTGAAATCTATGAAGTTCAGTTAAGTTTGAACAATCTTAGGTCATGCTCCAAGTGTGGCGGTCCGGTTGCCATTTCCCAGCAGGAAACTCAGCTGGAACTGGAAACGTAGGAACAGTGTTAAGTGGATGGAGAAAGAGTGGGTGAATACAAGAGTGTCACTGGACGCAACAGCTAGCCAAATCCATCAATGTTTTGACTGGAACACTTGGACCTCTTTCATGAACTCTAACATGCTATACTGGCGAAACTAGGAAAGAACACGGGGTTTCTGGTGACAAGCGGGTGGGGTGAGGTGTGAACATAAGTAATAATTAGTAAATTGACCGGTGGTGGTCGGACAGTTTAAAGCGTTTGGTTACCACCTCCGAGGTCGGAGGTTAGAACCCCCGACAACACCGGCTACTACGGTGGTAAGCAGTAATTCACTGTCGTCCGGCTTGTTACCACAACTAAACTATTGGGACCTTATGTGGTTCTCAACTCCAAGTATCAGGGTCTGGTTACAGACTAATCCTAAGTGCAGTGGACCTTCGTGGCTATATATATATATATATATATATATATATATATATATATATATATATATATATATATATATATATACCTCCTCCACTGCACTCACGCACAAGCGTGTTATAAAAGAAATACATGGTAAAGAAATAAAGGCTTTTTTGGGCTCCATCTAAAAGAAATGCAGACGAAATGCGATCAAATAAATACGTTTGAGATGCATTTCAGCTTTGTGACACGGAAGAAGGTTGGTCATGGTACGGAGAGAAAAACCAATCTTTCTCAGACCAGCAGTAATCGATGGTATGTTGTAAAATAACCAGAAACGGATGGGACGATGGGACAAAGCTGGTGCAAAAAATAACGGAGAGACGAGAAGGTTTGGTGTTTAGTGGAGGACGAAAATGGGGAAGCAATGAATGTTGGAATGATTAATGATGTTGCTGGTGGAATGATCGATGGAGCAGATAATGGTAACGAGTAGAACTAAGACAGAAAGTACATTGTTCTAAACGAGGCGCGTTGCAGTTCCAGTGAACCGACATGTGTTCACTCTAATGCGACGAATTTCATAGTTAATGCACCTCGAGGAATTCTCAGTACCTTTACGAACAAACAGGTTACTAAAATTCTTTATGAGATGCACAATCGATCCAGGCACTGCCCGGTAGAAAGTAAGAGCACATATTTGAGCGGAATGAATACAACGGTTTGAGCGAAATTTTACAGACTCTCACTTCTTCGATTTTCTGCGGATTTGTTTCTTTACAATGCGCGTCGAATTCGGATCTGATGCGTAGCCGAGCAGCTGCGAAGTGGACCAAATGTAGAGAATAAATAAATAAATGAGAGGAAACAAATGAAATTAGTTACATTCAAATCGCTTCCATCAGTAAAAAAGTGAACATTACCATTACTGGTAATCATGATTATTGGCATTAGAAAAATTCGGACCGGGAGTTTGGCCGAGAATGCATCGTGATCATTCGTGGATGGATTGTAACTATAGAGAAACTCAGTTTTTTTAGGAATATCAAATCACTAATGTCAAAGATACGGAGGCTCATCGATGTGTTTGAACAGTGGTTCTAAAAGATCTACACGTGAGTTCAGCTTAGTCCAGACAACCAGGAACCATGCACTGAGCGAGGTGGCTTTCGTTGCTCTCTCTCTCTCTATCAGCATTACCCTGAATCGACGATAGTGAAAACCATAAGAAGAGAACAACTCTAATGCATCTAACCACTGGGTGGGGATCGCTTGGACCCCACCCAAGTCCAGTGGTTAGGTTTTTGATACTTTTCTTTCATGTCACGGACTGACCACTCTTACTCAGAGTGAAATGCAGCCGACTAGATCAGAGAACTTATCTACTTGGTTCACAGTCCCCCCCCCCAGATTCAGGGACGTTTGATATTGAACAAGCCCACGGAGAGAAACAAACTACTGAGGTCATCATTTAAAGGCCCTAGGTGGTAGAAGAGAGGAACCATGAGTTGTTTTCACGGTATTGCCAAAAAATGTGAACCGAGATTTCGAGAGATCATACAATTTATAACAGGTCCCTGAGTTGCGCGGATCCCGATAGGCATAACGCTCGGCTAGCTGACAGTTTATATATCATATATTTTTGCATGTGGTTGGGTTTTGATTTTAACTATATCCGGAAAATCAGTAGCATCGGTATTATTTCACTGAGTTCGTACACAGCAAAAGACGTTGGCGACCAAAAGGTTTTCACGCTCTAGTTATGCCAACTGCATGTCAGTCTCAGCAAGCAGGCATTTAGCCGTAGTTCATAACCCGCAAATGTATTTGGTTTTCGTCGGCTTAGTTGTTATTTGAGATTACCGCATTATCTCTGAGTTCGGAGAAACAAACGGTTTCTCGCCACCCTACAACTGTGTAACAAAACATCGTTGCGATGTCCTCAATCAGAATCTGAAATTGAAAATCGAGACTAAACTTACTAGTCACTGTCTCAATACGATATTGTAACGTGATGAAATGACTTAATTAACAAATATCGTATGCCCTTATCCGCTCTAGTAAACAATGACCGGTGAAAACGATTGTGTATATGCGCAGTACGCGTTATACCGTTTTTACGAATGTGTCAGGTAAAACCAAAATTAAGACCACTTTGTTTTCTTGTTCCGAATTCGGCATCGACACAGCCAAACAAAACCAGACAGGATTAAAATCTACACGCTTGGTATCAAGACAAGTCAAGCAAATAGTTTATGCAACCCGAGGTGTAGAATCGACTGTCAATGCTCAAGTGACATGGAATATTCGTGAGCACTTTCCAGACTGGATGGTTTAGCCTGGCGGTTGGTCATCTTTAAGATACAGTACTAGTAATTTAGTTGACTGTAAGTCACGTGCGTGATTTTCCGTGTACCAGTGCCAAACTGGCTGTGTCCCATTTACGGAATAACCGATCAACTTTCTTGTAAAGTACTTCTCAACTACTGATTGAGACGGCAACCATACCTCAAGAATTGGAGTGAAGAACCATATAAGGTCTCAATAGGTCAGGTATGATAACGAGCCGAACGGTAGTGAATTACTTTCTACTACTAAAGTGACCAACAGTGGCGGAATTCGGACCAATTATCTCCGAAGTGGCAATCGCAGACTCCAAACCCCTCGACCACCACCGATCATGTACTGGGCAACCGAGTAGCACAACAACAGCTCAGGACAATCCAAGTGATTTGTGTGATTCACCAGGCTGCAGTGACGCTCAGCTCATCATTCAAAACCATGAGAGCACCCATTGTACAGTCGCTACATGATCAAGCTCAACGATCACATTTTCACACTTACATTAAAAACACGGACTGGTTATTCCCACCGACGCTCAAGCAGTTACTCGCTTCGCTGAACTTTTTCCAGAGTAACACACAACGGAAATATCGAAACCAGCACCAACTATCCATAGATTTGATCTAGTGGCTGATTAGTCATGTCCATGTGTGGAAGGTTGAGGCAGCAAAGTGAGGCGAGAATTCCGGTTTGAATCATTATTGTTATAAAACACAACTAAAACTGTCATTTGTGGTGCATAGCATCAACAAAAAAGAAAAGAGAAAAAAAGTGCTCTGGATTTCTGCGAAAATGATAGTTGAAGGCAGACACTCCACAGAACCAGATTATCTCTAAGGGCTCGAGCAGGAGCCTCTGTCCCGGAAACGTAACCCATTATTGAAGAAAATCCTTCAGTACTTCTTTGAAAACTATCCTCGAAATTACTGAATCGAATATATATGATGCAACTTTGATTCAAAACGGCGACCAGATAAAGAGCCATGACGAGCTGCGATCATGTATCGGATGTGACTGAAATGGATAAACGCATGAAACCGAACAAGGAAGGCTGAACTGGGAAAATTTGAGCAAAGTTGCCCAGGTCAGTTAATTCAAATAAATAGTGAAAAATGAAACAGACCACCAACCTTGAATTGCACTCGTGTCACCTGCAAACACCACTCGGCAAGTCCGATGTAAATCCCTAAGCACTTTTATCGCCTGAAAGTTAATATAAACGGGAATGTGAAGAGGTTTGTTATTTATTGCTAGCAGCTACATTACGGGTTCCCATTCAAAATAAAAAGTTGTAGATTTGATAGTAACGACCAGGGTAGCAATAAACTAATGGTCGTATAATCGCTCCCATTGGTTCTTGTGACCACAGCGTCTGAACTCGAAACTTGCTATCACAAATGTACTTGACCGGGGTGTGGTATAAATACGACGTTTTGTTTCGTTCGTATCGTCATGTTTATTTAATGGCGTCTCATGTGATCTGCATACTGAAATCGATTTATCGAGCCGTGCGTGTGGGTTTTGGAGACTACGAGGTTCAATAATTACTTGTGTGAGGGTGCTTCGGTTTCAATAAGCGACCATATCAGTTCAGTGGATTAGTCAGTCGCACAGCCAACGCATAAAAAACAAACATTAATTCAATCCCAACTGTTTTCTTTTTTAAACTGGTGTTGATCGTCAGTTCGCACAGACGATGCCACCTCGACTGACGATGACACATTTGCAACCTTACCGACAAGTCCGGCGATTGGAGGCTGGTGAATTCGATCCTGTTTCGTTGTGTTCGTCATGCTCAGAGCTCTGAGTGAGCCGGTCGCATGCGGATGAGGATTGTCCAGTGTCCAATAGTGAACAAATTATTTCGCGTTGCGTGAACAAGTAACTTAGATACGCTTAGAAAGATTAGAGAATTCACAACCAGTCACGACGAATTTGAGATCCACATGGGTTGTGATTCATAAACTTTGTTGATAATACGGAACACCTTCGGGAAACTGAAGTATAGTGAAAAAATGTAGATTATCAATCATGAGCTGAGTATTAGCTCTGCATGAAAAATTATTCAAGAGATCAATCAAATCCCATAATACTTAAAAGGATAAGTCAGACCTATTTGATATAAATTTCTCCAGGCTGCAATAAAGCGTTCGGAATTAGGCAGGTGCGGTGATGGTTCATCGAAATTAGGCCTTCCGCAACAGACATAATCGATGCTCCGCACACATGTGAGTGACTTTCCTAACCACATCGATAGCATCAAGCCAGTTTAAATTGCAGTTCTACAGCTGGTATTTGAAATCTCAGATGCATTTCAGTATTCGAAGAAAATCCATAGTACCAGTAGACAAGCCTGGAGCACGTCCGACATTTTTCAATTTCCACATGGCCCGAAAAATGTGTGCTCCTGATAAAGTTCAAAAGAAAGAAGATTTTATCCAAAGAAGTCTTTGTGGGCAATGGTGATCCAGAAAAGTTCATTGAGCACTACAGGAAACTACGATGCAGAACGGACCCCATTCTAACAGATGAACGAAAGCAAGTCATTTTATAAGTTCCTTTCAAAGGTGATCAATACCATCATAACTTAAGCTCCCTTCTGAGCCCACCATATATGGCAGCCCAATCACGCCTAATGCAGAGCACTAGAACATTCAGATTAAAATATCACTCTGGCAGTCATGTTGCTCTTAAGGCGTCACATGTCTACCAGTTCACTTGCAGTTGTGGTGACACGTACATAGGCAGAGCAGAACTATATTTCGCTCAGCGAGTGACTGAACGCATTCCGAAACGGTTTTTCCACTCAATGACTCAGTTGGACAGCAAAAAGCAAATTTCAGCAGGATATCCAGCATTGACTATCGCGGGGCATCTACTTACAACAGGTCATCGAGTTGACCTGACCCAGTCATTTAAGGTACGATTACACAATCGGAATGCAAAACTGTTAGCGTTCAATGAAGCTGTGTTGATCAAGACAGAAAATCCCCTCTTTATGCACGGAAAAAATCGTTTCAAACAATCTGCCTTCCCTGGCACTAACCACAAAAACCCCAAACGAATTTCCCTATTGTTCGTGATAAGCATTCTTCTCATTTACACCGTGTATATCGTGTACCATTAAATACAAACTGATGTTTCACGTACGCGGTCGATAAGAGTGAACGAAATACTTGCATCTCGCAATATATGTCTTTGTTTCGTTCTTATTTCAATTGTGTCAAGGTGTAGCGGTCATCAGAATACAAATGAAGAACACCTCTGGGGAGAAGGGGAGTAGAAAGAGTTAGAGTGAAGACGTGAACTGAAACACTCATCGGAACAGAGAGAACCAATTTAAATACATGTGAATTTCCCTCTGCCCTTCACTAGCCATGTTGCTCATCGGGTACAGCATCTTTCGGTGCGGTATGCTCAGTGGTCGAGGTTGACTTTTTGTAACCCATACTGCGCACGCCTATGAATTAGAGGGCGCACTCAGCAATCAGGGTGACCGGCACTCACATCCACAGAGAGAGAGAGAAAACTGGCAACTATGATCGCGAAATGTGGAATGACGGTAAACAGCATACGGTTATGGCAGCTCAAGCGTCGCATAAAACCCGAGGAAAGCAAAGTAGGTATACCACCACAAACGAAGTGGTCGCTTTTATATCATCTCAGTTTTTAACTAAACACATTGGTAATCAATATTTCGCTTCCTCCGTCGTGTTCAGGTGAGAAATACTGTGATCGAGTTACTTGCTGTCTGCCCTATCTGATGCCGAGTAGGGGCGTGAACTATCTTCAGGCACAAGCAGCACACCCCATTCTTACAGACTTGTTTTGTTTTCCTGTCAAGAAAATCGACTATCTCAATGAAAAGTTACAAACCTGAGCATTACTCTCCTAAAAAAAGTGGACCAAGAAACAGCATGAAATACAGTGACTGGTCAGGTTCCAGTATTACTACATCACCTCTGTTCATACTTTGTGAACCCAGATGAGAATGCCTGCTACGGGATCGATGTATACAACGCATGGCGCAAACAATGCAAACTGTGAAAGTTAAGCAACAGGTCAACGAAGCGCGCCTGGAACCGGTTATGATACAGAATTTATTGAATACATTCCGAAAAATTCAGACTATTTGAATGCAACTAGTTCTGACGTTGACTTTTCCCCAAACAATCATTTTGCGGTATGTCCTCGGGATATGAGGTCTGACCCTCTTTTGTTGTATTTTCCGCCATTTGTAGTACCGTCATTCGCATCTTCACAATGCCAGACCTAATGCGGTGTTATGTGGTTCTATAACTAACTTGTGCGAATTACACCTAGCCACATGTGAAATGTTCGCTTACAAAATCATTTCAGATTGCACTCGCCCTTTGTGCAGTGATCCATCCAAGTGCAACTGTCCCGCCTCTACAATTCCTCTTTTCGGTCTATACCTCGTCCCACAAAGCTCTACCATTCCTTATCATACCCGAATCCCCACAAACCGGGCGAAATTATCAGCTGAATTCCTTAGCAAATTTTTGATATGTGATTGTCCTTCTCTTCGTTCCCTCGATTCGATAAAGTGTTACGTGTAAACCTTTTTTTTGGACTGAAATGTGAACATCTGTCTACGAACAAGTCTGACCGAATAGAAGTTTCAATGTTCCGGTTGACGGTATCTGCTTGATAGTATGGTGGATTATTATGTTTGTTCAAGTCTTTTCAAATTGATAAGGAATAGAAATAATCACAACTGAAAATAGTAATCATAATATTTGAAAACTGAAATTGTTTGTGAAATAATTCAGCTTTCAGTAATAACGCTCAACTCACCAAATAAAACCATGGAATTAGTGCGTACAACTGTTTCACCGCCGTCAGGAATCATCAGCTGCAGTGAACATCCCCTGTCCCACTTAGTCCCCTACGGAGGAGACACCTATCACAAAACAAGTTGTGAAGGTTCAACGTTACAACCCAATAGTCAGCGTATCTGGTATTGCTCCGTGGTAACGTGTGACTTAAAAAACACGCTGCTAGAGCTCGAGTCACCAGCGGAGGCTCAGTGGATATGCCCTGCTGTTGTTTCCCGAGAATGTTGGAACAGTCGTTTGTTGCTTCCATGTCATTTATTGGTAAATCAAGTGTCAATACCACATGATCATACTTTAAAATAGCACTAAAAACTGGACGTTCTTTGAGGAAAAGAACCACTAATTCGTGAAAATCCGGTGAAAAGTGTTACCGAACCAGACTAGGTAAACAAAAGCCGATTCGGTTTAAATGAAGAAAATCAGTCAGATGTACTGACAAAGAAGACAATAAACTGGGAGCCTCTTATCGACCGATTCACTCACATTGCCAGCTCTGAGATGACTAGATGTGACGATCAGCGGTGCTTCTGTTTTCCCAAACTTTCTTCATCAACTTGATATTACTATTCGTAGTTCTCATATTAGTCTTTTCATACCCTAGTGTTTTCACTAGTTCCCACTGGGGTTGCCGCTAGTAGAGAGCAAACAAAGCCATCGCACCTAGTGCATGATTATTGGTTATGTTAAATGAATTGAACCGGATGACGAAACATTTGTTAATGCATCAAGATGAATACCATATCACTAAAGAAAACATCACTAACATTGAATAAAAACCGTTAGATTCTAGACGTAAATCCCACGTATTGAGCAACAGATTGATCCACCATGATTAGGATGCTGGTAGTGCCATACATTGCTGATCAATGAATTGGATTGTCACCGGTCGAGTAGAGTGTATGACGGCGCTTCGTGAGCTGACAATGTCATCTGACCTGGTGATAAAACGTTGGGTATTTCTTTTCGTCGGTAGAGCAGATGAACACACCTAATAATGATCTACCGTTTGTGGAAATACCTCGGAGTTTTCCAACTCAATGGCTTTATCAGTATAAGTACTAGGAGATTTGATTGCCAAATGACTTACCATACAGTACCAAAGTTTAAATTTGATCAACAAAGAACATGGTTTGATGAATACCTCATCAATATTTTGCACCTTTGATTTTTAAATGGTCGAAAGAATATGGATGGTGTAAGATGATGAGTCAGTATATCGTATCCCCACCCTATCAACAACCCGGGAGTTTTGCGAAAATAAACATTTCTGTGTCAACAGAAGATCAGACAACGAAGAATGAAGATAAGTTAAACATGATTAGCTCCGGAGGATCCCGAAAGTTCATTTTTCAAGCTGAACAAATGTGCCTACCTATGAAGACAATTTCATTTCGGTGTAAGTTTCAAGGACAAGGGAACACCCCCATAGTATAGCGATATTCGTTCACATTGGGGAAATCCCCTCGAAAAGGCTGATCGCACAATCCCAGAATGTGCAAACTTATTGTTAGTGGTCAGAATACTCCCACCCAATTTATGTTAACTATTCTACGAGACCCTTAATCATAATGGTTAACCAAGGATGCACACCACAGCACAAAATGGAAAGATAAGCTGGACAAAGGTACATCCCAATAAAATGCAAATTCAACCAGTCACATAAAATTAGCCAAAGCACATGATTCTGGCTGAGCTTGAGTAGATGCAGCGGGTTTTCGATATGTTTATGGGCTTGGAACTGTGTACGTGACGGCCAGAATGACCAAGCACACAACTACGTGCGTACATACGTCCGTACACACACACACACACACACACACACACACACACACACCTAGCCGTAAAAGTCGAGGCAGACACGTCGAGCTTGACAGGCTGGCCAGGTCAAACATCAATGGCAAAGTGACCAAAGCTGCAACAAAGATTGTTATTTATTGTGCGTGTGTGTGTTTGTGGCCTATGAATGCATAATAATAAAATGAAGCAAACCATAGGAATGCATTCAAAGCAAAGTACTATGAATGCTACATCGAATGCACGCAAATTGACCAGTCATAAAATAAACACAGGAAACATTGCGCATGAGAGGACTTGCACAAAGAACAGGATTAGATATTTGTTTCACTTTGATGTCTTGGCAACGGTCCAGTCATTATCAGCACACATTTTTATTCTGAGGGGTGATTCGCACAAAAGACCGTACCAGCGCTGACAAATTTGCTTACGATCATAATATTTTGTTACCTATCTGGATTAGTTTGGACGAAGGAAACAATCAAAGCCCATCGAAACCAACAAACCAGGACATAAGTGCAAAGCAGTGAAAGAGTTGTGAGGCAAGTACACAGTAATACGTTCGCTAAACAGAGCTATTTCTCATCAATCGACAAACATACCAAGGAAACAATCATGTTACTAACTTTCCAAAAAATAGTCATAAGCAATCATGAGCACTGTGCATACGAACCCCAATGGGATTGTCTCAAGCATCGATGATTCACGCCTTCAGGTGATTGATCAGGACACGCAAAATAATTTACAAGACTAGCGGAAGACCTGGAAAAGCGACTCTTCACTGACATTCGCCGTCAAACAAAGCAGGTCTAATCTGGCCTTACAATGCAGTGCTTTGCTGTCAAAAACTAGTTGTTAAATCAATGCAACTGGTTTTGTTAGAATTGATGTCAGTTCGAGAAAGGAAAACATGAATGACGGGGGTTGAACCCCCTGTGTGGGTGACGATTTTTTAACGTTTAAAGTGAAAGATGAATGCAACATTATGTAGTGCTTTGATCTAAAGCAAACTATAGAGTACCATGCCGGGTAGCCCAGCGGTAGTGTGATGGAGTATGCACACTATTCAGTGAATTAGTAAGTAGACCGTTGCTCAAAAAAAGTAATGGATCACGGAGAGACAGCGAACGAGAATACGTCGCATGGACTGAACGCAATGAGGCGAAGCAAGGCATACGCACTAGTTGGTTGAATTCTCCGGCCTGGTGATACCCAGCTTTAAGTAGATCACATACAATTGAGACAGATAAACAGCTTTTCGACAGTTGAATGATTCTAGTGTTGCATGAATGCATGGTTTTCGATATTAAACTATCTCCCGACACGTCTCTTGAATTATAACCGTAGCTCAGTGGATATGCTCCACCAATGTTTTACACGAAAGTTGAAACATGTTCACAGAATGTATTGTTGGCACGAGGAGCCTGAATCTCATGTTGTGGAAAATCCGCTTGCATTTTTTTACAACGAAAAGTCGAAGGCCGCGAGCCGTGGCGTCCGGCTGTTCGTGTGTGCAAGTGGATTTTCCATTACATGAGACTCAGGCTCCTCGTGCCAACAATACATTCTGTTGATATATTTCAATGTCCAATGGATCACGCTCATCTGTGTGCTGTTCGTCCCATTCGGAAGTGACCGACGAGGCTAGCCCAATGATTAAAACCAAGATAGTTACTGTGTATCATTGGAATAGTGGTTCGCGCATCACCGATTATTCACATCCGACTGTCCGGACCGCGATAGTTCAGCTGGTAGAGCATCTGCCCGGTATGCGGATGGTCGCCGGTTCGATTCCGGCTCGCGGCGCCCGACTCGGTTGTGAGAAATGTAGGTGGGTTTTCCATTACAAAAGTTGAAACAGTTGTTCAAGGTGCCCATGTCTTTACATGATGAGTTGGGTGTGGATTCTTCATGACGAATCGCTCCATGAGATATTCACATTTGGGTTACTGTCCCGAATTTCATTTGAAGAAAATCATGCCACATTGCACGTTCTTTCCATGACTACTCTGGAGAGTAGCATAATTGGGAGAACAAAACTCAGGGGCAGCATCACATTATCTTAGGAGATGTAAGTCGACAAATGTAAAAATGTGGTCCGGCTCAACATTTTGTCAAAATCTGTCTAACCAGACTTCAACAAAGAAGGGGAGCAAAAAGAATGTGACGTGAAACAGAAATCAGACAATCAGGATAAGAAACAGATGATTCAGAGCTTTGAATCGATTGTCGCTTACGTAAGTGAGCATCAGTTGCATAAACTGTAAAGCGGTCGATGTCATTCACTATTACCGTTGCTTCTTATAAACCCTAAAATACTCTTTCATCCAGAACGACTGCGCACGAAACTTGCTTTTCAGTTTGTGAAACAAAACAGTTAATCCTAGATGGTCAATTGGAATACTGCAGACTGAACACCAGTTCCAAAGAAATGAATATCAAACCAACATTGAATCAAACGCAAACGACGAGCTTAGCTATCGACTGGCACGTGATTCGCGAGCAACTAATACCACAAACACAAAACCGAAGAGAGAGAGAGAGAGAGAGGCAGTCGTACTTCGTTCAATAAAACACATCATCAAAGCATTCTATCCGCTATTGCTCGTGAACCAGTGGACAATTCAATCGGTGAGGCCTCGTCACACCCGGTGTGTGACAGCATTTAACCAGGTGATAAACCGTTTACGTATACCGGGACCAGAGGTGAGAAAATAAACAAAATCTCATGCGTCATGACGTTGATATGAACAAGATATTGATGGCACGGAGTAAAACTTTACTCGGTCATCTCTGAGAGCGCGCAAAGGTCTCATGAACTGGAACAGATGACGGCTTAAGGTTCATCGTTGTTGGTTAGTATTTCTGAGAGAAAAAAATGGGGCCAAATAATTAGTATTTTCCACTTTATTTGGCTCAGCATCTACACACTATGTGTGTCTCTCAAATGTCTGTGAAACACTAATAGCCTTACACTATTCCAGTTGTGTTCAATACTTCGACAGAATGATCACAGACTGTGGACTAGGCAATGTGCTTCGTTTCTCAATCGTTGCTTATCGACTTGTATGAACCTCTGTCATCCCTGCGTTACGAGGTTCAAACTCTATCACGACCGGTTACAATGGTGGCAGACAGCAGTTCGTTGTGGTCAGGCCTGTTATCACACCGGACACGTTAAACCCTGACGATTTTTTTCACTTTAAGTAACGGTCATGTTGCCGATCATTACTAACGATGCACTGAACTTTTGAGGTCACGTATTTTGTGTCCCGTTCCACTGCACTCACACACCGGCATGGTATAGAAGAACCCCAAACCTAATCAGGAAACTGAAATACCTGGCGCGCGCGAACGGTGGACATAAATAGAAAAACGAAGTCACCGGGAACAGGAAGGTAAAATGTGAATAAAACAGTGCTAACAGCCACCACCAACGGTCATAGCCACTGTTGCTTTCAATCTTTGGGCAGATGGGTCACGTAAGCCCCAAACAGAAAGACTAACATATTTTACCCCGCGAAGCCTGGTGTTCATGTATTTACAAAATAATACATAACGCAGCAGCAACGTTCATCACCCACCAGTAAGAATCCAAGCAAGTAACGAACGCCTGTTTCACTGACCATCAACAGTACATTTCTATCTGGGACGCGGACCCGGCTAGCGTGCATCATTGCCAGTCTGACAAGCTACCCGTTAAGCCACTCCGGCTGCCTTTCAGAGGTTTTTTCAAGTTACAACAACACGACAGAGTACCTATCAGCGATTCTTTATAGTTTTTGCTTTCATTGTGAGCTCTAATCAAGTTACTGTCTGCTTCAGAAGCAAAATACCTTAAACTCTCGCGAAAGGCCACTTGGGAGCCAGTTCCCACATACAGTTAGCCTGCTAGAATCTGAAACATCATATGAAAACGATCGGTGTGGATGCGTAGTTTGTTTGCGTTAAGTGTAGCTACCTGGTTGGGGTACATACAATGCACGAAATCTTCACGTGGACTGTGCTCACAAGATGTTTCAACGGCCATTGTTAGGATGCGTGTATTTGCGACCGCAATCAGCGGTCGAACCAGACGCGCTGAGAATCTACATCGTGCGATTTAGCGAGCTGCGAACATCATCCAGATATATACACTAGCTCAGGGTATTGAGCTTTCGCCGTAAATACTTAACACTTTGGAGTTCTGGTGAACCACTGTGTCCTCTCGACGCACGCCAGCCAACTCCGGCTGTAAGCGAGCATGACGAAACACGGCTCATTACGCTACGTAAACTGAAAACAAGACTAAGTAGGGATCGCAAAATCTTGTGGTCGCAACGTGCATCGGAGGTGGAGCGTGCTGCCACCACGGGAATCTACCACAAGATATTCTCTGTCCAATCCGAATAGCCCGTTGAAAACAGCGAGATGTGTGTGAAATGATACGTGAAACGGCTCGCTTGCGAATTCATATCAACAGCGGCATCGCGGATGCAGGGCGAAACGCTTTAGGACATCCAATAGCTGGCCTCTGATAGTCAGTCTCTAACAACTCTTCTGGAAGAGGTTCAATGTTGTCTCGATAGGTCCACCCACTGGGGTGGAGACCCACAAGTAAATAAAAACCTCAGGACATTGCAAAGCAGTGGGTTTCAATGGTCTTCCCCGAGCGCTCTCTAAAGATGGCAGAATAAAGTTTGCTGAGGAACTGGATGGTTTGTTCTTCAAGGTTTTTGATTCTGATCAGGCTCCTCCTTGTGGGGCGGAGAGAAGCGGTCAATGTCTACATCTTCATGAAGGGCTTGCGCAGTTACTGTGCATATTACTCCAATAACGTCGAACTGTCCATCATACTTTGCCCATTGTGCTGAGGTTATCAAAAATACACTCGCGAGGAGCACGCTGGGATCTGCGCTGGCTCCGGACGCATCGATCAACAGCTTACCATACAAAGATATACTTTCGAAAAACCAGCGATCATCGTACACACATTCGCGCGGTCTTCGATTCTGTTTATAAGACTGCATTACGGAACTGTTTGTTAAGAAATATTGTACTTGAAAAGTATGCGAAGATTTATGACATCACATCTGAGATCGGGTCAGAACCTACGACCAGGTTTAACCAACTTTTTTTGTCCCCGGCTGAGTTCGATAAGGTTGCTCTATATCCCCATTAGTCTTCAACTTAACCATACAAGATGTACTACAGAGTATCTTGTCTGGTCTATCAGACGGTAGAATTGAACTCCTCTCAGGGAGTAGGGATATCTACCCAGAATATTCGGATGACCCCGCCTTGTTCAGTGGCAAATCTCCCTTTAGCAATTAAGCTATCTACAGACGGTGTGCACTTTGCGACTTTCAGGTTCAAAGTTCTCCTGTATGAATAGCAGGAGCCTGAACCCGAAAGCACCCTATGTGGAATTCAGTTGAGAGTAGCTGATAACTTTGAGTATATCGGGAGCTTGATAACAGCTGGATATGCCGTCGAACCAGATCAAAACACGAACGGCGAAGGTTATGGCAGACTTCATCAATCTGCAAAACTTGTGGCACCGCAACGACATCCAGCTTCACCTTAATGGACGGGTGTACGACGCCGCGGTTTGTAGCAATCTGCTTGAAGGATCCAAGACCTGGCCACTCCGTGTTGAAGATGCTCGGCGAGTTTCTTTGTCCGACCACCGATATCTCTGCTCTCATGTGGAGTGAACATCGGGTAGGAAATGAAGAGGTTCATCATCATGTGTTGGGTGTGCACAGCCACCCTTGGACCGAGATAATCGTCGAACACTGCATCTGATGGCTCGGACTTGTTTTCCGTATTCCAGCTTATCGTCTACCTCCTCGAGATGCATTTGTGTATCAGGAATGTTAGTAGAACCTCCCGTTCGGAGAGTCCACTGAGGAACTACAACGGTGGCTCGCTGCTAAGTCTGTAGGTTAGACGCAGTTAACTTCAAGGTTAACGAAATTATAATCGCGAGTTGGCATTTCTGATTTCCATTTAGACTCCTGATACACGAATGAGATTGTTATAAAAAAATACCTACGGGAATGCACAAGTATCGTAACAAGTGGATGGACAGAGAAGTACCGTATACGCATACCTGGTGAGCATAAATAACCACGAAACCACTCGTGTGCTTCCGAGAAACTTTTTCCACCCATCGGTAGACACTACTCAAACCAGAACCGCATATCCTACTCTATCGCACTTTATTCCCGTTGTTTTTGTTGTTATTTTTTCGTACGGTCACCATATTTGATTTTAAGCTGGTGTAAAATACATTTATTGGCTTCTTCGGGCCTCTTCAAAAGAGATCTTCCGAAAAACTGAGCACCCTACTGCGTACGCATCTGTCAGCTCGTGGGGATTTCCCCCCCCCTCATGAACAAGGTGACTGTCATCCCTCAGAGCTTACAGAAAGATCACGGATACTAATCGAATGCTGTTGCTTATGTGCCGACCATAAAATCGCTCAACAATCGGATTGCAAACACGTAACTGTGAGTGCCCACCAAGGACCCTGCTCTAAAACGACCAGGGAACACCGACCAACGTAGCGAAGATTTGTTATCAGAGAAGACCCTCAAGCATTTCGCGAGAGTTAGAGATGTGAAACCTTGAACCAATAAGGGAAAAATGACTCGCCCAGTAAGAAATGATCAAATACACTGCTCACCTAAAGTGGCAGACGTTACGGAGGTTGCGGTCGCCTTTTCCAATCTCGAGAAGCCATGCCGAGTGATGAGCAATGGCACGGTTATTGTCGTCCGAAACGCAGCCCAAATTACGGCCCAAGGAACTGAACGACATGTGCAAAGGTGAATTGGGCATTGTGGTTAACTTTTTAATCTCTCTCCCTTTCTCTAAAGAGACACTAGCCAAGATACAGAGCCACTTTAGATAACATTATTGTGGATTAGTAACAAGAATGTCACTCGAGAGAACTGTCAGAACTGTCTTTCTATTCTGTTGGATTACGAATGCGTTTTTTACATCAGGAAACGCAAAAAGCCCCGAAGAGCCGGTAACCTCGATTCTGCAACGTATCCTGAAAAACAACGACAGTACTTCTAGTATGAAGCATGCAGAAGTCTACATCATCGATAGTTGGATGGAGATATTCGCAACAACACTTGTTAATTGTATTTCTACCGCAAGCGACAGGTACACGTTCAAATAATGCGGGCTTTATCACGATAGTCACCAGATCGATCTGTGGAGATTCACTGCATACCGCCGTACACTACAGTGGTCGGACGCGATGAGCCTCGTGCATTTGCGTTCAACCTTTGATCGCCTAACATAGAGCCTCTTCAGAGCATAGTACAACTAGCAGGGTTATCAAGAAGTTCGTAAACTTTGCATAATAGTAGTATTCTACAACAGGGACGCTCGTCCTCGCTTTCAGGGAACAGCCTTTGATGTTTGCTCCAAGATGGACTTCCCATCACTCTTATGCAAGCGCATTGTCCATTGGATGGTGTGGCATCCACTGGCTAACTGCCCGGGAGTCATGGATAGTGGGCCTTTAGTTCGTTAACGATATCTTCGCACTGATAAGCAATAACCCCGAAACCGGTCGGGTGCTTCTGAGATACTTTGTCCACCCATCTGTGGATACTACTTAAATCGAAAATGACCACGATGTCATCGTTCTTCGGGTTAGCTGTGTCTAACACACATAGAACTATCAGCAAACTACCGTTGTGGTTCCTCAGTGGACTCTCTGAACAGGAGTTCCTACTCCTACTTCTGATCCACGAATTAGATTGTTGTGAACAAACTAGATAGCTCGGAACTGATACTCAACCATATCCCCAAACAAAAGCTATCCGTTTGCAGACCAACGAGTGGCAATCTAAAATAATTTCAGGTGCACCAAATAGAGTATATCTCGTTCATATCAATGGGAAAATATTGAAGCCCATCTGGCACTCTAAGCGCCTTCTATTCAGTTCCGTCATTTTTTCTGTCCTGTCCAATCCAGTTCATCTGTATCTTATGAAAGAGAATCCCATATGAGTTTACCCTTCTCGGACATTTTATCCAGAATGCGTCCAAACGGTACACCTCAACGGACCACTCACGCAAAAGCAACATAAGGCGAACGTTATATATAATTCTCCAGTTTGACCTAGTTTGCTTACAAACACAGATTGACCCGCATCCTTTTACACAAGCCCACGAACTCTGCACATCTGACGAACTGCAAAAATGAAGATTTTATCAATTAAAAGCTTTTGGCTAATGTTTAACCGGAGAAGTTCACTGAGCATCACAGCAAACCACGGTGCAAAAGGGACGCCATTCCTTTTGTGTGTGACCACATTTTTAATCATTTATGTCACAATCTAAGCTCCGCTTTAGGCCCACCATATATGACAGCCCAATTACGCCTGGTGCAGACCACTAGAACATTCAAATTAAAATATCGCTCTGACAGTCATACTACTCTCAAGGCCCCACATGTCGTCTAACAGTTCAGTTGCAGTTGCGGTGACACGTACACAAGCAGAATAGAACGATATTTGGTTCAACGAGTGGCTGAACACATCCGAAAATGGCTTCTGAACAAGACAAATTTTAGTGAAAAACTCACGGTCGTCAATCGTGAATCAACTGCTTTAAACAAATTATCGGGTTGATCTGACCCGGTCATGCAAAGTACGATTACACAACCGGAATGAAAAACTGCTGGCATTTAGTAGAGCTATGCTGATCAAGACAGAAGACCGCCTCTTTGTGCACAAAAGCAATCAGTGCGAACAGTCAGCTTTCCATGGCACTGGTCACGCAACCCACAAGAATTGCTGATTCAATTGCGATAAGCATGTTCTTTATTTTTCTACTGTGTATCCCATGTACTATATCACGTATCACGTATAAACTGACACGTTTTACGTGAGCGATCGGCAAGAATGAAAGAAATCCTTGCATTTCACAGTACATATTTTCTATCCATTCTTATCAACCTTGGATCAACCAACCAAACTACGAAAGACATCCAGCTCCGTGCAGGTGACGCAACCAAAACCTTCTTGGAACTCTAAAATACATTGTAATCCAGCATTGGACTACGAATACACAGGAAACTACGCGTTTATCGGGTAATCAGTTGTCATGCTCTCGAGTAGGGCGAGAAATTATTACCATTGGGGTATATGATAAAAATATCTGGAGGTCTTTTTCATTACAAGCTTGCGGTTGAGTAAAATAGAAAGGGCATAACCCATCGACACAAAGGCCCACTGCACTGTCGGGGATAGCCAAGGTCAAAGATTGAGTGGAGAACCACATAAGGTCCCAATAGGGCACGGTGTGGTACCGAACAACGACGGCAGTGGATTATTGTCGACCAACAAAGTAGCAGATGATGGCAGGACTTCGAACCTCTGACCTCCGAGGTGGTGAGCAAATGTTCCAGGCCACTCGATTCCCACCGGTTATAAGCACCTTTCACGTACCCGAGATCGAATGGCAGGGTCACATCTTAAATATCAATTTGAGACAATGCTCAAGCATAGACAATTTATTAAACTACCTTGGGTGATCTAAAACGGAGCTTATTCTTATTGCCTTTCTCAGGTTGGCGGTCAGGTAGGAATATGAAGTACCACTGTCAGGGCGGAAATGGAATAACTGCGGCATGAATAGCTGGCAAGAGAACTAAATCTCTATATCGGTCGCCAATCGCAAGGCATGGGTATCGGCCGAAAGAGATCCGAGATGCCAACTGATCTTGACACAAGAGATGGATCCGTAATAATCTAAGTAAGTTTCATGTTCCAAAAACGATCAACTTTGTTGTTCAGCATGAATATGGATTACTTTGAAGGTTATCTCATTCACATGGTGGATCAGTTAGAGTGACAGAAACGACGCTCATAAACGCATATTTTTATTGTGAACTCAAAGGAAAGATTGCTATGGGGGTGAACTTGACTTCAAGTTATCATGCATAATGATTGGTAAATCGTTGAATGAGACGAACTGAATCGAAGGACTTAAGATCAACAACAAATCTTAAAAACGCCTGTGTCCTAGGATTGGTCGGAAAACACATGTTCGGATAAACCCCAATCGATCCTGAAACCAGACTGATCCTCGAGCCCACACCATTTGCTGGTGTTTGATAATCAATGGTGACTAATGGCAGCAAGCATTTCAAATGCTATAGTAACAAAGTAAATTCGCCGAGTTTTTTATCGTAGGATTATCAGTTTTCTTTGAAAAGGCATAGTGAAAGTTTGTTTGCTTTACAAAAAAACGGTGAATTTCGTCAACTTCAGCATCAATATTTAACCTGCATCTTTGAAAGTGAATAGAGATAAAATATTCGGTCTAATGACCTTTCAGTTCAGGTGCCCTGGCTCACGAACATGACGTAGTGATAATGTCGACCTGTTTGGTTTCACATGTGGGTTCTGTACAGAGTTCCTTCGAATAAATCGGTGAGTCGCCTGACTCCATGGTAATCGTACTTACCCGTGCTTTTTGTTAACCAGTTCTTCTAATTGATGGCAAGGTGTTACGAAGCTTACCAGTTACCATAGCCTTTCCAATCTCCCAACATTTAATAGTCCACTACTGTTGACTAGCGTTTCTCAACCGTAAAGTCAGCTGATACATCAGGGGTTTGCGTACAACAATATATGTGCATAAGTGCACAGAAAACATCTCTAACGGAGCGACTGATGCCGAAGATTTGAAACTGCGAAATGTTTCGTGATTCCAGCGACCGAAAAATGGCTGCCTCGATCTGCCACCATGGTTATTTTGAATTATGGACATTCAGTTGCATCGATCACGGTGTATAAAACTCCGATTGGAAAGCAAGTCACTGTTTGTGAACTGGAAACAGTCATACGGAACGAGCGGCTTGGAACAGAAATGACAACGCTGAGGCCAAACCCTGACATGGCACCGTTTCTATCAGAGTGTGAGCACGAAGTCGTGCTCTTTGGTGGTTATGTTGTGTAAAATAGTTTTCTAACTTCAGACAGATTTCCCCTGTGAATCCACGTTAATTTTTCTGTTTCATGTTTTTGCATGGTACCACGCCTCTGTACATTGTACCGGGTTATCGATGAATAAATATGGTATAATTCAAGATACTTTCATCCAAATTTGCACGGAAAGATGGCGCGGCTTAACGAAAATGCGTCTCTCGTAGATTACCCTAAAAAGCAAATGGCGTTTTGACTGTACCGAGTCGACTGAAGTTCTCGAATGAATGTTTGTGGAGTGTTGAACTCCGCAATACCGACGAGCAGATGATGATAAAGGGGACATCATTCCTAAAGCAATCCGACCCTTCTTTCTCTGCAGGAATTACGGCATACCCCCTATTCGGATATTTTCGGATAAAAATACGTGTAGCTTTGTTGACGTACTGCTGTGAAAGTACACTGAGTGGAATAATAGTTTGCACTAATATATTCAAGTTATTTTATTGGTCTTTCTAGAACGTCTAACACGAAAATACCTATCGTTAAACGAGCATACATAGAAAGGAATTGCAATTAGTGAAGCTTTCTGATAATTCAATCTTGTAGGACTAATTGCAAATGCGATCAAAACGAAAATGCGGCTTCATCAGAGAACTACACATTTTCCCGGTAACATTTAGCCAAAACCTGCAATAGTTTAGCTACGACTCGCATTTATTCTAGTCATCTTTTAGCCATACCGCTGTAAGCCAGTCAGACCAAAAGCATCGGAATATTATGGCGTCAAAAACATTGGAGCAGTTTATTTTTACAAACATTGATGTTGCAAAACTGGTCGAACAAATGAGCTACGCAGTTGACCGTGATATCGGTATCAAATGTTGCACCGCAAATTAATTGGAGGTTCAAACAATGCGCTTGTATCGTCGAATCATTTGGCACAGCCCTTTTGAATGTTATTTTCAGTGAACCAGTTTTTAATGCACTAAAATCCGAACGAACCGAAGAAGAATAAAACCCCATCTGTTTCAATTTATTGAATCCCTTTACAGACGAGTTATAAAAGAGACTGTACGGCGGGAGAAAACGAATTTTTTGGTTGGTATGTAATTATGTATCCACAAACCTCTGATGAACACGCACATTGTCAAAGATAAAGACTACTTGCACACCTGGTTGCTCAGTAGCAACAGACGCTGAGCAGCACGAAACACACTCATTAAAAATATGCCGCGTATTCCATATGCAACATGCATACTTCAAGATACCAGCGATGTATCGGCATGCTTGTATGTTCCAGTTAGATCCTTCACTTGATTCTAAACTCCGAACGCTTTTACTACCTACTTTCGAATGCGCATAGCTGAGAAAGCACCATGTTTGTAGTTGGTTTTATCGACATACAACTTCAAGGTTGCAGTACCTGATCGATGCAGCCAATCGGCATATTCTGCCAGTTTGGATGTAACTGTGTTCGAGTCACGTTCTACTGGATGAATGGTGAGCGTCCTAACCGAACGACGACAGAAAGACTGGATTTTAGAGGCGACTCTCCAGTTAACCGAAAAAGTTAGAGATGCCCGGCTAAGTAGTTACCCAGTCTTCCATGACATCCGACGAAAAGCCACCCGTTCGGCCAGAAGCGACCGCAACGACCACTCAATCGAAATCACAGAAACCACGGAGACCGCCGCTAACTTCTAGGACTTCTCTAAGCTTTTCCGTCTAATCCACACTGCATCCAGTAAGTGACGGTCCGCAGAACCCTCTCTTGGCGATGCTGCTTGGCTGCTCATTCCTGAGTGGGATAAAAAGATGCAGCGACGGACCGAACCCTCCGATAATCTACTGAACTGTCCTGCGGCAAGCTCTGTGAACCGAATTCCAGCAATCCTGAGCAAGATCCAATCTACCAATCCGAGATGAAATCATCGATAGAAAAAACTACAGACTAGTTTCTAATCCTCATATAAATGGAACGCCTTTTGAATAAGTGAATCCATCGACAGTCCGAGGATAATGCACACTGTTGACTGAACACCCCATCATTATCAGCAGTTTATTTACGCCGCAACATTTAACACCATTACCACGGTCGACTGAGCAGCACTTGACCGTTACACTTTCTCATTTGTTCAACCAGTTTTGCAACAGCAATCTTTGTAAAAAATAAACTGCTCCAATATTTCTTGAAGTCATAATTTCCAATACGTTTGGTCTGACTCGCTTGAAACTGCACCCTTCAAAGATGGAGGGTCATGGTTAAAGGAATGTGAGCGGCAGCTAAACGATTGCCGGTTTTGGCTATAGGTTGGTGCAAAAAAGGTGTAGAACGGGCAAGAAAGCTTCAGTACGTTTCAAATCAATCTAATTATTGTTATTAATACAATACTATACACCAACTATATTGGTGGCCACATTTGATTATTTGAATAACGCAGTTATTGGCAATCTCGGATCGTAATAGAGATTTCAGTGAATTTCAGCGAAAAAACCCAATCAACATTAGCGCGCATGTATGTTGTACGACAACAGCATTTTAGGAATAAAGTACCACGTGAACAAGGAACCATTTGACTCTGAACTACCTGGAAACACCGCCGAATTTGGTCGTAGACAGATCGGCCTTCGTGCGCTTCATGATACACCTGATCTATTAGCGTTGAGTGTCTAGATCACCACATCTAGTTTATGGAATCAAAAGTTACCGATGCTCTCTAACAATACAATGAAAATTTGCGTGTTCTACAAAACTCAGGCGTTGGCGCGGAAAACCGAACTATGCCTGTTCAACTGTAAAAGGCTTATGAGGAATCACCCGGAAATTGTTGTTCGCATAATGAAACGGGTGAAAAGATTTTCACACAAGGGAACCTTTCCATCGAGTTCATTCAATCCTACGAGCTAATAGTCTTGGTGACGAATATATACCTAGGCGTGTGGTTGAGGGTAAGGAGATTCGGATCCGTTTGGGTATAGTGAATTATGACAAATAAGAAAACTCAAAAGAATGGCTTACTCGTGCACGTTGCATAACTTCACACGTGTGATTCCTGTAAATAGAGATGGAATTCGGGGAGGTAAACATTTTTGATATCGATGACGAGGCACGAGAAAGTAACCCATTATTCAACTTTCCGTTTTCAAACAAATAGCTTAGTCTCACACAGTCTGTTTTGATATCAGCCGACTTACACATAGGACAGAAAATAAAACTGCACAACGAACTACTATTGTTTCATTCATAGCCCTTCAGAGAGTGACCGAAATACGCGAGGACGCGAACTGAAGACTACGGTAAAAACGACTGAGAAAATAGACAGCCATTAGGGGCAGATGCAATATTTCTACAACAGCTACTTGTAAGTAGCTGAATTTTATTTCCGAAATGAAATGGCAGAAACGTCAAACGCAGATGAGAACGGTGCTCGCATTTAATTCCCAAACCAACTGAATCATACCTGAGGTTCAAAAGTATTGTGTCAACAACATTCTTCCATTTTCATATGGGCACTTCTCTGTTTAATTTCACCATTTTCTCTTTCGACGAAGACCTGCTAGATTCAAGAGTAACCAGCTGCTATCTCTGAACATGGTTTGAACTGAATGACTGAGAAATCTCGGATACTGCCCAAATCTTCTGCGCCCTTACTTTGCTTCACGGATCACAGTTTAGTCAGAATGCCGTGAAGCATTAGCATCAGAGACTTTTATTATGAGCCTTTTTCGTAAATGTCTATAACCATCATTCTGGAAGTTGGGAAGCAACAAACGGAACGAAGGCTAACGCCAGCTTCAATAAAACTTCGTCCATTCGTGATCCGAAATATCGTGACACTTATTTTCCTAGCGCCTGAAAACAGCGCACTCTAAAACGTAAGATGGGCAGGTACACGCAAAAATACTTTTATGTCACCGCATTAGTGTGACTACGGCAGATAAGAAGTGACTATCCATACCAAGTACAACATGGTTAACATCTTTAGCATCTAGTCAGTGCTGTCACTCAGATCCAGACACTCCATTGGATGGAAAATTTATTTTCGACATCTCGCTTCGGGCAGTTATATTTATAAGCCAATAAGCACAAGAACATAGCCAGCGTAACTGATTGTCTTTACCCATGAATGCTGATGTGAAAACAAACGAATCAATTGAATCCAAGAAGTTTCGAGAAACGTGTGAATTTGGTGGTCGAAGGTAGGCATCTAAGCAGTCACTGACGAAAGTGTGACGACCACATGGGTAGGAGTAGGAGGCACGTCTTATGAAGGGGACTGAGGCAGAAGCCCTTAGCCCTTACGGCCATGTTAGAAAAAGCATTTGCACTAGGTTGAGCTGTTTAAATGATATAGACTTCGGGATTTGTCGTTCAACTGCAACGATTGCTGAGCAGTCAGCCACCTAAAATCCATGGTGCGGAAAAACTGCATGACCACTGTAGACCACGCTTTGCACGACGTACATGTTTCGGACTGTACGTTGGCGAAGAAAGGTTGGACATGGTTAAGTGATCCTTTTGAAGAGTTGTCCTGTCATGTGTTTGACATAGTGGGACATTTTAATTCGTGAAATATTTCAGCAGCTTGGTGTGAGGTCGCAAACACGTCTTTTGTGAACTTCTCGTCAGGTAAATACAATACGAATGCAAAGTTTTACTGGTGCTCGCCGATATGGTCCAGTGATAACAGAGAAGCACAGAATCGAATGGCCGGTCAGATGGATAAACAAGGCGGTAACCAGCGCTTTAGTGACCCACGCGGGTCTTAAAGTAACGGACGATATGTCGTTTGGTGTCCTCTGTTATGTCTTCAAACATATCGCAAGGGGTCAGCAACCAAGGTGATAGCCAGTAGATGACACAGACCTCTCATTTGCTCACCAAACAGTTCGTCAATGCCTGGCAGTTCCCTCAGATAGAAGTCAACCAGATGTCGGGACAAATACACGGGACCGGTGAGAAATCTGTGCAAGCAAATTCGCCGCAACGGGACTGATATGCAGTTTTGTGCTTCTCTGTCAAGCCTGTGGATCCTACTTGTGAACAACGTTAATTGTGTGTGTTCTGTACAAGCCTGACGAGAAATACCAGACGGACCTATGTTTACCGAATTATTTTCTTAATTGAGATTATGGGAATATTTCACGAATACCAGTGCTTGGGGAATGCGTTTCTGAGCATTCACCATCCATTGTGCACCTTGACTTGAATCTATTGACTCCAAATTCAATGAAGCTCCGCCAATCACATCTCATACAGCGTTGGAATTTGATCCACTAACATGCAAACCTGTCCGAGTAATTCCACGAAAACAGAAGTCGAAAAAACGTTTTGCGTGACCAATCTATTCTGAATGCATCCACGAGAATATTTCACGTTTTGAATGGATTCGACCGGAAACTAGGTGCAAACGAGCAAAGAAGGACAACGAAGAGTGTCGTGAATGAATGTCCTTCTGTATTCGTCGCGAATCACAGGGAGCACAAAGTAATCGGAGAAATGACAACAAATTGGAACAGCCTAATTTCACTGATGATGAACCGTGTTATTGGAATCAGGAAATTGTGACAATTTCAAGGACACTAAACCTCGAGACTAGCGCGGCAGTTTGTTTGGACAGACAAAGAAACAAGAAAAAGAAACGGGAATAATAATGCTGATGATAATGAAAACAAGGGATGAGATAAAAGCTTGCGGTAATGATCCGGCCGAAAAAGCGATAAATTTCAGGTCAACAGAAATCGAAGTCGAACAAGCCCGTTTGGACTGATGCACTGCCACATCGAACGAACGACAATGTTCACGTTCCGTAAGGACAAAAAAGTATCAGTCTCCGCTGGTCCTAAAACAACGGGGTAGGGGGTGAACAAAATCAACTGCGTAAAAAAACATCATAAAAAAGGCAGAAAGAAATGATAATATCCGTTACCACTGTGTACACAAAAAACGGAGTTTGCGAAAGATCTGACGAGCCAAGTAGCAGAAGAACCACGGAGATCTGTGTTATGGCCACTTGAACACCTGTCCACCATAAAACGACAAACACGAAACAATGCGTCAGGAACATCAACATGAGCTTTGTTACACTAATTTCACCTTTATGTGACTCGTCATGAAAGCCCCAGTCCAGTTGATTGAACCATGAACCTCGGATTTCTGTGCTCAGGTTTCGCTTGCTAACTTCAAACATTGCACACCAAAAGGGGATAATAGATTCGAAAACCGGGGAAGATCCGAAAAATAAAAGTAATCACGAAGAAAATGAAAGACTGCGACTGCTACCACGCCACTGACCGCCATACCTAGCCATATCACTTAATGTCTCCAACCATTTGGCAGGCGGATCACATGGACCCCAGCCTGGAAGTCTAACCCGTCCTATATGGTCAAGTCCACTGATCAAGGTTTTCGTACCTTTTTGCCACGTCATGGACTGACCACCTCGACCTGTCTTCATATCACCACCTGCCTCAGAGAACAGCGTACGCTGAGGAAGTCTAATGGTGGGCATGAATAGCACATATCCCAACCACCTTGCCTGTTTAGATTCAGTACTTGATCCACGACCTGACCTCTGGTTCCCAACACTTTACGCCGAACCTCAGCATTACTGATACGGTGTTCCCATCATATTCGGGCAATGCTACGGAAACCGATGCTCGGACACCGACAGTCTTCGCCTCTCTTCTACCCTCAACGGCCATGTTTCAGAACCGTATAAAAGAACGAACCTTACCGCCGCATTGTACACTCTACCCTTGACAGACAATAGGATGTCATACCAATGCCACAGATGACGGAGGTTGGCAAAAGCCAAACGCGCCTTCTGTATACGCGATGACACTTCATCCGATATCTGCCCACCTGGTGAGATGTAACTGCCTAGGTAACAAAACTTATCTACTTCAGCTAGAGCGTCTCCGGCCAAGAAAAGGATTGGTGTTAAGCCAACCCAGTCCTGTAACAGCATTTTTCATTTAGAAAGTGCAAAATGCAGCTCAAACACTACACTGCTGTTCAGGCTATCTAAGAAAGCTTGCAACTTACCTGAATCTTCACTCAGCAGAACAATATCGTCCGCGTATTCCAAGTCAGACAGTTTACTGACCGAGCAAAGATCAATGCCGCTATACTCACACGAGAATAGGGCTATTTCAAGAATCAATTCAGTTACAAAATTGAACAGGAAGGGTGAAGGAGGGCAACCCTGATGTACACCACTTTCCATGGTGAACTCGGATGAATGAGCACCGTAAGCACGAACTCGGCTTCGGCTGTTTGCATACAAGCATTGGATAGAAGAAACGAATTCCTCTGACTCACCTTACAATGAGAGACAGCGCCAGAGAACTCTGCGGTCGACTGAGTCGAACGCTGCTTTCAGATCAAGAAAGATACAGATTGTGGGCCTACGGAAGGTGCGTCTGTGCTCTAACGTTTGCCGAAGAGTAAGGATGTGGTCAATACAAACCCGACCGGGTCTGAAACCGGTTTGATTCTCATGCGTACACATTTCGCGGGCACTGGATAATCGGTGGAGAATAAACCCGGTGAACAATTTGGATGCGATACTTGCCAAGCTAATTCCTCTGTGGTTTTCACAAGAGGATCTGTCATCTTTTTTGTAAATCGGTACAACCACCGATTCGCACTATTCCCTGGGAATCTCCTCGCTACCCCAGGTTACCCGGAGGAAAGCAGCGCTTCATTCCCAACCTTGAAAAAAGATGGAGACAACCCATCCGGTCAAGCAGCTTTGTACCTTTTCAAGAACCCTATCTCCCGCCTAATCTCCATCTTTGATGGAGCAGCGATATCCGCCTGCATCGTTTCGCTGGCAGGTGTATTTGGAAGGTCCACTGTCAAAGTGGACCAACTGAATTATTCCCTAAAGTGCTCCGCCCGACGCTCCAGATGACCTTCCTATGAGTGAATCAGTGAGCCGTCGGATTCCTTGATTAACTCACTTAACCAGGCTTCCGTGGATCGGTAATTCTAATCAAACGGGAAAGGTTGCGAGCATTGCCAATTGAAGCAGCCTTTTCCATATCCCTACATTTCGCAATCTACCACTGTCCTCGGTCATTTCTCAGGCTGTTAGTCAGTTGGCGTTTCATGGATTTTGCGAACTTCATTGAATGTGGCATCCGGTGGGATGGATCTGCGAGTATTCAACACAGCAGCTGATGTCGACGCTGTGTCGCTGTTTATCGTCTGAAAGCAACTGCGTGGGACAAGTGCCTTTGACTTTGGTGCGACCAAGGACGAAAATACAACGGGAGCGAGCACGCACTAAGGTTGGATCTGAGTCCACAGACATAGACCAAAGTTAACGACAATCTTCAGTTGATCCACTCCAGCGGTGACCAATCACAATATGGTCAGTATGAGTCCAACGTTGCTGAGACAAAGGAGGACGCCAGGCCAGTTTATGTCACTTCTTATGACAGAAGTGTGTACTTGCCAGAAACAATCCGTGGTCAGAACACAGCTGAATGAGACGATCGCCGTTACCGGTACGATCGGATGGGATAGCAAATGGGCCTGCGGTGTGCCTTTCGGAATCTTCCAAACGGCCAACTTGGGCGTTGAAATCCTCATCAATGACCAGCACGTCCGTTGAACGTGCGCTTCGAAGTAGCTGAGACAAATCCAGGTAGAATTCGTCCTTGGCATCAGAGGAGCTGCAGTCAGTCGGCGCATACACAGACACGACGAACAGACATCGGAGCTTCAATTTCTTGCAGCTGACACGCACAGAACCATTCAACCGAACTGCACACAGACGACTGTTGACTGGAATCCAGTCTAGCAGTGCACACTCAGCCTTCACGCTCAAAGCGATCCCAACGCCCGCATTATCACGAGCACTAGATACCGAATCACCCGACACGAAAAGAGTGAAACGAGAAACCGAGTTTGTTGCTGAGGAGAAAAGTGTTAACAACGAAGTCGGGTCTTGTATGCACGCTTCGGAGACAGAACACACATCTATATTAAATGTTTCAAGGGTCCTAGCTAAGGCAGCCTGTTACCCCATTAGATACAGTGTGCAGACGTTGAAAGCAGCAAAGTGAAGAGAACGCTTAGACAGGAGAATCAATTCTCTTTATCAGCTCTCTCTCTCTCTAAGTTGCTACCCTTACCGAGAGTTAAGATTCCACGGTCACGACTCATTGTAGCCTCTCGTATCCACCCAGAGTTAGGATGCGAGAGATGAGGAGCAGAGAGAAAAGAAATGTTTCCCAAGGAACTGCTGGAGACTTTTGAGCACATCATACTTCGCGGCCGCTCGCACAGCAGAAGAGGTTTTTATTTGGGAATCCTAACCGGAACCTTTGACTCAAAAGTCTCACCCACAAGGCAGTGCGCCGGTAAAGCAGAACGAAGACGTGGTCGAAGAATCCATGAATGAAAGTTCTTCTGATCTATCACATGAGACCTGATTGTTGCATGCATTTCGTCTCGTCTTCGCCGGTGCTTTGTTATCAATCCGTCTTTTGGATTCAGTCCTCAACCCCATGCACCTAATGCAGCAAGCGGAACGTGGACGGGGCAGAATCCCTTGGGCCGGGGGCTGCCTAGCTTAGGCAGGTGGTAGCTATCCAACGAAGTGTGATGACTTTTCCCACCGTCCAGAGAAAACCCAGGTACTCCACTCCTACATCCATCTAGTGGAGGTTTCTAAACCGATAAACTCATCCTCTCCGTGTTTAGTCGATGGAGTGTCCTCTCCAGGGGCACAGCGGTTAGAACCAGATGTTGCCCATCAACTGTTTCAAAGAATGAACTTCGTCTGGCCTCTACCTATCGACGTGTCAGGCGTGGTCACATCTCCCGCTTAGGGAAGCCATCCTGCATAGCTCTTTGGGTAATGGAGGCACGCAAGCCATTACACCATGTTAAGGTGCAGTCTCATCGTCATGGCATACAAACCCCAAGATTGGTTGACCGGTTTCTCTTATTATTTCACTCCTGACATTCGTCGTTCATGAGTTCAGTAGGAAACTCTCTGTGTCTGTATCAAAGTATATTATGCTCCTAACAGCATCCACGGTTTGAACTGCAATATTAATGCTGCACACCATTCTGTTCAGTATTCTACCATGTCCTCATTTTTAGCGAAGATCAAGGCTGTTTACCGTGGGGCAATATTTATCTTCCGTTACCAAACTATTTCTTTTATTTCAGCATCGCAAAGCTATTGTCATCACTCGTTTCCACCAATATGTAGTGGTCTCCAGTATTCCTCGTTTTCTAATTGCAAGCTCCCTCTGGTGAGACTGAAATTTGGATTCCCCACCTTAGTGACAATTTTCTTACTGCCCTTATTTTCCTACCTGAAGCATTGAGAGCCGGGTGAGAAAGGAACTTTAATGCCATCTTCAGACTTACATGTTGACGGTAATAATTGGTTGTATGCACTCCTAGGCACCTTCGGTACCAGGGTGTGGGCAGAAAACTTCGCTCAGGGTAACGACCCAAGCAAACTGGTTGGTCTTTCAACACCCATGTCCGGAAGGGATGGTGATTATGCCCACAATATAGACCTCCTAAGCTCACTTTCATGCCACACTTGGTCCATCCCATTGCTGTCTTATCGTCTTGTAGACCAATTCCACCAATCACAGTCGCCCTAGTAACTTGGAACATCTTCCAGCATTACAACTCGGCGAACTGGGATTTTTTTACACAACTTTCTGGCCTCTTACATATGAAACGACGGATGCTCGACCACGTATGTTTCTACCCCCGTTTCTATGGGCATCAAGACCGTTTCACTATTTTCCAAAACTGGGAAACTACGACCATATGAACGGTTTCCCCACGCTTAAAGTGGTCTTTATGCGCTTAAGGAAACCGGCATTCCCGTCTTAGCAACGCTCACTCAATCCCGAGACTCATTACCACTTTACGTAAACCATATACACAACTGGATTAGAGACTTGCCATTTTGAATCCGCGTTCGACGACTTTTTCATGACATGCTTGCGCATGAGTGTAATGGAAGGGGTATACGTCATAGACACAAAGGCCCACTGCAGTACTAGAGACGACCGGGAACCACACTCTGAGACTTGGAATGGAGAACCACATAAGGTCCCCATAGGTCAAGTGTGGTCACAAGCTGGACGACAGTGGATTACTGTTTGTTATATCTCGGTTGCCCATTGTTCAGTCAGACTTATTTTCGCATATCGTCGGTTAGGAAAATTCAAAAAAAAAAAAAAAACGAAAAGCAGACAGGGGGTTCAAACGGGGAGAAAAGTGAAATAAGTAGTTCGTCGATTCGAACGAAAGCGCACGTTTGACTTCGAAACCAGGTTATGTAGCCTGACATCTGCAAACATTGCATGGTTAGACCTCGTGAACTTCATTTAAAATACCCGGTCAGGTTCAGCGAACAAGATTTTACAAACTGTGCGTTATCAACCGGCCAGTAGTAGCCATTGTGAATAATTGCTTTGAGAAGCAGAGGAGGTCAATGTGCCGCGCTCACGATCCTGGGTACGGTTAACTGTTGGCCATCGGATGAAGTTAGTGGTGACTGACCTTTGTGAACAGAACCACGTGTGGAAAACGAGGGTCACAAACAAATACATGTTTTCAAGACTAAAATGGATCGATTGACAGTAATACAACCGAAGACTTGGAGATGAGACTGGGTTGAATAAAAAGGAAAAAAATCATGTTGAACCTCTACAGCACAATCCTGACTGTCGTCAATCATTACAATATGCCCATCGGTGGTGCTGCCGCAATTACCAATCACTCAGTCAGCGTGTACAAGACCAGTCAGACCGTACTGCTAAAAATCTAGCTTAGTATGACAAAGGTTGTGTACACGTCTGACGATGCGCTTAGACAGAAAACCCCTAGCGAAATAATAAGGATTTGGAAGACAAATTTCCGTTGTGGGTAGGTGGAGATTTTACATTTGTCATATAATCATTTAGTGCTGCAGTGGATACCACTTGACATCCGTCAGTACCTTATTTATTCAACCTTAAAGCACCTTCTCCTCCCCAACAAACACGGCAAGACTGAAATCCATGAAGGGCGGATTGCACAGCTCGAGAACTGTGCGCTTGCATGAAGAAACCACATCCCCGCCGGCTTGATCAGAATAACTACAAGATCATCTCATGTGCGATATTTGTCTATCCGGTCAGCGTATGGTGTCAACTTGAGTCCACTTGAAATGTTCAACGGTCAGCCTAAAGTCGTAAGTAAGCCTTCACGATCAAGTACCAAATGCTCGAACTGTTGGAGGGCTTGAAAGACCACGATGACGGCGAAATTACGGTGTGACAAGAAAATTAGCAAGAGGAACGCTGGACCGAGCTGACGGCCGGAAGTGGAAAGATGGCTCGGCAAATAGGTAGACTCAGCTTTTTTGGAAAGAAAATCGGGAAAACTTTTGTCCGAAAACATGTTGGAGGCTTCTTGTCCAACCCTACTTCGCGGTGTGCAATGTTCACCAAAGAAGGTAACAGTTAAAAGGAGACTAAAAGTGACCAGTCAATGACATAGAAGAACGGAACGAAAAACCTGACGAGTGGACTTGGTATACCCACTTCTCAAGACCTCATCTAGTCCCGGCACATAATAGATACATTTACAAAGATTCGGCGACTACCGTTTCATGTTCTACGCCTGAAATTCTTACATCATTCACGATCCCTAATTAAACCTTGTGCATATGATTGCGTTCATTTATTGTTTCCCGTCATCTTAGCTGGTCTTCGGAGAAAAACTTCTTCATTTTGCGAGGGTCTATTGAAGTTATATGGTGAACCAGCGGTACATCCCGCCTTAATGCAATCAATTTCCTTACAGAGAAGCACTTCTTTCGTGTGAAAACTTTGCAGACATATCTCATCGGCTTCGATTCATCCACTGCACACGCACTTGGTTGAATGCGTTTGTTCCTCATCCATCAGGTGTACTGACAGCTTGTTCCACTCCCAGGCAACCGCTCATAGTTTATGTCTTAACCTATCTTGCAGGTACCTCGACAACCCATCATTGGTGTCTGAAGAACCCAACAGAGCTCTTTCTTAACTGTTTTTCTTACCATTTACCTGTTATCGCCCCTCGAACCAGGTGTGTAATTGTATTATTTGTATGGTCAACATGTAAACGCAATTATTTTACTGATGAGCAGCGCGCTGAAAATCCATCCCTTTTTGGAAAAATGTACGGCGCGTTCGACTTCTTGGGTGGGGCCCGAGAAATCAATCACTCAATGCTGAGATACCCTGAAGGATATAACCACTACGTGTCGCAAACAGTAGCGCTCTCGTATGAACACACTCTATTTATCGTCTCGATGTGAATGTTTGTAGTTTATTTCCCACTTATTTCATACTCCCAGCTTTTTCTATTTGAGGTTTCCGCTGCGAGATAGGAAATGAGACCGCCGAGCCTAATAAATGACGAATGGTTGTTCGAAATGAACCAGACAACTGATTAGGCCACACATCCATTCCATTCGTCCATTTAGTAACAAAGTTACCTCGATAGGATTACACCCGCTTGATATTCTTTTCGGGCAACGGACATCACAGAGGCATACAAAATGATAGAAAACCACTCACTCGCCTGGGGCTGAATGATGAAAATCATCTGAGGTCTTGTATGCGGGATTCAGCATGAACTTCACGTGACTGTGCGCCCCTTGTAATGAACTCATCGGACTCGGTGTTGTTGGCTCTGATAAAATGTCCAAAAAATTAAAAGAAATTATGATTCGGCATGACGGATTGCCAAACGGAAATCCAATATGACCGGGGCTGGTTTAACAGGGATTAGACATCGGCCATGTTTAACCGTGTTTATACGAACCAAAACGAGTGGCCGCGTTATTTTCAGTGTTAGCAGAATATAGAACCTCCAACATTGGGCAGGAAGGTCACAAAGTAGCAAAACAAGTCACTATTTGGAGCAGCCAAATAGTATTGCTAGGATGAGTGAGTGAGTCCTTTATTAATTGAGTGACAAAGCACTTTGTATGCCTGAGACAAAATATTAAACTTCAACAAACTTATCAAAACGAACAAACACCAAGTCATAGGAGAGAAATGTACGAAGCAAGAAGTTTGCGCAAACCCATAACCTCCGACAGAAATAAAACGTGACTGTAAATATGGCCAGAATTAAAACTACAAATAAGCATTAAAACACTCGGGGACCTGTGGTTACGCGCTCACAGAGGGTACAGAAGACGCAAATTTTGAATAAAAAGCACGCGTTCAAAAAGTCCAGTGAAATTATGCAGCAAACCGTTAGAAGCCCGGTAATATTATCTTCAGTATACCTCCATTTCACGGGTGCGCAGTTCAAATCACTCATTACTGAGTAGATTGGAAAATGAAAGACGGCTTAATGAGAATAGCGAAGCAAATCAACACAAATGATGAGCACAACTGGAACAAACTTCGGATTATTCTCCAACGCGGTGAACAACTTAAATGAAAGGTTCAACAGTGTATCCGTGGTGCTATTGCATCCTGAACGAGATTTAAGCTCTGATTTTCGTTGACGCTCTCGTCAACTACGAATTTGGTGATGCAATCTTCATTGCTTTCTCTCTCCCTTTCTCTCTCAGTAAAACCGATATCGGGAAAACAACTACTCGAAAATACTTACGTGATAATTTCAGGTTGTAGTGATTCTGGCAGCTACCTCTTACAGCATGAATCTCAACCAAGCGGATGAGGAATTAAGGAGAAAACTACTAATAGCAAGGTCCAACCATCACCGAATTCCCACACCTAACCTTATCAGACCTCTCATATCTAATGAGTGGTCGATCCCTTGGACCAGAAAGCGCTAGCATATTGAATAGTCGAAATATGAAGGCGAATGAGGCACTCAGTACTCAGTTCTAGCATGTTATGTCAGTTTGGATTTCTTGTGTGGTTTACAAAGACAGATAGCGGTTGAAAAATAGGTCGAGTTGGCTGGTCTATATGAAATAGCACCAAGGTGAAAAAATTTGACAACCGAGCTCGATCGAATAGGGCGTGTGTTCGGTTTCCTGATTCGAATGGTCTATGAAATCCACAAATCCGCTGAACTGAAACACCAGAGCAGCAAGTGCCGTTGTGAGTGACGCGTCGTTATAGAGACTTTTACTATGAAAACTCAATTTACTGACTGCCAATTTTCGTGCTGTTGGTCACTTCCATCTCTCAACATGATCGAGATGAAAACCAAAAAACTGACCGCTGATATTCCAATTAAAAAGTTGACTAATCTGAACGAATCTATAAAGCTGGAAACGATAGTGTAATCCATCATATGGACGGTGGCGTCGTTCGATAGCGAACTCTGTTAAATCCAAAAACGAAACGTACGATACAAACGTCTTTCATGATCTCTTTGTACCACCAAGCCACACTTTCATATCGCTTGTTGATCACACTGCGATTTTCCTGCATTATAATGAAACATGAGCCGCAAATAAGGATCAGCACGGCAAACGTCTATTTTCCATAAAACCAAGAACACACCACACGGCAAAAAGAGGTAAACTCATAGTCCAACAGGCATACATAACAACAGGGGAGAGCGAACCAATCAGTATTGACAGTTTCACTGAGCATGTAGAAGGAGAGAGAAATACTATAATGTGGAAAATCAGGTGGCAGGGTGTTCCGAGGTTTTGTTGTTCAGGGAATGAGGGATGAGTTATATATATATATATATATATATATATATATATATATATATATATATATATATATATATATATATATGTGTGTGTGTGTGTGTGTGTGTGTGTGTGTGTGTGTGTGTGTGTGTGCATTCCACACCCGCCAGGTTTCAGACTGTTTGCCAAACAAAACATGGTACAATCGGGAAGGAAAGGGTAAACACTCCGAGTCCATGATTTGTTTGTGGGTGCGATAGTGCCAGGCCGCCCAGGACAAAGAAGTTATTTTGCTTAAGGGTCCACTACCGGGGCCTTAACCTAGCCAAAACTTAACCCACAAGGCAGTGGGATGGAGCGTGGGGTCCGTACCCAACCAGAGGCCGGTGACTGAATGCTCAGTTCATACACCCTTCGGATGAGACCGAACATCCTGGGTGGCCAGTACACCCCTCCGCCAAATATACCAGTGAGCACACCGTTGTACACCTCATACGCCATATGTGGTTGGCTTGAAATCAAGGTTAAACCATTCTACCTCGACTAAATATTAGTAAGCCAACCGAGTGTGGAGCGCCGGGTTTTCGCTTCCATCCTCTCACTTTAGTGAAAACGCCTCCGCCACGAGAAGGTAGTGAGTAGGACTTCTTCAACAGAGGCTGTGTTAGGCGAACGGTCACTTAGACACATTGTGAGAGGCGTTCAGGCCGAGTAGCCATCTCGGAGAATGAGATATCTAACCCCGACCAAACTGAGGTATTTCGATGATTTGAATAAACTCGTTCGACAAAATTCATCCTGCTCCATTTTCCCGACGAGGCTTACCATGTGTATGAAACAAACCCATGGTAAGCAGATGAAGTTTCGTGCCGGTCGTGGATGCTTCAACGAAATCACTTTTCCATCTACTTCAGTTTACTATATTAAAAAGATAGAATATTTCAGGAATAGGCTGTCAACTGGAGGAGGCGACCGACGACTGCGAAAGAATTCGAAATCGAAACAGAAAAAGCCGACCAATTAACCCACCGAAGGCCAGCCGTTCAAGTACCCGCAAACCGCAACTACACAAATCACCACTGTGTTCCTTGACGTGTGCGCGGTCAACATTCCCATTGACAGGACTGCGTATTGGAATTCTTTTTTGAGAAATGGAGCATCTGGGACGTACTTCACGATCTTCAGGGAGTTGTACACACAAACCTATAGGGCGGCTTAGTGCATATGGCTAGCTTTGAGGAAACTGTTACCTTTTTCCGGGTAGTGAGACAAGGTTGCCCCATATCCCCATTTCATTTCAACTTCGTCATAGAGGATGTTTCATAGAATGCCTTACCTGGTCTCCTAAATAGTGGGATTGAACTCCTTCCATGGAGCAAGGTTGTTTGTTCGGAATAAGTCGATGATCTGGCTCTCCTGAGTGATAATGCGCAGACAATACGATACGCTTCGGACAGCTTGGCGACTGAGGTATCCCGGTATGGTATGCACTTTGCGACTTCTGAGTGGAAAGTGCTTTTGCAAGATTGGTTGGAGCCTGTGCCAACAATCACTCTTTGTATCGATCAGTTTGAGTTAGTTGGAAACTGTAAGTGCCTTGGGAGCTTGATAACAGCTGGAGGTGTTGTTGGAGAAAAGATCAGTTCACAAATAGCGAGAGCTGGAGTAGCTTTCGCAGACTTACGACACCTGTGGCGTCGCCGTGATATCCGGTTCTCTCTTGGGGGACAGGTGTACGTCGTTGTGGTTCGTGGTGTTTTACTGTACGATCGCAAGACCTGACCACTTTGTGTTTAGGATACTTGGCGTCTTCTATTCATTCTACAGCCAGTAATTCCGTTTGATGGGAACATCGACTGAGTAATGACAAAGCGCGCCGTCGTGTGTTAGGCAAAGTGATCGCTTTACACTGCCTTCGTTGGCTCGATGGTATTTTGCGAAAGCCTATCGATCGTCCACCTATCTTTACTCTGTTCGCGCGTGCTGGACAAGGCTAGAAGCGGCGCTGTGGTCAGACCATGACTTGGCATAAGGGTGTGAAGAGGCTAGCATTAGTATTGGCTTCGGTTAGTATTTCCCTTCTTAATGGATGGGGCCCAAACTAGCCTGGCGTCCTCCGTTGTCTCAGCAACGTTAGACTCAAACTGACCATATTGTGATCCATCGCCGATAGCGTGGATCAACTGAAGATTGTCGTTAACTTTGGTCTATGTCTGTGGACTCAGATCACACCTTAGTGCGTGCTCGCTCCCGTTTACTTCTCGTCCGTGGTCGCACCAAAGTCAAAGGCACTTGTCCCACGCAGTTGCTTTCAGACGATAAACAGCGACACAGCTTCCAGACGGAGCTGTCTACGCAGTTATTGATGCAGCCAGATATTCAAGACTCAAATAAACGCTGACAACAGATCAAGGAAGCCTCGTATGCCGCTTCGAATGCCACCCAGAGCTCTGGTTCAAGTCTGTCTCACAAACAATGGATATCTTCGACATCAGCTGCTGTGTTGGATACTCGCAGATCCATCCCACCGGATGCCACATTCAATGAAGTTCGCAAAATCCCTGAAACGCCAACTGACTAGCAGCCTGAGAAATGACCGAGGACAGTGGTAGATTGCGAAATGTAGGGATATGGAAAAGGCTGCTTCAATTGGCAATGCTCGCAACCTTTCCCGTTTGATTAGAATTACCGATCCACGGAAGCCTGGTTAAGTGAGTTAATCAAGGAATCCGACGGCTCACTGATTCACTCATAGGAAGGTCATCTGGAGCGTCGGGCGGAGCACTTTAGGGAATAATTCAGTTGGTCCACTTTGACAGTGGACCTTCCAAATACACCTGCCAGCGAAACGATGCAGGCGGATATCGCTGCTCCATCAAAGATGGAGATTAGGCGGGAGATAGGGTTCTTGAAAAGGTACAAAGCTGCTTGACCGGATGGGTTGTCTCCATCTTTTTTCAAGGTTGGGAATGAAGCGCTGCTTTCCTCCGGGTAACCTGGGGTAGCGAGGAGATTCCCAGGGAATAGTGCGAATCGGTGGTTGTACCGATTTACAAAAAAGATGACAGATCCTCTTGTGAAAACCACAGAGGAATTAGCTTGGTAAGTATCGCATCCAAATTGTTCACCGGGTTTATTCTCCACCGATTATCCAGTGCCCGCGAAATGTGTACGCATGAGAATCAAACCGGTTTCAGACCCGGTCGGGTTTGTATTGACCACATCCTTACTCTTCGGCAAACGTTAGAGCACAGACGCACCTTCCGTAGGCCCACAATCTGTATCTTTCTTGATCTGAAAGCAGCGTTCGACTCAGTCGACCGCAGAGTTCTCTGGCGCTGTCTCTCATTGTAAGGTGAGTCAGAGGAATTCGTTTCTTCTATCCAATGCTTGTATGCAAACAGCCGAAGCCGAGTTCGTGCTTACGGTGCTCATTCATCCGAGTTCACCATGGAAAGTGGTGTACATCAGGGTTGCCCTCCTTCACCCTTCCTGTTCAATTTTGTAACTGAATTGATTCTTGAAATAGCCCTATTCTCGTGTGAGTATAGCGGCATTGATCTTTGCTCGGTCAGTAAACTGTCTGACTTGGAATACGCGGACGATATTGTTCTGCTGAGTGAAGATTCAGGTAAGTTGCAAGCTTTCTTAGATAGCCTGAACAGCAGTGTAGTGTTTGAGCTGCATTTTGCACTTTCTAAATGAAAAATGCTGTTACAGGACTGGGTTGGCTTAACACCAATCCTTTTCTTGGCCGGAGACGCTCTAGCTGAAGTAGATAAGTTTTGTTACCTAGGCAGTTACATCTCACCAGGTGGGCAGATATCGGATGAAGTGTCATCGCGTATACAGAAGGCGCGTTTGGCTTTTGCCAACCTCCGTCATCTGTGGCATTGGTATGACATCCTATTGTCTGTCAAGGGTAGAGTGTACAATGCGGCGGTAAGGTTCGTTCTTTTATACGGTTCTGAAACATGGCCGTTGAGGGTAGAAGAGAGGCGAAGACTGTCGGTGTCCGAGCATCGGTTTCCGTAGCATTGCCCGAATATGATGGGAACACCGTATCAGTAATGCTGAGGTTCGGCGTAAAGTGTTGGGAACCAGAGGTCAGGTCGTGGATCAAGTACTGAATCTAAACAGGCAAGGTGGTTGGGACATGTGCTATTCATGCCCACCATTAGACTTCCTCAGCGTACGCTGTTCTCTGAGGCAGGTGGTGATATGAAGACAGGTCGAGGTGGTCAGTCCATGACGTGGCAAAAGGGTACGAAAACCTTGATCAGTGGACTTGACCATATAGGACGGGTTAGAATTCCAGGCTGGGGTCCACGTGATCTGCCTGCCAAATGGTTGGGGACATTAACTGATATGGCTAGGTGTCGCAGTCAGTGGCTTAGTTGCATCGGGATTGTTTCCTTATCCGCTGCTTTTCGCTGGAAACTTTGACTTCCTTGATCTTCATCACTATGCTTCGATTCTGTTCGTCCATCATTGGATGATGCCGGCAGTAGCAAGCGAAATCTGAGCACGGAACCGTAAGGTTAGTGGTTGAATAAACTGAAACTTAAACTGTTCTCACCAAACGCGAGCCATGCTTCGGAGTTACTGGCTGCAGAATGAATAGAAGACGCCAAGTATCCTAAACACAAAGTGGTCAGGTCTTGCGATCGTACAGTAAAACACCACGAACCACAACGACGTACACCTGTCCCCCAAGAGAGAACCGGATATCACGGCGACGCCACAGGTGTCGTAAGTCTGCGAAAGCTACTCCAGCTCTCGCTATTTGTGAACTGATCTTTTCTCCAACAACACCTCCAGCTGTTATCAAGCTCCCAAGGCACTTACAGTTTCCAACTAACTCAAACTGATCGATACAAAGAGTGATTGTTGGCACAGGCTCCAACCAATCTTGCAAAAGCACTTTCCACTCAGAAGTCGCAAAGTGCATACCATACCGGGATACCTCAGTCGCCAAGCTGTCCGAAGCGTATCGTATTGTCTGCGCATTATCACTCAGGAGAGCCAGATCATCGACTTATTCCGAACAAACAACCTTGCTCCATGGAAGGAGTTCAATCCCACTATTTAGGAGACCAGGTAAGGCATTCTATGAAACATCCTCTATGACGAAGTTGAAATGAAATGGGGATATGGGGCAACCTTGTCGTACTCCATTCGAGATGACAAAAGGGAAGCGAAAGCTGGCCGTAGGCTCCAGACCGACCTGACGTGTGATGACACAGCTCTTTGAGGATTGGTACATACTTCTCAGATGCTCCATTTCTCAATAAATAATTCCAGTACAGTTCTATCTACAGAGTCGAAGGCCGCGCGAACATTCAGGAACACGATGACTGTCGGTATTCCGAAAGTGTGACGGCGCTCTAGCAGTTATCGGAGGGTGAAGATTTGATCGCTACATCTACGACCGGCTCGAAACCCAGCTTGCTCCTCGCGATTCTGATCTACATGCGTTTTGTACACTCTGCGAATTATGATATAAGCAAGCCATTTTGACGATATTGGTATGGGGTTTACCCTTCTATGGTTAGCGCAGTCACAGGGAAGAACCTCTTAAAGATGGGGACAACAACCGATTCCCCACACAAAACGGGAACCCGTTCGGAATTCCAAACGTTTGAGATCAAACCATGATGTCTTCTAACGAGCCGCACTCCACCATCTTAAAGAAGGACTGAGGGAAGGTCATCGGACCCTGCGCTCTGTGACGTCCTAAGGACTGGATTTCCTTTCAGATTTCCACCTCGGTAGGTGCATCTGTTGAAACGTACCATTGGACACGTGTCGAAAAAGCTCCAGAACAGGCTGACACTGAGAGCCAACCAAAATGTGTCTGAAAGTGACGCGCGCAGTATTCGAAACGCCACTACTGATTGTGAATTGGCGAACCGTCAATTTCACAAGCTGTTTCACTCACACCGTGGCTTCCTACCGGTGACTCGAATGAGACAGAACAGCTCACGGGTGGCAGCACGTTCCATCTTTGACGCACTTTGCAACCGCACGTTTTGCGCTCCTTAGGAAGAATCGCATTAAGTGTACGTCCCATTACAAGTCATGCTTCGGTACGCTCGCTTCCAGCCGGGATCGACTGGCTTGTGCCAAAAAGGTGCAGAGATTGGGCAGAAACCCAGAGTTCTGCGGCAAGATGAGGCAGACCATAACTTACTAGACCAGCGGAATGCAACGTATTCTTGATGAGCGACCAGTGCTGATTCACGTTATCAGGTGGGGCTGAATCTAGCTTTCCGGGTTGTGCTTTTTGAGAGACGAATAGGCGAGATGGATCGGAAAGCTTATCGCAATCCAACCGTCGTTGCAGCAAGGCTTTGGAGTGCCCACTGAAGCACATGGACGGCTTAGTGTAAAACTAATGCGTGATCGGAATTAAGGGGTGCTCCAGTACAAGCGACAGACTTGAACGCGACCCCGCCATTTATGGCTTATAGCGAATTGGTCGATAAGGGTCCACCGCTGACACCAACATGGCAGACGCCACGCGGCGTTCTGGCGATTAAAACATCTGAAGTACGTGCTGGCGAGGAACATGCGATGTTCTGAAATAAGGGCCAACAACCGTTCCCCGTTTTCCGAGCGACAGGAATCTAGCCCAAAATGGTTTCTTAAATGCACCTCACCAACCCACTCAAGCACTCAGATCTTCTACCAAAATCACGATATCGGCCCAGCCAACTTACAGTAAGCCGTGGAACTTTGGTAGAAGTTACCTTTGGATCTGGGCTGTAATCGGTGGGCGCATACGCCGAAACGACAGACAGATTGTATCTATCGGGACGGCGACTGCTCACTTTGCCCGAACCCCTAAATCTCACTGCACATAAACAACTGCAAACTAGGACCCAGTCTAGCAGCCCCGCTTCAGCTCTTTCACTGAGAAAAATATCAACGCCAGCGAGACCAGAAGCCGCAGCCCCATCAGAAAGGCGTTAGTGAAACTGTACGGAAGGATTAGATGGGGGTATCAATCGAGTGATGGAACTGGAGCCTTGGATGCGTAATTCTTGAGTGCAACATACATCGATGGCAAGGGATTCAAGCGTACGAGCTGAACCCGCCCGCTGTCCTATACATATCAGGGTTCATAAGTCAAACGTTGTTAGTTCGAATAAGCATCGATGAAGATGCAGGGCATCAGTTAGCGGTAGCTGGTTCCGTAAGATTCGGAAGTTAATCGAAGAACGAAAGAAAACGGCCAGGATTTCCACCAGTGACACTACAGCAGATACAGTCGACCGAGTATCCTGTAGGTTCTGATAAAGGAGAGGAGTGAGGAAAGGAAGTGAAGATTGGTAAGGAGGTTTTGTGTACCGCGTGATAGTGCGATCCTGTGTGCGTGTGAATAGACTGTCAAACAGTGTATGAGCTGTCTTCCAACGTTGTTGCATTGTGGGCTGTTGTACTACTCGGTCGCCCAGCCTATAACCGGGCATTTTTACTTGAGAATGCCCCCTACTCTTTGCGCAGGCAAGCACGTCCTGAAAAACAAGAGTGTTGACCCAGATTAGCCGGTGGCCAATTGTATGGTTCATTTGCTTCATCTAAAAACCCCCGGGGGCTGGTGACTGATTGCTCAGTTCATACGCCCTTCGGATGAGACCAAACATCCTGGATGCCCAGTACACCCCTCCGCCACTGATGTTGATGAGCATACCGCTGTACGCCTCATATGCCATATGTGGTTGGCTTGGAAACATCCCCCTAGACTGATTATCAGTCAGCCAACCGAGTGTGGAGCGCCAGGTATTCGCTTCAACCTCTCACTTTAGTGGGAACACCTCCACCACGAGAAGGTAGGGAGTGGGACTTCTTCAGCAGAGGCTGTGTCAGACGCACGGTCATTTGGGAGCATTTCGAGGGGCGTTCAGGACGAGTAGCCATCCCGGAGCCTGAGACACCCACTACCTACCATACTGAGGCATTTGGGAAAGAAATCAACTCACAAGAGCTAAGTTCATTGATTTACCGGTAGAAAACGGAAACGGAAGCAACCCTGCGAGGGTGGAAAAGTGGCTGCGGTTCTGAAGTTATGGATCAGTTCAGTTCAGTTCAATTCACTAATAACCTATGAGAGGTCAATCTTCATTTTAGCGGTTAGTGTATCAGGAATTGATGATAAGTGGGTGACAAAGTGGCACCGTGGTGATACATCAGATCGACAAAAAAGCTCAGATCAAACGATATCCGTATGGCTATTCTGGTCTCGGATTCGGGAAGGTTGTGTGAAATTCAGGAACAAAAGAAGAAAAACAATAAACCCTTAGGAGCTTTCTTCAAGTTATCTCATCATCCAACTGACACATTCATTTGCAGTAGTATTTCATCTCCACGACTTTCCGCTTGCATACCTCCCAATCGGAGGATGTGTTGAGAAAAGCGACCAAAACCACCGTACTGTTCCCATCCTTTTATTTACTTTCTTTTCACTTCATAGGAGTTCAATACTTCATAAATGGGTCGCGGCTATTCGGGAGCGACCAGCGGCAGTGTGAGAATTCGAACCCAGGTCAGAAACGTCAGAAGCCCACCATGATGACTATTTGACCACCGCCGGTCAGGATTCTCAGTTAATGTTTGGTTAAACTGAAAAGCAAATTCTACCCCACGTTTCGACTGTTCAGAATGAAATCCGAACTCACTTGAGCCTGATCTCGGTCGATTGACCTGTTAAAAAGTAGAGAGAAAAACGAGTGAAATAATTGAACAAACTAGAATTTCTTTTAAGGAAAACAGCATGAGAAGGGGACGACATGAACTGATAAATGATTCATGTAGTTTATCAACGCTCAACTCATTACTGAAACCTATGGATGGCTGCCTCATCTATGTGATTGAGACTCAGCCCGGATGACCTAGCGGTAAAGTATGTGGTCGTCAGTCAGGCACCTCGATGATTCGAATCCCAGCTTGTGCTAGGTGGATGTCTTTTGTTGTTATGCCGTGGTGACGACTGCTAACAAGGATAAAACAGCTGTACAGTGCCTCCAAGGTTATTTAACGGTCAGCTGAGCGCGTTCACACTGTTTGATGAATGATTTCATGGAAAATTTAAGTCTACTATTGAAACTAATGGGATTGACAAAAACGGGGGACGAACTTACTTTAGGACTGCGGCGTAACCATTCCAGACCACGTCGAAAAACTGCATCGTTTTCGGCGAACGGCCAGCTGGTAGAAGGCAGTAAACTGGTCGACTTTTCCCGACCGCCCTTGTTCGCATCATCCGTGGAGCATATTCTCTGAATATCCCCGAACGAGTTACGCAGTAGAGCCAATTCAGCATCATCCATCGGCTCGGAAAAGTTATCATCCGCCGGCTCGAAGTCGAACGTGACAGATGTAGCAGGCCGCGTTTGACCACACTGTGGTACGGATGACAAACGACGATAGAGCCGATAGCTCACGGCCTCTATCGCCTCCACTGAGGTTTTTTGAATGTGGTCTGGTAGCCATGATGATAAACGCGTTAGGTATTCCGTCTGTATCAGCAAATACATACTTTGCTCATCAGTGAAAACTCACCAAACGACTGGATTAAATTCAACAAGCACGCGCGTTTGACGTAAGAGACATTGTAGTCAGAAACACTGTATGCACATTCATAAACCATACCTAAACGAATGGTGAACCACTAATCCTAAAGAGCTAAATGTACAGTTAGAGAACAGAGGTGTAAAAATTGACCGGGAATTTGGAGCAGAGTTCGGAAGGTTTCACATCAGGCCGAGAGTGGTATTCGGTCTGGTGACAATGTGAAGCTGTTTAATCCCAAATGGGGCCGGCAGTAACGAAGTTCGGAACCTCACATTTGGACTCGTCAATCGGTGACGTAGACCACCGCGAGGTAGGACAAATAAAATCTTTACACGACAAAACGGTTCGACTTAAATTATGCCCGTCATCGAAAGGGCAACAATCAGTCATTTTTAAAAAAATCAATGAAATTTCGCGGATTCTAGATCTGTAGTGGCCGTGACATAAAGTTAATGGGAAAGACAAAAAATCAGACTTTTTCACTACATAGTTGCACATGATAAGACTGGTAGGAGCATACCTCATAGCATTATTAGGGATACTCCCCGTGGCCTGGCCATGGACACTTGGAGTAGAGAATCACACGAGATCTCAATAGATCGGATGTGGTAACGGGCCATGTGACAGCGGATTGCTTCTCCCAGTACTTAATTGGCCGAAGGTGGAGGGATTCGAACATCTTAGCTCAGAGTCAACAAGCAAACACTCTAAACCACCATAGACAGATGCAATATACTAAATGCGATGTTTGCATAGTCGTGATAGTGATAGTGAGCAGACAAGACGATCAGATCGAGGAAAACTGTGCGCTCTGCCAAGTGTTGGTCTGCAAATTGACAACAGTTTCACCTGCACAAAAAAAAACAAGTTTGGTTCGATGCATTTTTGGTTCATCCAGATATGAACGACTGACGTAAACTTTCTGTCTCTTGCTTCTTCTGCTGTTACTCAAACGGTGCATCGCCACAAAACGGAGTTTTACCGACCTTCGGTTGGCAAATCAAAGAACATTATCGTTGCAACTCAGTTAATTAAATAAATTCGACAATCGTGCGGGGGGTTCAGCAGTTTAGCTTTGTCACTATTAATTTGAACCGGTTCGAAGCTCGCGACCAATGGTCAATTTTGCTATGGCCTGGATCTTAACCAAATCTAACTTATTGGGACCCCATATTGTTTTCGCAGGGTCGTGGCTGTCGATGACTATCTGATAGTGTGTTCTGTGGTTCTGGGTTGACACACTCATCTGGTCCTCAACCAAACAGGATAGAATGAAAAAATGCCAAAGAGGATCTCTGAACTAGTAGAGCGGATAGGCAGTCGCATACCTCAGGCATGGAATCGATGAACCAGCCTCAATGCGTCAGATGTGATGATAAAAACCGATCAGATGGGAAGCAATTTGTGCACACCAACGAACTCTATCAGCAGGGGTTTGATTCGTATTCAAAACCTGTCCACGTTAATTGTTTGAAAATAGAAAGCAAGGACACAGTCAAAATACTCTGGATCCTCATAACAAAAACGACCTTCTGCACTGCTTGAATGAGAATCAACTGTGGAGATAAAGTTTGAGTATGTACTACAAGACATCGCACACCCGCTTAGTCAGTCAGGTGTTTTATTCGGATGCGCAGACCACTCGATCACCACACGTGAAAGCGCCAGTTCGGTCGACTTTGCTCAATTTCGATGACTGTATGAGAAATAATGTTTCCAACATAAAATCATAACAGAGATGGTGTGAGTTCAATATGCAAATGTAAACAGGTAAAAAAACTGTCACGTGCTTGATTTCGTCCTTAAACAATAGTCAATGGGCCGTAAAACTCAAGGAATTTGATGTGCTATTCGACCCGACGTCCAGATACCAACTGCAAGAGCTATTTGTAAAGTCTAAATTGTGTTTCAGTTTTAAACCCTACTATTTCAGTGAACTTATGATAAAATTTCGTTAGTTTTTATGTGATATGGCTCATGAATTAAATCATCAATCGGCATTTTAAATCATTTATCTAGTGCCCCTCAATCTCCACAAAGACGTCAGTTCACACACACTGGCCACCACAGAGGCGATTAGCATCCGTCTTTTCGCACCTGCTCTGTGCACGCAGAAAAAGTTCGTCCAAGTCCTCCAATTACACTGGCCGAAAGTGGACCACACCTACCCCATTGACTTTGCTCCGAACTATGTGACTGTCAAGACCTGGTCTTGCAGATCAACACGTAGATCTAACCCCAATCTCCTCCTACAAACAGTGTCCAATCTGAATGACCCTTGACCATTTCAAGACAACCATTTCCCATATAATTTATGGACTGGAGAATGGTTCATCGAAAACAACTTTGTTTCCGAAAACGTCCTCTGACGTCAAAATGTGCATATCCTAGAATATAAATCGTCAATCTCTATGATTTGCGGAATCCGGTGAGTCTGTATTCACTTAGTAGCGAATCGCAATGAAATGGGATTGCAGTAAAGCTTAAGCAATATACACCGATAGAGGACATCGGTGAATGGAAAACCCAAACTGTATTTACTTACCTCCAACCAGGTGGGTTTTCTATCTTCATTGTCCGGTAGGCTATGGGAATCATCCGAAGCACCGCGGAACTTCAGTTTTGTGGTCTCCCTTCGTTTTCTCTCGTGATAGGCCCGCAAATCATTGGTTGCTGGCATAGTCAACCTCCTACCCCGATTAAGAGCCTTACCAATATCACTGATAGCCTGGAGAAGACCAGAGCGGATACGAATGAAAGGCGAATAAATAAAAATACAGATTCGGCGATTTGACCACAGTTAGTGGTTGTAACTGCGGGTAAAAACAGGTTTTAACGAGTAAAATCTATAAAGTAACAAGCACTATCTAACTGCAAACGACTTGATTGGATTAACGGTCATTTCTTGATAAATATACAAGATTTGTCAGAACTTTCAGTGAGTCTACATGGATGCATAGCTGTCTGTCGACTTATTGCTAATTTCATTCGGTGAAAGTGTGGGACCCCAAGCCACTGAAACTGCTCAAGGTTCCCACGAGAAGACTGCACGAATTTCCCATTGGAGTACTAGACCTCTTCGGCGCTTTTCCTCTGTATTTGAACATTATGATGCTTTTTGATGGGAAATCCAAGATCGTCCCACCACAGTGGCAACGTTACTATTGGATACTCTGTTAAAATACACTGGATAGAAAGAACCCAATGCTACAAATTAAAAAATCGACGAAATGAAAAAAGTAAGAGAACTACAAACAGTAGCATCGAGTAGATGGATTGAGTGTGTGAATGCAAACACACAACTGACTGTGACATCCAATCATACCCTTCAATGTATCTAAGCGATGTTTATTGAATGTTTCCTTGCCCTTGTTTCTATGTCATCCACGTATCTATATTCATTTAACCGGTGTCTATGCTCGGTCCATTTACTGGTATCATCTTATTGCTCAATAATGAGCCCTGGTTTCCAACTTGTTATTGCTTACGCAACTCACATACCGGTTGTGCCTCCGGGTCCACGCATACTTCATTGGTATTATTAATTGCGCGCTCATAATCATATTTCATTCCCGTCGAGCCGTCCGTTTGATGGCCCTTTATGTTGACGTTCATCTGTGCCCTCTTCGATCTCCTTCTGCCCTCCCCTCTGTGCCCCGTAACAGAAACCGCCCGTTTCACACTGTTACAACGTGTTAAACCCTGTCCGCGGTTGGTTAACCTTTCACCTCCACCCTTTTATATAACTCTACCCTTCATCCATTGTGCGACTTTGCCCCCGACCCCGGCTGTGTGCTCTTGCCACTCCATGTGACGGCTTATTCGAAGTCCCTTGAATTATATTTGTATTTGGTCAAATATCGCGACCGGACTGCTCACAATTTGAGATATTAATACAGTTGTATTTGACTGATTATCTTAAGGTACATGTACATAATCGACATTCCGTTCTCTGGCTAAGGATTTGGGATTGGTCTACTACGAGTCACTCACCCACTGGGCCAGAGTCCGGGCCACAGGGCCACTTCCCTTGACGTGGTTCATGTATCCCGGTTTCCCGGAAAACGTGTACGAACTATGCCATACTGCATCAGTTTTCTTTTGGATTACAGGAATGTGGATGAGGCTCTGAACTCACCCCGAATGGAACATGTTTCAGCGGAAAACTGCTGTGGTGATAGGAGGGCGGTTAAACAAGCCAATCATCAAATCAATTAACCAAGAACCACCGACTAAAATGGAATCAGTGATTGTGTAGGAAGCAGTTCACGGCAGAAGAACGTGTCTTACTGACAAGCAAATGAAACCCGGTAGGATCCCAAGCACGCAGCAAAGTGACCCCTACTGAAAGCTGCAGATCAAGACGTCAATCGGTGCAATCGGACAAACACAACGAGAATGGCGCTCATAAGAACGAGCTCAGTGGCCACGAGAATAAGGTCCCAAAAACGAGCCGAAATGCGCGGCCAGCCGGAGGATCGGTCTTGGGGCAGTGCGCACGTGAAAACGAACCATTTAAGCGGCAGCTTATAATTTACCGCTTTTTATTGCATGGTGAGTCTTACCCGTTTGCCTTCTGGCAACAATATCGACCAAGAAGCCTTTCAACAACAAACAGATGAACTTCCAATTCCATACTGAGATAAATGATAGTATTTTTTCTGACAATAACTCCGAATATTACAATTTTCTACCAAATCAAACACACTGAACGCACCAAGAGTCATATTCGCTCGTATCAGCAAAACAACTGTTTCTTGAACCGAAATATCTGATTGGCAATAAAAGTGCAACCATCACAGTCGGATCACCGACCAGCTCAAATGAGAACCCAGATTTGTGCCGACGAGCAGAAGTTTATTGCTTCAGTAGGTATCCGAATTGTGTGGTTCGGAAAGCACTGAACTCGGCTGATTACATAGCCTTTACTAAGAAGGAGCGGGCCCACCTTGGGAATTGATGGACAGATAAGACAAAACAGCGAGTACGTTGCCAATACCTCATGGCTCGATGAAATACAAATTCAAATAAACAACTAAATAAACCATTAGGATTACTAGAAAAGTAAGATATTTTTGAAAAAGTATACCAGTATCGTGATCTACACCTCATTATTGGGGGAACTCAACTGTTCCCGCAACAAATAGTGTATAAGTGAACTCACTCTGCCTTCCACCAATGAGCCACCGGTTTTCTCTCCATCAACTGGTTCTCTTCGTCGATGTAAGGTTGGTACTGCAGTTAACTTCCCCTCGAGATGTTGATCTGCGCGAGCTCGTTCAGTGAGCTGCGATGCGACTTGTTTCAACAATTCCACCGAGGGATGATCCGTGCGCAATGTCTCCATCACACTAGACACGGTGTTGCAGACCAATTTGAAACGTTCGTTGGAGTCGAACGAGGCCAACCAAGAACGTAGAAATTCCAGTTCTCTTTGAATATTTGGATCCAGCGATCGGATGGCATGCGTACCAGGATCCTTATTGGTACGCTTAGACTGGGAACGATTATGAACTCAAGATGGTCAGTATTAACTTCGAAAATGGAAATTGCACATTGCACTTCTTATCACGTAGATACTAAAATGGTTCGAGCTGATTAAATGCTAAACCATCGATTGCAGTGTAGTGGGTATGACCATCAGCTATCGGAACCACATCCTCGACTCCACCCTTCAACTTTAAAAATTTGCATGAGTGAGTATTGTTTTAAAAAACCTATCGGACCCAACTCCACCTAAATGTCTATTTGTGTTCACCTAGGAGAGTCTTTACTTTCGTCCGTTATTAGAGATAAACCCGATGCGAACCTCGGATAGTTCGCCCGAAGTAAGCCGACAAGCTTCAATCAGCGAACAGTTATTCTTTCTTTGTGAATGTCGGAGCCGACATATCCCATCATCAAGTGTAGACCACAGACCATCGATGACTGCGCACAGGCAATGTCACCTCTACTAGCGATGAAACGCTTGTGACCTAAACACCAAGCTCCCCAATCAGAAACTGTTGAAAACAACGAACATCAATTTTCCAGAGTATTGAGAACACGCCCTTTTATTTAGTCCTCGCTTATGAACACGATGAAACGAGTAAAAAGCAAGTCGTGCTATCGAAGGGACGAGATAACTATGACGCTGGAGACTTGGAGTGAAGAGTCGGTTACGAGAATCCAACAGGTCAAATGGTAGAAGTTCCTGATCAGTACGCTGTGTCGAAAGTTAGTTCTTCCGGAAAAGTGATCAGTTTATGGTCACAATGTACAACTGGGAAATCCCGATCGTTTCTAATTCCTCAGTGATTGCATCAGTCGGAGGTCTCCTGCTAACCAAACAGGAAAGGCCGTGAATATGGTGAAACAAAAACATTTGTAACACATACTAGAGGTAAAAAATTAAAACTCCGACATCGACCGTCAACTTTGGCATTTTATTTTCACCCGAATCGTGACCATAACTGATATACTGGAGTTTTATACGGTCATCTACATAAACCTCAGATTATTGATTGTCAGACCTGTTGTGTCAGCGCGCAAACCTCCGGATTATCCCCGACCAGTAATTCCTCGATCGTTCAATCCCAACGGAAAAGTAATCACGAATAAAGTCCGGAAACCGTATTTCATTGTAATCAAAAATGAACACTTTATATAGCATGAGGCAAGAAATACATGGACACGTATGACGTTGTTATTCACCGTCCAGCGTGGTGCACAGAGGAGATTGGTTAAGTCGGATCACAGTATGTCATGGGTTTGATTGGTTGGTGTGAAGAGTACGCAGCCGGTTGTCTGCCAGTGGTCGACGTGAACAGTGACGTGTGAAAGGCTGATTGGTTCATGGGCACACGCGTCACGACAGCACTGCTATGTGAGATATGCGAGCCTTGTCATTGGTTAGTATTCACAGAGCACCCTGTCCGTGGACTGGAAGAATGCGGACCGTAGCCTCACTAACAACGTGTTTCCAGACATATTTCCGACTCCCTGTTAAGATCTCTCTGTTAGGCTATGGATACACTCTGAACACTAAATGCATACATAGGTAGGGAATAAAAAAATGTGGGCAGTGAATTCAATGATGGCAATCTGCCCAACAGGGAACAAGGCGGTCGCCGGACCTGAAACATAGCACCTGAGCTTATTAACTAGTGATGTGCAGAGCTTCAGAAGGGACTTCATATAATGAGTAGGCAGTAGGGCCAACTTTTAAAATTTGATGCAGCAGTAATCAAAGCAAAATGCCACATCTTACTTTGCGTTTGCGTAACTAATTTTTATGTAAGGATGCCGACTTCTTGTGTATCTCTGATGGCGGATTCCCATGCGTCGCTTTGGGTGGCAAGGTCGGCCCACAGTAGAATCAATACACTGGCAGTCCGAAAATCCACTGAAGACCCATAGGTCTTAAGTTCGCTCTGAATGTGTTAATCCGTCATTACCTGAGGGCCTGGGCAATACTTTCAGTCCGAACAAGGTGATGCTAGGCTTCTCTTTGAGTTCCACCTGGGATCGATCGAGGACAAGGTCGAACCTTTGGAGACGGTACCGTTGAAGAAACGAGGACACCTCTTCTGTATTCGAGAAGCGTTGTCGTACAGCGAGATTAGGACGCGATCATATCAGTGGTCGAAGATGCACAGCTTTGTTCGTATCCTCCACTCTCTGCGACCAGGTTTTACAAACGTGCGTGAGAACGAGATAAATAGCAGCCCAGTAAACACGCAATTTCGTGCGGAGGCTTATTTCACTGCGGAACCACAGTGATTTACCCTACCACGTACTACCGGTTTGAATCAAACCGTTCACAGTTAACCAGCGTAGCCTAACGCTTAACATGTGGGACTTGAAGTACAGCTCAGTTCATTCGACCATCAACTTAGCGCAAGCATCAAATAAAAAGGAGCGGAAAACAAAGAAACGGATATCATGAAGACAAAAAGAGCACAAATGTATCTGTGCCACTGAAGTAGTGGTTAGAACCAGAAGTTGTTCAAAGCCTGGATCATAGGGACTGAACTTTGTCTGACCATCAGCCGTTGACCTATCGGGCATTATTGCATCTTCTGCTTCAGAAAGTTATCCTGTGTAGTTCTTTGTGCCACAGAGACACCACACAAAGGTGCAGTCTCGTCATGGGACTCAGAACTCCTCGCGCCAGTCAGATTCGAGTTTCATTTTAAATAACGTAGATGAGTGCACTGTTAACAATCACAAACAAACGCGAGACACTTCTAATCAGCCTTCCGGGTTCCTCGATGGTGACCGGAGCATTAATAGTGCATGGAAAATCAGTCTGTGAACGGCCAGAAACCTCCTACCGACAAGGTCACATAGGAGTAGTGAGACAGAACTGTTACGGAGCGATTCTTGTCAATGCATTAGACGCAAATAAACATTAACATCAATAGCAGCACATGCTTAACTGAGTGCAACGTACATAAGCACTTTACAACAAAGTCCAACAGGAAATCAAATCATATCTAGTTAGAACAAGGAACTGTTAAATGATTACACTGCTAGCGATAGGCGGAGACCTGACACTGTATGACGAATCGTTATTCCATAAGTGTGCGTGTTTGTTTCTAAGTCCACAAAAAATAGTTCTTCAACTCATTCTTCCCTCAGTTTAACTTAGACTAATAGTTACCAATCGGCGATAAATCTTAATGTGACAAGGATCTCTGAGTCTTTGTTGTCAAAGTGGTGCTGCATTATATGCGACTGCACTTAATTCCACAAAACCATTTTGTACTGCATTGCATTGCACAGTGTTGTAATGTATCGTATCGTGCTTTATTCAACTATACGTTCATATTATACTATATTTCACTGTACTGCGATGAGTTGTGTCGTATTTCTCTGTGAACATTCAACAGTCGTTTAACCTTCATTTCACAATTTCTGAATCAAAATGAACCTCGATAGCTACTCCCCCACCCCTCCCAACCCGCCCCCCTCTCCCGGGAAAAAACAGCAGCGGTCAAACGAAAAGAGAAAATTCATGTATTCTAATTGGTTCCTCAAAAACCAAGCGGAAGCAGGAAACGGATAAACCAGATATGATTTATCACGTCCGCAGCACACTCACATCGGTGTCCGTAGTGGATTCGGCTGTATTCATAGGAGTAAGATCCAATTTCTCGATCGGTGGTGCTGGTGGTTGCCGATGTCTGTTCACAAAATGAATCAAGATTGGCATAACCGCTTTGCGTGTGACAGTGGGATTGTGAATAATACCTGTGAATGCTACAGGGGCCGAATGATCAACAGGTTCCGGGTGCAATTCCAATTTGTGTTTTGGATTGCACAAGGCACTGACCAGCTAAATAGGGTTAAACAGGAAGAAAAACCAGTTAGAATTTGATTAAAAGATGAGTAAACACGGATGCAAGCAACCTTGAGCAGATTGGCATCAGCCCCAGAATCAAACAGGTATATGTGTATATCGGTCAACGGTAGACTAACACCTGTTTTAAACTCCGGATTCTAGCGGTGCTTTTACAAAACAATGGCTGACGGTGGCCGCATGATTGGTAGAAATCCCCTTTCACCAAATCCACATTCAATGGTCAACTTTGGTGGTAGAAAGCTCGCCGCTGACAACTGGATCTATACTATGCCCAGCCTCATGTGGTTCCCAGGGCCGGCTGTTGGTATCTCCAGCTTATGAGAAAAAGTAATGATCTCTGAATATAAAGATATAACCGTGGACCGAGTGCAACAGTTCGCGCTCACTCGTAAGAGCACAACAATGAACTGCTGAACAACTGAAATGCGAAAAGGAAAGAGATTATCTCTGAAGTGAAAGTTCATGCTGCTTTCGTAGGTCTGTTGGTGATCCTTTATTCTTTTATCATTTTATTTGCTTCCTTTTATCACACGATAATTGTACGATATTTCAGGAAGGGGGTCGCGGTCAATTAGAGTCTGACAGTTGAGGAAGTGACCGGCGGCGGGAACAGGTCTTGAAGCTCAATATGATGACCGTCTGAGCACCGGTCAACTGATCGAGAAAATGAAACTGCAAAGCGTAGAAAACCATCGAATCCGAAAAAAATGGCTTCAACCATGACAAGCGAAAAATCGACTCGTTGGCAAGAGCTCAATCTTGGTGCCAATGCGAACACATTAAAATTACCGGAAGGGGCACAGTACAATGGAGTGAGGGAGAACGGTTAGTTAGTTATTTTTTCACTCCCCGTAATATATCAGGGTCCCATGCGGTTCTTCACTCCAAGTTTCGGTATCTGGTTTGCCGGTTATCCCGAACAGTGCAATACGTCTTTCCGGCAATGGAGTGTGCGCCGACGACTACACTAATGCGCAAGCACGCAAAAAACATTCTGGTTTTTTATTTTGGTTTTGTGTTTACATGGAGAACGGAAGTGCAATAGACAGGTCGTAAAACTTTCGGGACACTGACTTTTTTCTGAGTCATTCCTCTCAACGTCTCTAACCAACGACAACCCTTATCTCACGGATCCCAACCCGGAAACAGCAACAAAAGCCAGTGCTGATGCTAGCTTCTTCATAACCCGAAGCCAAGTTATGACGCCAGCCCCGCGTCGATTCTTTCAGCCTCGCCCAGCGTGTACGAATACAGTATGGAAAGGTAGACGATGTGTAAGCATACAAAAAAACTCGTCTGTCATCGAAGGTGGTACAAAGTGATTGTCTCGCACCCAACGCACGGTGACGAAATTCGTTATTACCAATTTCTGAGACACCGATGACCAAACACGAAAGCCACTAAGCATCTTCAACAAGTGACTAAGTCTCGCGATCGCAAAGCGAATACTACAAACCACGGCGCTGCACACTTGTCCCTTAAGGGCGAGTCGAATGCAACGGCGACGCCATAAGTTCGCGAAAGTTGTTCTAACCACCGTTATTAGTGATGTGATCTCTTCTCCAAAAACTCTCCATATGTAGTCAAGCTGCTGAGGTAATTCAAGTTATTGAGTACTTCTGATGGATCACCACATGAAAAGACCGCGAGGACAGACTCCTGCCAGTCATGCAAGAACAGTGCATACTGTATCTGGATGCTTCAGTCGTCAAGTAATTTAGTGTGCTGAGTTGTCCGTGCATTATCAATCACCAAAGCCACATCATCGGTATATTCCAAGTAGACAACTCTATTCGCTCAGAGAAGTTCACCTCCATCGTTTGGAAGACCAGAACAGGATTTCTGTAGTACGTCCTGTGTGACAAAGCTGAAAGAGTAAGGGGATAGAAAGCTACTCTGACGTATCCCAGTGGAGGCGACAAAAAGAGGGCGAAAGCCGGTCGTAGGCTACAAGCCGCCCTGAGGCATGACGGTACAACTCTTTGAGGATCGATAAATACCTCCCAGATAATTCGCCTCTCAATAAAAGTTCCATATTACCGTCCAATCAATAGAGCCGAAGACCGCACGAATGTGCGTACGATGATCGTTGGTTTTTGGAAGGTGTACTGGTGCTCCAAAAGTTGTCGGACGGTAATTTGATCGATGAATCCACGGCCGGAACGAAACCAAACCTGCTCTTTTCCATGCCCTTGGCACAATGTACGAAGCATGACGGGACACTTCGTCGCCATTTAAATAAGGCTTATTCTTCTTTTGATACGCGCAGTCACTGCAAGAAACCTTCCTGAAGATGAGGGCGTTGATCGTTTCCCTACCACCTCCGTCCCAAGGAAGGGATCTACTCAGAACTACAAACCTTGGAGAACAAAGTACGAAGCTCTTCAACAAGCCCTATACTCTCACTTATAAACAGCGCTTCAGGAAAGCCATTAGATCTTGGAGCTATGCAATGTCACGAGGATTTCATTTTTCTATGGATTTCCACCTCAGTAAGTGAATCTGTCGGAACAGAGATCGAAATAAGTGCAGGACTAGCTATGAAAGAAGCTGAGACAGGAGGCCAGCTGAACTGCGTCTAGTGTTTGCCTTCAAATGCTTCAGTATGGTAGGTAGTGGGTGTCTCAGGCTCCGGGATGGCTACTCGTCCTGAACGCCCCTCGTAATGCTCCCAAATGACCGTGGGTTTGACACAGCCTCCGCTGAAGACGTCCCACTCCCTACCTTCTCGTGGTGGAGGTGTTCCCACTAAAGTGAGAGGTTGAAGCGAATACCTGGCCCTCCACACTCGGTTGGCTGACTGATAATCAGTCTAGGGGGATGTTTCCAAGCCAGGCGTACAGCGGTATGCTCATCAACATCAGTGGCGGAGGGGTGTACTGGGCACCCAGGATGTTTGGTCTCATCCGAAGGGCGTATGGACTGAGCAATCAGTCATCGGCCTTCAGTGGGTTACGGACCACAAACTTCATTCCACTGCCTTGCGGGTTAGGCTTTGGCCTGGACAACCTGACAGTATTGCGCTCACAAACAAATCATGGACTCGGACTGTCAACTCCTTCCTTCCCGATTGTACCATGTTTTGTTTGGCACACAGCCTGAAACCAAGCGAGTGTAATATGTGGTAGACAGTATATCACTGTAGCTCGGATCGTTATATATATATATATATATATATATATATATATATATATATATATATATATATAATATATATATATATATATATATATATATATATATATATATATATATATATATTACTTCTTTGAGCGTTCGAAGAGTCGCTGCCAATCGTTTTGGTCACACCAAATAGTTTCCTACCGGTGACTCGGATAACAGAAAAGCATATGGAAATTTCTTGTGGCGGCAGCACGCTTCATCTCTGATGCCCGATGTGACTGTCAGATTTTCCGATCTCTGTTCAGACTTGTGTCCAAGTGTAATTCTCGTTGCGAATCGTGCTTTGGTATGCCCGCTTCCCGCCGAGATCAACTGGCGTACGTAGAAAAAAAAGCAAAGACCTAACAGAATTCCAGGGTGTCACCACTCGACCTGTTAGGCGGTTACTCCCTAGAACAGCGGAGTGCAAAGCATTGTTCACGAGCGACCAGTGCCGATCGATGTTACCAGGTGGACCAAATTCTAGTTTTTCAGCTAGTGTGTTTTGAAAGACGGCTAGGGAAGCTGGTTGGGATAGCTGATCAGTCTAACCGCACATGAAACGTGCGTCTGTCCCATACACCGAAGCACATGGACACCTTAAGGAGCAGTCGGAGTTACCAGGAGTGCTCCAGTACGAGCAACAGTCTTCTATACAACCCCGCCATTTGCGGTTTATTGTGATGTGGATAACCTACGTCCACTATTGACTCGAAGTGGACGGACACCAAGTGGAGTGGTGGAGATCACAGCGTCTGGCGTTCGTGCTGGCGAGAAACAGGCGATTGTCAGAGCACAGAACCGAAAACCGTTTTGCTTTCCGAACGACGGAAATATAACCCAAAACAGCCAACCGATTCTAGCATTCGTATTTCCTTCCCAAATCACAATACCAGTCCGGCTTGCTTTACGTAAGAGATTGTGTAACTTTTGGAAGAAGTCGTCTTTGTCATCCCAGCGGCTTCTATCAGGACGGCGACTGCTCACTTTGCACGAACCTTCAAGACTCTCTGCCTACAACCGATTGTCTACAGGCACGGCTTCAGCCGTGTTCATGTCGACTATAAGGCATTCTTTTCATTGTATATTGTATTTATACCACTTTAAACATAGTTGTACGCTGCTATTAGGCCCGAAAAATAAATACCGCCAAACTAAGTTACAGAACGAACCGGAATCACAATCCAGACAGAAAGACGTTCTTGTTCGTTAGGACACGTATAAGAAACGTGCTAGAAAACGTCTGCGCTTGAGCGCAGTGGAGGAGGTGTATCCCACAGCGTCAAAGGTACACTGCACCACTGGGTATACTAGGTGACCAGACACTGAGACTTGGTCAAGCGGTATTAGGAGCCACGCAACAGTGGACTACTGTTCGAACACAGAATTCAATTGCATTAGATTGCACGATGTAATCCGGATCACTTCGCTGCATCTTCACTAGTGCGCACTGCAGTGAACATAAATGGTAAATTGAACGTTCTCTCATGAGACCAAAGGTAAAGGAACACACACAAAACTAATGGTAGTAAATGAAAAAACACTACCAAGGCAAGACTATTGTAATTAACCATTCTGGTTGTTTGCACAGTTGGAGATGATGGTGGTTAGTTGCTAGTGCTTCCGTCTATCTCAATAGTCGTTGATTGTTTGTGATATAAGTGACGGTGAACGCCGTGCTCAGATTAACACGGTGATTAGTCTTACACACATGTTGCGTAATAGATGACTTGAGTGTTCTGCGTGTGTTCGGTGACGTCACTGAATGCGTCTGTCCGCCCATTGTTCTTTGTAACCAAACCGGAATATCTTCAACCATTCTATTACGGAGTTGTCCCTTCGTTCTGTCAATTTGGATGGCTGAGCACCCACACTTAAATTGGTAAATGCAATTGGACTTGGCGTGGAGAGGCAGTGGTTCTTTTCTCGAGGTTGGAAAGAGAATATTGATCTTTGCGGCGTAATACGTACGAATGATGGCACAGTTGAGGCGTCTGCTGAGTAAGCTGTTAATGTCGTCACCCTTGCAAAGTAACTGTCGGATGACCGTCCGTTTTGGGACTGTGATGACTTTTGTTCTGTTCGGAAGTGGCTGAGTATTTGAATATAAATGACTTTCGATATCCGTTGACCTCAGAAGTTTCGAACATCGTACGACACTCTTCCTTCAGTCTGTCCGTTGTTCATATTTCCCGTACCCCGTGGAACACGGTCCGGACAAGGCCGACGTTGTACTTTATGAGGACAAAGCTGGCGAAGTGCAGGTACTGTTCTGACCACGCAGTTTTGCGATGGACCAATCTTTTGATTGATCCATTGTTTCAGCGGATGATTTCAGTATATAGAAATAAGATATTATTATTGTCTTCCACGTTTTTGCCTAGCTGAATGTTTTGGGTGTATGATGTTGAAGTGGCGGAAAATCTCCTCACACTCGTCTTTTGTGCTCATAATGAAAAAATATAGTCCACAGCGTCGGTAGGAAGCAGCTTCAGCTATAATTGATCTCAGTTTTTGCTCGAAGTTTGAAACAAGTATATCTGCGAGAGCAGGTCCCAGAGGACTAGCCATGGCAACTCGATCAATCTCTCGATATCTGTCTCAGGAAATGGAAATTCGTATTCGAGGTGCACAGCGGTAATAACCGCGACTATCGGACTACTGTTTACCATCACAGTGGCGGGCGGTATCGAGGTTCGAACCTCTATAATCTAATGTGGTAAGCAAAGGCGCTAAACTACTCGACCACCACCAGTCCTGTTAGATAGCGCGTTTTTCAAATCCAGACTAACTGCTAAAACGTGCCTGATTCTGTAGCGTTGTGTGTTTCTATGAAAAAACATATACCGGCCACACGACCAGGCACGTGTCTAAACGCATCCGTGAGCGTCACTCAGCGTGGTTGAGGGCTGGAGTAATTCAGTCAATTACCACTAGTCTTTTTACACCCACTCGAGATCAACCTGGCGGTGAGCGAGACCGAAGCCTCCCACCACCTGTATAAATCCTGAGGTTGGCCGCTCAGATAAGTGAGACGTCGCATCTTAGCCACAGAGGAAGCCTCTGCCTCTGCAACACCCCCCCCCCTTTGAGGGCTCAGAAACAATCTGTACAAGCAATCAGACTACGGTGACTCCAGACAGGGTATCCGGATAAGTCTGTGCCATAACAGGTGTGAACACTAATCCCTAACACTCCCTAACTTAACCGTATATATGTAGCTAAATATATTCTGTTGTACTGGCACGATTAGGAATCAAAGAATGTGGGCTTGTTCGCCCATTTACCTTCTACAAAAGTTTTCTGTAGATTTTTTACACGTTACTACTTTTTGTTGCATAGTGATTGTGTTCGTGGTGTGCGGTTCAGTGAAACAAACTGAGAAAAAAGTGCAATTTTCCATTCACGTACTTTATTTGCCTACTGGCACTGGTTCTTACTTTTTTCCGCACCGTCCATTGTTTTAATCACCGATCGAAGATTGTGTAAAAAGAGAAAGAGAGAGCAACCAGAACCGGCGCACCGGATGAATGATTTTAATGAGTAGTGAAGGCTAAAATACAACCGAACGTGTTTTTCTATATCATGCGTACATCTAAACGAGGTGGTGTAAGGGCTAATTCTCATAATCACAAAATATTACTGTGGTATCTGAGAGAATCGGCAGCGATAAGTCAAATAACAGTACAATAGATCGGACAAGTAAAACGACAGTGGAACCGTATGGCCGGTGGTGGTCGAGTGGTTTAGAGCTTTGGCCTACTGCCACGGAGGTCCGAGGTTCGAATCCCCGCAGTCATCGGTTACTTTGGTGGATGACAGTAGTCCACTGTCGTCCGGATCGTTTCCACGCCTGACCTATTGGGGCCTTATGTGGATTTTCGCCACTCAGGGTTTGGTTGCCGGTTATCCCCAATGGTACGGCGGGTTTTCGTGGCTATGGGGTGACTGCCCCTTCCACTGCGCCCAAGCGCTAGCATGTTTTTAAAAAAATTTGCCAAAATTGGCCAGCGCCTGCGGACGAGGTCAATTTGTGTATCTCAAACTTGCGGGTCAGAATCGGTCAATAATTCAAAAAGAACGACAGTGATACTTTTGTCCCGAGTGTCCGTTCGATAAGTAATAACATTAATGCTTGGTGAAAAATGCCCACAGTCACATTAAGTTCAGAGGAACCATTGCTTTCGAAAATTCATAATCATACCGTTACAATTCATACGACGTTAAAACCGAGGGGATGGAGAATTTTCTAACAACAGATCTAATTGATGTTTGTGTGATGAGGAGTGAAGTGAACACGGTCATGGTGCCGTCCCACTGAGAAATGTAGTAGAATAATTACGGCCCGGAGGTCAGTTGATTCGTACTGTATTGACGACTGTTCGTATGTGGTGTGTGCGTGTGCGTGTATCGGTGTGATCGTAGACCACAACGGACTCAAACTGTCACATCGGAAATTTATCACACACGTTCAACGAGGATCAATAAAACTTACAGTCGAAGTAGAAACAGGAGACCAGATGCCCTTCCTTGATGTGCACCTCAACCGAAATGATGATGCCTCCATGCAACGTAGTATATGCAGAAAGAAGACGCGGAGTGGTCGGTATAAAAACTTACGAGATTTTGTACCGACTAGACAGAAAAAACGTAATAGTGTTTAGTACCGAGAGAAGAGAAAATCTGTTCGCCGGAGGTAATTCAATATGAATTTATTTCCATCACTAACCTCTTCCGAAGTAACGGATATTCATACAAGTTCATCCAACGGAATACGATCGAACACGACCCGAAACCACCGACAATCAGGGATGAAAATGAATGTTTAGTCGTCAGCCTTCCTTGCAAGGGTGATATCTTGTCAAAAACCCTCCGAAGGCGCTATAAAACCCACCTTCAACGTCGCACGATTAGGTTATTCTTTTAAAAGTTCCCCTTTGATAATTATATAGAACAAGGACAAATTACCAATGTTGACTGCCTCTATGGTTATTTATTCATTCAGATGCGTTTGTGACGCACCCTACGTCGGTCGAACGGCATGGCAATGGTCTCTACGTAAGAAAGAGCATTACCTGTATTGGTCAGGTTAAGGTGGATTCGGGAACGATCTCTAACGTGATTCTCGGACTTTTGATCGACACCGGTTATCGAGCAGATCCCAATCAAGCATACAGGGTACTTTACCGGGTGCTCCAAAACCGATCGGAACGAGTCCGAATACGTACATTAGCTATCGCCGAAACCATCAGGATAAGACAATTTACACCGGGGCTCTGTGCACAAAAGCGACTAGTGCACACTCTCCACCTCCTATGGTCTACTATTGCAGCGACACATACACACTCATTAGATATGTTGTTAGAAAGCTCTATCCCCTCAATTGCAACGGCACGATTATGAATTTTCGAAAACAGTCATTCGCCTGAAACTGTGTTCTCAATAATGGTAAAATTATGCACCGAAATATGACTGGGTGTTCATGACAACTCGTGATGTGTAATTAGAAAACGATGGAAGACACTGGACAGTTACATTTCACCGGATGGACAGATATCGGATGAAGTATCATCGCGTATACAGAAGGCGCATTTGGCTTTTGCCAACCTCCGTCATCTGTGGCATCGGCGCGAGATCCAATTGTCTGTCAAGGGTAAAGTGTAAAATACGGTGGTTAGGTCCGTTCTTCCATACGGCTGAGAAACAAGGCCATTCAGTGTAGAAGATAGACGAAGACTGTCGGTGTCCCAGACGAGACTGCCGTCACGACGAGACTGCCCGTCACGACGAGACTGCGTCGTCACGACGAGACTGCACCTTGACGTGGTGTGATGGCTTGCGCGCCTCTATGACCTAAAGAGCTATACAGGATGGCTTCATTAGGCCGGAGATGCAATCATACCTGACAGGTCAATGGGTAGAGGTCAGACAAAGTCCAGTCTCCTGGTCCTCCAGGTTGGGGGTTGATTTGAGCTGGCAACTGAATCGGCGAAATCAGTGAAAGAATAATTGATCCAAGCAAGTGGGCTTCCACTAAGCCATCCCACTGCCTTGCGGATAGGTTCTTGTTAGAACTAAAGGCTTTGGATGAGTACCCTAATTGTTCTCCTGCTTTGTGGCTGGACACCCTAAAAGTACCCGTCCAACATCTCCCATGAACTGCACGAATACAAAGAATTCCATACTGCATCGGTCGTCGCGCAGGATAATCAGGACCGCGCTGCCCATTGCATCGAGCGGGGTGGGTAGTGATAAGTGGGCTACTGCTCAGAGTTCCCTCTCTTTTATTCAACCTTTGTCTTCTGTCCCTAACCATCCCTCTTTGCCCCATCTATCCACCCATAATGCTCCCACTGATAACACGGTCGATACTCGCAACGATTCACTGTCTAACAGTATCGGGAATAATCCTCTGTCTGGTAACTCAGATTTTCTCAAGCCTCGTCAGCCTCTTAATTTGGGCTCCCTCAACGTGCGTACACCCATGCAGGCCGGTCAGCAGGCGTGCCTAGCGCTCACAATAAATTCTCTGAAGATTGATGTCTGTTGCTTAGGCGAAACGCGTATCCAGGATTCCAGCAGTGTAATTCAACTAACCGCTCCTGGTATCTCATCGAGGTATATTCTGCGCACCTCAGGAGACGAAGCAGCTAGAGCTGTGGGTCAACGTGGTGTAGGAATTGTCTTGACTGACAAGGCTGAGGCTGCCCTTTTAGACTGGATCCCTGTTAACAGTCGTTTATGTGCTGTGAGACTCCAAGGATCAATCGGCGTTCGAAAGGATAGTTGTGTTAAACGCAATTTGTTTGTGATCTCGGCTTACGCCCCAACGAACTGCAGCTCAGACTTGCAGAAAGATGAGTTCTATGATGCCCTCGCCACTCTCGTTCACAGCAGTAAAGGTTCCGACATTGTAGTGCAAGCTGGTGACTTCAATGCACAAGTTGGCAAACTCAGTGTGTCAGAAGCCTGTTTAGGTGGGCGTTGTGCTTTACCTGCTGAGCGTACAGATAACGGGGATAGACTTCTCCAGTTTTGTGCAGACAATCGATTGTTCTTGTTTAGCACAAAGTTCCGACACAGCTCGCGTCGCACAGCGACATGGCGCTCTAACTCTACAGGTACTTTGAGTCAAATTGACCATATCGCCGTAAGCTGCCGGTGGCGCAGTTCTGTTCAGAACTGTAGATCTTACTGGTCCACGTACGTAGAGTCGGGCCATGCCTTAGTTTTAATGCGATTATCTCTCCAGCTCCATGGTTATCGTCGCAAACCGCAAACCCGAATAGCTGTGCAACGTTTGTGTAATCCAGAAATAAGCAGCCGGTATGAGCAGAAGTTGGCACATCATCTAGCATCTACGACGAACAAAGTAATGTAGATGAGCATTGGGCTCATATCAAACAGGCGATGCACGTTGCAGCAGGTTTCGTTTCTGATCCTAGATCCGTTGTCCATTAAAAACACTGGATCTCGCAAGAGTCGCTGAGTATAATGGAGCAAAAGCGTCAACTTTCGAACTGTAAGATGAATAAGATGCGGAGAAAGCTGCAAAGACAAGTTACGAAAAGCCTTAAGAATGATCACGAAAATTTGTGGGTCAGTGTAGCCGAAGAAATGGAAATAGCAGCTGCCTCAGGTAACAGTTAAAGACTGTTCAAACTTATTCATGACACTGGTGGACGGCGAACTCAGGTCAGTGAAATGATTTGGGATAGAAATGGAGAACCCATCCATAGCAAACAGCAAAGGCTTAACCGATGGGCCGAGTACTTCAAGGAACAGCTTAGCTGGCCGCACGCTAGTGCAGTTACTCCCGTGTCAACAACTGTGACTCCTTGGATGTTATCACTTGAGCCCCATCGGGAGTAGAAGTAGAGTCATGTATTCGATTACTAAGGCGGGGGAAAGCGACAGGTCCCGACGAACTTCCTCCAGTTCTTTTCAAACTGGGTGGTGAGGCGTTGATAAAATCACTTACCGCCTTGCTCCGTGACATTTGGAACAAGGAGCGTATTCCGTTAATATGGAGCGAGTCATTGATTGTTCCCATCTTCAAGAAGGGAATACGCAATTACTGCAGTAAACATCGTGGGATTAGCTTAATCCCGATAGTCACCAAAGTATTAACTTCGATTTTGCTGCACCGTCTTACACCGGCTCGCGAGAGGAACGCCCGCGAACAGCAGCCCGGATTCCGCCTAGGTCGAAGATGCATAGACCAGATTTGTACTCTTCACCAATTACTTGGAACACGTCACACGCACCGCCGACCGACAATAATGATTTTCTTAGACCTGAAAGGCGCCTTCGATTCAGTTGATCGATCATCGTTTTTCAGTGCGCTTCATCGAAAAGGTAAGCCCCAGAAGTTCATGAACCTAATGAGATCGTTGTATTCTCATACTTCTGGCCGCGTTAGGGTTTACGGTGAACTATCTAGTCCACTCGAAACGACCAGTGGTGTTCGACAGGGATGCCCTTTGTCTCCAATCCTATTCAACTTCGTCATGGACGAAATAATGGAGAGTGAGCTGTAAAATCTTCAGGATGTAGGTGTCGAACTAGGAAACAGTGGGAAGCTATGTGACCTAGATTACGCGGACGACCTTGTCTGCTTGTTCGAATGCACGGAACATGCTCAACGTGCACTAGATAGACTCGCAAGAGCTGTAGATCCATTCGGCATGCGCTTTGCACCTCCAAAGTGTAAATTGATGTTGCAAGACTGGACGTCAACAATTCCGAGCTTGATGCTCGATGGGGAGGTGCTGTCAGTTGTCGAACACTTCACCCACCTCGGTAGCAGCGTGACGACGGATGGGAGCACAGTAGTGGAGGCGAGTACGCGGATATCCAAGGCTCGAGCGGCGTACGCTGGACTAAAGCACTTGTGGCGCCGACCTGATATTTCACTGAAGTTGAAAGGCCGTGTATACTGTGCCGCAGTGCGTTCAGTTTTGTTGTATGGTTGCGAAACTTGGAGTCTGCGTGCTGAGGATATTCGTCGTCTTGAGGTTTTCGACCATCGATGTTTACGTACTATCGCTAGGATTGGGTGGAATAGCCGAGTAAGCAACGATGAGGTGAGAAAGCGAGTACTGGGTACTAATTCAGAGAACGTTCTGTCACAGCGTATCCAGCTTAGTAGACTTCGTTGGTTGGGACACGTGTTACGTATGTCAAACACACGTCTACCGTACCGTGTCCTATTCTCCGCTCCTCCTAGGGAGTGGAAGAAACCACGTGGAGGTCAACAGATGACGTGGCAGCAAGGAACGAGAAAATGTACAGTGAACTTAGGAAAAGTAGGTGCTTCACGTCTTCGTGGTTGGGGTTCAAAAGATCCGTCTACCAGTTGGCTGGAGACACTGAAGGATATGGCAGCGAACCGCGAGCAGTGGTGATCGTGTTGTCACTTTCTGTCGAATCAGAATGATTGATCGATGTACGTTTGTACAGTTAGATTGTGTATTCCGTGTGTTGGCTATTAGGGCATTCTTTCCTTTTCCCACCCATGTAGATCCAAACCCTGTCTATCTTGTATATTCATACTTTCTAATTCAACGTGCAACATGGTGACAAAGGCAGTGGTCAGTGGGGCTTGCCCTACTGTTTAACGCTGTACGATGATGACGATGATGATGGTGTCCCTGAATCGATTTCTCCGTTGCATTGCCCGAATATGGTAGAAACACCGTATCAGAAATGATGAGGTTAGACGTAGGATGTCGGGAACCAGAGATCAGTCTTGGGATCAAGTACTGAATCTAAATAGAATAAGGTGTCTGGGACATGTGTTACGCATACCCACCAATAGAATTCCTCAGCGTACACCGTTTTCCGAAGCAGGTGGTGATATGGAGACAGGTCGAGGTGATCTGTCCATGACGTGGCAAAAAGGTATGAAAACCTTGACTAGTGGACTTGGCCATATAGGACGTGTTAGACTCCCAGGTTGGAATCCACGTGATCCGCCTACGTAGTTGCGTAGTTGCATTCGAACTCTTTCCTTGTTCTCTTGATTTCCGCCAGATACTTTGACTTTTTGGATCTCTATCACTATGCTTCTATTCTTTTCACCCTTTATTGCACGATGCCGGAAGTAGCAAGCGAAACCTGAGCACAGAAGTGCGAGGTTAGCGGTTGAATAAACTGAAACTGAAACGGAGGCTGTGGTGAGCAAATTAATCAACCCATCGCCTTGTTCTCTGAAGTGGTTGATTAAGACACTCCAATTGTCCTGACCATGAGCCGAAACCAGCCTCCGAACTTTTTGGTTGAAATCGGAAGTGTACAATCTCCAAACCCACGTCTAATATTTCATTGGCCGCTTCCTAACCATGGGACAGCAACAATTTCCTACCAACTACCAATTTTCATTACTATACAATCACACCTTAACACAGATATTATCCGTAAATATACATTCCCACCCTATCGATGTAACTGTATCAGCTATGAGGATGTTACCGAAAACGAACCTGCTCGCCATTCGTGTCTTCTCTATATATGATAAAATGGGATTATTTAGCGAATATTCTTATCATTGATACTGTCACAGAATGATCACTTGTCTCACCTGCCCGCATAAGGCTGGCTGCTTCGTTGGTGAGTAAACCACCAATCCGCGGCGGCGTTCCTTAGTGCTTTTGGACTGATCTACCTCGGTTGTTGCGTAGCCCACAGTGATACATACGACAACAGTGGCCGAGTGCAAAGCGCACAATCGATTGGCCATCTCCACAAAATCCGGCGCACGCACTAAATCCTGATGGGACAGAAAACAGTGATAGAAGTTTTGAAAATATCAAAAATCTGAGAATTTCGGTGTTAAAAATGAATTCAATGAGAGGATCCAACTTCCATATCTTGTATGAATGCATGTGGCGAGGAGAAACATTTCCGAGCACGTCAAGACCCGCGGTCCAGTTGATGGTTGCAGTCAGTTCTGTGCTTAGAGGTACGCGTTTTCATTATTCATAAAGTGCACGAAATGCTATGAAACCCACACTATTTTTCTGCAATTACTTTTGAACCAAACCACTTGGTGACCAAATATGGTATGATGATGTTTTAACCCACTACTATACCAAAAATACACATGGATTTGAAGCATGAAACAGATCAATCGATTTATTCCGGAAAAATGCCTGAGAAGTCGAAAAATGTTATTAAACCCGTCCCTGAAAGGATGGTAAAAGCATCAAGCTGGCTTGCAAACGCAACAACCTTGATCGGTAATGACCCATTTCCCATACTCAGGGATGCGTTATTGAACAGTGCTCACGTAACACGCGATTCGTGAACAAAGTTCACTCAAGTTATGCGTCCTGGTTAGAGGTGAAGACCTCTCATTTATCAAAACAGAAAGATGACGAGAGTTCCAAGGCTTCGTGATCTGCAGCAAGGAAAATTACTAGCAATATAAAGATTCTGCGATAAACATAAGCCACATTTCCCAGAAAATTTCCGGATCGACAAAAGTTATCCGTAACTCTGAAGAATCCAAATCATTATGTAGCTAAGAGAAGACGTAGAATCCGAAGAAAAATGTCCGATTAAGCCACCATAAGACTCTTGCGCGGTGTTTCGATCCAACTTAGGAGCATCGAAACTATAGAGGTCATTGCAATTGAATGTGAGCGAACAGTGTGTACAGCAACCCCCACAGTCTGCACTACATTTGCAGTGGACAAGTGAGGTCACTACCTTGGATGACGGACCGTTATTTTCAAAATCGAGAGAAATGGGCCAGAAGTCACGTCATTTGGAATGCTGACCGGAATAATGCAATACTTAGTGATGTGAAAATGTTTGTTTCAAATGGTCCTGGTGAAATCATGCACTAATGGCATGATTTCAGGAAAAGCAAACTGGAACTCTTGTCGAGCCTTTGATGGTAGCTCTGTGTTGGTCCGGGGTGCGGTTTTTGAAGACAGAGAATCCGAGCTAGCAGTTCTAGAAGGGAAGCAGGTGACTAACTCATACATTAGAACGTTGAGTGCATTTTTTTTTCCTAATCACTCCGGAAAATCAACTGAGGCCCATTATCTTTCGATATGACCCGCCTAAAAATGCCTGGGATCTGTTAACGAGGCCAGTCTTCGCGGATAGAAGTTTCCAGAACTTTGCGCGAGCTGGATTCGGCCATCTCCGATGAATGGGACAGCACAGAACTTGAGAACATCCATAATACAATTAGAAGCGTGTCTAGACGTTGTATTTCGGTTATTACCATTAATGGTCACTGTATTTCGTAAATAGCTGGTTATTTTTGCCATTTTTCTTGTGGTAGGTTTAATACCATTTCGTACCCTCCCAAGCACTTTTTTCGGAATAAGTCGATTGATCTGTTTCATGCTTCAAATCCATGTGTATTTTTGGTATAGTAAGGGGTTAGCACATCATCATATCATACTTGGTCACCAACTGTTTTGGTTCAAAAGTAATTGCAGAAAAATAGGGTGGGTTTCATAGCATTTTGTGCACCATATTTTATTTTACTACCGGTGTTTGATTGTCAATGTCCTTGCAGCACTGCCCGGATTTGGAGGCAACACTGGATTAGTATTCTTTAGAACAGGTGAGTCTAGGGATTATACACAACGCGCATTTGATAGACTTACAAATGTTGTGACTCCAATGGATATACGCTTCGTGCTGCTAAAAGGCATGGTAATGATTCAAGATTGAACGTCAGTTGTTCCTAGGATAACACTAGAGGTTGAGACCTCGTCGATCACCCCGCATACCTGGAATGATGGTAGCATCATACGAGGTGAATGCGTGCAACAACGTACATTTTTGGCGTCTAACTGAGGCGCAGTTTGAGCAGCTGGGTTATACCATTGTGCGGCTCTGAACTTACGAACGGTGCTTGTTGATGTTTGCCGGCTAGAATTTTTAAACTAACAGTATCTGCGAAATCTAGCAATGGCGGGATGGAGCAACAGGATTATTAACAACAAGGTAACGACCAAGGTCTTTGACTCATCTTCGGACAAGTTATCCCCGTAAGCAAACTATAAAGACTCCTATAGCATGGAAACGTGTTGCTTACTGTTCACATGTGTGATGGTAATGGAACCGGGTGGGTGAACAGATGACGTGAATAAAATACAAAAATAAATGCACATATAGATTAGAGAAAGTACGTGGCTCACATCTCCCTGGACTGGGTCCAGAAGGCTCCATCAGTGAACACTGGAAGTGAACCGTAAGCAGTGGAAACTCTATCATCATGTTAGACTATTTGCAAATGTACGCACACACTCACGATCAGACTACTTTGCATTGTGTTTACCAAAGCACGTCTTTGTAGTCCCTCGCTCGTTCACAATTTCATGCTATTGCTTTCTAATAAAACTCATCCTTCCTTTACAACCACAGTGACAGTATTTATTGAAACAGGCGCCATAAATTCCATGAACTGCTGATCAGATTGGTACTGTCCGAAAAATCCATTAACCTATCGTGGCAAACTTCGTACACGCGTTCAGGGCGCTGATAGTAAACAAGATCCCATCACGTGAGATTAAACTTCTGAAACCTAAATTGTGCAAGCAGAGTGTTCTTGTGTAACCATTCACGTTGCCGAAAGAGGTGAGCGCTTCCATCTGAATCCTTTGCACGAAACTTTCCTCCTGGCGGGGGTCCCACAATCACGTTGCATTTATTGTTTCCAAAGCCCTCTCCTCTTAATTTCTTCGAAACATCATTCGTCCTCCCTCGATTTATCTTTTGATTCAACTGTGCTACATTCCATAAATTACACCTCTCTTCATAGATTTTCTATAACCGGTCCGCTTTCCTATCTCAGCTCGCTTCTCGTGTTACACGCAAAGTTGGTTTTCTGTTTCGCGCCAGACGCTTCTTCACACCAGCTCATCTTCTGCTGAACAGAGCTCAAATCCGCCTCGTACTTGAATACTGCAGTCACGCGTGGGGTGGAGTTTAAGGCATTGGGCCCATATCAAACAGGCGATGCACGTGGCAGCAGGTTTCGCCTGTGGTTTTAGATCCGATGTCCATCAAGGACACTGGATTTCGCCAGAGTTCCTGAGTCTAATGCAGCAAAAACGTCAGCTCTCGAACTGTTAAGAGATAAGAAACGAAGACATTTACAAAGGCAAGTTACAAAAAGCCCTAAGAATGGTCGCGAAAATTGGTGGGTCAAGGTAGCCGAAGAAATAAAAATAACAGCTACTTCAGGTAACAGTCAAAAACTGTTCAACCTTATTCACGACACCGGTGGACGGCGAACCCCCATCAGTGAAACGATATGCGATAGAAATGCAGAACCGATTCATGACAAAGAGCAAAGGCTCGACAGTTGGGCTGAATACTTCAAGGAGCAGTTTAGCTAGCCGCGCGCTAATGCAGTTTCTCCGACGTCAGCAACTGCGATTTCTTGGGTGGTATCACTTGAACCCCCATCAGAAGTGGAAGTGGAATCATGTATTCGATTACTAAAGAGTCGGAAGGGGTCGGTCCTGATGAATTCCTTCCAGTTCTTTTCAAGATGGGTGGTGGTGCGTTGATAAAATCATTGCCCTGCACCGTGACATTTGGAACAAGGAGCGTATTCCGTTAATATGGAGCGAGTCATTGATTGTTTCCATCTTCAAGAAGGGAATACACACTGACTGTAGTAACCCTCGCGGGATCAGCTTAATTCCGATAGTCACCAAGATATATGCCTCGACTTTGCTGCGTCGTCTGACACTGGCTAGCGAGAGGAACGCCCGCGAACAACAGCCCGGATTCCGCCTAGGTCGAAGATGCATAGACCAGATTTGTACTCTTCACCAATTACTTGGAACACGTCACACACACACACCCACACACACACACACACACACACACATCGTCGACCGACAATAATGGTTTTCCGTTGCTTGAAAGGCGCCTTCGATTCAGTTGATCGATCATCGTTTTTCAGTGCGCTTCATCGAAAAGGTAAGCCCCAGAAGTTCGTGAACCTAATGAAATCGTTGTATTCTCATACTTCTGGCCGCGTTAGGGTTTACGGTGAACTATCTAGTCCACTCGAAACGACCAGTGGTGTTCGACAGGGATGCCCTTTGTCTCCAATCCTCGTCATGGACGAAATAATGGAGAGTGAGCTGCAAAATCTTCAGGATGTAGGTGTCGAACTAGGAAACAGTGGGAAGCTATGTGACCTAGATTACGCGGACGACCTTGTCTGCTTGTTCGAATGCACGGAACATGCTCAACGTGCACTAGATAGACTCGCAAGAGCTGTAGATCCATTCGGCATGCGCTTTGCACCTCCAAAGTGTAAATTGATGTTGCAAGACTGGACGTCAACAATTCCGAGCTTGATGCTCGATGGGGAGGTGCTGTCAGTTGTCGAACACTTCACCCACCTCGGTAGCAGCGTGACGACGGATGGGAGCACAGTAGTGGAGGCGAGTACGCGGATATCCAAGGCTCGAGCGGCGTACGCTGGACTAAAGCACTTGTGGCGCCGACCTGATATTTCACTGAAGTTGAAAGGCCGTGTATACTGTGCCGCAGTGCGTTCAGTTTTGTTGTATGGTTGCGAAACTTGGAGTCTGCGTGCTGAGGATATTCGTCGTCTTGAGGTTTTCGACCATCGATGTTTACGTACTATCGCTAGGATTGGGTGGAATAGCCGAGTAAGCAACGATGAGGTGAGAAAGCGAGTACTGGGTACTAATTCAGAGAACGTTCTGTCACAGCGTATCCAGCTTAGTAGACTTCGTTGGTTGGGACACGTGTTACGTATGTCAAACACACGTCTACCGTACCGTGTCCTATTCTCCGCCCCTCCTAGGGAGTGGAAGAAACCACGTGGAGGTCAACAGATGACGTGGCAGCAAGGAACGAGAAAATGTACAGTGAACTTAGGAAAAGTAGGTGCTTCACGTCTTCGTGGTTGGGGTCCAAAAGATCCGTCTACCAGTTGGCTGGAGACACTGAAGGATATGGCAGCGAACCGCGAGCAGTGGTGATCGTGTTGTCACTTTCTGTCGAATCAGAACGACTGATCGATGTGCGTTTGTACAGTTAGATTGTGTATTCCGTGTGTTGGCTATTAGGGCATTCTTTCCTTTTCCCACCCATGTAGATCCAAACCCTGTCTATCTTGTATATTCATAATTTCTAATTCAACGTGCAACATGGCGAGAAAGGCAGTGGTCAGTGGGGCTTGCGCTACTGTTTACCGCTGTACGATGGTGATGATGGAGTTTCGTTTACCTCTTTTTCTCTTCTTGGCCAATTTCGCCGAAAAGCCGTCTGGCTGATCGACGACCTCTTTTTAACTTCAAATCTGCAGTCACCAGCCCATCGTGGCTGCTTCGTTGTCCTTCTTCTATTGGTATTATTTTGGATTTTGCTGTTCTGAACATGCTTCGACAGTTCCTCTTCCCAAAACCTTTTCGTGATCATCGTGCCCAGAAAGCTAGTCATGCTTATCAAGTTTCTGTCACTAGATGTCGTATTTTTATCTTTCAGTCTCCTATTCTGCCCGGACCGCTAAATTAAGGAACATTCTCCCTTATTCTGTCTCATCGCCCATTTACAACCTCTTTCTTTAAAATCAGGATCAGTTAACTGGTTCTCAGGTAAATGTTCCCCCACAACCTCGATTTACAGTTCCCTTCGATTACCGGGTTGACCCCTTATGCCGTAATTCACTTTACGTGCAATAAAAACAACCACGTTCAATTTCACGATTATTCTTTTACGAAACCGCCTTCAGTAATTTTCCACGCGTTCCTTTCACTTTGTTGCATTCACATCTATCTCATGACTTGTCGAATCCATCCGTTGGGTCGCTGTCACCTCAACCACGATACGCAGTTAGCTAAGCAGCCTATGTATCTTTATGCTCATAAACCATACATGTAAATGATGCTGGAAAAAAAACTGTTCGCGTTACCAGCTCTTTCTGACTTTTTTGACATTTTGCCATTAACCTTGTTACACAGTCATCTTTGAGATTGAGATTTATCGTTCTTCTGTGATTAGAGTTTATTATGTAGTGAAAGCCAGATAACCGATGTGTTGGATATGCATTTGTTTTACGACATCAACTGCATTCCCTGATTGGTCAAGAGAACATTTTTGTTTGGCAAATTCTAAATCGAGAAATCTGAATGGTGCAAAAGGCTTTATAAACCACCGAAGAGTTAGCGACGACTGAGGTTTCCTTATTGCACAGTGTAACAGTATACTGACTGTTTTTCCTGAAAAACTGACTTTTGAGATGATGGCAACGGAAACTGTTGTGAAAATGTCGATATCGGAGATGCGACCGCACAAATGCCTGCAGATCCACCTACCGGGCGCACTTGGTGATGGAAGACACGGGTCGACTGGCTGACAACTGGAAGCTGTGACGAACGCAGTAAGATTTTCAGACACTGCCTGCAATGAAGTACGAATCAAAGACGATCTAGCTTGCGCTATTTCGTCACATTATTGGGCCAGTGGCGCATCGCATCATCACTGGCTTTTCATATGAACACAGTGGTGACTGGACAACGGTTATGCTTAAACTCGAACCATATTGTCTTAGTGAGTGCAACGGGACATTCGAGCGTTTTGTTTTTAACCAACTGACACAGAAGCCGGATGGATCCTTTGATTCTCTTGCGTTGTCGTTAAGATCACTGACACGATCATGCAGTTTTTGCACCTGCCTAGAAAAGAGTCTCGTGCGTAACTGGATTAAGTGAATCCACGGTGATCAAAAGATCGTTGAAGATTCCCAAATTATCGCTCCAACAGTGCGTCGAAATCTGCGAGGAAACAGCCGAAAAACGCATAAAGACGTTGAGTGCGTCAGAATCGCGTGGCCTGTACAAAATAACATCAGAGACACGCAAGGTGACAAAGACGGATTGTCAGTTTTGTACCAGACTACACCTAGAGGGAAAAGACAACTGTCGCCCAGGGGAAAAACTTGTAATAACTGCAAAAAGTGCAACCACTTCGCGTCAAAATTTCTCCTCAAGAAGACGGTGGACAGAGAACAAAATCATTACACTACAGATCGAGTGAATGGAGTGCAGATGCTGGCGAAGCGAAAGGGCTTATTTGCCAAGATGGTGGTGAACGGAAAACAGGTGGATTTCCAGTTGGACACGGGATCATCGGTGAGCCCCATGTCTGTCTAGTATTGCATTGACACCAATACAGGAGAAACGCATTATGTGGGACGGTGACAAGGTTCACTCAAAGGGTACGGCAATGCTGCAAGTCGTCAATCCCAAGGATGGGCATTCATCACTCCTAAACTTAGTTGTGGTCGATCGAAGCCGGGTGCGAATCTATAGAAAACCTTGGTTTGGTGTCACTGTACTATGATTCATTTACTCGCCATATATTTGATAAGTGCAAGTATTACTTGGAGAAATATGCCTCTATTTCCGATGACAAATTCGAAAGGCCTCTAGGAATGGTGACATTGCACGTGTACAAATCCGCAGAACCTTTGGGACTACCGACAAGGCACATCCCATACGCAGTTACAGAACAATTGAAACGCGAGTTGAACGTCTCGAAAGACGTCTTGGTTAAAGTTGATGAACCGACAGACTGGGTGGGTCATATAGTGATTATGACGAACTTCGCGTTTGCACTGATCCCAAATTACTAAACAAAGCGCTCCAGTGAGAGCACTTTTTGCTATCTGATTTTGACGATAGCCTACCTGAGTTTACAAACGCGTGGTGCTTTAGAAAAGTTGATCTGGCTTCAGTGTTTTGGCACTTAGAGTTGGATGAAGTCTCAAGTTGTTTAACCACGTTTAGCACACCGTATGGCAGTTACCGTTGGGAGCGACTGCCTTTCGCCCTGGGGGTATCGAGAGAAGTATTCTTGAAGAGGATTCTCCAAGCAAAGGGCGAGTTACCTGGAGTACTCTGTGTAACAAACGACATTCTATTTTTGGGCAATAATACTGTGCAGCACAGCAGAAGTTTGATTCTTTTCTGCAACGCTGTGTCAGAGATGGAGTTAAACTGAAACGGGAAAAGTTGACATTTTGTCAAACAGAAATCGTGTTCCACAGCCACATTCTTACAAGTGAAAATATCAAACCGATTGCAGATATGCCTGCGCCAACCAATACGAAAAGTATCTCACGTTTTAACGGAATGATCAAATATCTGAGCAGATTCTTACCAGAGTTAGCGGAACTCATGAGACCGGTCTACCGATTAACGCATAAGGGAAAAATGTGGATATGAGCAGATCCGTGTCTACAATCCCTGAAGGAAGATAAAAGAAGGTAAAAGAACTCTATAAGCAAAAGTATCACATTACTTCGGAGTTCGTGATACGTTAACAACAGAGGATGAACTGACTTTTCGAGGTGAGCTTTTGGTGATCCCGCAAGTTTTTTCGGAAAGACACTCTGCCCCTGTTACACCCCGTTCAATGGAAAAACATACCACTGTCTGGGCATGACAGACCAGGTAAAACGGATGGTGGCGAATTGCGAACCATGCAGACAATTCGACCGACGACAAACGAGAGAACCGATGGAGATGCATCTAATACCTGACCGGCCTCAGAAAATTGTGGCGTTGGATATTTTTTACCAGTTACCAGTTACCTAGTCACTCCTGATTACTAGTGATTTCTTTGAAGTCGGCCTTCTGAGAATAGAAACAGCCGCAGAAATTATCAACAAACTGCGAGCCATCTTTGCACATGGAATCCTGATTTGAGTGATTTCCGATGGTGGTACTCAGTTTCACAGCACGGAATTTCAACAATTCTCAGGGATGTGGTATTTCAGCCATCACATCATCAGTCCCTACCACAGTCAGTCCAACGGTAAAGCAGAGAGCGCTATCAAACAGGCGAAGAATATACTCAAGAAGTGCTAGGCCGAGGGCAGCAATCTTGCTTTCTACGATTGTGGGAACAGGCCCGAGGAAACGCCTATTCGGAAAACGGACGAGCAAAACCGTACGCGTTGGTTTTGGGTTACTGAACCCAGACGTCGCAGTGCCTTCAGTAATCAAATTGAAAGTAAAAAAGCGAACAGCGGTGTAAAAAAGACTTTACGACCGGGGCAGCAAATCACTCCATCCACTTAAGCCATATGATACAGTCTGAACCCAACCAATAATATCAACAGAAAAATCCTGGACGAAAGGATAGGTGCTGTCGAGTGTAACAAAGAAATCACGCCTAATACACTTTGGAGATCGTCGGCTAAGAAAGAATAGGATTCATCTGAGAAGATCAGAGGAGGGCGATGATGAAGAAGACAGAAATAATGGGGGAGACAACGAAGATGAAGAGGGGGGAGGGGTCGAAAATGATGAGGAAGTGACTAAAGCAGATAGCGCCATAAAAGCATCGGCAGGAGGGGAGCATTCACCGTCTAGAACTCGGAGTGGGAAAAGTTACCAGCCGGTACGCAAGAAGAAGCTTTTCAAAACGGGAAGGATGTGTTGGATATGCTTTTGTTTTGCAACATCAATGGCATTTCCTGATTGGTCGAGAGAACATTTTTGTTCAACAAGTTCTAAATCGAGAAATCTGAATGGTGCAAAAGGTTTTATAAATCACCGAAGAGTTTCCTTATTGCACAGTGTAACAAAATACTGATTGTTTTTCCTAAAGAACTGACTTTCGACAACCATGGGAATAACTTTATTTTTCTACCGCCATAACACGTATTTGCAGCCCTGCTCCTTTATTTGAATTATTACATGAGTCAAAAGATGAATCCCTGGAAATAGCTTTTTTCTTACGTTCCTTTTTGGTTTTCCAGCGCACTAATTAAAACGGCTCTGTCCTCCAGTCAGAAGATTTTTAAGCCTTGAAGTGTAACAACTAAGTGCTCATTTTATACGGATTGTCATTGGTATTTCCATAGAACTTACTACGAAGTCAAGACCGGACACGGTAGAACAAACAAGACGCTCAGTGGAACCCTCCAGGCCACAAGCCAACTTGGTGTCACGACGGATGAGATCCCATGTGGACATTGCTAGGAACGGTGATGTGAAAACAGAGCATATTTAAAGTGCGAATCGCGAAGTAAATGAACACAAACATCATTCTCCATTGAGATTTGCATGATGACTGATGATAACATAGTCGACCTCTACAAACATATAAACTGTGATAAGATTCTCTAGTGTATTTTTGACGCATATACTGTTTTCCCATCATGCAGCTTATCACTACAAGTGATTCTCTCGGGTTAGAGAAATATTAGCGGTATGTTTACTCCATTCTCCCTAACACTCAGTTATTTAGGTTATCTGACGCGTCAAACACCAAGGACGCCCTCTAATCCATGGTCTCGCAGAGAACGGAGTATACAAGAACCAACCGCATTGACTCATACTTGGAGTAGTGAACCGTATGAGGCTCCCGAACCGGTGATAATGGAGTGGTGTTTAATAATCCTGACCTCTGCATGGTGTTCACGCCCAAAAGTAAAACCTGCGACAAGGGCATGATGAGATAGCCGTTTGCTTTATTGTCATAAACAGAAAGTGCACCTGCCACTTTATGACCGGCGGTGATCGAGTGGTTAAAGGCGTTTATCCTCCACATCGGATGTCAGAGGTTAGGATCCGACTACCGCCGATGACGGTAGACAGTAATCCACTATCGTCCAGCTCGTTACCACATCCAACCTACTGGGACCTTATGTGGTTCTCCACTCCAGCTCTCAGGGTCAGATTTCGGGCTATACTCAATGGTGCAATGGGCCTTTGAGGCTATGGGGTATACCCCTTTCACTTCTCTCGTGCGCAAGCATGTATTAAAAAACTGAAAAACATCAAAATATCATTAAAAACCATATATTACAAAAACGCTGACAATCTACGCTATCACTGGTAGTGGGGAAATGTTGGCCAAAAGACCTCCAACCCATGTGAACTTCACGCACCGCTAACGAGGAGCGGAACTGATGAGGCTACGGTGCACTCTGCAGGGAAAAATCCAATGATTTCCCGCCCAATTCTAGCATTAAGTAAGGCTGTCCTCTGTAGCTGGTGCTGTTGAACTACACCATCGATCGGATAACGCGTTAGGCGCTCACTGAATAACGGGGTATCAAGCCGGGCACCGCTGTTTTTCTAGTTGATTTGGAACTCTTGGACGACCGTCCTTGTTGGGGACAGCCCCATCGCCTCATATCCGATTCTGAATCGCGTAGAATCCCTCGCAAAATGCGTTGAAGACTGAGATCCTTTTGACCTGCACTACACCATTCACACAACCAATACACGTCGACAGTGAACAAATCGAGCACATCCCAGGGTTGAAGTATCTAGACTCCGCAACCTCCCCCCTCCCCCTCAAACGATCAAGCTAACTGAGAAGGCAAGTTGCGCATTGACAACGCTGGAAGAGCGTTTTTTGAGCTTCGCAATGCACTCTGGGCGCGCAACGAAATCAGTCTCCAGACCGAATTCCGCGTATTCCGAGCCGCAATCCGCCCAATATCGACCTGCGCCTGCGGAACGTGACTACTACGCGCCTAAGGCGTCAGAAAACTGGAACTGCTCGACCACTGGTATCAACGATGGATCCTAAAAGTGGCTTGGCGCAATACGATTCCAAACGACGCGACAAGACAACGCAGCTTCAATGTCGAAAAGTTGTCACTGTTCCTTCGACGCCGACGATTGCAGTGAGTTGAACGTCCTACGACGTCCAAATGTAGAGATCCCCAAACAGATAGGCATTCGATAGATCAAGAATGGTAGTGAGCCAAGGGAAAACATTCTTGATCACCGAAGATCTGAATTTCAGTAGTTGAAATCTTTGGTCGGCAAGCTATATCAATCGACCATCATTGGTAAAACACCAAACTCCATAATTCACTTTACTTCCAAACTTTTGTGGGCTGCTTAAGAAATGATTGGTGAATAAAACCTATTACGCTGGAAGTCTGCAGAGTTCGATGACTAACATGACAATAGATAATACTGGGTGCTTTTAATAGATATAACATTGCCAACCGTTACTTGAAGAGCTCTTACCTTTAACATCGAACTTAGCTTCTTCCATCGCTGAATAAAGAGATTCTCTGAAAGTGGAATCTATCAGCATATTGTAACCAATTCTATCCTCAATTCGCGTTGCCATTAGCAAATCTAAATTTGTCAGTCGTCCAGCTTTTTGCCCTTTGACTGATAGTCCGACAGTATCGATCAAGATAGCACCTGAATTTTGTCAGGAATTCGTACATGATAAAAATGGATAGATATACTAACCGTAAAGTAGTTCCCAAACAACAGATGGTATCCGATCCACCAATTCACTCTGCAGCAGAAGTTGCGTCACCAACGAAGCACAGGAGCCGACAAGCTCGACTCTCTTCAGACGACAGTTTTCCAGCTGCTGATTTTCCGCTGACTCCAACTGATGATGATCTATGATCTCCACAACAGGCCACTGTGTATCTGCTAGCGGACCAGTAGGTTTGTTGTGATCTACCAAAATCAGCTGAGTCTCGCAATCATCCGGCTCGAGATTGGTTAGCAGTAAATCGTCCGCGTATATCAAGGAATTCAAACAAATATGACAACGATTGAGCCAGTAGACAACTTCGCTTCGCAAATGCATATCCGCGCGGTTGACGTAACACAATGGAATAATAAGCGCGGATTCACCAAGTTGCTAATATGGTAAGTGCTTATTAATCACACTCGGCAGCTGCACTTACCATCTGCTTGAACATCGCATAAGCCAAAGCACACACAGTGCTGTCCAGATCACAGGCCTCATTGCCACTGACCACAATCCGAAGGCCGCCTACGTTTGACTTCTACCCAAGTTAGAACCGACAACGTGTTACTTACCAATTTTCGCGCAGTTTCCCGCAGATAAAGTTCCATGGCATAAAAGACAGTTGTATTTTAACGTGGTCAATCTTTGGAAAACCCCGAAACGGTCTGAAATGAAAAACTGGTCACGTTAAAGCATTTAAGGAATTCTGTGAGCAAGAATGATACGCGCGGTGGCTTTTAGATGATTTAAGCCACAGAATACTAAGTATGAAGAATGAGTTCCGAACCGCAATACTGCCAGCCAAATCTGGTGACAGATAAAAAGCCCGCATAGAATAAAGGACAAAACTGACAGAATAAATAAGCAGGGCTTCCATTTCAGCTTGAACGGCCAATTACAGCGGGTTTAACTGCTATTTCTCCTCCGAATCATTTTGAGGAATTCAATGGGTGCGAGTAGTAGCAGAGACGAACAGAGAAGCCCTGGTTTGGTGGTCAGCCAGCACGCCTTCACCCGTCCAGAATCGAAAAAAGGTCAGACTCTGCAAAGAAAATCGATGGTTTGGCAGTCAGACAGTGTGTCATCGCTTTTCCGGGATCTAGGACAACATTGGGGCCAACAAAGCTGAGTGATGGACCAATCAGTGGTCAACAGTTGTCTGAACCGACCGGATCCGTATCAGCCACTCGGGTTGCAACCAGAGCAGTCAACCAGAAGAGTAGCTCTTCACTTACAAGTGAGCCAATAAGTTTGCCGCAAGGATTTGGTCATGGTCACTGCTTATGTGATGTAAGTAATCTATTTTGCACCAATAAACCGAGATAGTTCGAAGGCAGAAAGGTCTTCTTACTAGTACCACTGAGACGGATCAATGATTTTTAGCTTCTTAATCCTGAGGCAGAATTTTGTCATGGTTCTTTACACAGCTGTCTTGGTAGTGATTGTCTGTGGCGAACAATGAATCAATAAGTCTTGGCAGCTAAATCTCCCATGGTAGTCGGATACCGGATGGAATGCCATCAATCCTCTTAAACGGTACGGACATCTGTACGGGCTATTTGTTAGGGTAGGCTGCTCAGACTGGGAGTCCGTCGTGTTGATATAGATTAGCGAGAAGAAGAAACCAGAGTATTGCCCAGCCATATAGTTTAAGTACCTCAACGGCCAGGTATTTGAGCACATATGCGAGGCAAAGCAGATCACCGGCATTAAAGGGCTCCACATCCGGACTCTTTCTTCTGCTTCGTGGTCTCCACTAATTGCTTTGTTTTGGATTTTTTTTCATTTCATGCTCCTATTGATTTTGCCCTCGACTCGATGATGCTGAAGGGTGGCAACCAAAACCAGAGCACAAGTGCGACGTTGATGGCTGAGAGAACTGAACTGCTTTCATCGGCTCACAATCGCTACTGACCGTTATCGATGAATACTACCGGTTTTTGGTTGCGTGTTGCTTGCCCGGATATATCGTCTTTCAGAGTCGTCGGTTGTCTTTTTCGTTCGTTTCTTGTATTCGGAACACCCACCCGTGTTCACTCTGATCGAGCACTATCCTCCATTTCATATGAGCCGCCATATGAACCGCCAATTTTTAGTGGCGGTCAATTATACGATAACTTACAGCTTGAAAGCCAACGGCCAAGGAGAATATCTGAGTGGCACTTTATAAAAATCCATGTCACTGATCCTCTGACTGTCTCCCAATTTTACATCGGGAATCCATCTTTCTGGATTCGATCTGCTCTATCCGTTTTTTCACTCTACACCACCACAAACACGACGCTTCGTGAACGCCCTTCTGCTTTAACCAACGGTAAGCAAGTCTCCATTTGATGCTGATCTGGTTCGCAACCCCGGGTTCTATGTCGCTCAAGAACATAAACTGATCTTCCCCTTGCCCGACAAAGTTGACCTTATCAGTTCCAGCAATCGCATGACCTCGTGAAACTGTCTGACGGCAGACCGGAGAATGTTTCTGTTTATCGTTTGGCCCCCGGTGCACACTACCCGTATCAACATCGAATCATACTCACTCACGACAATCACTCGGGACACATCACACAAAGATCAACCATCGGGTAAGAGGCTGGCAACAATGCTCCATCACTGATCACCCCGATAACGCAACAATCACAGAACTGTTAGAGCGATAGCAGAGAACAAGTTTACACTGCTTAGGGAATCCAGAGACCTAAGGGAACAGTTTCACAGATCTTTCTAATCCGAATACAAACAAACATTTCATCAACTCTAGTTTTTCGACCAGGGAGAATTTCGTGTAAATTTCCTTGTTTGTTTAGCTTGTTCAAAATAGGCATCTTACACTGTATCATATTCCATTTCAGTTGATGTACTTCCATAATTAGACGAGTAAAGATCATCTTGGTTCCATCCAATAAATTGTATTGATCTAGTCGTTTCTGTTGTAAGCCTGTATCTAAGGTCGGACGTATGGTGTTGGGAATCAGAGGTCTGCAACTGGAACAAGCGTTGAATCTAAATGAGTCAAGATGGTAGGACATATTACGTGAACGCAACTAGACTTTCTCAGTGGTTGCAGGGTAGGTGGTGATGGTCAGTCCATGACATCAGTTCAATTCAAACAATCATCAACCACGCGCTGCGCGCGATGGCTTTCGTTGCTATCTCTCAAGTATAAGGAAGACCGCAAATAGTTGTTGCTTCCCGCCTCGCTGTTTGGGGTCTAAGGGACGGGGTTAGAGTCGAACCCTCGTGCTCGCAGTTACAAAAAAGTCATTTCGACAGACAAAATGACAAAAAAAATATCCAAAATGGTACGGTGGAAACAGAGAAAAATCATAGCGTTTTACTTTTTTTTTACTAATTTTCTCTTTTACTGTATTCTACTCCCCCTCCTATTTCTTGTAATCATTGTTGTTGTGTTGGCGCTATGCTTGATTCCAAGCCGACATTATATATATATATATATATATATATATATATATATATATATATATATATATATATATATATATATATATATATATATATATATATATATATATATATATATATATATATATATATATATATATATATATATATATATAATCTTTGCTGTTGTAGGATTGGGTTCACTACACACCAAACCTTGTCTTGTCAGGTGAAGTCCTAGTTGAAGTGGATAAGGTTTGTCACCTAGACAGCTGCATCTCACCAGGTGGTCAGATAACAGACGAGGTGTGGTCGCGTACACGAAAAGCACGTTCGGTTTTTTCCAACTTCAGTCATCTGTGGCACGGTGTGATGTCCAATTGTCGATCGAGTCCAGTGTACACCGCGGCAGGTAGATCCGTTTTTTCTTACGATTCAGAAACATGGCCGTTAAGGGTATATAGGCGAAGACTGTCGATGTTTGAGCATCGATATCTCCGTAATATTTCTCGGATACATTAAGAACAACTTATCAGCACGGCTCAGATTAGGCGTAGTGCTGAGAACCAGTGGTCAGTCACTGGAACAGGTACTGAATATAAACAGGTCGCTGTGACACGTTACACATGTCCATCAATAGACTTCTTCGACGTACGCTGTTCTCCAGAGCAGGTTGTAGTTGGAAGGTAGGTCGAAGTGGTCAGTCCACGAAATGCCAAAAGTTGTGAAAACCTTGATCAGTGGACATGTCCGGCTTCCGACATGAGTTCCACGAAACTCATCTCTTACATGAGTAGGAGCATTAAGTGATATGGCTAAGTGTCGCAGCCAGCGGTGTAGTTGCACTCGGGCTCTTTCTTTGCTTCTTAATGTCTGCCTCATACTTTGCTTTCGGTATTTTCTCTTTGTATTTCATATTTGTATTTGACTAGACCTTTGCGTAGACAGCCGTCCGCATTTCAGTCAAATGAAGATTAACACCTAGCAACTCAGTGAATAGCGAAGATAACAAAAGAACGATTACACATTAAAATTGCTAGGAAATTTGACTGATACTCGCACCCGGTTTGTGGGGATTCGAGACAGATAAGGAACCGTAGTTTTCGTAGATATTATTGCGAGCGGGTATGGATCACGAATGGAAAAGTGTATAAAGGATGAGTGCTATCTGCAAGGATTTCGTAAGCAAACTTTTCACATGCGACCAGGTGTAATTCGCAAAACTTAGAAGATAGTTCAATCAGCGGTATGAAAAATATTCAGTTGAAAATAGATAGAACTCGACGAAGGATTTGGAAATCTCTGTTTAGCAGACCAGCAAAAAATAATCCGCGAACAGTACAGTAGGACAAGAAAAACATTGATAAAGTAAAAGGGAAATAGTACTCTGTTTACCGTTGAAACGATTAAGCCTACGAATTTGGTAAGACAGCCGGAGCAGTTTTTTCACACGGTTTGATTTGTGCTATGAGCACTTCACAATTTCATCGACAGTGTTTCCTAGATATACTTCTATTCCACCCTCAAAACAGACGATGCTGTGATTTAGCATCTAAAACCAGAGCAAATAAGTATGGGGTTAGTGGCTGAACGAAGTAAACTTAGCTGGATCATCACGAGACTGCACCTTGACGCGGTGTAATGGCTTGCGTGCCTCCACGGCCCAAAGAGCTATGCAGGATGGCTTCCTGAAGCCGGAGATCCAACCATGCCTGACAGGTCGATGAGTAGAGGCCAGACGAAGTCCAGCCTCTGAACCAGTTGGACGGCAATATCTGATTCTAATCACTATGCCGCTGGAGAGGACATTCCGGCGAATAAACATGGAGAGAAACAGTTTGCCGGTCTATAAAACCTCCACTTGATGGATGTAGTACTGGGTATTATCTCGACGGCGGGAGAAGTAATCGCACCTCGCTGAGCACCTATCGCCCGCCTAAGCTGGGCAGCCACCACCCTAACGGATGCTGCCCCGCCCACGTTCCGCTTGCTCCACTGGGTGCATGGGGCTAAGTACTGAATCCGAAAGATGGATTGATAACAAAGAACCAGCGAAGACAAGACAGCATGCTTGCAGCAATCAGGTCTCACGTGATAGATCAGAAGTTCCTTCAAGAGTTCTTCAGTTACGTTCCCACGCTGGGTTAACGCCCCACTGCCTTGTGGGTCAGACTTTTGAGTCAAAGGCTCCGGTTAGGATTCTCAAAGAAAAACCCCTTTTGCAGTGTGGGTAGCCGCGAAGTATGATTTGCCCAGAAACCTCCAGCATCCTTCTTGTTCCTCTGAGTGAAGATCCAGGTAAGTTGCAAGCTTTTTTAGATAGCCTAAGCAACAGTGTAGTAATGTTTTCGGATGCGTTTTGTACCTTCAAAATGTAAAATGCTGCTCCATGATTGGGTTGACTATACACCAAAACTTGGGTAGGCATAGAAATCCCTAACTGAAGTCGACAAGGCTTGTCACCTAGACAACTGCATCTCACCAGGTGGTCAGATACTGGATGAAGTGTCATCGCGCATACAGAAGGCGCATTTGGCTTTTGCCAACCTCCGTCATCTGTGGCATCGGCGTGAGATCCAATTGTTTGTCGAGGGTAGAATGTAAAATACGGTGGTTAGGTCCGTTCTTCCATACGGCTCAGAAACAAGGCCATTCAGTGTAGAAGATAGACGAAGACCGTCGGTGTCCCAGCATCGATGTCTCCGCTGCATTGCCCGAATATGGTAGAAACACCGTATCAGCAATGATGAGGTTAGACGTAGGATGTCGGGAACCAGAGATCAGTCTTGGGATCAAGTACTGAATCTAAATAGAATAAGGTGGCTGGGACATGTTACGCATACCCACCAATAGACTTCCTCCGCGTACACCGTTCTCCGAAGCAGGTAGTGATTAAAAGGTAGGTCGAGGTGATCAGTCCATGACGTGGCAAAAAGGTATGAAAACCTTGACCAGTGGACTTGACCAAGTAGGGCAAGGTAGACTTCCGGGCTGGGGTCCACGTGATCCGCCTGCCAAATGGTTGGAAACATTAAGTGATATGGCTAGGTGTCGCGGCCAGTGGCGTAGTTGCATTCGAACTCTCTCCTTGTCTTCGTGATTTCCGCTTTTAGTTCGGTTTTTGGATCTTTTTCAGTTGATGCTTTCATGTTTCCTGCCCTTTACTGGACGATGCAGGAAGGTAGCAACCGGAACCAGAACACAAATGCAATTTTAGTGGTTGTATAAACTGAAACTGAACTGGACTGAAATGTCGTAATCAGAGCAGTCTGAAATGAATTCGTACGCTGATGGGGAGACATAGTTGATCGAAGCTTTCAGTTTATTTGGGAAAGAAGTGGAATCGATGAAGTTGATGCATGTACGTATCCAGTGCGTCCGAGTATCGGCTGCATCCGGAGAATTTGAATCTTTGGGAAGTCGACGCGGTCGATGAAAACAGTCCATTTTATTTTCAGATGAATAACTTGTAGCGCTCGTAGGTGGAAATCCACAGAGTCAACGGATACGATACCAAGTGGAAAAGAATCACCGCGTGCGTTAGGTCTTATTCATCTCAAAGTGTCGTATACTCTTGAGCATAAACATGTTAGATGATTAATCAGACGTAAACAACTCAGAAGCAAAGTTTATGAATCAGAAATACTCATGACAGGCGTCCACCCAATTTTCCGCTTTGACGGGTTGGTTATATTGATGAAACGGCGACCAGTTTGATTCGTCGATCTTTGACGCAAGTCATACTGAACCGGCAACAGCCGTCCAATTGCCGAAGAGTTCAACCGTATGTAAACTGGAAGCCCCCACAAGGTCCTTCGCCGCCTGGAGAAAATATACGTCATCGATCATAACGGAAGAAAAGATACGGTCACCATGGTCCGACCTAAACCAGCTTTTCTGGTCCAATTCATTCCGTCTTATTTCATCTCATTGAGTTTTTCAGTACCAGTACTTGTGACAAAAGCGTGTCATACACCGACTACACCGGTGCCAGTGACCCAATTGGCGGGCCGTCCAGAGACAACCCTCAACACAGAGCCGCCTACCAAATTTCCAATCGTAGCTAAGTGGTCAGAAAACCCGTGTTTTGTAGATATTGTTTTTCACTCCATAATAACGGAAATCCTTGGACGTATTTTTGAAAAACTCTTCCTGGTTCATTATTCCCTCCCCCCCTTTATTTTATTCTTCACATGGAGGTTTCTTCCACACTGCAGCCACCCATTTTTCTTTACCGCTATACGACATTTGGTTGATTTTCTGCTCATCCGTTCTCTTCCGACACCATTAATAAAAGCCCGCGGTTTTAGAGGAAACCCGCATCGGTATCAAAATACACGTTCGCCAACAACACGAACCCGCTCCCCGTAGTGGTAACACCTCCGCCACGAGAAAGCAGTGAGTAGGACTTCCTCGGTAGAAGCGGTAGCAAACGCACGGTCATTTGGGAGCATTTCGAGAGGCGCTCAGAGCGAGTAGCCAACTCGCAGCCTGAGACACCCACCCCCAAACATACTGAGGCATTTTGGAGGCGAAACACAAATAAAACGGTTCCGATCAACTGTTCATTTTTAAATTTATTTTTCTCATTTCGGAGTAATCTTACATGTCCTTTTGTTGTCAAGTCACCTCACTTTTAGATAGTCGGTCCAGGCCCATGGACGGCTTAGGTCTCAAAAAAACACAAAAACTCACTTGCTTCACTTCCATTATCTTGTTTGACATTCTCGCCCTCGGAAGACTCCTAAATGGAAGTCCTTTTTGCGGGTGGTCTTCTAAGAGGGGGTCTCTATAGCCATCAGTCGACTAACTCCCGTCTACCACTTTACTGTGAGTTTCGCGCAAGTTGAAACCGCTAGCGCCACTACCGACACACATTTTCGGCCCGCGTTGGCGTGCGGTATTTGCACTTAGGCCCAGTGAGAATACATGCGGTTGGCACTCCACGGTCTTCCCTCGTTGACCTCTTTGACGAACGTAATCGCAGAAGCAGAGGGAGTGTACCTACAATATTGCACGTTTCTCGTCAGTAGTTGGTACGTTCCAGTCGGCAGACCATTGATTGGCGTGGCCCACCGCCGACTGCACTTCCTTGGTATTGCTGTCCCAGATCGCAACGTTGTCAGTGTGTATTGTAGTGCTCACTTAGATATTGTTTGGCAAGCCGTTTATGTCAATGAGCAATAGTAAATGGGTTCGAGGCTCATGCCCAAATGTTCCCGGTTCTTAAGGTGTCTTCTTTTCTGCAGAAGTCTCTCTGCCAAAATCAAGGGAGCTGGACAACAGGGGACGACTACCAGGGACATTGGTGGCAGACGGTAGCAAAGGTATTTATCTTAGGATGATCAGTAATACGACAAAAACACTACGCTCAAAAGCAAAAAAGAGAGACTATTTTGCGAATAAAAAAGTTCTTACCAGCATTTGTACGAGAGCATGACTTGAATAATTTCTTAGCGTGCCCTGTGAAGGGATCCAAGCTCGAACGCACGAAAGTGATATGTAAGCCCTGTAGTGAAAAGGTCGTACATTAGAAAAGATCCCTTCTAATACAGCAACCTGTTTGACCAATAACCTAAGACCCGATGTTGCCCCATATCCCGGATTGGTGCGGCGTTGCTCGCCCATAAAATATAAGCAGAGGAGTCATTAAATGACATTTATCGTCATTAATTGGTAGGTCCCAGTCGACAGACCATTGCTTGGCGTGGTCCATCGCCGACTGCAGTTCTGTGGCATTGTTGTCCCAGATCGTAACATTGTCGGTGTACATCGCAATGTGCACTTGAGTGTTGCTTATCAGGTCGTCTATGTAAATCAGAAATAATAAAGGACCTAGCACCGATCTTCGGGAACCCCAGAGTGCATAAATGGTTCAGAGAGACAAGCACAAACAGCACAATTTTTCAGTATTCCAACACGTTATTGATCTTTTACGCAAATTTAGATTGTACCAAGGCTTCAGGTTTTCAAGCTGGACAAGACAAAAAACAGACAGATCAAATCAAATCAGATCAGATCAAACCACAGGACTGGCAACCAATGCCAGTGATATTCAGGTTTTTCGCACCTGAGTGCCCCCGGGTCTCACGGTGCTTCGGCTTTCTGGGATCCTTTGTCTTTCAGTAGCTGGGAGCATGACACATCGGGATCACCGTCCGAGTAACAAACAGCAACATTTCAATAGGGCAGGCCTCGGTAACCGACGGGTTCACCATTCATGCAACAGTTAAGACCTCCAGCTATCAGCACTCGTGAAATGTATAACAAACCTAGGGAGACTAAGAAGTATTTAGATGTAGTTAGGTAGACTGAAGAAGAATGAAGAACAATACCGAAGCAGACTGAAGTGATACAACTAGGCTCGCGCTGCTGACTGATGGGCAGTCCGGAAAGGCATGTGTCCACGCTCCGTCCAGCTTCCTCTTGAACATTGTCATAGTATTTGCTTCCACCACCACCTCGGGAAGTTTATTACAGTTGTTGGTTACCTTGCAAGCAAACGACTGGGCTCCGATGGTCTCGTAGGTCCTTGGCTTGATTAGTTTTAACTTGTATCCACGGAGAGCGGAGTTTCCGTCGCGAGTAAACAACAGCTTGCTTGTGGCTGACGATCCATTTAATTGTTTTATTGTTCTGATCGATTCCCTTCGCGCTCTTGTGCACTTCAGCAAGAACAACCCCAGTTCTCGTAACCCTAATACCGTTCCCGTGAACCTTCACCAGAGAGATGTCCCTCTCCAACTGCCCAGGATTGGACTACATACTCTAAATTGGGTCGGACCAGGGTCTTATATAGTGGCAGCAGCACCCTGGGGTGTCTTCATGTGAGCGTCCTGCGCAGTTGGTAGACATGTTTCTTCGGTCGGCCAAAGCCAATTCGTTCCCCGAACCTTCGTATTTCCAGGCGAATGGTGATGCTATTGACAGCAACCCTTTCTCGCCTAGTCCCCCGAAGATTAGTTGCCATTTGTCTGGTAGTTGCCTTGTAGCATCCAGCTTGTTCGTAACATCGGTTTTCGGTCTGTTTGTCTAGTAGCCATTTTACACGGATCAACATCGAGTTTATACGAAGAAAACTGGCGGCCGAAGAAAATTGCAGTGCCTAGTTAGCGTTTTATTTAAACGTATTGGTTTAATTCATCGAGATGTCCTGAAAACCTCGGTATAGACTGCTCTACTATATTCCCTCGAAATTGGTAAAATAAGGACAATTATCGGAAAATCATAAATTAGGAGATAGAAATGAGCACTGTGATATTTATTGTAGGTTATTGAAAGAAATTAAAGATGCGTATCACTTATTCCAAACGACTGACACAAACCGCCCAGAATCCGATCGGTTTTCAGTCGCTTTTTAGCCGATTTTCGAGCGGTCTTAACTATTACGCCGATCGGTTTTCGAGCGGTTTCTGAGTGGTTTCAGACCGGTTCCCAGGACGGCTTCTGAGTGGTTTCCAAGCGGTTTGTGTCAATCTTTTGAAATACGTGATATGCTTCGTCAGTTTCTTTCACTAATCCAAATTACGTATAACGATGCCCATTGCGTCGGAGCTCGACACAACTTCGCTTTCTGATTTAGGGCCATTCTGGAACTTGTTAAACTGAAGATCTGGATGCGATTAGTGGACCGCTGTCAGTTCGTTCCATGCTGTCAGACTCCTTTCTATCTCCATGGAGAATATTTCTGTCTAATTATCTAACCACACTCCTCCGCCAATCCTAGCTGGTGAGTGTCATCTTAGATGGTTCTTACATTGACTTTGTCTGTAAAGGAAATTTATAAGCACACTACAAGCTTCAGGCATCTCTCTGCATCCCTGGCTGGCGACGCTAGATACATCAGCAGCCGGTAGAGGGGTAAGTTCCGACCGAGAGTGGGGTAAGTTCCGACCTGGCTTATTGTAATGCAGGCCGCAAACAGCTGATGGATTAACTTTTGCAAGGAAATGGAATAAAAACACCGTAAAAGTGTGCTTTATGGAAAAGAACTTTGTAAATTTCATCGTTAATTTTTGTTGAAACTTGTTTCTCTCGGTCAAATCTCGGTAAATAGCTCTCCCGTTATTGGCTTAGCCGTTGCAGCTTGTTGATTGGGTTATTGGTCATATATAATCCGTAACCCTAGGCTTGATGTTCACTTGCCATTTCTTCCTCGCACTGTCCGGTTCTCGATATGGAGCGAAGCATCGCTGATGATTCTGCCCAGTTCTGTGCAAAGGTTAAGAAGATGTACCCGAATTTGGATGCATTTAGATCTGATTTTCGGGACTTCCAATTAACCACTTGTTCGAGTTTTTACGTATACGACTCACGAACAAGGGAAATGGCAAGTAAACGTGGTATAATGTTACCACCTGGCACGCAGTACTATTTCATCAAATATTGCTGCGTCCATCGGAGAAGAAGTAACTGCTCTGGAAGAAGGTAATTTGTTTTCTTACTTGTTCCTAATGGAAACCGTTTGCAGATACCCCAACCTTGGTTGTCAAGCATTCGTCTCTGTGCGTGCCGTCGGCTCATCCTACATGGTGTCGCAGTGGGCCATGGTCCATAACCACGACTTCCAACGAGAGACCGAGGGTTATTACGTCCGTAACCGCCGCTTGACCAGTGACCAAGAGAGCCACGTGTTTAGTATGATGGAGAGTTTTCGTAATACTGCCGAGCTTAGGGATTACACCCGACGAATGTTTAGCCGTCGCCTTCGCAGTCAAGACTTTCGCTCCATTAGGAAAAGATTAGGTTCCGTTGACCACACTAAAGATGCTACGCGTGTAGGTGAGTTATTGAGAAATCAGGGTTATTCACAGGTCATTAGTGACGATAGCATGATAAGGTTTGTTCTCTTTGTTCCTCTTGTAAGTAACGAGCTCGTCGGCAGGTTCGGTGACGTAATGTTAGCCGATGCCACGCATCAAATGAATTACGGTGGGTATGTCTTGTGGCACGTTATGGTCGTAGACGACACGGGCTTGGGACACAGTATTTTGTATGCTCTTATGCCCAACGAAAGCGGCAGTAGCTACGAAACAGCCGTTGAGTTTTTGGCTCAATCTCTGCCTCAGACCAGAAATTGCAAAACCATAGTGGTAGACCGTAGTCTGGCGCAGTATAACGCTCTGAGGACACAGTACCCGGAGTCGCAGGTTGTATTCTGTAGGTTCCACGTCGTAAAGGATATGCGTCGGAGATGTGGTCTGCTCTCACACGTCTCCATCACAGATCGAGGTAGGATATTCCAGTGGATGCGCAATATGGTGTACACGGAGGACGGCGCTGCTTTTAATAGGTTCTTATCTGCCATTGACAGTCGAAGTTCCGAGGCATCCCAGTACTTGAAAAGTACTTGGATGCCGTATAAGACTAGCTGGGCTGCACATGCAACCCGGCAGTATTTGCTTCATGGTAATTATACCACAAATAGGGTCGAGACTGAGAACAGGCATTTGAAAACAGGTCTGTCTCGGAGGTCAACGATGTACGATGTGTTTAAAAAAATCCTCGAACGCACCGACTCATTAATGAATATTCGTAGGCATCGGCTTGCGAGCGAAAGGATGATTCCCTTTAAGGCTCCAAAACATCTTGGATGGACGCAGGCCGTCTTAGGTCGACTGACTGCGTACGCACGTGGTGTGCTTCTAAAGCATTTTGATAGTCACGCGGTTTCAGGCATAACTCTATCTGGTGGAGCGTATGTAGTACTCACTTCCAAGGGTCGCAGTTATAGAGTTAACCTAAGATCAGAGAACCAACGGTGTAGCTGTTCATTCAGTCGACAGTGGGCTCTGCCGTGCCTACATTTGCTTCGAGTTGTGAAGGAAACAGGATTTCCTATGGGTGACGTAAACTTGGGCCGTTGGGAACTGCCAGTATCGGGAAAAGGTTTTCCAGCTTCTGTGCCGGAGTTCGTATATAAGCAGAAGGCGTCAAAACTAACTCCTATGAATGCTAAACTGGCAATCACCGATGATGCCTTGAAGGACCTTGGGGTAATTGTGAGCAACTTAGGCGATGATAAGTTTAAGCATATAATAGACCTTATTCACGGTCTATCGCGTGGACTAGCTGAAAGGCCCACTTCATGGTATCAATTAAAGGAAGTTCCAAAGCCCACGGGTAACCTAGAGGCAGACTTGAATGTCAGTCCCTTGTACGTTCCAGCAAAACCACTGGCTAGTACTAGCGTCGGTTGCGCACCAATACGTCTACACCATTCAAAACGGAAAACAAGCGTCGACGTGTGGATCCAGCGGCTTCACCAATTCGGGAGGACGTTTGCAGCGTATGCAGATTGGAGGAACCAACGGTGGACATTGACGAGAACGTTCAGTGGGTGCAATGTGGCTCTTGTGGTCGATGGGCCCATTTCCAATGCGCGGGATTCCGAAAGGACGACAAGTACGAGTGCGTGTATTGTCTGGCTCGATGACCAACGCGGAGGACAACGGGAATGTCAACATGGTCCCTATGGGGCCACCACATTTTGATTACCGTGTTGCTTCTCTGAAGCCATTTTGTTGTTGCCTTTTCATTTCTCTTGCATGTGAGTCTCGTTTCAAGTGCGCAGGACTGGGAATACTAGCTGCATATAGGGGGCGATCGTTTGCGAGTTTGGGCGTGGTATTTAGAATACTCCGTGCTTCGTTAAACATTTCGTGAAGATAGACTGACGGAATTAGCATTCCAGTCAATCCGTTACTCATATCACGTAAGTTACAGTACTGAAAGCATTGGTAGCAGGAGCGCAGTTATCTACTATGTTCAGACAAGAGGCTTAGCTAGTTAGTTTAGTGAAACTTTGCTGCTAGATACATGGAAGAGAGCTCGTACAGTGGGACATATATATATATATATATGTATATACACATATATATATATATTTATATTTATATGACAACCGTCATGTTGCACTTATCTTAGGTCAGCTAAGTACCAAGCAGCACTGCCCAATTCCAAAAATCACCCAACATTTCGTTTCACTGAGGAATCGGCTATTACAATATTCCTCCACGTTTTTAGTTCAACCACTAAGTTGCCCATATATATATAAACAAGTAAAACTGCAAATTGTAGAAGAAAAAGGATAGATTTATTGTATAAAAAGGCGGTAAAAATGTACATTCGTTGTTGGTCATTCTTGTATTTCACGGAATCTTGTTCGGTCTTCTTGCTGTTCACGGGATCTGTAAAAAGAAAGTGTGGAAAGTGATGTATTAACCGTTCGAAAAATATGGAACAACCTGATTTTTTAAGTTTAACTCAGAAACGTATATACTACACACACAATTGTGCGTGTTCTGTTATTTAACATTATACGAGGCAGCGTCTACTTGTAATCGATAAACCGTGTCACCACTTCATACTTCCATACGCATATTGGTGGATGACATTATGCACCATCAGTTTAAAATGAAGCAATGGTTACTCTGATACGCTGAATGAATGAACGCAACACCAAAAAATAAAAAACGACGTACCAGCGTAGCCGTCTTCCTTCGCCTCGATCCCGAGCGTCGATAAACCAACGCATAATGTGCCTCTCTAGGACAGACCACGTTTCATCTGCGAATCGTTCTGTCCCACGCACTGCGTCTGTTGTTTCGTGTTAATAATTGTATTGACCTACCCACTACGGCCGCGATCAACCTATGATCGTAAACCGGTTTCCGTTGCGGGCTACCTAGCCGACAACAAGTCATAGCAACCTCTTCTCCAATGCTTGCTGCCAGCATACCCCGCTCTACTTCCATCCATCACCTACGTTACTCATTACGCCAATAGTGTACACGCAGCTAAAAAAAACAGTTCCCGTGTTCTGGCAGTTATTCTTTTAGCCAAACTTCACTGGGTCAGATCACATCGCCCAGTGGTCTTTCGGAAACCGCACCACCACTAGGGGCACGTTTTTTTTCACACAATTGTGATTTTGGGACAACGATAAGTGAGGACCACTTTTCCAATTATTAATTAGGAAACAGTCCAATGTTTTCAAAATATTTCACACATTTTTGGCCACTTCCAGATACGAATCGACACCCCAGTTAAACTTTAGAGTCCGCTATACAACAATGATGACCACTTCGTTGATCAGGATGTTTTTACCAAGGAAAAATCGCCCATTTTTTTCTCTTTATAAATATACCAAGTAAGTCACTTAAATCCAAGCAAGTAACTCGTATTTCAAAATAAGCTCGGCAGATCAATTTTGTGCGTTTCAAAATTGGCGCCCCAGAAATCCAGGTTAGCGCGCCAATTCGAAAATATCCAGGTCGGAACTTACCCCTCTACCAGTTCCGACCTGGATATTTTTGAATTAGCGCGTAATCCTGAAATTCTGGGGCGCCAATTTTGAAACACAAGAAATTGATCTGGCAAGCTTATTTTGAAATACGAGTTACTTGCTGGGTTTTAAGTGACTTACTTGGTATATTTATAAAGAGAAAAAAATGGGCGATTTTTCCTTGGTAGAAACATCTCGATCAACGAAATGGTCATCATTGTTGTATAGCGGACTCTAAAATTGAAGTGGGATGTCGATTCGTATCTGGCAACGGCAAAAAAGGGTGAAATATTTTGAAAACGTTGGACTGTTTCTTAATTATTATTTGAGAAAGTGGTCCTCACTTGTCATTGTTCCAAAATCCCTGTATTGTGTGAAAAACGTGCCACTGGTGGGGGTACGCTTTCCGAAGGACTACTGGCCAATGTGATCTGACCCAGTGAAGTTTGGCTAAAAGAATAACTGCCCCCAACCATCCGAAGGACCGACCGGGGACTCCTGTAGACGCACACCAATTCAGCTCAGTTCAGTTCAGTTCAGTTCAGTTCAGTTTGCACAGGACTTGGTGTGGCTAGAGCCAATCGTGTGTCCAGATAGTTGTGTTGTCGGCGCGTTCCGTAGCTCCCAACACTGCGTGATTTTCTTTTTCTGAAAGGCAGAAATTTTGTGCAGTATCAGCCCTGGCAGAGTAAGGTGGAAACAATAAGTAAATTGCATCTGACCCTAAAAGCTGCTTAGCATAACTCGGGGTATACCGCCACCCAACATAGGTCTAGTGCTTTCTTAAAGGCCTTCACTGTTGTGGTATTTATGACCTCCTCCGGGAGCTTATTCCAATAGGGTACCACTCTATTTGAGAAGTACTTCACCCTAATTTGGAGCCTCGAATGTTTCCTTTGTAATCTAAGGCTATGCCCCCTTGTGCCTCTCTCGGGGATCTGCGAAAAAAGGTCTTCTCGACTTATTCCTGACAGTCCTTTCATTACCTTGAAGGTTTCTATCAAATCCCCGCGAATGCGCAGTCTTTCCATCGAGAATAGGTCTAGGGCACGGAGACGCTCTGTGTAGTTAAACCCCCTTTGCCCAACCACCATTCTAGTGGCTAGCCCTTGCACTTTCTCCAGACAGTCGATATCTTTCTGGTAGTACGGTGCCCAGGCCTGCACGCAGTACTCCATATGCGGCCTAACTATGGCCTGATATATCGGAACGAATATCTCCGGATCTCTACACGACATAATGGATCTAACTCGAAAGAGTTCCCTCCTGGCCGTATTGGCTGCTGAGGTGCACTGCTTTGACGGCTTAAAGCTGTTGTCCATTATAACGCCCAAGTCTTTGACCTGCGAGACCACTTGCAACGAACCCACACTATTCTCACTAGCCCCTGTATTTGTGGTCAAGCATTGACACTTGGTGAGGTTTAGTGGAAGGTCCCATTTGCGTGCCCAGTTTGGTACTGCTGACAAGTCAAGTTCTATATCTACTCCAGCTATCTTGACGTCATCGGCAAACATAAAGGTGGGGTTTGTAAGCCCACGTGCTAGGTCGTTGATGAAGATGAGGAAGAGCAGAGGGCCGAGCACCGAGCCCTGTGGCACCCCACTCGTTACACCTTCCGGTTTTGAAACATGGTTCCCCACCTTAACACTAAAGGTTCGCCCTGCTAAGAAACTACTTATCCATTGTCTGGCCTTTCCAACAATTCCCATGGACTGCAGTTTGACGTCCAGAAATCGGTGGTTCACGGAATCAAATGCCTTGCTGAAGTCTAAGTAACAGACCGTAATCGATTGCCCTTCGTCCAGACGCTTGGTTACCTCATCGAGGAACAGCAGGAGATTCGTCAGACAGGATCGCCCTGCCACAAACCCATGCTGAGCATTTGATATGAGGTTGTGTTGAACCAAATGCCTAGAGATCTGCTTCCTGACTATTCGCTCCAGGCACTTACACAGTACCGAAGTCAAGCTAACCGGCCGGTAATTTTCCGCCTTTTGCCGGGGCCCACTCTTGTAAATGCCTACCACTGTTGCTCTCCTCCAGTCTCCCGGCACAGTTCCCTCTCTAAGTGACGTTTCATACAGCTTCGTCACCGGAGCCTTCAGGACCTCGGCCAGAGGCTGAACGATTGCTGGATGAATCCCGTCTGGACCTGCTGCTTTGTTCCTGTTCAAAGTTTGCAACTCCCCGTACACTTCTTCTTCTCCTACAGTAAGTTCGGGTATTGGAGGCGCCTGTGGGCCCTCCATTCTTTCCTCCAAACTATTTTCTGGTCGATATATGCTCTTGAAGAATTCCAAGAGCGTGTCAGCCTTGTCTTCGTCGTTTAGAGCTAGTCGTCCCTGTGCTCCTTCCAAAGTTGCTACGCTCTCTCTCATACGTTTGTGAGATTGCACGTAGGCGTAGAATCGCTTTGGGTTTGTGCGGACCGACGCCGCTAACCGACGCTCGAAAGCATATTTCTCCACTCTTTGGATCTCTTGAGCCCTGTTCCTAGCCATCTTATAGCTATTCCATGCCCCTTAGTTCTGTACAGCTTGTACGCCGCCCATCGTTGCCTACGAATAACTATGGCCTTGCGGACCTTCGACTTCCACCATGGGGGTAGACTTCTACTGCTTGCCACCATCAGGGGTGCGAGCTCATCTGTAAGTTCGAGTAGCCCCATCTTGATGGTCTCCCAACGTTCCTCTACGGAGGCATTTGTGTGTCTCGGTGTCCACTGAATTTCCTCCGCCGCCTTCTTCAGTTCACCTATGTTGATTCTCCCATAGCGCCGACGTAACGCGATTTCCTTCGGCGCCTTGCTTAGTCTTAGTGTGACCCTTAGGACTACATGATCACTTTTTCCAAGTGGCTCTTCCCACTTAATTTCCTTAACGTCCTGATGGTGCCGCGTTATGATTAAGTCAAGGAGAGACGGGTGCTGTCCACCTCTGTGTCTAGTGGCCTGTGTCACATGCTGCGTAAGTGCATGTAACTGGACCCACTGCAGAAATTTGTCGCCCGTTGATCCCCTTGGTGCGATCCCGTTTTCCCAGTTAATTTCGGGTAGATTGAGATCCCCTAATAAGATGAACTCCTTTGTCTGTGCCAGCACCGCATCCAGCATTTGGAAAAGCTCAACATCTTCCTCATCTGTGGCTAGCGGTGCCCTGTAGATACAGATAATGCATACTGTACGCCCCTCGATCCTAATAAAGCAGGATCTGACCTGTACATTACCGGAGACTAAGTTGAACGGAGCCTCCCAATGGCCTATGTCGGTCCGTATTAGAAGTGCCACTCCGCCCCCCTGCCTTCCATCTGTTCTATCCTGTCTGTAGGCAGCGTATCCCTGGAAGCGCATGTCAGTATATGGCTTTATCCAAGTTTCCGTCAACGCAACGACCTCAGACTCTGCGATCCTAGCCGTCAACTCCCCTCTTTTTCCCGGGAGACTGCAGGTATTGGTGTACCATATTGACGGTTCCCTGGTCCTCGTTACTGACTTCATTGCTAATTCTAGGGCTAGGGTATCCTCGGGCGCAATCTCCGAGGTGATGCCCCGTTAAGTTCAGTCTGCACAGGACAGGTAATGGCCACGGCCAATCGAGTGTCCAGAATTCCTTCGATGGTATGCACACCAGTTATGCACTCACCACTGCCGAGTGTATTGGATCGAATCCCCGCTAAAACTGAGAGGGAAACGGAAAACCTCATCGCACATCAACTGTGAGAGACATTATGCATCGTGAGCGCTCACTGAGACAGTATGCAATGAGGGAAAAAGTATGTTAAAACATACTCCAGAAGGACCACAGTGCTACCCGTCATCCATCTAGTTGATATACTCAAGGCTCACTGCAAGGAAAGATCTCGTACCACTTGCGATCTAGGGCACCTTTGAAGGATTGGACTGTCTTCAGATCTACCATTTCACCAGGCAGACCGTTCCAACTGTTCAAAACCCTGTTGCTGAAGAAGTGCTATCTAGCCATCAACCTTGATCGGGCTTTTACCAACTTCTTTTCATGTCTCCTTGTTCTGGAGTCTACGGCCACTTGGAAAAGACTATCTGGTCTAAGGCCAGAAAAGCCCTTCATTACCTTGAACGTTTCTATGAGATCCCCTCGACGTCTGCTCCTTTCCAACGAGAAAAGATTCAGGTCACAGAGTCTCTGCTCGCAAGTCTTACCCCTCTGCCCTTCAACCATTCGCGTGGCGAGACGTTGGACTTTCTCGAGGCAGGCGGCGTCCTTTTTGTAGAAGGGTGACCAAGCCTGCACGCTACCTTCTAAGTGAGGTCGTACTATAGCCATGTAAACAGGTACGAATACCTCCGGCTTCCGGCAAGACAAAGCTGATCGCAGTCTAAAGAGCTCCCCGCGGGCCTTATGCGCGGCAGCGTTGCACTGCTCCGACCATTTGAAGTCACTTTTCATGATGATACCCATGTCTTTAACCCTACTGGCTGCCTCTACGGTGAACAGCCCTTGATCATGAGCGACAGTTAGGCTCTCTGTTGCCGTCGACAACAAATGGCTTTTTCGAGCGTTCAGAGGTAAGTCCCATTTGTATGCCTAGTTTAGGACGGTACATATTTCCCTGCCCCAGTCCGCCCCACCCTTAGATCCAACAATCTTCACATCATCCGCAAAAATAAAGCTGGGCGATTGAAGAGTGGGTGCTAGGTCATTAATAAATAACAAGAATAGGACCGGGCCTAGGACGGATCCCTGCGGTACACCACTGGTGACGTTCACCAAACTAGAGCACCTATATTAATTAATTAATATTGGTATATTTCTCGGCCATGGTCGAGACGCACGCGTTAAAGCATGATCATGGTGTACACGTTACTCAATAAGATGAAATGTTCACATATTCTAAGTATGAAAGTCGAGAGTATTAGAGATGAAAAAACAATGACAGGAAAAGTTTGAATGGACCATTCTGATAATGGTTTGCGCGGCAGTTTTAAACTGGTTTCGAATCCGGATCAGGCAGTGGTGCGCGGTGGAGATATCGAGAAAATCGTTAGCGCAGTGCTAAGGAGGCATTATTAACAAGAATGATGCAAGCCCAGGAAACCAGAGGCCAACTGAGGTTCTGCAGATGGAATAAATTTTGAACAAGAAAAAAAGGTGGAAAATCGACGCATGCGAAGAGGATAGCGATCCATGAAGACAATGCAGACCCTGAATGACGGATTTACCGGAGTTCTGTAAACGGAATGAGATTTGAAGCAGGGGGACCTGAGGCCAGTTTCGTGAAAGTGAACACCGGTGGATGTGGGAGAAACAGCAGTCCATAAAAAGGTGAGTTTAGATTCAGGGCCAGTAACATGTACTATTCAGAAATGAGAAGGCGCAACTGGAGGGTCTTCGAGAAATGGAGAGTCAAATTCCAGCCGGCTACGGTTCGGAGAAAAGATAACCTGTGTTAACGGATAATAAAGTGGGAAAATCTTCGCATGGACTTCAGCGTTATGCTGCTTCAATGACAAATATATATGTATGTGATGACGCATTTGCCTTCAGTGTTATTCTGGTAACGTACTACATCGAATGCGTAAGTTTCATCTGGCAGGGCAAAGTATGTGTCAGTCAGCCGAGTGTGGCTGTGTGTTAGCGGCATGCGCGTGAGCTGGAATTCGTGTTGGTTGCGTTAGAAAATGCTGAACGATCTGATAAGCAATTGAGGGTATCTCCTGTTGTGTGGTTGGATTTCTGTCCCAGTTGCCATGGTAGGTTCCACTTGAGTCTCTGTCCGTACGAGTCAAAGCGGCCTCCTTGGTTAGCCAATTTGGCGACTGAGATAGTGGGAGACAACGACCTGAAATAAAGGGAGATTGCAGTCTGGACGTGGTTCCAGCTGTGGGTTATGATAATATGTGAAGACAATAAACAATGGATTGGTTAGGTCTATGTGAGTGGGGCATGGATAAAATAGGCTCGCAGTGGATTTGAGCTGTACTGCTGCAGGCTGTTGAAGTTGCGTACACAGGCTTGGTAGCTGTATGCATTTCAAAGGATTTATGATTTGCCCGTGGTTAGTAATGATAACCTTCAATACCGTTTGCTTACGCAGAACGCAGTTTGGCACGAGGCGATAAGATAGGTTTGAAATAACAGACAGAGCGAGTAGGACTATCATACTGTTTGCGTGGCGCTACGCTGTTACTGTCTCTTTCGGTATAGTGGTTGTTCTATGCTGAGTAGTCCAAGTAGAAGGAACTATTGGGGTGACAGTGGTTGTAGATTAGAGGTAATTGTTCTGTTTAGGCATTGTAAACTGTTAGGTTTACGCTTAGGTGATGGCAACTGCGGCGTATGGTGTGGCACATCCTAGATTCTCAAGGGTTCAGGTTAGTATCCAGCGTTTTCCTCATAAGCTCTATCAAAAGACATATAAGGATTCGTAAGAGCGATCAGTTTTTGGATGTCCAGAGCTACGTGTAGTCCAGACTTAAACATAATTAGGGAATCTACGGAACGGACTTCAGCTGGGAGTTTATTCCACAGGGTTGCATAGTTCAGAAGGAAGAAGTTGATGGTAAAAAGTTGGGACTGTTTTGCTGTCTTAGATCGTATGGATGAACCGCTGAGTTCCGTAATTGCTGCAGCGGTGGGGCCAACCCTATGCGGGTCTAATTGAGCCTAGGCTGCTCAGAGCGGTTATTTGACTTATTAGTACCCTATACCTACCTCAAAGGCCTGAGCCCTTGAAATATACGGATTGTATAACATAGTCAGCGTGTCCACCGTTAGGGCTATGCTTATTTCCTGTTTGAAAGCCACCGATGTCGGTGATAACGCCCGAATTCGTTGTGGTAGCTTATTCCACGATGAAGCGTACTTGTTAATGAAGAAGTTTGACCGAAGAGCAAGCTTCGGCAAAGGGACAGACACCAAGAACTCATTGTTACGTAAGGGATACGTAGAAAGGGTTCTTACATGCGGTGCTGAACTACATGATCTATTCTTCAAGATATTGTGAAAGAATAGCAGGTTATTTCTTATGCGGCGTAGCCATAAGGGATCGATTTTCAGCCGCTCACAACGTTCCATGTAATTAGAGGGCGAAGAAAAACCTATGAGCTGTTTCGTGAATGCCCGTTGTACATTCTCAAACGCTATGCGGTCCCTTTGTCGCATGTTGGAACAAATGATTGAGCCGTATTCCAGAAGAGGTCTAACATGGGACTTAAAAATGTTTAGTTTACTTTCTGGCAAAACAAATGTTTGATGTATTAGCCCGATCGTACGGCGTGCTTTAGCCACCTGGATGGCTGCGTGTTCCGAAAATTCAAACGTACATGAGTAGTGTAGACCCAAGTCACGTACCTGAGAGTTATTGGGGATGAATGTGCCGTTTATACTAAATCTTCCAGTGGGGACGTGACATTTATACGTAATAATATTACTTTTTTCGGCGGAAAAACTCATTTTCCAATCCTTACTCCAGGAGCTGAGAGCGAGCAGTTCCCTTGTAATGTCATCTACGGTAGAGGCTAACGCCGCGGGCTCAAAAGTGTACACGATTTTGATATCATCTGCAAACAGGAAGGGAACTCCCCGTTGGAAAATGGTAAATATATCGTTAACGTACATTAGGAACAGTAATGGGCCCAGTACACTACCTTGTATCACCCCACTGGTTACGGGACGGGGTTCGGACAAATTTCCACCTATACTTACAACAAGGTCTCGGGATGTTAAATAGGACGCAAACCAAGCGAGCATTGGGTCCACGATTCCATAAGTTTTAATCTTCTGTAGTAACCGGACGTGGGATACCCGGTCAAACGCCTTGGTCATGTCCAAAAAGATCACGATTGCCGATTTACCAATATTGACAGCCTCTGTGACCAGATTGAGGAAATCGGTCATGCATGTCGCACATGATCTGTTTTTCAGAAAACCATGCTGACCAGCGTTGATTAGATTATTGTTAAGAAGGTGACGTGTCAGCCTTTCCTTGATCATTCTCTCCATGATCCTGGACACGACCGGGGTGTGGTTCACCGGCCGATAGTTAACTGGATCTAGACGTGATCCTTTTTTGTGCATCGGTATGATAGTTGAAGTTTTCCATTGGGAAGGGAAAACACTGCACCTGAGTGACAAATTGAATATGTTTGTCAGCAACATTGGAACATCTTCGCCCCCTCGACTAAAAATGGCCGGTGGTAATGCATCTGGACCTGGCCTGCAGGACGGTCTTGTTCTTGCAACATGGACTGAAACCTCCTCAGGGTAGAACACTACCTTCGAGAAAGTTACTGATGTCACCGGATCTAGAACGGGGAAGGATGTGGCGTCATCCGTCGTTAAAGAGGAGGCAAAATAGGTGCTGAAAGCCTCCGTAATCAAAAGAGGGTCACGCAAGCATTTATTATTATAGTTCAAATATGGGATGTCTTGGTTAGGTTGCTTGTTTCTGACCTTCATTAGCCTGGCCAGTGCTTCCACCTTGTTTGGGTGGCTTAAGGCATCTCGTTCCTGTTTCTTCTTAGAAGAATCCAAGCGCAATTTAATCGTACGGGATATACGTATTATTTGAAGATACGACGAGAAGTCCCTCGTCTTAGTGAATCTTCGTTGGAGTTTGGCTAGGTTACCGTTAAGACGATCTAGAGAGTTCCGCTGTTTGCGTATGATAGGCCCCGAGGCTGGATTGATTTTGTCGAGACAGTAGTGAAGATTAGTATACAGTTGGGCAGCTGCTATCTCTAGGTCATTAGATAGAAACGATTCGTCCCAGTTTAAGGAACGGATAAAAGAGGGTAGACTATTCCAGCAAGCTTTATGGTATTGCTTATTGGTGGTCGGAAGGTGTGTTTCTGCTGACTTATCAGTGTGAGGCCAAGGTGCCGTAAAAACACAGGATACCATCTTATGGTCACTACCGGTGAAGCGACTTAAGATTTGGGTATCTGAATTCTTGATACCAATAGAGAAGATAAGGTCTAATGTATTTCTCCCTCGAGTGGGGGATAAAACATGCTGTACCCAATTACCCACATGGATACACGAACGGAAATCATGGAGTTTTGGGGGTGATGTCATGGAATGCCAGCATATTTCAGGCACGTTGAAATCACCAGCTAGAATTTTAGCAGTTACGGGGAGGTTAGAGACATAGTTGAATGCGTCTATTATTGCTGTCAACTCGTGCCTGCCCTGGTTTGGAGGACGGTAGATACATCCTACGAGAAGTAGTTGTTGATCTTCTTTGATAGTGATCCAGACCGAGTCTGGAATGTTGTCTAGAATAGGATGATGGAACCTACTCGCCGTGAATATGTGTTTGGTGTAAATGATGCAGCCGCCTCCTCTTTGGCCAGATCTACTGTTGGCAGTGGCCTGATAGCCGGGTATGGATACGTGGTTTAATGGGGTGTGATCCGTCAGCCACGTCTCGGTAACTAGTAAGATGTCAGGGTGTAGGTCTAATGCAAGCTCTCTAAGCAGGGGCAATTTTGGGAGGAGAGAGCGGACGTTAAGTAGTAAGAGAGACAAGGTGTTTTTGGATAGGTTCTCAGTAGATAGAGCCGTAATTTCGTTGTGGTGAGGTGATGAAGGATCGTCAAATAAGGCGTGGCTTACGATGGGCAGTCGAAGCTCGCCCATTTTAACCGCGTTTCAGATGAAGAGTTTGTGCCTGTGACTAAATGCGCCGCTGGGCTTTCAAATTGGGCGTAATTTGAAGAGCGGTTAGGGGGTTCTAATTGAAACGGCCGAATCCTGGAGGGGGTAAATGAGGCGCGGAAGGAGCTAGGGGGGGATAGAGGTGGTAAGGACTTATGGACATTTGGTGCATTATCCCGGGGCTTGATGCTATACGTGGATTTTGGTTGAGTGAGGGATAAGGACGAAAAAACGGGAGCGGTCCGGGGGCGGGGTGGAAGTTGAAGCTTGTGCCAAGGTTGCGGACTGCACTGAGGTAGTCCACTGAAGGAGGAAATGGGAGTATAGGAATATTCGACAGGGAGGGTTGAACCTGGTGGTGATATGGGTCTTGGAGGACCCCCGGAGAGGTAGAATCGAATACCCCGTTTCGAGAGGTATAGGGCACGGAAGCGAAGGCATGTTTGGCCAGTGGTGGAAAGAAAGGTCCGCCCGGCATCATATTTGGTATCGGGGCAAACTGTATTATCCGTGGAGGCATACGTGATGGTGTTGAACACGGGTCGAGAGCCGGCCACTGGGTCTCTGGGAAGGCTTTATATTGAGTGGGATTGTGCGTGGGTCGGACCCTATTGTGAGTTGTCTGACAATTCGAGCGCAGCTCGAGTGGGCTGGATGCTTGTATCTTTGAGCTAGTGCCCTCTGTAGGCCTAGAGTCTGCACGGTTAGGTTCAGGTTTGTGGGTGGATCGGTGCGGTCGCCTCCGAGAGCCCACAAATATTTGACAACTGCTTTCCGGTTTTACTTCGGATTGCATGGTAGGATGGCCCTGGCAGTGAGGCCCCACTCTATCTGTTTGTGCGTGATGATGGGCCGGAATGGGCCTCGCGCTTGCACGTTTTGTTGGTCCGGAAAGGTTCGTGGAGGAATTGAGAGATCTAGTAAGGGCAGGAGGGACAGGCGGATGGGCCCAACCGGATGGAGTAGTGGGAGTAGAGGTAGCCTGCATCCTACGAACCCGCTTACTTGGTGGAGGGATGGCCGGTGATGGAGAGGCCCCTAATGCCCGATCAACCGTACCGTTGTTAGGGGCAGGTGATGTAGATACGCTGCGGGTAGGGGTCGAAGCTGCATCTAGAAGTACCTGTCGTCCACTGGATGTTACCTGGGGGTCCGACAAGAGTGAGCTGTCAAGGTCAACCGGCACCTGAATTGGTACGGAGCGTGCCGGGTTGAGGGGAGGTGATCGCACGGCTGAGGCTAGCCTCAGCCGAGGGCCGGTTTGTAAGGTACTAGTGGGAGTTACTGCTGTCCTTGACGCCTCTCTTTGGAGAGGAGTCTTGTCTGCCGTAATCCTGACCGATTTATAAGCTGTGTTGAGGGCAAGCGACGATTGCCTTTTGATAAATTCTCTTGCTATTTGATCAGAAGGGAATTGGAAAAGGATAGGACATGTGTGGCGTGGTGAACGTTTGTGTAACCTTGTGCACGTGCATGGATGGTGTTCCATGCCAGCTGCCCTGAGCAGGGTGGATTTCAGTTGTGATACTGGGGCCTTGTCCGGGAGATTGAAGGCTATCGCATTTTTGCTATTTGAGATGCGCTTAAAGATCTCGGTAGAAACAGAGTTGAGGAAGTCCGTGGCTGATTTAAGCTGCTGTTGCGTATAGCTTGCCGCGGGGTCCATTAGGCACAGTAGCGGAGCAAGCTTGGCGATATTGTCATCCAGAATCGAGAGTCTTGTTGAGATATTCTCAACCTCTTGGTGAATACGAGCACTGAAGATAGCGTCGTTCGCGAGGTCCACCAATGGTATAGAGCATTGTTTCAGTTGTGTTAGCGGTTTCTTAACTCTAATCTTGGGTCGAAGTTTTTGAGTAACAGGCATGATAAAAATATTGGGAAAAAAATCTTTAGAATTCTTTTATTGTTTTGGGATGATTTGTCTCTAAATAACTAGCTAAGTTCTTAGAAACCTATATAACTAGCGAGAGATAACGAAGAACACCCCGTGGCGGTGTCCCCTACTTCCACGTAAAACGTCCTGTGGGAAAGGAAGTCCTCCAGCCACCTATATACTGGCCCACCCATACCGAAAGTCTCCATCTTGCGTAGCGAAAGACGATGATTAACGGAGTCGAACGCCTTGCTAAAGTCGAGGTAGCATACCTCAACTTGCTTTCCTTCGTCCACTCGTCGAGTTACTTCATCTAAGAAGCACAGGAGATTGGTCAGGCAAGATCTATTTTTCAGGAATCCATGCTGCGCCGAGCTTAGCATGGAGTGCTGCAGTAAGTGCTGGCAGATATGGGCACGGAGGATCTTCTCCAGCACTTTACAGAGAATGCTAGTTAGGCTTACCGGCCTGTAGTTCTGCACAGCCGACTTAGGCCCACTCGTATGTATTGCCACGACTGCCGCGACTTTCCAGTCCTGAGGGAGCTTACCCTGGTCCGACGTGGATCTGTACAGTCTGCATACCGATGGAGCTATGATATCCGCCAACGGCTTGGTGATAGCTGGATGAATGCCAACTGGGCCCGCTGACTTGTGGCTGTTTAATTCCTGTAGGTAATTACGCACGCCTTCCTCTGAGAGATCTAGCTCGTTTAACTGAGGAGGATGCACCAGAGCTAGATCTACTCGTACCCCACTATCTATCCTATGTACACTGCCAAAGTATTCCCCCAGGGCGTCTGCTTTGCCCTGGTCGTCAGTGACAATACCATATTCTCTAGTGGATAGCGGACCTACGGCATTTCTTGTTGAGCCTTTAGACTGTACACAGCTGTTGAACTTCTTCGGCTGTTGTCTTACAGACTGGGCCAATTTGAGCTCAAACTCCTGCTTGGAAGTTCTCAGAATGCTTACAGTCTCGTTTCTCAGCTTCGTATAGCGGTTCCAGGCTAGCTGACTGCCGGAAGCTTTGTACTGGCAGTCAAGGATCCCTTTATGGCCTGCCAGCGCTCCTCCACGGTAGCCTCCTCTGGTGCGTCCCAGGTCAAACCCATCGCCCTATTACGAAGCCTATCTATGCCCATACTACCGAAATTCCTAATCAGCCTTGAGGGTACCTTCGGTTGCCGCATGCATCGGACTATTTTGACACACACGTGGTTACTCTTTCCCAGCGGTGCACAATAATGCAGTCCAGCCACATCGTTGGGGAAGTTCGTTATAGCTAGATCCAGCAAGGATGGAACGCATCCAGTCCTATATCTGGTGTAACAGCCGGTCGTGGAAAATCCCCCTTTTTCCCTCGCGATTCAGTGTTTTTCCCAACATCACTCATTTCCATACACTATTGACTTGTCTTAACGAACTGGTTGTTTTTCTGGACCAATTGTTGTTTGTTCGCGCCCAGAGCGCTACTTTGGCACATCCTTGTTCAGGACCTGCGTGACGCACGTGCTGTCTGCTCACACGCTGCTATTCGGTTTCTCGTTGTTGAGTCCTTGTGATCGTATTATTAAGGTTTGTATATTGTTTATGTCATTGTTTATTGTAACAATCTAGTATCGTAGAATATCACGGATAATCGTCTTTTGATTTCGGGATCCGTTGCGAATTTGGCTACGCATTGCTCAAACGTTCGTAACAATACTCAATAAATCAATTTGGAACGAGGAAAAATCACGCAAAATGCCAAGAAAAGGATCAAAAGCAGTCGAATCCGGACAGGAAGTAATACGGCAAGTCTCTGGGGAGGTTTTGGGTACATATGATTCTTTAGTTAATGCTAGATCGTCTAGTCCTGTCAGTGCTAGTTCATGTGTTATTGAGAACAATATTGATCGTGAGGATGTCGATTTATATAAGCTGAGAATACTAGAACTAGAGCAACAGTTACTATCGGCTAGACTACAGGCGCAGGAAGCAGAGAAGTGTACACAGAAACAGCGAGAGCATGAGACCAGTGACTTCGACACTTCCGATAGGTTAGGGTGCAATAAGGTAGGGAACCCCACGCCGGTCGCCGACTACAAACCACCATCGATCGATCTGCCTAGAGTGGAGTTAACGGTTTTCGACGGGCGAGCTGAGCAATACTGCAAGTTTGTCAAGCAGTTCGAGACGTTCATTGAAAATAAGGTAACCGACCCTGGGCAAAGGCTTCTCTACCTTACTCACTACTGCCGAGGCCGAGCAAGAGAAGCTATCGACGGGTGCACCATGCTCGACCCAGAACAAGGCTACACAAGGGCAAGGAAGATTCTAAGGGACTTGTTTGGCCAACCTTTCAAAGTAGCCCGTAACCTAATAGAGAGCGTGATGGCAGAGGCAAAGAGAACCAAGGGCGACGTCTACACAATGGCCGACCTGGTGATTAAGATGCAGAACTGCTCAATAGCCCTCGACCATTTAGGTTACAGGGCTGACCTAGACGCCATGCACACTTTGGAAGGCATAGTCCGTCACCTCTCTCCCGAACTACAGGGTCGGTGGGCGGAAGAAGCAGAACGGATAAGCCGAAGTGACAGAGAAGCCAATTTCGAAGACCTGACTGAATACTTAGACAGGCAAACGAAGATAGCTGATATTCAACAGGATTACCACCTAGTCGACCATTTTCCCACCACAGGAACCTCAGTGCTCCTTTGTCTCTCGTTGGCACTCGAACCTGCATGAACATTTCTTCAATATCCGCAGCCAACGCGACAGATTCCTTTCGGAAACGAAGCAACACTCCAACTAAGCTTGCTGTCGTATCCGGTCCCTGTAGCAAGTAATCATTCAAGGAGCGTCCCTGGAATGCAGCCGCGCAGTCAAACACCACCCTCAACTTGCTAGGCTTTTTAGGGTTTGTAACTGCGTGATGTGGTAAGTACCACTTTGGCTCAAAACCCATTTTTAGCTGTACATCGGGAACTAACTGGGCGTGGCCCTTGCGCACATAACCCTCTATTATTGTAGAGTATTTTTCAAAGAATTCAGGGTCACGCGCAAACCTTTTCCTCAGGCCGTTCAATCTCTCTTTGGCCACAATATAGTTATTTGGAAGTCTCACTTCGGGATTCCTCCACGGGAGTGCAACTTCATAGTGTCCGTTCAACCAGGTTATGGCATTGGAAACCATATCGACGGCCTGTTTGTCCTCTAATGAAGGAGAGTTTTCTGACGCACACCCATCGCAGAATTCGGCGTTGTATAGTCGATCGATCTGTTCTGCTAAGGGATCGATTCCCCTCTCAATGTAGTTTACTGTCCTCGCAAAGTGTGGTTCCTGGTTTATCGGACCAAGAACAATCCATCCTAAAATCGTCCACACAGCATAGGGTTGTTTTCTTTTGCCGCATCTTTGCTCTAATGCCCAATGTGCTTCTGGGACGTCGGCACCTATCAGGATTCGCACTCTCGAATCTTCCAGATTCCGTCTTTGGACGCAATGTAGGTGAGGCCAGGATAAAATGTCCGCATCTGTGCAGTACTGCACTGCTTGGATTGGTAACCTATCAACACAAAATGCTCTCTCTACATTCACGAAATCATTCTCTGACAATGAGTTCAGTCGCAGCTCCGTTATTCCCGAATTCCAAGTGGTAGTCCCATTTACGGTCGAAATCGAAAGTGAGGTCGGGGATGCCTTCAGGCCCACCAGCTCCATAATGTCTTTTTGTATTAGAGTCACATCAGACCCGCTGTCCAGCAGAGCGTAGGTCTCCACGGAGCCCCCCGGTCCGTCTACTCGCACTGGTAGCACACCTAAACTGACCCGACATTCTGGCCTAAGAGTAGCCGCACAATTATTGGTCCACTGCCCATGCCCTTTCGCACTGTCCGTACCCAGTTTATCCAGCTGCGGCCCTTGTGTTGTATCTTGCGTGACTTGATCGGCACATTGCTTCTGTGCAACATGCAGTAGAGGGTGGTGCCGTTTCAAACAACCTGATGTTGAACATGGTTTTGAAACAGAACAGTTGCTGGACAGATGTCCACACTTGAGACACGAGAAACAAGCCTTGATTTCTTTGATCAATGCCCAACGACCGGGTATATCCCGAGACAGGAATCGCTGACATTCCTCAACTGTGTGTATTCCATTACATACCGAGCACCTGTTAGCTGCGATCAACAAAGTACTACCCTGATTTGGCGTGAACCGTGTCGCTTCTGGACGCGGGTTTTGTGCATAATTCCTCCAACTGGATGACCGCGAATACCCCTGAGCCTTGCTATTGGCGGCAAGTTTGCCAAACCTACTTCGAGCAATCCGTGCATCACGGGACACTAGGTGCTGCAGATCTTGGAACCTCGGTTCGACTCCTCTTCCCAAAATATCATCAACGGTCCTAGCCCACAAATCCTGGAGACGCGTTGGTAGCACTCGAGTGATACGTTCCATAGTCTGCAATGAGTTGAGGTCTGACATGCAATTCATCTGCGTGAGGGCAACTTCGCAGTTCAGCATTTTTAACGACAATTTGGTCAGGGCATCCGAATCTTCTGCCAGAGGCTTTAAACCTTGCAGCAAGCCGTCAATCAGTGAACGAGCCACTACATGATCTTGTCCATACAGATCCTTTAGGATTTCCCTAGCCCTATTGTATGCCAGTGTTGGAGGCAACATAACACATTCGGCAATCGCATCCCTTGCTTGTCCCTTGCAGTAATGCATCAAATAAAGTAGGCGCTGTCCATCGTCTCGAACTCTACCTTCGACGTAATATTCGAACTGTTTCACAAACCTCCAGTACGTTGACGAGCAGCCCGCGAATGACTCCAGTTCCACCCTAGGCAAGTCCAAACGATAATCCGCTGCAGGTTTCACCATTGGAACCAAGCTTGTTTTTTGTGGTGCGTCGTTCTGCACGTGGCAATCACCTAAGTAACGAGAAAGATGTTCACTGACCATTACTCCACCCTTGACTTCATCTCCGTTGACTAGATTTTCTTCTTCCTCAGCGAGTGCCAAACGCAGTTTCGCCATTTCCGTCTCATTCCTCACCTGGAGCAGCTTACGTTGCTTATCTAACTCAAACTGTTCTACAACCTGCTTCTCCTTCAACTCGGCTAACAACAGATCAGCTCTAGCTCTATGGGAAACCGAGCTAACCCTAGAACAACCTGATATACTAGAGCCTGAGCAAGAAACATGACCAACACCTACGGGCAAAAGGGTTTGGTTCACCTGCGGGGTATTGTCCTTTGATTCGGAACGGTTTGCCGATTTGCTGCGTAATTTCATGTCTCAGCAATTGCCAAGGTTATTGAGTACTGTAAAGTCCAGCCACCGGAACGTTCGAGCGACGCGTAGCAACCAATTTCGACACAATTCAAAACAAAGTCGATTCCAAATAGCTACGGTACTTTATACAACAAATTAATTAATTTTACAATAATCAAACCTCAATAGTGTTCCTTCTGGGCTCTTTCGCTCCAAATTGGAAAACAAATCAACAACTGCAGCTGGGTTACAGCCAAAGGTTAGATACAGAAGATAAGATTACCAAATACAGTCACAACGAAGTTCAAACTGAGCGACTCTCGCTCGAGGCAACGGTAGGAGTCCGGTTTGTAACAAAGGCTTAGAGAAATAAAACAAACAATCGGAATTCCAGCAAATATAGTTCATACGAATGATTAATGTCGTTTGTAACATGGATGCTAATGCATGGAATGGGGTTTCCTGAACTCCTTTACACCCACTATGAGGGTCTTTTGTGCGTCCTTAACTAGTTCAGTCAAAGTCCGCAGCAAACAAACGTCCTCTTCGTGGTTAGTGCTTGGTGCCCTGTAGACACAGACGACATTAACCCTTCTGCCTGGAAGGATGATCGTAACGGCGCATAGCTGGATATTGCGAGTGCACATCTTGGTCTGGGACTCAAGGTGGTTTGCACCTGACCTAACGAGGATGGCTACTCCACCACCAAGGCGATCTTGTTCCCGATCCTGCCTGTAGACTGGAAAACAGCTACTTATTAGGCCTGGCACATGGTATTCTTCAGAAAGCCACGTTTCCGTGACGGCAACTATTGACGCTTTCTGTTCGTCAGCGGTTTTGGCAAGTTCCGCCCATTTGTTTCTAATACTACACGCGTTAGTGTATAACACCACCGCGTTTGCTCCGTCACCTAGGTGTCCCTTGCTATTCACTCCTGACTGTTTCTCAGGCGCAATGCCTGAGATGATGACACGGTTTTTGCTTCGGATGTCCCCACTGGGGTGCATGAAGCCAGCTGATGGTCCAGAATTTCCGACGACTCCCAATCCATCTCTATAGGAGTGGCCACAACATCCAGACTGGCAGGGGTCGCGCTGTCATCTATCTTTGGACAGTACTGCCAATTCTCGTCTTCCAGCACATCTTCAATTACAATTATTCGTGACCCCGCAGGTGGCTTCTTTACTATTGTCGGGGTCGGGGTCGGGGCCTGAGAGCTGAGTACGGCATTCTGGTGAACTTTTAGGTTTCTCACCAGCGCCCTGGCTGGTCGAGCAAGGTTACCTCCCGGGGCTAGACCACCAGGCTTTACCCTATGCTCGTCCGGCACAATCTGGTATCTGCCCTTGGTAATCTGAGCCACTATCGCTGCCCTCGCCAGTAGTCTATCCCGGGTAGCCTCATCAGCGAACTCCACTAGGATTGGTCTCGCACGAAGTTCGCCTTTGTTCCTCAGTGGTGACTTCCATGTCCCCACTCTGTGCACCCTTCTTAGAGTAGGAGGGTACGGAACACCTGCGATTCGCAGTATGTCGCAGACCCTCCTCCTGTCTATGTCCCTCCTGGCCTTCGATTCCCTTATAACGGGTTCTTCCTGGTTTAGGATCAGAAGCCTGTGGCTTGAGACCCTGCCCATCGACAAGATCTGCCTCTGCAGGTCCTTCACCTTGTTTTCTAATGCCAGAAGAGCAGGGTCATCCACCCTAGCCAACCCATCTTTCGCTCTATTACAGTCGCCCTTCTTTTTGACCTGCCTTCCCCTTCTCGGCTTCTGCTCCGTCCACTGGCCCTCGTCGGTCTGCTTCAAAGGAGTTGAGGCAACGACTGCCTGGCAAGCTCTCGAAACTGGTCCATTCGCTCGGATGATTGTCCTCTCGGGTACTACTTCCGCAAACGACTTACTACAACCTGCTTTCGGCGGTTTGGGGCTTACAAATGAGGCCCCACTTGGTGGTCGTTGGTCCTCCCCTTGGGCCTGCAGATTAAAGGCCAGACTGGCCGTTTAAAGGCCAGTTCAGTTCAGTTCAGTTCAGTTCAGTTCAGCTCAGTTCGATTCAGTTCAGTTCAGTTCAGTTCAGTTCAGTTCGGTTCAGTTCAGTTCAGTTCAGTTCAGTTCAGTTCGGTTCACTTCAGTTCAGTTCAGTTCAGTTCAGTTCAGTTCAGTTCAGTTTGCATAGGACTTGGTGTGGCTAGAGCCAATCGTGTGTGCAGATAGTTTTATTGTCGGCGCGTTTCCTTAGCTCCCAACACTGCGTGATTTTCTCTTTCTGAAAGGCAGAAATTTTGTGCAGTATCAGCCCGGGCACAATAAGGTGGAAACAATAAGTAAATTGCACCTGACCCTAAAAGCTGCTTAACATAACTCGAGGTATACTGCCACCCAACATAGGTCTACTGCTTTCTTAAAAGCCTTCAAGGTTGTGGTATTTATGACTTCCTCCGGGAGCTTATTTCAATAGGGTACCACTCTATTTGAGAAGTACTTCACCCCAATTTGGAGCCTCGAAAGCTTCCTTTGTAGTCTAAGGCTATGCCATCTTGTGCCTCTTTCGGGGATCAGCGAAAAAAGGTCTTCTCGACTTATTCCTGACAGTCCTTTCATTACCTTGAAGGTTTCTATCAAATCCCCGCGAATGCGCCGTCTTTCCATCGAGAATAGGTCTAGGGCACGGAGACGCTCTGTGTAGTTAAACCCCCTTTGCCCAACCACCATTCTAGTGGCTAGCCCTTGCACTTTCTCCAGACAGTCGATATCTTTCTGGTAGTACGGTGCCCAGGCCTGCACGAAGTACTCCATATGCGGCTTAACTATGGCCTGATATATCGGAAAGAAAATCTCTGGATCTCTACACGACATAATGGATCTAACTAGAAGGAGTTCTCTCCTGGCCGTATTGGCTGATGAGGTGCACTGCTTTGACGGCTTAAAGCTGTTGTCCATTATAACGCCCAAGTCGTTGACCTGCGAGACCTTTTGCAACGAACCCACACCATTCTCACTAGCCCCTGTATTTGTGGTCAAGCATTGACACTTGGTGAGGTTTAGTGGGAGGTCCCATTTGCGTGACCAGTTTTGTACTGCTAACAAGTCAAGTTCTATATCTACTCCAGCTATCTTGACGTCATCGGCAAACATAAAGGTGGGGTTTGTAAGCCCACGTGCTAGGTCATTGATGAAGTTGAGGAAGAGCAGAGGGCCGAGCACCGATCCCTGTGGCACCCCACTTGTTACACCTTCCGGTTTTGAAACATGACTCCCCACCTTAACACTAAAGGTTCGCCCTGCTAAGAAACTATTTATCCATTGTCTTGCCTTTCCAAGAATTCCCATGGACTGCAGTTTGACGTCCAGAAATCTGTGGTTCACAGAATCAAACGCCTTGCTGAAGTCCAAGTAGCAGACCGCAATCGATTGCCCTCCGTTCAGACGTTTGGTTGCCTCATCGAGGAACAGCAAGAGATTCGTCAGACAGGATCGCCCTGCCACAAACCCATACTGAGCATTTGATATGAGGTTGTGTTGAACCAATTGCCTTCGGATCTGTTTCCTGACTAGTCGCTCCAGGCACTTACACAGTACTGAAATCAAGCTAACCGGCCGGTAATTTTCCGCCTTTTGCCGGGGTCCACTCTTGTAAATGCCTACCACTGTTGCGCTCCTCCAGTCTCCCGGCACAATTCCCTCTCTAAGTGACGTTTCATACAGCTTCGTCACCGGAGCCTTCAGAACCTCGGCCAGAGGCTGAACGATTGCTGGATAAATCCCGTCTGGACCTGCTACTTTATTTCTATTCAACGTTTGCAGCTCCGCGTACACTTCTCCTACAGTAAGTTCGGGTGTTGGTGGCGCCTGTGGGCCCTCCATTCTTTCCTCCAAACCATTTTCTGGTCGATATATGCTCTTGAAGAATGCCAAGAGCATGTTAGCCTTGCCTTCGTCGTTTAGAGCTAGTCGTCCCTGTGCTCCTTCCAAAGTTGCTACGCTCTCTCTCATACGTTTGTGAGATTGCACGTAGGCGTGGAATCGCTTTGGGTTTGTGCGGACCGGCGCAGCTAACCAATGCTCGAAGGCATATTTCTCCACTCTTTGGATCTCTTGAGCTCTGTTCCTAGCCATCTTATAGCTATTCCACGCCCCTTAGTTCTGTACAGCTTGTGCGCCGCCCATCGTTGCCTACGAATAACTATAGCCTTGCGGACTTTTGACTTCCACCAAGGGGGTAGATTTCTATCGCTTGCCACCGTCAGGGGTGCGAACTCATCTGTAAGTTCGAGTAGCCCCATCCTGATGATCTCCCAACGTTCCTTTACGGGGGAGTTTTTGTGTCTCGGTGTCCACTGACTTTCCTCCACCGCCCTCTTTAGTTCACCTGTGTTGATTCTCTCATGGCGCCGACGTAACACGATTTCCTTCGGCGCCTTGCTTAGTCTTAGTGTGACCCTTGGGACTACATCTTCACTTTTTCCAAGTGGCCCTTCCCACTTAATTTCCTTAACGTCTTGATGGTGTCGCGTTATGATTAAGTCAAGGAGAGACGGGTGCTGTCCACCTCTGTGGCCTGTGACACGCCGCGTAAGTGCATGTAACTGGACTCACTGCAGAAACTTGCCGCCCGTTGACCCCCTTGGCGCGATCCAGATTTCTCAGTTAATTTCGGGCAGGTTGAGATCCCCCAATAAGATGAACTCCTTTGTCTGTGCCAGCACCGCATCCAGCATTTGCACGAGCTCAACGTCTGCCTTATCTGTCGCTAGTGGTGCCATGTAGATACAGATAATGCGTACCGTTCGCGCCTCGATCCTGATAAAGTAGGATCTGACCTGTACATTACCGGAGACTAAGTTTAACGGAGCCTCCCAGTGGTCTATGTCGGTCCGTATTAGAAGTGCCACTCCGCCCCCTGCCTTCCATCTGTTCTATCCTGTCTGCAGGCAGCGTATCCCTGGAAGAACACGTCAGTATATGGCTTTATCCACGTTTCCGTCAACGCAACGACATCATACTCTGCGATCCTAGCCGTCAACTCCAATCTTTTTCCCGGGAGACTGCAGGTGTTGGTGTACCATACTGACGGTTCCCTGGTCCTCGTTACTGACTTCATTGCTAATTCTAGGGCTAGGGTACCCTCGGGCGCAATCTCCGAGGTGATGCCCCGTTTTTTGCCTCTAAAGGTGTCGGCGGTGCAGCATCTTGCATATCGAGTGAGACTCTGAGTGTCGTGGCTTTTTCTTTTCCACCCGTCGCCCCAGTGTCAGGCTCGACATGCACAAAGGACGTTACCCCCTTTTGAGTCGCCGTACCGATGGGCCGGGATGGTCTTGCGACCACATCAGCCCAACTGGTACCTCGGCTTTTCCCTCTGATACCTCTAACTTCGCTGGTTGCACCAGAGAGGACTTTCTGGGAGTCTCCTTTAGAATCGGGCTGGCTGGCCGCACGTTCTCAACACCAACCGGACTGAATGCCCTGTGAGTTCCCTTCTTTTTGTTCTTTCGAACTTCCTGATCTTTGGCTTTTTGTATACCGGCGCCTGAAGCCACCTTTGGTACCTGGAGTACTCCTTGGGCCTTAGGTGTTGACTTCTCAAGAGGAGTCATCTCCAGTTTCGCTATACGTAGCTTCGGCCTCTTAAGAGCAGGTGTGCCCGTTCTCAGCGAGACTATGGCATTAGCCGGTTCAGTTCAGATCAGTTCAGTTTGCACAAAGCAGGTAATGGCCACTGCCAGTCGAGCGTCGAGAATTCCTTCGTTGGTATGCACACCCGTTATGCACCCATCAATGCCCAGTGTAGCTCTTCGAATCCCTGCTCGCAAGTCAACTGTGAGAGACGTAATGCGTTGTCAGAGTTCACTGAGACAGTGAGTAATGAGCAAAAAAGCCGATTAAACCATACTCCAGAGGGACCACAGTGCTACTCTCCATCCATCTAGTTTACATACTCAAGGCTCACTACGAGGAAATATCTCGTACTACTTGCGACCCAGGACACTTTTGTAGGCATCTGTATATTTCCGACTTTTTACATGATTCTCACCGTTCCTTGGTGCAACACTCCTTTGCTGTACCGACGTTTTTTTTGTAAAACACACACACCTTTTTGAACATCGCCACCGCGCAATACAAAAAGGGGTGTCAATAAACCTCGACGGTTCTGTGCTCTGTACATTAGTGCATGAAGCTTACACGGCGTCACATGTCACTTCTCTCAATACCACCCTGTTCTGTTCAACGAATGGCTGCCAAACCGAATTGAAATGAAGATATTGCCGGATATAGGCTCTTTGGCGATCATTTCCTGATCACAAAAACAGCGAATTGCCGTGAGTTTGTGTCATACCTTTCGTTTCATTTTAATTTTTTGATGTGCACACCCTTTTGGCCTTTTTATCACAGCACACTCTTCCGCCTATCTTACTTTGCTCCCATTCTTCTGGTCCATATTTCACGCGATTCACCGTGTCTGACATCGAATCTATTGACATCCACGGGGTTGATCTCAAACTGCCCGTTTTTGCCCCGACCAACCCTCGAGTTTGGTTTGGACAAATAGAATCCGTATTTACCACTGGACGTGTAATCAGCGAGCGCGTGAAGTACTCTCACTTCATCCAAGCCCTTTTCTTTGACATCGCCGTTGACGTGGATGATCTCCTCGATCCCATTCCATCAGAAGCTCTATACACGAAGCTTAAGGAGGCAGTCCTTCGGAGTACCGGTAAATCAGTCGGAAAAATGCTCCGTGAGCTGTTCACGTCGATGGAGCTCGGATATCAAACTCCGTTCCAGCTTACGCGCCACATGCGGTCACTATTTGCTAGGCTTCAAATGGACGACGCCGTTTTCCAGGAGATATGTGTCGATAAACTACTTCTCCCGATGCAGCAGGTCCTGTGAAAGCCGGAGCCCACTACTCCTCTTGACAAAAGTGCGCAACGCACTGATAGAATAAATAAATGCTACCCACCTGGTGGAGACTATTCCGGCACACGAATCCCCTATGACATTACAGTACTTGCCCCAGGTCGCCGTGGCGATAGCTCTTGCAGTCCCGATTCCTCACCCCATCATTCTCAAGTCGATGGGAACATTGCGGACCTGAAAGAAACTGTTCGCATGTTGTACAATCAGGTCTGCGCAACGTGTAACGCACGAACTACTCATTGACCTGTGTCCGCCGAAACACTTCGTTGACCTAGATCACCGTCCATAAATCGCCGGTTACAAACCTTGTGTTGGTACCACCGCAAATTCGGCTCCCAGGCACGCCGCTGTGATCCCTTACGTTCATTTCGCACTTCCACCTCACAGTCAAACGACCAGGTCAGCCAGTAACGGCGACGACTACGGCTGGCCCTCCACATGAAAGTCACCTATTTTATATCTTTGACCGATCCCGTGGTCTTCGATTCCTCATCGATACCGGCGCCGAGATCTGTGTAATCCCCCACCCAAACATCATCGCCTAAAACCATCTCAGTTCACACTGCAAGCAGCAAATACAACAACTATTGCGAAGTTCGGCCAGCGGTCAGTCACTCTTAATTTAGGCCTCCGACGATCTTTTCAATGGGTTTTCATCCAGGCGGATGTTCAGACTCCCATTATTGGCCCGGATTTCCTCTCACATTTTGGCCTAACTGTGGACCTCAAAAATTGCAAGCTGGTAGACACCACAACCAAGCTTTGTGCAGTCGGCATTGCTAAGTGCACCAACTCCCTGGATATTCGGCTGGCGATCCCGCAATCGCCGTTTGCTGACATTTTGAAGGAGTTTCCATCCCTTACTAAACCGTGTCAGTTCACCGACCCAGTCTCTCATGCTATGCATCACCACATCGCCACAAATGGCCAACCTGTCCACTTTCAACCACGCCGACTCCACGCCGACAAACTCCGTATTGCACGCCCTGAATTCTAACACGTGATGAATCTTGGCATCATTCGACCATCTTCAAGCCCATGAGCCTCGTCTTTGCACATGGTTCTAAAGTCATCTGGTGACTGGAGACTCCGTGGAGACTACCGTGCTCTCAACAACTTCACCGTCCCCGACAGGTACCCGGTCCCACACATTCATGATTTTGCACAGAACCTCTCTAGGAAGACAATCTTTTCCAAGGTTGACCTCGTAAAGGCATATCACCAAATCCCCGTGGCCGAAGAAGACATTCCCAAGACAGCCATCACCACGCCTTTTGGCCTGTTCGAGTTCATTCGAATGCCATTTGGATTGAGAAACGCTGCACAGACGTTCCAACGATTCGTCGATGAAGTGCTCCTAGGTTTACCCTTCTCGTTTGGCTACATCGACGACATCTTAATTGCCAGCGCCTCTCCATCGGAGCATGCCAGCCACTTGCGCCAACTCTTTCAACGTTTCCAACAATACGGACTTCAGCTGAACCCTAGTAAATGCGTGTTCGGTGTTCCGTCCCTCAACTTCCTCGGGCACCATATCGATCAAAAAGGTTTGACACCCCTCCCAGATAAGGTGCGCAGCATCCTGTCATTTCCTGCACCTCAAACGATCACACAGTTACGACGTTTCTTGGGAATTTTGAACTACTACCGTCGCTTCATTCCCCATTGTGTGACCATCCTTTCACCTTTAACCGTTCTACTCAAGTCCAACGTCAGGACGATCGACTTCATTCCCGAGGCCGAGGCAGCTTTCGCAGAAGCCGAAAAAGCTCTCGCTGATGCCACCATGCTTCACCATCCGCATTCGGATCCGAACACTGAGGTAATCTGAACAACTAATGCATTCAATACTGCGGTCGGTGCGGTGCTCTACCAAAATGTAGACAATCAATTACAACCATTAGCGTTATTCTAGCAAAAACTCCAGGCGACACTGACAAGATACAGCACGTTTTCTCGTGAACTCCTGGCTATTTACTTGTCCATCTATCATTCCCGCAATCTTTTGGAAGGACGACAATTTCGTGTGCAGACTGACAACAAACCTCTGACACATGCACCTCATGCCAAGCCTGACAGACATTTACCCGGATACATCCGATATTTGGATTACATTTCTCAGTTCACAACAGATATCCGCTACGTGCATGGAGTTGATAATGTTGTGGCTGATGCTTTTTCAGACCTGACGTCAACACGGTGCAAAAAAATTCGATCTTACGGAACTGGCAAACCTCCAGCGTGATGATCCATCCTTGCCTGAACTGCGCACATTCTCCACACTCCAGCTGGAGGATTCTTCCCTATCTACAGTCTTATGTGACTGGTCTACAGGTAACCCTCGTCCTGTCGTTCCGACTTCACACAGAAAAATCCTTTCCGATCATTTCCATTCCCGTTCCCATCCTGGTATTCGTGCATCTCTCAAGCTGAACCTTGGAAAACACCAAAATGCAGAGGAAATGGCTGGGACAGAACTCCATCAAGTCGGACGGGGGTGGTTCGCCTAATGAGCAAACTTGATGTCCACGATTAGAGTGCGGGGGAGAACCCGAAAGATGGCAGTTTCAATAAAAGTCCTTGGCACCAAACTCGGTCAAATGCTTTAGAGAAGTCGAGTGGGACCAGGTGTGTTTCTCCGTGTTTGTAGAGTGCAGCCAACCAGAAGTGTGAGGCAAGAGCCAGGATATAACCGGTGGAACGATGAGGTCAGAACCCGTATCGGCGATCGCTCAGTAGCCCTCCGCTTTCGAGAAACTCATGTAGTTGGCCGGAGATGACAATTTCAAATACCTTCGAAAAGACAAGTAGTTATGCGAGTCGGAAGGATTGCTACGCATGGAAATAAGAAAAATCGCGGATTGGTACTAGGGAATAGGAAAATGTAGACAGCTGCAGAGAGAGACAAAAGAGACGGCGTAAGGGGGGGGGCAGTACAGGGGCACAAATGTAAGGACGATGTGTGGTATACCGTCCGGACTGGGCGGTTAGGATACATGCAAAAACACGTTGATTCATGCACCACCTGTGACGATCAGTCATGAAAAATCCTTCCAGAATACTTTAACACCAGGATTTGGTTAAATGCTCAACCACGTACATTATTTTTTGTGCTTCGTACCATTAATCTTTCCGTTAACTAACTTTAGTTTATTGGCATCCGGCGAGCGACTCTGTCGTATCCCTGGTTGAACTCGGGTTGACTTACGTGCTTGTGTGTCTCAGGCCGTGGATTTGTATCTCGTTTTGGGTCTTTTGAGATGGCACATTCGGGGTTTGTATATATTTACCGAGGTTGTTTCTTCAACCAGGTAGTATCGCAGAAACCGCGAATAAATCTTGTTTTGGATACGAGATTCGTGCTAGTTTGGCTAGATATTGCTCAAGAGCATGTGACAGCACGCAAACTGGTTGACTTGAAGCGACAGAATACACGCTGTGCTCAGAAGAGGAACGAAACGGTCGGAGCCCGGGCAGGAAGTAGCTCGGCAAGTCAGTGGGGATGGTTTGAGTACTTTTGATTCTTTGGATAATGTTAAATCTCCTAGCCTCGTCAGTGCAAGCTCTTGTATTACGGGAGGGAGTGTTGTTGTGGGGCTGTCTGCCTCCGCAGGGCTATAGGCCACTACTGTTTTAAGGGACTTAGGAGCGAGAACCTACTGAGCAGACGGAGGTATTCGTACCTGTTTACATGGCTATAGTACGACCTCACTTAGAAAGTAGCGTGCAGGCTTGGTCACCCTTCTACAAAAAGGACGCCGCCTGCCTCGAGAAAGTCCAACGTCTCGCCACGCGAATGGTTGAAGGGCAGAGGGGTAAGACTTACGAGCAGAGACTCTGTGACCTGAATCTTTTCTCGTTGGAAAGGAGCAGACGTCGAGGGGATTCCATAGAAACGTTCAAGGTAATGATGGGCTTTTCTGGCCTTAGACCAGATAGTCTTTTCCAAGTGGCCGTAGACTCCAGAACAAGGAGACATGAAAAGAAGTTGGTAAAAGCCCGATCAAGGTTGATGGCTAGATCGCACTTCTTCAGCAACAGGGTTTTGAACAGTTGGAACGGTCTGCCTGGTGAAATGGTAGATCTGAAGACAGTCCAATCCTTCAGAAGGTGCCCTAGATCGCAAGTGGTACGAGATCTTTCCTTGCAGTGAGCCTTGAGTATATCAACTAGATGGATGACGGGTAGCACTGTGGTCCTTCTGGAGTATGTTTTAACATACTTTTTCCCTCATTGCATACTGTCTCAGTGAGCGCTCACGATGCATAATGTCTCTCACAGTTGATGTGCGATGAGGTTTTCCGTTTCCCTCTCAGTTTTAGCGGGGATTCGATCCAATACACTCGGCAGTGGTGAGTGCATAACTGGTGTGCATACCATCGAAGGAATTCTGGACACTCGATTGGCCGTGGCCATTACCTGTCCTGTGCAGACTGAACTGAACTGAACTGAACTGAACTGAACTGAAGACTAGAGCATAAATGACGATTACGAAGATTACTGGGCATCACTCGGTGATGTGGATCTCCAGCTTGCGGAAGGGGGTTGGAGTCTCCAGATACTAAGGATAAATTACATTCGAGGAAGAACAAAACAATGGGACCGAGAAAAAGGTTTGGGTCTTCGCCCGGACTAGGTCTGGCTGCCAACAGCATGATAATTTCAAGGTTTTATCTAGTCTCTTGGTGATTGTCTGCGTCCAGACTGGGTAATGAATGTGGAAATAGCTCACGGTATTTCGGGCGCGTGTCCACCTCGCTGAGACTCTTTGGGGGAAGGGTGTCACCGGCCTTTTATAAAGATAGCTTCCGTCCCATGGTTGTTGGTACTCGGAATGGGCAAATGAGGTCTCGGCCGGGTATATTATACCGGCCGGGGAATGCCGTAATTATTACGTACCGCCTTGTCAGCAGAGCCGTTTTTGGCGCAAGGGATGTGTTGTCAAGGCAGAATGATTATCACTCGTTGGGTGAAGTGAACAGAGGAAACTGGCGTCGTCTGAAGACGATGGACACAGGTTGCTAGTGCAATAGCACTTAACGTGTGATCAGGCACTGATTGAGATACCAATGGAGGAAGAACTAGAAGAAGCTCCCATCGGTCCAATAGAAAGCTGTTGGAAGAGATTTTGTACCTTTCGATTGGATTACTATCGAGTCAGCCAGTAGGTGGAGGGCTCCAGTGAAGGCTCGGCCTGCTCGAAACACACTGAACTCCCTGGCCACCAGATATGGCGAATGACGTGGTAGAACGAGCCAGCACACGAAAGCATGCTGCCGCTTGAGGTTTACACCCGAGCGTTATGATAGAGAGAACAGCATCCAGTAGGATCTAACACAAATGGAGATAGTGCTTGGAAGTTTAGAGGACTTTTCAGCTGGGAATTCTGATGAACGTTTTACCGGTCGATTAGATAATGATAATGATATTGGTTTATTTCGGATACCCCCGAGAAGTGCTGCAACGCAAGATCAAACGGTACAATTACAAGCAGAGTCCGAATTTCAAGAAGGCGATTCAGGGTGCCAGAGCGCAAAAATAAAAAAAGGCAACCCAAGCCAAAGGGCGAAGAAGGAAAAGAGGTAGCAGGATTCACCAACGTGGGGAAAAGCCTCCTGACGGAAGTGGAAGCCCTCAAGGAGCAGGTCAAACGCCTAGATGCTGAGGTGCAGCGCATGAAGCGTGACACTGAGGTCATGGCAGACAGAAGTAGAAGACTGCTACTTCATAACCTTAGGGAGAACATTGTAAAAGACGGTAGAATCAGGAAGGAGGAAAACCGCCGGCATGTGACTGAGGTTCTTAGGATGGCTGGCCTACCTCCCACGACACCAATAGTCAAGTGCCATCGATTAGGACTATGGCGTGGAGCACAACCAGCGCCGCCACGACCCCTGGTAGTTGTATTCCACAGTGTCTACTGGAGGGATATGCTGCTGTCCAGGGCGGGAGCAGTTGAGGGCAACACGCAGGGAATGGTTAGGGTAACACCTGACAGCCCAGCATTTGTGAAACCGGCTAATGCCATAGTCTCGCTGAGAACGGGCACACCTGATCTTAAGAGGCCGAAGCTACATATAGCGAAACTGGAGATGACTCCTCTTGAGAAGTCAACACCTAAGGCCCAAGGAGTAATCCAGATACCAAAGGTGGCTTCAGGCTCCGGTATACAAAAAGCCAAAGATCAGAAAGTTCGAAAGACCAAAAAGAAGGGGACTCACAGGGCTTTTAGTCCGGTTGGTGTTGAGAACGTGCAGCCAGCCAGCCCGATTCTAAAGGATACCCCCAAGAAGTCCTCTCTGGTGCACCCAGCGAAGCTGGAGGTATCAGAGGGAAAAGCCGAGGAAACCAGTTGGGCTAAGGTGGTCGCAAGACCATCCCGGCCCATCGGTACGGCGACTCAAAAGGGGGTAACGTCCTTTGTGCATGTCGAGCCTGACACTGGGGCGACGGGTGGAAAAGAAAAAGCCACGACACTCAGAGTCTCACTCGATATGCAAGATGCTGCACCGCCGACACCCTTAGAGGCAAAAAACGGGGCATCACCTCGGAGATTGCGCCCGAGGATACCCTAGCCCTAGAATTAGCAATGAAGTCAGTAACGAGGACCAGGGAACCGTCAATATGGTACACCAATACCTGCAGTCTCCCGGGAAAAAGAGGAGAGTTGACGGCTAGGATCGCAGAGTATGATGTCGTTGCGTTGACGGAAACTTGGATAAAGCCATATACTGACATGCGCTTCCAGGGATACGCTGCCTACAGACAGGATAGAACAGATGGAAGGCAGGGGGGCGGAGTGGCACTTCTAATACGGACCGACATAGGCCATTGGGAGGCTCCGTTCAACTTAGTCTCCGGTTATGTACAGGTCAGATCCTGCTTTATTAGGATCGAGGGGCGTACAGTATGCATTATCTGTATCTACAGGGCACCGCTAGCCACAGATGAGGAAGATGTTGAGCTTTTCCAAATGCTGGATGCGGTGCTGGCACAGACAAAGGAGTTCATCTTATTAGGGGATCTCAATCTACCCAAAATTAACTGGGAAAACGGGATCGCACCAAGGGGATCAACGGGCGACAAATTTCTGCAGTGGGTCCAGTTACATGCACTTACGCAGCATGTGACACAGGCCACTAGACACAGAGGTGGACAGCACCCGTCTCTCCTTGACTTAATCATAACGCGGCACCATCAGGACGTTAAGGAAATTAAGTGGGAAGAGCCACTTGGAAAAAGTGATCATGTAGTCCTAAGGGTCACACTAAGACTAAGCAAGGCGCCGAAGGAAATCGCGTTACGTCGGCGCTATGGGAGAATCAACATAGGTGAACTGAAGAAGGCGGCGGAGGAAATTCAGTGGACACCGAGACACACAAATGCCTCCGTAGAGGAACGTTGGGAGACCATCAAGATGGGGCTACTCGAACTTACAGATGAGCTCGCACCCCTGATGGTGGCAAGCAGTAGAAGTCTACCCCCATGGTGGAAGTCGAAGGTCCGCAAGGCCATAGTTATTCGTAGGCAACGATGGGCGGCGTACAAGCTGTACAGAACTAAGGGGCATGGAATAGCTATAAGATGGCTAGGAACAGGGCTCAAGAGATCCAAAGAGTGGAGAAATATGCTTTCGAGCGTCGGTTAGCGGCGTCGGTCCGCACAAACCCAAAGCGATTCTACGCCTACGTGCAATCTCACAAACGTATGAGAGAGAGCGTAGCAACTTTGGAAGGAGCACAGGGACGACTAGCTCTAAACGACGAAGACAAGGCTGACACGCTCTCGGAATTCTTCAAGAGCATATATCGACCAGAAAATAGTTTGGAGGAAAGAATGGAGGGCCCACAGGCGCCTCCAATACCCGAACTTACTGTAGGAGAGGAAGAAGTGTACGCGGAGTTGCAAACTTTGAACAGGAACAAAGCAGCAGGTCCAGACGGGATTCATCCAGCAATCGTTCAGCCTCTGGCCGAGGTCCTGAAGGCTCCGGTGACGAAGCTGTATGAAACGTCACTTAGAGAGGGAACTGTGCCGGGAGACTGGAGGAGAGCAACAGTGGTAGGCATTTACAAGAGTGGGCCCCGGCAAAAGGCGGAAAATTACCGGCCGGTTAGCTTGATTTCAGTACTGTGTAAGTGCCTGGAGCGAATAGTCAGGAAGCAGATCTCTAGGCATTTGGTTCAACACAACCTCATATCAAATGCTCAGCATGGGTTTGTGGCAGGGCGATCCTGTCTGACGAATCTCCTGCTGTTCCTCGATGAGGTAACCAAGCGTCTGGACGAAGGGCAATCGATTACGGTCTGTTACTTAGACTTCAGCAAGGCATTTGATTCCGTGAACCACCGATTTCTGGACGTCAAACTGCAGTCCATGGGAATTGTTGGAAAGGCCAGACAATGGATAAGTAGTTTCTTAGCAGGGCGAACCTTTAGTGTTAAGGTGGGGAACCATGTTTCAAAACCGGAAGGTGTAACGAGTGGGGTGCCACAGGGCTCGGTGCTCGGCCCTCTGCTCTTCCTCATCTTCATCAACGACCTAGCACGTGGGCTTACAAACCCCACCTTTATGTTTGCCGATGACGTCAAGATAGCTGGAGTAGATATATACCTTGACGTGTTAGCAGTACAAAACTGGGCACGCAAATGGGACCTTCCACTAAACCTCACCAAGTGTCAATGCTTGACCACAAATACAGGGGCTAGTGAGAATAGTGTGGGTTCGTTGCAAAAGGTCTCGCAGGTCAACGACTTGGGCGTTATAATGGACAACAGCTTTAAGCCGTCAAAGCAGTGCACCTCAGCAGCCAATACGGCCAGGAGGGAACTCTTTCGAGTTAGATCCATTATGTCGTGTAGAGATCCGGAGATATTCGTTCCGATATATCAGGCCATAGTTAGGCCGCATATGGAGTACTGCGTGCAGGCCTGGGCACCGTACTACCAGAAAGATATCGACTGTCTGGAGAAAGTGCAAGGGCTAGCCACTAGAATGGTGGCTGGGCAAAGGGGGTTTAACTACACAGAGCGTCTCCGTGCCCTAGACCTATTCTCGATGGAAAGACGGCGCATTCGCGGGGATTTGATAGAAACCTTCAAGATAATGAAAGGACTGTCAGGAGTAAGTCGAGAAGACCTTTCTTCGCTGATCCCCGAGAGAGGCACAAGGGGGCATAGCCTTAGATTACAAAGGAAACATTCGAGGCTCCAAATTGGGGTGAAGTACTTCTCAAATAGAGTGGTACCCTATTGGAATAAGCTCCCGGAAGAGGTCATAAATACCACAACAGTGAAGGCCTTTAAGAAAGCACTAGACCTATGTTGGGTGGCGGTATACCCCGAGTTATGCTAAGCAGCTTTTAGGGTCAGATGCAATTTACTTATTGTTTCCACCTTACTCTGCCAGGGCTGATACTGCACAAAATTTTTGCCTTTCAGAAAAAGAAAATCACGCAGTGTTGGGAGCTACGGAAACGCGCCGACAACACAACTATCTGGACACACGATTGGCTCTAGCCACACCAAGTCCTGTGCAAACTGAACTGAACTGAACTGAAGTGTGCACTCGATATAGTATAGGAGAAGGCATATAAGTTACACCTTGTGGTGGCACCCGGCAAATTTGAATTCAAGGTCGGGTGGTCAAGCCGGCCGAGTCAGGGTGGAGCTGGATTGAAGTAGTAGACTCTTACTCAAATATTACAAAAACGGGTACAGCGCAACGACAGGATCAGATAGAATTGACAGATTTTTTGTTCACCTTGGGTAAAAGGAAGTTTCCAAGGAAGACGTGAACCGGCCATAACGCTCCGCAGGGTATGAAGCGGCTTGGGATCGGAGATCATAAGTTGAAAGGAGTGAAGTTGCGGACAAAGAACAAGAAAAATCCTCCGAAGATTACCCTTGTAACTTTTAGCGACCGAATATCGGTTGAGTAAAGGTAAATACCCAGTGAAGGACTAATTTGTACAGCAAGGTTGCCTAGGTGATCGTGAAAGAAGTGGCCGGACGTAAACATGCAACCATTGAGCTGATTGTTCACTTTCAGGAGGGTGGAATATGATGCACCAACAAAGAAATGGGAACTGGGGGACAGACCAATTTGTGATGCGTAGCCATGATAGTAGCAGAAAAAAGGTTTGCTGAGAAGATGAGTATTTAAATGACTAGTGAGTATTTACGTATTGATTGTCGTTATCTAGGGGCTGAACATGACGGCCAGAGAGTTGAAGGGACCAAAATTGTCTGAGAGGATTTATCAAGATAGAATAGATGTGATGTAATTATAAAGAGGGAAGGGATCGGTTGGCATGATTAAGTAAAAACTAGTACACTATCACCCGACTTAGGCGCAAACAGAGGAACGATTGGCACAATCAGCGAACGGGAAGCGCAGACACGGGGTGCTTACTGGGCCAATGCTACTAACTGGTGTATTAGACGGCACCCTACCTGGACTTCTACTGTCGCGTTCGTCGAGGAGGCCAACGAGAAAAAAACATGTACTGCCAAAAGCATGTATTCTCACAAGATTTGAGTACAGAGACCGCAAGCTGGTGTGTGCCGAGTGAGTGCGCAGGAGGTAGCGCTTATGGTTGCCGCATTCGCGAAAGGTGCTGAGAGACAAGTGCTAGAAAGGGTGTGATCAGCTGATCAGCTCATTTGTCCAGTGCGTGTTCGCGGGAGGTTGCGAACACTTTGAGAGGTAATTTTAAGAGCGCGTTAGATGCTAGGATGCTTAAAACGTTGCCTTTTCACGAAAACGAGGAAAGGCTGTTAGGTGGGAATGAAAAATACGAACGGCATCCCCTACGTTTATTCTTCGCGGACTTCAATGAGGCTGGTGGTTGTCGTCTGTTGGATCGATATACTATCCAGGTAATTGGGCCAAAAGTCGAGGCTATGGTAGTGAGCTTGACCGACAGGACGCAACCGGGGTGTGCTGAGAACTGAAATAACTGTTTGTATAACTGGTCTGAAAGATATATGGCAAGTGCGGCCGTGAGGTTTTTATGGGTCTGTTGCTACTTGCCGGTGTCGGGGGTTGGTTGCTGTTAGGTAGCGTAATGAACTTAGGCACGGCCTGAATACTGTGGCGTCGAAAAGGCCGAATTTTAGGAAAGATGACGAAAGGTTGCAAGGAAAGAATGGAAATGCTGAGCGGTTTTCCCCACTTTCCTTTTATCCATTCTTCTGCCTTCACTGAGGCAGGTGTTGGTCTATAGGTACGTCACCATGTTACCTGAACCAGCGGGTTGAAACTCGAGGCTGGGGTGGCTACTGAATTTGACGTCGACATGTTTGCTAGGGGTGCGTAGGGGAGTATTGGTGATTGGTACCCAGGGAGGGAGGTGGCTTAGCATTTGTGGAGAGTCCAGTGCGCTGTCACCTCAGTCAGTTTCTTGCACAAAACCAAGAGCTTATCGAGCAAACTAACGCAATGTAGGCCTTCTCCTTTTTGCAGGATCAGGTCTGAGCTGATGGGAAGCATACCCATAGCTGGAGGTCGCCCATTTCCTTCACAACCCAATGCCAGTGGTATTTGAAGATCAAATCGACTCCATTAGGTCTTTTTCGTTTCCCGCTTTTTTCAGCTTTCTTTCGTTTCCTAACAGAAGGATGGTTGAGCCCGTATAGGAACTTTTCGTAGTTCACTTGCCCGACAGTAATGTTTTGTGCACTTGCCTCTTTTTGCAATTGTTACGGGTAGTCTGTTTTTCCCACATGCAGTGGACGCTATGGTATGGGCACCTTTGACATTCGGGGTTTCGCTAGTACGGGCTGGATGAATTTTTAGCGGGACTAGAACAACACGCGGAGCGAGAAAACGAATGTTGTAAGGCGCAGGCCGGCATGTGTGTATCAACGTGGTATGACGCCAGACTGTGCCTTAGACTACCAGCGACCAAATCAGGTTGGCCGGTGTGAATGAGGTCAGCTGTACTGATGGGAAATAGTGTGATACACTAGAAAGAAGGCAGCAATTTTTGGTGGATGGTAGATTCAGAGATGATACGAGAAAACAGGCCATCAAGCTGCTATACAGGGTTGAACATTTTGGGGTAAGAGATTCTGGAACGGGATAGCTGGGGAAAGTAAAATAAGGATTGTCGTAAAACCTGGATGGGTGGTGGTGGGCAAAATGAATTGGAAGAGGTAAAAAGATCAAGCAAAACAATGGACGGCGGAACTTCGAGCTCTAGGATGCAAAACCACAAATTTATTTGGTGCTGCAAGGAAACATCAGGGGCCAAAAACCTTGGGTTGTTTGGCGTTAGGAGAACAGGAATTTGGTCTTGGATGAGCAGAACGGGCAACCATCGAACAGGTTGTAGGTACAAAGGGTAACAAACGCTAACCATTGCAATGAAGATTATGTTCAGTACAAAGTGTTAGAAAATGCTCGACCTGGAGTTTGTCATTGGGCGAGTAATAAAATTTTCAGGAAGTGGTGACAAAATCCTGATAAGGGAACCTGTTTTCACGAGCTAGTTATTCTGTGACACCCTGGCCAGTACGAAAAATCACGTTGGGAACATTCAAGAAGTGATCCAGCAAGCCCCTGAACTTCGAGATAGAGAGAGACTTCCATGGATGTTTACCGGAAGTTTATTTCATAACTTCGAGTATCTTTTGGAGAAAAAGTTAGATCTCAAGTCATTTTTTCATCTAGAAACAGAGAGCTGCAGTGAGCGATGGCCTGGGATATGGTTCATGAAGGGTGTAGAGAGAATGGTTTCAGTACATTAGAGGGTCATCCGAAGGTTCAGCTTAAACGGATGGCACAAACTGAGCTTCATGCAGCGCATACATAAGGGTTCAAGATGGAGCAGGATGAGTCGATCCATGTAATGCGAACGAGAGAAAGAACCTTTCAGTTGTTTAATGAACTGGCTCTGCATGAAATCCAGAGGGATGCGTTCGGACTTCGTCATGTTATTGGAGACAAAAAGAGAGTATCCAAGGAGAGGCCTGGCGTGGGACTTGTAGGCGGGCAGTTTGCCATCGTGTAACCGAAAGGTTCCGATGAGATCCACAGTTCTTCTCGTCTGGGCAATCTGAAGCGGGACGTGATAGGAAAACCTTAATCCTAAAGAGTACTGAAGACCAGGTTCTCAAACTAACGGGCTATATGAAATGGTTGGGTCGAGGATAATCGGGGTTCCGGGGATGGCTTGACATCCGAAGGCTATGGAGCAGCTGTTAGAGATTGAGACTTTCATGCTCAAATGAATGCATCAGTCTACCAGGGGCTTTAGTTCACCAGAAATGTCATCCAGCATAGCGCTGACGTTCTTTTGAGGAAACTCATGAACAATCTCTATGTCACCAGCGAAAACGAATGGGGCATTGACGCAGAAAGGGAGATATATCATTTGCTTTAGTGTGAAGAAGCAAGGGACCGAGCACAGTCTGTTGTACAACCCCACTGGTAACTGGAGCAGGTTGTGAGCAACATCCGTCAATATAAACCACTTGTGAGCGGTTCGATAGGTATGAAGTTGGCCGCGATGAAAGAGGACAGGAAAGGCTGTGAAGTTGAGCTTGTTGGTAGTAAAGAGTGAAGGATATGGTCAGACGCCTTTGATGTTCCAAAGTATTTAACGATGAAGGATTTACCAGTATCGGCGGCCAGCTGTATGAGGTTGAAAATTGGTGCTAGAAAGTAGTGTATGACGATGTCTTTAAGAAACCTTGCTGCTCACTTTAGACGATATTATGAGACAACGGGAAGCCAGCGGTCGGCTGCTTGGTGGGGCTTTGTGTCAGCCTATAAGCAGTTGGAGTGTGGTTGATGGGATGACGGCTTGATGGGTCATGTTTGGGCCCCTATGAATTGCAATGATGACAGTGGTGTTCCGCTCTGGGGGGATGTACCTTAACCGATGGATGGATGGTAGACCTGCAGTAGCAGGGCTGAGACATCGGTTCCTCCAGGACGCAGAATTGTTGGTGGGAAATCGGTATTGTCAAGGTTTGGGCGCTGCTGGACACGACGAGGCCTGTTTCTTCGGGATACCTGGTGACAATAAAAGAAGATTTGACCCTACAGGACAGAATCCGTTGGTCACGTTTCAGTTGAGATGATAATATCAAAGAAGAAGGTCTGAGCAATGCTGCGTACGGTTTTAGTTTTGTTCAGTATTGAACCGGCCTCTGAGAGTGGAGTCTGAAGAGACGACTCTGGTTTTGGTGATGGTAAAGGTGGAGATGATCGGGGGTTCGGTAGTGAGGATGAAGGTGGTATTTTCAGTGATGAACACGGAGAGAAGGACCTCAGTTCTCCCAAAGATTTGATGGGTTGAAGCCTAGAGTGGGCAGTGTTAGGAGGGAAGGACAGAGAGGTACTGGCTAAGAGATTAGTTAGAGTACCGTGAGTATAATTGGATGCAGCCGGCAGGAAAAAGTGAAAACGGTTGGGTGGTAATATTAGGCCGACGGACGTGGGTGAGTGTTGTGGGGGTGAGGAGTTACGTGAGGCACGAAGATATTTCCCAGGGTGTGGCTGGGTAACGGTTGGGGTATAGAGTGCTTGGTGTAGAGGATAGAAGCGCAATAGGGCTGTCAATTGGGGGGATGATAGAATGGATGAAAGTAGGGTGAGACCGAAAAGTAGGACTTGGAACTACACCAGGAGCCGGTAGAACGGGGGGGGGGGGGGGTTGGCAGATTCTGAAGTGGTTAGAGCGGATGCTCTGGGATACAACCGTGCGTCGGAGTTCACAATGATGAACCATGGTCACGTCTGTCGTCGTTGTTCCAGACTTCAGTCACGTTTGGCGATAATAAAGTGGATGAAGCTACGAGAATTCAAAAATCTCACAAGCTTCATAAATAGCCCGAACCGGGCGGAACTCGCCCACTGGCACTAAGGAAACCGATAAGGGTACTCACAGGCTTAATCACCAGGTTGCTTGACACCTCATTAGCAGCTGGAAAACTCCATCGCCATTGAAAACAAGCAATTGCTGTGCCCATTTTCAAGGTCGAAGACTAAGCTGCAGCTGTCAGTTGTCGACCGGTAAGCCTGACCTGAGTAGCCCGCAAAGTGATAGAAAGGCTTATGGCCAAGTGTACTAAAGAACATCTCCATTATCACTACCTGTTAGTCCGGCACAGCACGGACCTCGCAAGTCGCTTCCATGTATTTCCAACCTCTCCTAACTCGGGAAATCTGGAAGGAAGCAAAAGCTGAAGGATATCCAACAGAGGTCGTTTTAATCGGTACCAGTAAAGCACTTGAAAAAGTACCACACGATCGACTCTTTTAGAAGCATAAAATATTTCAAACAGTGGACCCACCACCACGCCAGATTGAGGCATCCCCAAGAGGGCGGCAAGGTGTAGTTGATTTTTCTGGTGCCCTATACACATGGTACCCGGCCTTCGGTGGTATTCCTTAAGGTTCGATAGTCGGCCATCAGTTGAGTCCGGCCTGTATCATTACTCTCCCAATATGTTTGAACTTCACATGCTTATTCTATGCTGACAATCTGAAGATGTGGCACATGCTTTGCTTCGATACGAACAAACGACCTTTGCAGGACTATCTATACAGGCTGACGCTCTGGTCCAACACATGGGCCTTTCTGACAAACTTAGAATAGTCTGCAACTATGCGCATGGGTCAAGTACAGTCATCGTCAAGCTACACTATCTCTCCGGCACTCAGCTGAGAACCACCGCCTACAAGCGCCACATTAGGGCGGTACTGCCGAACATTTTGAATACGGAAGGTCATACGGATAGAGCATGTGCCTCACCATGGGGTATCCCTGGGGAAGCACGTCGTTCTTTCAAAAAACTCCCTTATAACGTTTTTCGGATGTTACTCTCTACACTTAATAGACCATAGTTGGAGCACGGTCCTGGGGCCGTATACCTGTACTCCCCTGTCTAATCGGCCAAGCTTTAATGAGTTCATGGAGCTGATGCTCGCGTCGTTGTGGGGCCTTACGGAACTTGTTACGAAGGTCGACTAAAAGCGACTGGACTGTGCTCAAAAGCTTGTTGGAGGATACTGCGCAGCTTCATTGGGTCCTTTATATCTATTCGGATTGCCTGAGGGCCAGAAATACAAGCAATCTTTTGAAAGCGCGAACCTGGTCGTGCTCAAGCGTACGCATCGATACTCCTGAAGCTGGAATCAGTAGGTTTGCCACTGATAGACTGCCTGTCTCGAACAGTCATCAACATTTGGAACCTACTTTGGGCCGAAGTGGCGGAAGGGGTGTACTATTCAAACTTTTTATTGAAAACCGGTGTAAAATCCAGCCACTGGAACTTTCGGGCGACGCGTAGCAACCAATTTCGACACAATTCAAAACAAAGTCGATTCCAAATAGCTACGGTGCTATATAAAACAAATTAATTAATTTTACAATAATCAAACCTCAATAGTGTTCCTTCTGGGCTCTTTCGCCCCAAATTGGACAACAAAACAACAACCGCAGCTGGGTTACAGCAAAAGGTTAGACACAGAAGATGAGATTACCAAATACAGTCACAAAGAAATTCAAGCTTAGCGACTCTCGCTCGAGGCAGCGGTGGGAGTCCGATTTGTGACAAGGATTTAGAGAAATAAAACAAACAATCGGAATTCCAGCAAGAATAGTTCATACGAATGATAAATGTCGTTTGTAATATGGATGCTCATGCATGGAACGGGGTTTCCTGAACTCCTTTACAACTGGGCCACTTGGTGGCTGGTGAGTGGTGTGATTCTTCTTCCTGAGACCACACCCAAGAGCCGTCGTGACGAGGCTTATACGGGAAGTATCCTTCTGCCCCTGATTCTGAAAACTAAAGGTCGACCGAATCGCTGAACAATAAAATCACGAAAGCCAGCCAGCAGGGTTTCTTTCAAAGGTCACGTGCCACTTGCGTGACTGATTTTTCTAGTCAGGTGGTGGTGGCTGCCTGTGGCGGTAAATCCTGGACTAGGCGAAGGCTTTTGGTGAAGTACTTCAGAATATGCGATTGGCTTGAACTAAAGCATGGGATCTTTAACCCAATCTTGAGTTGGTTTTCATCATATCTGGCACCGCGAAAACAGGTGGTGGAAGTTGGTGGTAGCTGATCACTATAAAGCCAAAAGCTAATGGAGTTATTCAGGGCAATGCTCCAGTCCGTCCATGTTTTTGTGTACGTAAACGACATTTTTAAACTCGTCAAGCACTATGCGGCATTTTTGCAGGTGACGTTGAAGTTATGTGCGATTGAAACTCACCCCTAAGCTTCTGTCGCGGCTGATTTGATTCACCATTTGCCCCCGCCCACCTCTTGGAGTAACTGCTGGGTGATGATACTATCTGATGGTGGAGGCGGGATTCTTAAGTACTAATTTCATGCCTAAGAGGAATGTTCAAATTATTGATCAGGTCACCCCTATCAGTCCCAGAGTTAGAGATTTGAGATTTCAGCACTTGTGTGCCTTCAATTTCCCTAGACATCCAGTCATGCTTATCGCTAAGGCTAGAAGGTGAATTGGTCTGATTAACTGGATCTGCCTCCCAGAAAGCAAGCTTAGCATTATAGGTTTCATACGTGATCCCTTTAAGAATAGGGCACTCGTTTTTTAACGTGCAGGAAGGTGACAGTTTAGCGATTGCGAAGGTACAGTGTGGGTTTGCCAAGGGGTTGCTAAAGCGTTTCTTACCCTTAACTTATACTGAAAGTTGGGAACTAATTCACCTCGAGCCCCCATGGTTTCGCCGTCTATAAATTATTCTGCCCCCTGTTTGCAATACTATAGGAGATAAACATTTATGTTCAGCTCCACAAATCAAAATTCTCTTCAACTATTTTTCACGGCATGGAGACTCTAAGGTTTAGTTCTTTGTGTCCAGGTTTACAATGATGTCTAATTTAGTCAAAAATATATTCGCCCCTCGGAATGAGCTTGCACAGCAGACTAGGTTAGTATCTTCAATATCCGTGGCATTCGGAAACGACAGGACTAAACTTTTAACTGTTAAATTCTCACCAGAGCGAGTAATCCCCACGAGTCTGTTAGTCGAGCCTGCGAATCTGGTCGGGGATAGTAGGGAGCTACTTAAATCCATTGTTTCAATAAGCAGTCGTCATTGAGGAGTCATCAGGGGCGTGCAAAGTTGACTTAACCTTGTCACATTCAGTCCTTATAACGGGCGCCCTCTTGCCTATTTTGCTTTGCACGGACCACCCGTCTGTCGCAGTGACGCTTGACACAACGCCCAAAAAAAAACCCGGGCATTGCCTTCCACAACCAATGAGACAGTGAACACTGTTAAAACGGATTAGGTGGTTACCGTGTATTGTGTGTGCATGTAGCACGCACGTACCACGGTCAGACTGCCACCGCGCCTGGAGCAAGAGCCCGGATAAACACCTAGATGTTAGATCAAGAAACAAAGTTGGTCCCCGCTGCAGTCGTCTGGGTTCAAACAAATTTGTAGTAAGCAGACTGTAGCAGTCATGCACGCGCCCTATGATCGCCAATGCCCCGTTTCCTGTCCGTTCATCCATCGTCTAATTTAGTTGGTGTTGTCTTTCACGTGAGTGAAGCGACTAGTAACAGGGGCTCCGGTAGAGCTTTCCATCATCTCCCGGTTAGAGAAAAAAATTACAGAGCTCTTCGCATTTGCGAGCTTGAGGTCCGAAGTGGCTGTGAAATTAACACTCGCGAATTGTAACTTGGCTCTGAGGCACAAGTCGTGGAATGAAAGCTGATAAGGTCTTGTTTGCGAAGGCTGTTTAGTGTGCTCTCTTGTTGGTCAACCACCTGCATCAAAAAGCTAACCTCCCGGTACAACGTCTGAATACCAGAGTTGCTACTAAGCGAGTTGTGAAGAGTGGTTTTCGAAGTAGGGTAAACGACCTCATCAGCAGAGCAGCGGTGGCGGTGCTGAAGGCTTGGGAGTGTGAGGCAAAAGCGTTTGCATGCTCGAGGACTTTGGCTACAGCCTCTGCTCACTTATCTAAACTGTCGCTCTGTATTGAAACCGCTACTATGCCTCGTTGTATCTATAGTTGACGCAAGACTGCGTCGTCCATGGACATCGCACCTATCTACGAACTTATTTTCCCTAACAAATGTGAGGCTTTCATATCTCTCAGCTGGATTTCGGAGAGAACAACTGGATATGTTTCTCTTCCGATGTTGCCACATGCTTGATCAGAGCTTACCGGAGTATGTCGTTCGGATTGCAATCCGGGGGTTCATAACGATATCCCGGATTTGTGGGATCATACTAGCTGGGATCGCAGAAACAGTTTATTATTTTTGGACTGGAAACGAGACTAGAGGATGGCAATGAACACCTTATGATCTTCTGGTATGAAATCGGGTATTTTTACATGCGCTGCACGGCACTCCGTCTCATACTCGGACTTAGGTTCTCTGCTCATTGTATTGAACATCTGTTTCGTATATGAAACAGATGCTCCATGGAAATGGATTAGCTCGGTATTCCAAAAGATATCGGCAGTCTCGGAGTAAATAGGAATGAAAACTGGCCGGGGCAATAAGGATGGTCAAAAAAGGGGAAGGGAATGGTCGTGCCTTAAAAAATTGTACGTAATTGAAATAGTCCCAGGGGTGGGGATAACCGCTATAAAAAGGAGTATCTAACTGCTGTTAGACTGAATATATGACTGACGATGGGAAGGAAAAACTTCAGTAGACGTGATCTGAATAGGTAACTCTGGTGGAATTAGTCAAAGTCTGCAAATGGTACCGGCTCACCAATTATGGGAGAGCACCTTCCCTCAGCCTTCACGATAGAGTTCTTCGAGGTCCAGTTCAATTCAGTTCAGTTTGCACTGGGCAGGTAGTGGCCACGGCCAATCGAGCGTTGAGAAGTCCTTCGTTGGTATGCATACCCGTTATGCACCCACCACTGCCGAGTGTATCTCGTCGAATCCCCGCTAAAAATGAGAAGGAAACGGAAAACCTCATCGCACATCAACTGCGAGAGACAATATGTAGTAGATAGTCAACGAGAAAAGACCGTGGAGTGCCCGCTGCCTTTATTCTCACAGGGCCTGAGTACAGAGACCGCAGGCTGGCGTGTGCCGAGGAAGTGTGTCGGAAGTGGCGCTTGGGGTTGTCGCGTGCGCAAAACATACAGTCAAACAAGTGATAGATAGAGTTTGGTCGGCTGACCATAATACTTTATACAACGGTCAGAGTACTATTATTGCTATCTTTTAGCCACATTTGCCTTGTTGTCTTGAAGTGTTGAGCTTTTGGTACTGCGAATGCCCGGTACTTGATAGACCCCGGGGATGGCCTAAGGAACGGGCAACAAGCAAAGTTTCCAGGGGCAGACAAAAGACGGTAAAAATCAGTGAAGTAGGCGGAGGACTGTTTCTACTGAAACAATGTGGATCAGGTTTACGTTTAAGGGCGACAACGGATGCGATACTAGCTAAAAGATCTAAAGAATCATCCATTCGCAGGCAGATTAGCCAAAGATGTGTTGTTTCAATTGGCGGAGACCACGTGTCTTAACGGCAAGCAGACAAACAAAGCACAGCCCTGTGGCGTCGAACAACATACAAACTGTTCAAATTTAAATGCTGATTGGCTATTTTGGTCTAGAGTAATTTGTGGTCATGAATTCACACATTCCAACTCAGTAGTCTCCAGGTAGCTACAAACCAATACTCGGGAACGAGGCTTGGACCCAAACTTCCCCGGATGTTGTTCTTATCTTGTCATCTGAATATTATTGGCGATCTGGAAGAGGGTTTATTGGGTATTGGGACAGCGGGACAATGTGCGAGGGTTCCGGGTACAAACGTCGACGTATCTTTCTTCCTTTATTGTCTCTACGATGGAGGAAAGATGACTATAGAATAAGAGAGGATTCCAATTTAAGGCGTTCTATTTACCTTTCCTGGTAGAAGTTATTTTGTCTTGGAAATTTCACCGGGAATCCCCGTCGCGATTTCTTTTAGGCTGCCCGTTAGCATTGCAGTTCAGAACCAGGCTGCATGATCGCGCTGTATTTGACAATGTCCTTCCCCATACATCATTTATAGATATTCCATTTCTTGCTTTTCTTGCACACTTTTACTGAAAGCCTCATCATTATGTATTAGGTATCCGAGAATGCTGGAAAATCGGTAGAAACAGATGTAATGTCATGTCAACAGGGCAATGTCCTCATTCACATCTAAACTAATCTTTCAAACCTCTTATATATTTAGAGCTTGGCTCTACTCTACACAGGTGAACTGAACTAACTGTTACCCCTGGTGGATCTTCAAGACTGCAAATCCTTAAGTTCTTATACTATCTGAACACAACCGTAACGACTGTGAACCATGCTCATTTGTTTAACGCAATATTGATCATTTGAAGTCCTGCTGCCAAGCACACTGTCTACTAGGCCGTTGCCCGTGCACACCAAACACACTCTTTAGCAATATGCGGTAATCCCATCTCATGAGTTGTGGAAATCTGCTCTGGTGATCGTGATTGCGTAGTGCAGAGTACCACTGTAACGGACAGGTGGTTCACGCGCGGCAGGTAGGAATAACGAACGCGCGTACTGAGGAAACAGCTCGGTGAGATTTTACACCACCTTACAATACCACACTAGCATAACGCTAGGTCAGGACAGCTTCAAGACAGATGCTGCTTCGTCTATTCCATCTCACCACACCCGTAACTGCGTACTACCAATGCTTTCTCTGAAGCCCCTATCGTCGTCACTAGAAGACCTTCCTTCTCTACTCCAACCATTTTACACATTAGGTGTACAATCATAAATTATTTTATAACTCCGTACCAAGCAATCTTCCAAATGTGACCCAGCTGCCACTGCGACCTAAGGGGAGCTGTTTTATGCACCGACTATTTCTACGTCACGCCTCAGCAACTCATTCCCCTACCTCAGAGTAACCTTCCACCGTCGCCAACCCTGCCACATATTAGGAACTCAACCACAACGTACATTGCACACCATGGTAGACCACTTATAAGTCAATACACTTTCTGAGTGTTAGCACAGTGCCTACTCGCCGTCCTCTAGTTTTCCAGCCTGTAGCAGTATAGTTTAAACCCCGTCAACAGTTCTCCCTTCAAGCTCTTGTTATTAAAATTTATAACTCTAAGTCCTGATTAATGTTGAAGAAATGTGTCACTGACCTTTGAAAAGAAGCTTTACTCTTGCCGAGCTTATATGAACTTGCCCAGTCCATTGTAAGTTTTCCTCATCTATTATCGTGACTCAAAGCTAGAACCACTTCCAGAACGCAGAACTCCCCATTATTCCAGGCCCTTAGTATTCTAATGTTGCCCACTGAACTAATTGGCCGAATCCTGCAATTGAAGCTACGGATTAACCGACCTTGAATTGCTTTTGGATGCATTCTACCATGTTGGTTCCCACTTTTCGAAATCAACTGTGGCGGACCCTGCTTGGCTGTACCTCTCACGGTGCTCCTCAATCCATTTTCATACCATACGCTTGACAGGTTTACCCGTCCGCCTATGAGCCGACCGGAAGTCCATACGCACTAACCACTCCCTCCCGACCGATATTGTTCTTCTTCTCACCGGTCGATGGAAACATTGCTCTAGTAATCGTGTTGGAGTAGTGCTCATCACTACTGTAACGGACGAGGGGCTTTTGCGTAGTAGGAAGGACTAGCGAACACGCGAAACAAGGAAACAACATGGTAAGTTTTAACATTCCCTACACACCAACCTCGTTACCATGCATGTACCAATATGCATGGTGGTCCCACCTCACTACGTTTTACATGCTCATATAAGTGGAAGAAAAACAGGAAGCCAGCTGATCACGTCATGACATTTTGTTTGACACTTTTCTCTTCTTTCTTCCTTCGCCTTTTTGTATTAATAATAAAAACTGCCTTGCCCTTAAGTGCAATCATCTCTATATGGACGTAATCCGATTCTGCCCCATACGTCACGATCCAGTTAGAAATCCTGCGACTTTCAATGTCACTTACATCCGCGAAATCATATTTTCATTCCTCAATAGGAAAAGCTCCAATATCTCGAGTCTTTCTCTTAAGGTTGTGATAACGTTTGCAACAGATGGATCATCAATCTTTTTAAACATCCTTGACTGTTTTATCTAATGAACGCGAGTAGTCATCCTCTGAACACTGTTTGCCTCCTTCTTGTATATATTTACTTGTGCGCTTTCCACAAAGAAGTTCCTTTCATCATGTTAGGCCGCCGCCGTATCCGTATTATTGTCCGTACCAAGATCTGAAGCTGATTCATATTCACCGCCAAAACCCATTCCATTTTGTTTCACTCAAATTACGTTCAGTTTTATCACACTGTTGCCAAGTTGTGTGACCCCTCCTTTATTGCTCTGTGAATATCTTATTCTGCCCAGAAACGCTGTACCATCTGATCGCGTCCATGAGTGCATTTTAGCAGCAATCGAAAGGTATGCATATTACTATTACTGTTATTCAAATTTTCTGGAAGGAGAGCACGAGGACAGGACACTACACCAGTTCGATCATGGTCATACACTATCTAAAGGTTCTGGGATCACCTCAGAATTGAAAAGCACAAAAGTTTCCAACCGAAGCTATGCAGCTGGTTTTGGCTCAACTCACGACGCTCTCTTAGGTCGAAGTCCCTCTACTTGGTCGCCTTTCTTGAGATGGTCTGATGTTGGGGCTGTTTGAAGACACTGGGATACCGAACTCACTTAAAAAGCAATCGGGAGCCGAGAGCTTGAGTGAGCCTCGTTTATAAATAAGCATCTCTAGTTAGGTCTGCTATCGGAATGATGGTCACTCCTCAGAAGCGCATCCAGTTTTGACATCAGGTCTTCCGCTAACTGCAGATACTGTTATATCTTAAATTATTGTATCATTCCTTTTAGTCACGTGAATTTGCTTACAGTTAGGAGCAGGTCTACCTCATGGTACTTACCCACGTCCAGAACAGATAGGTGCGATACGGTGGACCTGTATGATAGATGACTCTCCTCATCCTTTTTGTACGGTATGCAACTGGTCAGTCAGGATATTTTCGGCTTCCTCGATGGGTTAGGAATTCAGATTAGCTTTAATTCCTTCATTCGACTAATTTTTTGAAGCCTTCTTGTTTGGGTCAGCCTGGTTCCGTCCTGCACTGACTCATCGCCATTACTTTCCAAGCGGTTCTGGAAACGTGGCCTACTTTGACTCGCGGGCTCCGGTCATCAGCTCGTCTGACCTCCCATCTCCTGTCACCCTAACAGGACCGTCAATATAAACGCCAAATCCACTAAAGTCTTCAGTATCCCTTCAGTTTATTCGTTCTAGGGAAACCACTTCTGCCGAGGTCACTCGCAAGTCTACTTTTGTACCGGCCAACCGAAGAGCCTTTCGCCATGTAGGATTTTTAAAAAAATAATGCTAGACTACAAATGGGAAGAGATGATCCCTAAAGTAGGTTTCTAGATCCAAAGGGAAACACTGCGCATGAAAGTATGCAAGGTGTCCCGTAGATCAAAATAAAAGCTTATCGCAAAACGCTCTACGTTGTTTATGATGGAAAGCTTCCGAATCGGTGGTTTCTCACGTGAAAGGTGAGAAGAATTTTTCTTCATTCTCCTTCATAGCAAAACTGAATCCGAAGGAAATTTTTTCAAGCTGAACGGACAGGAAGAACTGAAAATATTCGCAGCAACGTGTGTCGAACCCGATGCATATCGCCAAAAAAATTATGGACGCTCGACGATCCTTGGCCACTACCTGTCATGTGCATGCCTATATACGGTCCATAGGTATGGCCTGTGCTGGGTGAAAATGTACCACTGGGACACCGTCTTTTGGAATTTAACGAAGCCATTGAGATTCCATTCAGTGGCAAAAACCAACCTTCTCCCTTCGTAGTGTGACAGTTTCACGTATTGAACCTCCTTCTCTTTTCGGGAACTTGCTGCCAGATTGCAAGCCTATCGGAACTAAATCACGACTTTATTATCCTGAAGGTGAGGAATTCATTCGACCGGAAATTCAGGGACTTCTGAAGGATGTCATCATTGAAACACCAACGTCACATTGGTGAGCTCAGGTCCCTTTTACAACAAAAGAAAGACACAAAAGACTCATGGTAGTTGACTATAGTCAAACTTTCAATCGACATATATTATCAGACTCTCATCTGCCACCCAGAATCTACAACATAATATCTAAAGTATTCCGATATTCTGTTCTCCATTTATGGGATCTGCGAAGCGAGTGTAGTAGCTAAACAAGGCCGGCCAAACGCTGTGTTTGAAGCCTCTGGTAGTTTATATCAGTTCTGCCATATACCGTTCGGAGTGAGGAATGGTGTTGCTTATTTTCAGCGTGCCACAGGAAAAATTATTCGTGGGGAAAATTAGAAAGGAACCTTTGCCTACATCGGTAATATAACCGTGTGGGCAGTAAACAAAGATGATCACGATCAAAATTATGCGAGGAAATACGGACTTACTCTGAACGAATAGAAGAGTACCATTGGTACGAGAGGACTCAAACTCTTGGGTTATGAAGTTCCAAATGGTCTGATGAAGCCCGACCCCGAAAGATTACTTACCCCCCAGGACCCCCCTCCTCCAAAAGATATGAAATTTCAGAGATGAGCTATGGGGTTATTTTCATACTATTTTCAGAGGATACCCCATTTCTCGGGCAGGATTCGCCCACTGGTCAATAAACACGTATTTTCCTTACCAGACGATGTCAGAGTATTATCATAAACACTCAGAAGTGAACTTGAAAGTACCGACGTCAACAGTGTCAACCCCGAGTTACCACTGGCCATTGAGACGGATGCCTCGAATGTAGATACCTTAGCTACGCACTCGCGAAATGACAGGCTGGTTGCATTCTTTTCCCTGACTCTATCTCAAAACGGGAAGCATCATTCTCCTATGGAAAGAAAGGCTATGAGGAAGGGGGAACATTGTTTGCTGGGCCCTTATTCCTGATATATCACGGGCCAAAAATCGGTCGCTTTTATATTCGACTCCCGAAGCCGAGAGAAGATAAAAATGATGAGATTCGGACCCAAGTGGCACACCCAACGCGCTTCTTATTGGGGGCTTTGGACCACGTTGGGCTAACGCTTAGCCAACGTTGGGGTAACTTTGGGCAAAAGCATTAGAAACGTTGGGCAGCGCCACCTGTGCCCCACTGAGAGCTCGTTGGGTTACGCCTAAAATCCGGAAAAATCGCTGAAAACGGACCTCTTTTTTCATAATCCATCCTAATTGCCCCTTCCCTAACCTATTTGACCATTATCCATCCTATCGGTCGGAACCACCAATTCTTCACTGATTAGAAAAACACTGTTTGTGAAAATCACAAAGTTTATTAATAAAAAGGTGTACTGAAAACTTGTACAGATCTGCAACGCGAGGACAGCTTCATTCGGAATTTTCGGAAGGCGTTCGTCGTTATTTTGTTGCTTGGTCACGGGATCTGAAATATTAAGATGTAAAAAGGCGAGACTGTCGCACTTAAGGAAAGTTGGACAACAAAAATTTCTGTGGGCAAAACGAAAGCAAAACGAAGAAATATCCAATAATCGATGTATGGAATCAAGGGTACTAGGTGAAGTAGTAAAATAACAAATGAACTAATAAGTAAATCTGCGGAACACTCATGGTTAGCATAGTGGTTATAGAATCATCGGGCAACGACTTTAGAAGAGCATCCACGCTGATTTCAGCACACACGGTTCTTTCAAGCTGTACTTCTAGACCGGATGAAAAAGATAAAATAATACAAGTATGTCAATCTGCATGGATGATTGTCTTTGATGCGCTGGTAGTGAGTAGACCGCTATTTGCAAGATCATGGATCTCAAACCTGCTGCTGACCCAATTCTAGTGGCTCTACATCAACAACATGGACACCAGGAGTAACTTTATCTATTATGAATTAAAGTGAAGAAAAAATTGAAAACTTTTGGTTTTTTTAGTATACCTGTTGACTGAGATTTAGGCCACGAACGTCGGTGCTCTCAAAATGTCACCTCGCCAAAAAAGAAGCGTTTTGCATTGAGGACCTTCTTGCACCTCCAGTAACACTCCCACCTCGTCTCTTTAGGCATAACAATGTATTTTCATTCCCAGAACCTGAAGATAAACGACCAAATTTACATGGCGATTAGTACGGAGTATCGTATGAATTTCACAAAAAACAGCACCACAAACAACCACCACAATGTCCAAGGAAATATATGCAAGTGTGCATATATATATATATATATATATATATATATATATATATATACATAGAAGGAGAGAGAGAGATGGAATTATATATACATAGAGAGATAATAGTATACCAGAGTTAAAGTAAACCGTAAAAATTCGCACCAGTTAACTCTGTGAATGATAAATCATTTTTCTCCATAGTGAAACCGAAAGTCGGATCCTATCGGCAGTGAATAACGAAATCCAGAAAGGCACCGCCTGGTCATAAGTGCATTCACTAAACATGTGTGCCATTTTCGTAACGCAGATATATATTGGTAAATATTGTGGCACTCTTACTATTATATTCCTTATAAAACTTCATGAACTTCCCTGCCAGCTTTCGATGCACATGTCAGGAGTCTTTTCAGCCCAGCTTTAGTCCAACTTTCGCCCAACCGCGTTGGATATTGTGCTGCTTGAGGAGGTGGAGAACTGAATTATCGTGCTACAGTTACGACGTCGTTTATCGCCACTGTCATGAGAATGTCGCGCCCGACGCACTGTCCCGCGGCTTCTGCTCGGCGTATCGCTCAACGAATTATTCAAGTCACTCTGCCATCTGGGTGCATTGCGTATACTTCATTTCGTCGAAACAAAGAATCTGCCATACTCAGTCGACGATGTGAAATCTGTTACCGATAGGTGTCCACTTTATACCAAATAGAAACCATAGTTTTACAAGCTCAATGCTTGAAATCTGACCGAAGCCACTTTGTCCTCTGAAAGCGTAAACGTGGGTTTTAAGGGACCGCTTCCCTCGGCATCCAAAAATCCATATCCACTAACTACCATAGACGAGAACACAAGGTTTCTTTTGTTCATGCCTGCTCAGAATTGTCGACCGCCACAATCATCTGTTGCCTTTACCGGTTGTTTTAGATTTCTGGTGTGCCGCCTTACATCCATTCAGACAGGGGTTCTTTTTTCTTGTCTGAAAAACTGAAAAACTTCCTCCACCGCAATAGTATCATAACTAACAGAACAACGGTCTACAACCCTCCGTCAAACGGACAAGTCGAGAGACTCAACGGAACCCCCTGAAGAACCATTGTTCCTGCTGCCCACTCAAGGGGACTGCCATGAATCGAACGGGAGGAGGTTCTTCCCGATGCACTCCACTCCATCACGTCACTGGTATGAGCCGCAACAAACGGAAAGCCACAAGAATGACGATTCATTTATCATTATAAATAACTGTCACTCGACACCCTGTGTTATCCCTATAATGCACAGGAATATACAGACACCTTGTACTCTGACACGCCAATATCAGAGTCACATTATAGATTCCAATACACTCTCTTTAGTACAAGCAAAACAGAGAGTCTATCCTCATAAACTAAGAAACGGGAAGCTTGATACTTATCGGACACAAACATTCTCGATGAAAACAGTTTAGGGGGGTGAACGTCACGTTTATTTGCTATTTTCTATCTACCTTAGTTTCATTGCTGTTGTTTTACGGAATTTTTGCTTTATTGTCCTCATATCCTACCGTATGTTGAGTAAAGCTTAAATTATAGGTGTCTGTCTTCCGTCTGCCTCTACCACTCGGATTTCGTAGTTATATATATATATATATATATATATATATATATATATATATATATATAATTAGCTGCAAATCGTAATGTAGAAGAAAATTGGCTCTACGAGTTAGGAATGCGGGAGATGAAAACATCGTTGTCGATCGGCGAAACCGAGTAAGCTATAGAGACTAGAGCCAATGTTCCAGAACCATCAGTAGACAGTGTTATGATAGAAGACGTGAAAAAACTTGTCTATTGAATATCAATCTATTAGCCACAATACCCTGGAACCTATGATCGAATTTATGAACTCATTGCTTGGTACTGCTCAAAGGAAGCTGTAAACTGAAACTCTTTGTAAAAATACAAATGGTCATGAATCTAGCCTTTGTCCCGTCATAACTTGTGTCCGTACTCATCGTCATTTTCACTGAAGCCATGCATAACCATGTAAGCCAACTATGTATCAGACAATCGAGCTGTCCGTGGTTAAGCAAAAAACCTTAATTTTTATATTCATTGGATGAGATCACTTCTGTTGCTGTGTCCAGCTCCTTGCATAGTAAAGGCCTTATATGACGGGTTGGTATAGGTTTACCAAAGAAGTTCAATACCTTCCTGAATGCCCCCAGAACCGATGGCCGCTTTTTCACTAAACCACCTTACCTGGACAGTGTGAATCAAATACGGTCTTCCCAAAAAATTATTAGGGAACATCCCAATGTTCCTCAGTTATTTCAGAAATTAGTAGTCGTTAACAGAAGAGAATGACCTCTGTAGTCCCGTAGACATAAATAATGTCAATTTGTTTATCAAAGGATCTTCACGGGGGAAAACGGTCCGAATTTTTTACACTATAAATATCATAGTCAAATCATTTAAACTAAGGAAGTGCTTCACATTTGACAAGGAAGTTAGCAAATCAGTCTCGCATTTACCAAAATTGGTTGTTCAATAATCCAAAATTCGGCGCCAACTGAAATATCCCCAGGTCAGAACTTACTCCATTACCTTTGGTTATGAATCAGTTTTGAAAGTAAGTGTTGGGAGCAGCGTATTAAAGTTAGTTGGTTGCCAATATAGAAGTGAATATTTCAGCTTTTCCATTTTTACAAAAGATGTGAAAAAGAATACTCTACGGACTGTGAGTAGTAGTTGTTTTTTCCAGAGACCAAAGTTACCTTACAAAGCAGTATCCCGTTGGAACGGTACAAATGAAACTTCGAAAAATTTCCATCCTGTATCTTTGTACAAATGGCGCAGAAAACCATAAATGTGTGCTCCTTCAAGATTCTTCAAGAAAAAACCATTTCAGAGATGAGGTGACGGTGAAAATGGAATGAAGTTAAAATCAATCAATACGGGATGGTCTGCAAACTATTTCAACTTTTTGTAAATGGTTTTGGGGTAGACCCACTGTGGTAATTAGAAATTCCTTTTGACAACTTGAATGACTCCCATTGAACGCAGTAGTACTTCCATCCAGACTATGAGTAGGGAAGGATCTGGAACACCAGCTGAACAAGCACGGAGTCGAACTTGTATTGTGCATAATCGCAACGCACTTGTACACTACGATTGTACAAGCATGTAATTAGAGACGCAATAAAACAACCTAAAATACTGCCATGAACATTCACCACATCAGCCGCAGCTTGAATGAAGTATCGGAATTTTGCAATCTCGTCTTCCTTTGTTCTCTAAGCTTTCAGATCTTCGGATCGTTTCTGTTGGACTGGCATTTGCACTGGGATCATCTTCATCTTGGGTGACTCAGAAATATCAGAATTAGATTCAGCTGGATTGCCATCAGAAACAAGATTACAAGCAATGTGGTCTACATGTCTCGAGTAAATAGAACCATCAGTAAGATCCAAAATCTGATAAGGCGTATCCCTTAGTTGCTTGAGTACAATGCCTGCTGAAGGTCTAAAATCATTCCTTTTGTGGCAATTAACCTTTAACTACTCAAGCCGGAGCGAACTGGTGAGAATTGCAAGGTTTTAACCAACCTCTAATATCGGTAGTTGAATAGACATAATTACGAAGATGCAATAAAAAGTTGTTCACACTCTCTCGAGCTCATCGAATGTTCTTGTACTTGTAGATTAGGTAGCACTATTTTCTATTTCGCACAAAATCTTCAGCAATGTCATTCGACTGCCGATGAAGTGAAGGAGTTAACACGTCATGACAACCCATGGGCCTCAACCAACTTGTCGCCTTCTGAGGAGGGAAATGACTTTTGCCGTCAGGAACCAATGCATAACGTACTCTTTCTTAGCTATATTGCGATGTGAAGTCATAGTGAAAATGAAACTGGGTAATTTAGTGAAATAAAGCTCCTTCAACCCTAAGTAAGAATCATTAGTGACGAGGGCAAAGTACTTGTTCAAAAATGATCCGCAGCAGTCAGCATGAAAAAGTCACCAGGCATCAGGCTATAGGCCACAGAGTCCACTTAGATGATTGGGAAAGAACTTTGTGCACATAGTCCCTGAAACGTTTAGTAAACTCGTGTAAATCAGTTCGGGCCACCTACAGGGGAGCCAGACCAGGGAATTCATCCTTTAGATACAAAAATATTCGCAGTGTAGGTAGTATAGTGTTGGTAAAAATTGAAACACAAGATGCCATCACAAGTCACAAAAATGTCTTCGCGAAGCTTGTGAAACTCCTTGAATAAATGTTTGATGTTCGATTTTTGAACATACGGAACACAGGTTAGAACAGTAGGGTAATACTTCCGAGTTTCAGGAATCAAATAGGACCAATTTTGAGGAAGTGGTTAGGATAAGAAACAGTTCAAGGGATTTTCCTCAGGAGTGATATAACGGGATAAATGAAGTGCATAAAGAAAAGTTTCCACTTCGAGATGTTGAATATCATATGAATATGCACTAAGAGCAACATTCCGCCTTTTAACATGGACAGCAGACAACTGTATTATCTATGTGCGTGAATCATAAATGAACCGTAGTGTTTCATGATCTGCCACCAACGTGAAATGTGAACTAAGCAAGTCTTTGTATAATCGAGAAAATATCCAGAGCACAGCCAAAGTCTCACTTTGTCTCGCTAAATATCCACTTTCTACCGGACTAAGTCGACGCTAAGTGCACAGCTCCGGATGACCATCTTGCTGGAGCACAGCTCCGAAGCGGGTGGAAGAAACATCCGTGCTGACGGTGGATGGTAATTAAGGTGAAAATGTGTGTAAAATAGCATATGGAGAAAGAAAGTTAGGCTACTGCAGAAGTGTACGAGTATGTACAAGCAACTACTTAAGTAATTTTTGTGAACCAACGGTAAAAAGGCTCTGCTTTAAAAGAAAATTCAGGAATGAATTTGGAATAATACTGCAGTAAACCAAACAACGAACAAGCTACTTCAAGGAATGCAGATGAAGAAACGAGTGATACAGAAGAAAAGCCATCAAGATCGGGTCGTAAACTATGTTCGCCTTCGAAATATCCAGAATACTGGAACTGAGTGGTTGAAAAACTTGACTGGATTAAAGGCTACATTGTGTTCACTGAACCGTTCGTCATCTAACTCCCCGGTTGTTGTGTGAAGAAAGATATCATCTTGGAAATCTGCGACACCTTGCAAATCAGAAATAGGAGAGTTACTGAGACTGTGGGTAACTGTGATTGACGCACACAGACCAGAAGATATAAAGTTAATCTGAAGTAGTTCAAAAAGAGCATTGACTTTTGTGAATCGATGGAAGTTTTTTTCACGTGATATCCGTAGAAATGCGTCTTTAAGATCCAGCTTGAAACAGAGCTTCAAAATACGAAATGGAAGCAAAATGTCTTTGATTTCCACGGTAGAACAACTGGTTTGCTTCAGGAGCTCATTAAGGGTGATACAATAACCCCCGAGGTTTTTCGTCCTTTTTTGTGAGGTCTCATTGGCGTAGCCCAGACAGACGTATTCACTGGTGTCAGGACACCTTCTGCAACCAACTGGTCGATTACTTTTTTCACTTTTTCAGGCGGTCCCAAAAGTAATATCTAGCGGTAAGGAAATCTTGACGTTCCTGATAACTCGAGAACAACGGGCGTCAATTCGAGGACACAAGAAGCCACGGAACACTCAAAAATCAGTTTTCGGAGATGGGACCAATGGCAATCAGAAGAGAAGTATGAATAAATACGCAATTATTTCGTTCAGTTGAGACCAATAACGGAGAACTGGGAGTCAATGAAAAAAGCGAACTTTGATAATATTTGTGTTGTGTTATGTGTTTCAGCGCAAGCACAGTGGTACGTTGCTTTTCGATCACAAAATGCCGTAAAAATGAAGTGAAGTAGCAAAATTGAATTTCATCTCAGAATGAATGGCGTCGTTGTTTATTTTGAAAAAATGCCAATAACGGAACAACAGAATTCCTCTACAGAGACAATCTCCAGGGAAGCAATTTGTACATAAAGCGTGTCGATATGTGGGACTGAGAAAGAGTAAGATCAAGATGAATTAAGTGCAAGGTAGCAGAAAAGACCCTTTGTACAAACTCAGTGGATACTGTTGTGTGACTAGTGAGTAGCCCTAAGACTGTGTCATTTAAGTTTATACCATATAAAAGACTGATGAAGCGTATGTCTCAGCAGTGAAAAATGAAATACTTTTTTGGTTATTCCGGGAAAATGACAGGAGATCAATAAAGAAGGATGAAAGATAACATACACACTCTGTCTTACGAAAGTGGAAATAACAGACTGTGGAGCACTACATTTTGGTAGTTTCCTAATTGGATGCGACAAGCGACGCAGTTTTCCTACTGTAATTTCCATGTGCAAAGGTCAATGCAGATTATGCTGCGGCGTAACACCAAGGTATCTCACGTGGTGTGTGCCTGCGAGCGGATTGGAATTATTGGTTGGAATGTCTTCAATGAAGCGGGGACGAGGGATAGGGAAACAGACTCTTGACATCTAAAACCGTTCAACAAAAGACCAGCTTGACTAGAAAAGTTCTGAACATGCGAACTATTTACGGCGATTGCGTCGGAATCTGATTTATTTGAGATAGACCTAACCAAAACAACGCCACTAGCATATTTATAGATGCGAGCTGGATGGGTGACGGGTAAATCACTAATCAATGTTGAAAAATACGGAGAAAGAATAGTACCATGAAGTACATCGGCACTTGTTAAGAGATGTACGTGGACCTGTCAGCCTACTTTGGCGCACTGCTTTCTTCCAGAAGAATATTCGTTCTACCAGTTTAGCAAATATATGGGGCATCCAAATGATTCTAGTTTTTTGAGAAACGAGCGTGGCACGTTGTCAAATGCTGACATGTAGTAAAAGAAGCTCATCTAACTGTCTTAATGGAATCATTGAGGGATTTGGCAGTATGGTGCATTATGGGCGCTGCAGGGCCCTTGGATTTGCACGCAAATTGGAACTCGTCGATTGGGCTTTTCGCTGTGACTTGAAGAAGACGCAGTACGGCGTGTTTAGCGAGTTTCAAAGTTGACAAAGATCGAGCGATTGGTCCGGACATTTAGGGTCTTTCCTGGGAGTGGGATTATTCAGAGATAGAAGTAGTAAAAAAACGCCTACAGTCAGAATGGAACGTGATTCCGGGGAACCGCTATTTACTAAAGTTATCAGATTACTTAGAGAGCCGATCCCGTGTCTGAGTACCTCCTTCGGTAGACCGTCTGGACCAGTTCACCTGGTTATCTTTGTCGATTTGAGTAATGAGAACCTCTATGGTTGATAACTCTTGAAATTCAGACCAGACAGACAACAAGAAAATGGGAAATGGGCCGTCTTATTGTCGGGGAGATTGGACACAGACTGTTTACATCTACACTTACTTTGGGGGGTTTTCCCGTCTGACTGCGGAGAATGTTGATCCAAAGCCAGCCACGTTTGATATTCCGGCTCATATTTTCAGATTACAGCAAAAGTGACAGCCAACGTACCTCGGGTTTGATTTGTGTCTTGCATACTAACTCCTTCCCTCCGAGTAGTGGCTTGAGATATTAGAGGTAAACACATTCCATGGGACGATAAGTAATACAAATTCGTCTAACCACTTTCTTTGTGAAGTTTACAGGCAAACTCAAATATGAACAGTCTTTTCACTACAATGTGACAACAGATAATGAACAGTTTAGGAGTAATTTAGTCGCTGTTGAAATGACGCTTTGTTTGGAGCGTATCTGCTTGGAAGGTGTGCGTGTGTAAGTGTGTAAGAGTGACAAACGACCCCTATTAGGGAGTATGTCTTAGGCCCAAGAAGTATGATAAGCTGTGATCACTGGTGCTAAGAGGAACACTTAGGCTGACGGAGAAAATTTCTGAGTGGTTGGTCAGGATGCGGTCTAACATTAAGTCACCACGGGTCGGAGTATGACAGACGCGGAGAAGATTAAAAGATGGAAGCAGAAGTGTTGATGTGTGAATAAAGTCAGGCTCTGTAAGGTGGAGGTTCCCATCAAGCATAAGCACACTGAAAGGAACAAATGAATCATAGAAAGTGGTAACCGGTTTTTATGAGCAGTGTGGCACTATGTAAATGTGGCCAATGATAACTTGATTAAACTGAAGGAATCTAGGATGACGTGATAAAGATAAACAATGGACACCATGATATGAGTAGGAGAAAATAGCACGAGACTTGCCACTCCACTTAGAATTTATACAAATGGCAAAGTGGCTCCATTTTTCATTCTTGTAATGCCCATTGGGTTGACGAAAATAAGGCAAAATTTTCAGTTTAGACCATAGTGTCATCCATATGGTCATCCAGCCAAGTTTCTTGCTGGCATACAGCATAGGTATTTATAAAGCTGAGCCTAAGAGCAGGTACGCAAGATTTGATAGCTTACTGATTAGGGAAAGCACAATAAAACACAGCACTGGAAGTAGAAAATCTGCTTGGCATTGTGCCCTTAGAAGCGGCCGACTAGCTCTTTTACTTTTCCTTGCATGATGGCATCAGCTACGGACTGCGGATAGTGGTCAACCATTTTGTTGTCCAGATATGTATTCTTCGGTAAAATAAATTGCTTCGAATAATTACTAGTGGGCAATACGCCAGTGATTATTTGCAGTAAGAAAGTTGTTGAAAAAGAATGATTTCCATAGCGGACCAACGCGTAGCGCAGCGAAGCTGTAAGAGGTAGTTCACACGCTCTGAATACATTCAAATCATGGCCAGTATTACTTTTGTGGAAATAATAAGGAGCATGATTTTTACAGGTTGTCAAAGATGCCGAATAACGGAAATAAAAATAAATGATTCAACACTTCCTGGATCCAACAAGTTAACAAACTCACATTTCAGCCAAGAGAAGGGAAGCTATCCATTGTTACTTTGAAATGGGCAGAAAAAATAAATACTACCGAAGAAAGCTGCTTCAGTCACCGAGGTTCATGCGAAGTTCCTTTGGGATTTTCATATTATTAAGTAGAACAAGTGCTAAATAAGATACCGCAAAGTTGCGAAAGATATTCATACAACAGAGGATGAGTCTAAATGCGAATTGTGTGGGAGGATATGAACAGCGTGCAGGTTAGTCCTGACACAGGGGATGGGTGTGGTCCATAAGAAATTTTACAGGCCACAAAGTGCAGCTGGTAAACTGTGGAGATCAGAGAGCCTAGGGAGCCAATGAAACAGGATTGATAATGGCCAAGCAGCGGTGTAGTGTGGTCAAATCTTTCTTAATTAATTCGGGAAAGGTTACGGAAGTGAGGTAGAGTAGGATTGCGAGAATACATTTATGGACAACAAAATAACAGCTTACGTAGCACCAAACTACCTTAGCCTACTAATTTGAGAGAACAGTCTACGTAGCCTTTTGAACACAATCAAGAATAGGAGAAGACAACTGTAATTAGGCGCTGATTGTAAAACCAATACATATTACCGAGTCAGCTCTGGAAATGGGGACTCTGGTGGGTTCAGGGTAACGAAAAAGGGAGAAATTACGGTCAGAAAATTTGGGATCTTTGAGGTGTAAACCAGAAGGGGACGATAACATTCTATATATCTTACAAATTCTGCAGAAAAGAGGTAAAATGTAGCAAGTTGAAGACAGATTGAAGGAATACCACGTTATCAGTATAATTAAAATGTCCTGCAGGTGGTGCAGTGGTCAAGTCACTGATATATGTGGTAAAAAATAGAGGGGAAGGATGGAATTCTGAAGAACACCAAGAAAAGTGGGCCACTTTTAATACTTTGAGTTCTATTGCAGAGTTGGTATCTGGACCATGAAAGTATCGAAGTTAGACGGCCAAAAGGCTCCAGCTTTTTAAGAAGTAGGGACCGGCGAACCGACTGAAAAACTAGAATAGCCAAAGGAAATACAAAAACATAAGTACTACTGTCACTAGTTTCCGGACAGGCAGAAATAGCACTAGCTTCAATAGATTTTTTGATGAGGGGAATCATAATTCCGGGCAGTAGACGAGCTTCAAATTTGAAAACAACGGAGTATAAGTCAGCTGGACCCACAGCAGAATCTGATTTCGAGGTTTGAATTGACTTGAAAACTTCTCAGGAAAGTGGCTTTATATCTAAGGGATCAAAGAGAATATAGGATGATAGAGTATCCATTCGACGATGAATAGAGGAAACATTTAGGTTGGCAATACTTTGGTGTAAAACAGCATTTCCTCCAGCTGGGATAGGACAGGGGTCACCATAATCAAAAACAAGTAAAGGATGTGAAAAAGCGTGAGAAGGATTACCAAGAACATTACGTAAGCGGTCAGGCAGTAATGGGATCATAAAGGGTATTGCAAAGATTTGTCCAAATTGAACATGAAAATTTATTTCTCCATAATAAGAAGCTCCTGGTCTAGTCCAGATCCTACTCTATCCTTCACAAATAAAATAACGACTTTCTTTTTGAACCACTTGACTCCTTCCCGCATCGCGGTGGCGAACGTCTCTTGTTCATTAATACCTGGGTGTTTTGAAGCCTTTTTTGATTGTTTTGATTCTGTGATCAATTTTCCCAGAATCTGAGGTATTTTACTGTCAGTGTTTTGAAATTCGTTTCAAAGTACACGTGGCTGAAGGAACTAATGTTCTCTGCCATGGGGCTCGGAGTTCGTTTATCAGCGAGTCACTCAATCACGGGGCTACAATCCTGTACAGGCAAAAACATCAAAGAACGAGATGATGTATGCATGGGGGCAAAAGGAAGCTACGTACTTATTACTGACCACAAGACCTTGAAAATAAAAGAATTTAAGATGACATTTAGCAATCCCGATGTGAATAACATTACAAGAGAGGGCAACAATCTTCAGACTTGGCAGATCACTCGGAATAGATGTGAGTAACCACTACGCCACCACCTGTCGTTTTCTCGTACTGCTTCCCGTCTTGGCGAAAGCTCTCGAAGTTCTCAAGAAGAACGATTTCGTCTTTATTACACTCCTTCGACCAAGATTCTTGAATACAAGGCACTCAGTTGTTAATCCCAGAGTTCGGAACATTGTTTGAGGACATCTTCCCAAAACGAGAGGGAAAGCTAGTACTAAATAATGCGGGAAAGGTCATCATCTTTGGGGTTTCGTGACTAACGGCAGTCTGTCAGTCGGTACGTGTCAGTTTCTTAGTACAACTTCGTCTTGGCCAGATTTTACAAAAACCAAGTTTTGGATGGCTCAATGGAACATACTATGTCTCCTACGAGCAGCCGATTCTGGGTGATAAGTGGTAATAATGAGAATAGTTTCGAACTGACTTTGATCAGATTCAAAAGAAACGGAGCAACAAGCAGCCAGACGGGTTTCGTAGAGGTGGGAATGAGTACGTCAGATGCTGCTATTTGTCGTAGAAAGTATTTCTGTGTCTGCTTTATTGTTTAGTTGACTAATACATTACGTTTGAAGCTTTACTACAGAGTTATCCCGCTTGTTTAGTGACAAGGAGATTCTCCTTGTCAAAAATACAACGCCGTCGGTTTACACAAGGCATCCAGTGCCACTAAATGTCTGTTTTCTTACGATCGCAACCTGTTGGTCCACCTTCGCCCTCGAAGGCATGCAAACTAACGCCTTTCATGTATAATGGTTTTTTCATAATTTATTTCTCAATGTCCACGTCGCGTTAACAGGTCACTGTTCCAATGGTATATCCAATTCGTGCAGAACGCAAAGGCACATGTATAGTGTAGATTCAGCGTTGGATAAAAATTGATAGGAAAATCACAAACAAGTGGCTGCCTAGTTTCACTCATTCACGAGGATTCGAAGGTGGAAGCCAGTGATAGGAAGCTGTCAAAAATGGGAACTTTCTAGGAATTGTCTTATGAGGTTTGGTTTCAATAAACTGGGTTCTGGTTGCTATCTCTGGACAAAAACAGCGAACAGAAGCTAGCAGATTAGGGTCATGAAAACACTTCAGATCAGGGTAACAAATATACGAAGAGATTCTTCGTCAGGATTATGAGTGGAGGCTCCTTTCAGAAAAGTTCACTGAAGAAGCACAGCTGTGATTGGTTAATGGTTTCATATATGTTATTAGCAGCCAGCCTCGGGAGCGACAACTGTGCAGTCACGTGTTTTATTTCGGAAGTAAGTAGTATCTATGGATGATCAGAAAATGCACCTGCGAAGCTTGCGACCAGTTTCGCAGTTACTGCTTCTCATCGGGTATGCGCATCGGATACTTCTCTCTCCTCTCATTCTGCGGAATTGCTTCCAAGAAGCTTGCCCATCTATCCGTAGGTATTACTTACACCAAAATAAGGCCATTGGTCTTGACGAGGTGGGATCAAGACTCTAATCTCACCTTGGCTGAATCATTGTTCCCATCAGCTTGCACCAATGTTACGAAGACATCAGTGTTTGAGTACTGACTATCCTCTTGCATTGTCCACAAACAGTGGTCATATTTCTAAACCGCAAAGGAGAGCTGGTATAATTTGTGCAACGTATGCGCAACTCTTATTAGATAAAGGGATGTCACTTTGACGTCATAGGTGACTGAGGCAGGCTTAAGTCAAGTGCGCCATCTGTCTACATGGTGACACTTCATCCAATATTCGACCAGCAGGTAAAATGCCGCCGCCCAAGCAACAGAACTTAATTCTTGGATTATTGTTTTTTACATGACAGTGTAAGGCAGTGGCACAGATCGCCGTTGCCGTATTCTCTGGTATACATTTTGGTGCCTGTTTATGCTCTTAATGAGGTTCGGATCATTGGATTTTCATTCTTTCTACGTCTTTTCTGATCACGCACGTGAAGCTCCCATGGAAGAGTGCTGTATCCAACACACATCTAATGACCACACCAGCCTGTGTTTGTGTCGTACAACAGTCGCTGTCGTCATTGTCATCTTTGTCGTCCTTTCCATCGTGGTGTGATCATGTTCATTATCGTGCTACAATAGAGCTTGGTGATGAATCAAGCCGGTCGGTACAAAACATACCCCGAATTCAGCTATTCTAGCTTCTCAGAAGGGTGTGCATCTTACTTTTACATTCCATTATCAGCGTCGTGCCATCAGCCTATTCAAAGTCTGGTAATTTTACATCTTAGATAGTTTAAGGGCGACTTTTCTCAGACGACAATAAGATGGCCTCGAGGAGCGTACCATTAAAAGAGTGAGAAGGAAAAAGTGATAGGAGAAAAATATGATGTACACCACTCTCGTTGATGGGCGGGGAGGAAAGGCCACCTCACAAAGACGGTGTTAGCTGACCAATGCCCTAAGCTGTCGTCAGGGGCTATTTCTAAGCGGCAGAGCAAGTGATCGTATTCAAAATAGAAATACGATGTCTACATTCTTTCCTACGCAGATGTTCAGCCGTCTACATGAGTAGAACCAAGGAGCAGTTACGTCATCAATTGATAGCACATTCTAATGGACGTATATATAACTTACGGAAATGACACGATCACCGGAACAAAAGAACTCAGAATATCAATCGCTGAATACTTTTGGGAGAAGAAGGGATGTATCTTGCAAGTCATTTACTCTATTACCAAAACCAAGCTGCATCAAAGCTTATGTTAGAATATATTGAACGTAAATAGTATATCAATTTGGTAGGGTATCGGTGACGAACGCTTCCGTAAGCCTTCATTACCGCCCTCTTCCACATTAACGGGATGTTTCCTGCCGTTTGCAGTTTTGTCTCTTCAAATTCCGTCTGTATCCTAACTATGCAATTTACCGCCGTAAGTGCCATTCGCATTTGAGAAATAGAAAAAAGTGGTTTATGTGAATCTTTCCCTTCGATTTTGTTGTCTTTGTACTTTGGTGAACAGACAGTCCATCCCGTTTCCGGAAACTATCCTAAGTTGAATGCAGTTTACCAGGTAGGCAGAACGAGGACATGACCGGTGATCTGCTTCCTGGAAAGTTCAATGGCCTGCCACAGTCGTGGTAAACTCTGAACACTGTTTTCACGTTCATTTAGCAGTAGGATTTTAATCGTGTCGTAAGTCGTATCAGGCACGTAACTCATGGCGAAGTAAATCGCTGATTTTAATTTGTGCCTGATGTTTAGTCACAGTGAATTTAGCTTCTCTCTCGGAGCCAAACTCATTTACGATGTACCAAAAAAACGATCCACCATGTGATATATTGTACGAGGGTTCAATATCCGGTTACATAGTGATTATTATCCCAAGATCCTCCGATTGTAAGCGGGTCTTCACTTCATGTTAGGTCGAATGAACCGGTCGGTTACCCGCCGCAACTGAAACTTTCCCTATTTCTTGATTCTACCACATTTTACAAACTGTTCTCTAAGAACCCAAGTTGGAGGGATCAATTATTTTCGAAAATTCATAATCATGCCTTTACATTTTCTACTACCATGAATCCAGGGAATGCGTAAATAACTAACAAGATTTCTCGTCGGTGTGTGGGTACGATTTGCTGTGATACGAAGTGTACTGTATAAAATCTGGTAGTCATCTCACTGGGAGATGCATTTGAGTAATTATGACCGGAGGGTCGTTTAATTCGCAATAAAATGCCGAATGTCTCGATGAGATGTGTGTGTGTGTGTGTCAACTTGAGAGGAGAAGGGAGTGCTCTTATCGCTTGGTGCAGGTTTTAATCGCCCTATTCTGACTGCCTCGGGGACGGCCAGTTTGCGTATCCGTATTTATGTGGATTGGTTTTTGGGTACCTAGTTGACTGGGATCTGCCCCATGACCAGTGTTCACCAAACGACCAAGCATAGCCATGGACATTGTTTCGGATCCACCTTAACTGTGGAAGGTACTCTTTCATACGGAGGTAAAGTGGCCGTGCTTTGTGACCGACGTAGAATGCATGAAAACGCATCTGAACGGAAGAGATCAGCTTGGGCGATTTGTTCTTGTTCCATATTTTTATCGTGAGTGAACGTTTCGGAGAACACCTTAAGCAAGTGGTGTTTGAAGTGGCTCCCACGGAGCCACTAAAGAGTATTCTTAGGGTTACGACAAGGAACCGTCGTCAAAAGGAAGGCTGAAGAATAAGTTTTCCTTGTCCTTCGTGAGAGCCTGCAAGGTTCGATTGTGTTCTCCCATGATTTGTTGGATGCATTTAGTTGATTATCTTTGGTTTCAGGTGTTAATGATACAAATGAGTGCATGCCGAAGTAAACATGGTGAATGTGCTTCAGGGCTACTTTGGAATGGCCTGGATTTTTCTCTAATCAATAGGAAGCTATGAAAGTTTGTGTGATGATCAATTCACACTCTTCTCCGTTACTTACTGCGTTGAATGGAGCTACCACCTTTTCTGATCGGGCACACATCAAAGAAAGCTATGTGATCTTTCATATCTTTTTCGTCTACAAATTTTGGTGAATCTTGCGCAGAATATTTTCCTTGTCAGAACTTGAGTCCGCCATGCAGAACATGTAGCTAGCAAAGTGGTTTTATGCAACAAAGACGTGATAATGTCTTTCTGCCTCTTTGTCTTCATCATCGTCATGAAGGGGTCAGCTAGAAGAGGACCCAGAAAGAATTAAATTGGCATGCCATCTTTTTGTCGATAAAAAATTCGTTCAGTGGAAACAGTACATCGTATTTCGGTGTTCCCAGGCTGATATTTACACATTCGGCATTGAATATGACTCACCTGATCTTCTCGACGTAGTAAGTCCAACACATATCTCAGTTGGACGTCATCACGACAGTGTTCATATGACATCAGCAGATACGCTGGTTGCTATTTACCTATCGTCTAAAATTAGTGACACGTAAATTTTGGTTCTTTGGTTGTGAATTTTCGAAAACAGTAATGGTTCCCTCGACAGCTTGTAATAAATGGGGATTTTTCGTTGATGGGAACACCTTTATTTATAGGTGATATCGCCTAAACGTGCGCAAGGAATTTATTGCCGTAGAAAATTATATGATGAAAATGTCTATGAAATCTATTCAACAAAATACTACTCTTTTAAATGCTCATAAGTTTCCCATTCCGAATTGGTGACCATCAGATCCCCACCAGATGTTTTACTGACTCAAGTTCAATTCAGTTGCTGGGATAACTTTTTATTTTCCTAAAAATCATTGTCTTCTCTCTCTTCCAATGTGGCTTGATATCGTATCTCTTTCAACCGCACTGATCTTCCGTTTTGCTCTAACTTTATGACTTGGTCAGCAAAATACGTTTTTATAGCAAACACTGTCACTCAATCTACCTACCACAAGTTTTAACGACTTGTGGCGACCTTTGGGGCATTTGGTTTTTGGACTATTCCATAAGTCATTCTCCGAAACTGGTTAGCACTTAGTAAATCACGGTGCTAAAAGTTAATCGATCAGATGAGAAAAATAATCATTACGTCGACGTTCGTATGCCCTCGGTGAGCTTTTATTCACGCGATGACTGGGATCTTCGTGCGTGACAGTACCAACTCAGAGCAGATTTTTTTAACCCTGGAGTTTACTACATTTAAGGCATTTTAGGTGCGCAAAATCTCTACCAGTGCTTGAGGTGTGCAAAGGTTGGATGACATGTTTTATATATTTATCTGATTACCGGGATCGTAAAGGCGAGTCAGAAACGAACAGCTTTTCACAGTGAACAATAATGTCAAGTAATTGATGACGGGCCAGTTAGGACATTATTGTGAGACCTACGAAAGACTCACCAGATTCACACTTAGAAAAATCGATAATCATGGATGGGGCTAGCTCGGGGAATGTATTCGCTTGCACACAAATTGTAAGCAAGATAGATAACAAGCGTTTAAGTTTTCCATATATTTATGTTGATTTCACAGCTGCTTTTAGTGACTTTGACGATCGTTCGAACATCTTTCACTAGAGAACATTTTCCTTCAAAAAGATATCACTATAATCGGGACAAATAAATCATGTTTTGTTGAAGTGGAGCAGGCCCTTCAGTGTTCCGTACAACCCCACACTTCTAGTTCGACTCCCAGATTGAAATCAAAGGATATGCACGGATGGTGATCACTATCAAGGTGAAAACAAGGGCACAGTGCTTCCTTGTTTTTCGTTGACGAATTAAGCTTTCTCCATGCAAACAAAAACCGTCTGAGAAAGTTATGAAATAGACTAAACTTATTTCTATCATTGCAGCACCGGGGTAAAGACTTCATCGGAGGGAGCAAACAGTAAAAACAAGAGTCTCTCCGATGAATACAAATTACCTTAGGTGATTTTGAAATTGTTCAGTTTCACAGTTTAAGCGCGTGATCGTAAGCTATTTTAACCCACGAACGCGAAATTAGTAGAGTCAAATGTTTACGTGAAGAATTCAATGGAAACCGAATGGTCAGCAGAATCTCGCATAAACTTCGTGTTTAATACTCTACTTCAATTAAAACTTGATCACCAAGAGTCCAATCAAATGTCTCACAATTAATCCAAGAATCATCTCGTTATGTTTTTTCACCGCCAGATACCAATCAGTTTGCTTGATGTGTTTGAAAGTAATTAAGTACAAAAATTGCGGTCAATAACTGCAGAACCGTGAGATTGATTTCTCGAGTCCACTCTGACTGGCAGACAAAATGCAACGTTACCTCAAAAATAGACTGATAACTAAGTCCGTACAATTAGTCGTTAAAATTACACGACTGTGCATTGCCATGACAACGAGTTTTCGACCAGTGCTGTTTACCTTAGGTAGCAAATATGAATGTTGCAGAAAACTGCCTCGTACGGATTGTGGACGTTTTTTAATGCGGAAAAAGTATTGTCACACGTTGAAGTGTTTTCTGAAGGACGTGAAAATTCCGCTATGAGAGAAGGGCAGGGCTTATGGAAACGCAAAAAACATTTACCGTTACCTTTTCGTAAGGCTAAGGGAATTTATCTTAAATACTGTGAAAATCTTTATCTTTGCTCAGTAGGCCTTTGAAAGAAGCTTTTTTGGGCATAATGAATGATTAAGGGATTGTGGTGAAGGTGATATTCCAGAAGAATTAGGATTGCACTCTGATTACTCTTACATGTAAACTAAGTCCACCCTTCTCACCTGAAGACGCGAGTCGAGGCAAATCTTAGCTTCGAAGAAAAGCTTTAAAGGAGCGAAAGGGGAATATGATTTACAAACCATGACATAAAGTATTGTTAACTAATAGAAAGGCCATTGTTATTCTCTTGTTTGATTCCTCCGGTCTGTTAACCAAATTAATTGACAGAAGAACAGAGCTGAGGTTGCTTTGAGTGATTCTTAATCGTGCTGTCACAGGTAATTCGAGGAAACCATGAAAGTAATCAGTCCCGTCTGGGATGAAGATCCATGTCAGTGTTATTCATTTTCAGTCAACCTCTGAGAGTGGGTTGATAGGGTTCACTCGACATTACGCAGATTGTCGATTTGTCCAACGTAGTCGATATGCCCGGACTAATCGCGTTCGAGAGCTCGGACAATGAATAATTGTGTCTGAGGGGATTTTCCCATGTGTTTGGAATAGGAGTGCCGTCGATCGAAGGAGGAAGGTCTTACTACACTAAGCTAACCACAAGAGTCGATCGCTGTGCGGGAAGTGGGTTGTTACCGTTCAGTGTCGGTGACGGAAGGGTGCTATATCATGTAGTGTAGATGTTCAACTAACCAATAAGTGTCATCTCGGATAGCCTCGTGGTTGAGGTTTTCGGCTCACAATCGTCCCCCCGGCCCTGTGGGGGCTCGGTGAATGTGCACTGCCGATGATTCCTAACTAGAGTAAAACAGCTGTGCAGTGCTTCCATGGGTTTCGATGGTGGGTTGAGCATCGGAACTGCATGATGTCTTGAAGGAATCATTTGCTTTTATCCTATGGCAACTGTCTGCGGGAGCTATAGGGGGAGAACCGGTTACCTTGTCTGTTTTCCCGTGACTCATCCAATTCGGGGGGTGCTCCTGAAAGTACTAAGATAAACGGCTAGTCATGAGATCTACGTAAGACTTTCCAAATGTACACTTAGACAAACAGATAACCATAGATTAGGCAAGTTGTCAGCGGGGTAGAACACAAGCGTTCAGGTTTTCTAGTAGTTTATGCTGAGTTCACAATTGCTTTTATTCAGCTCTTCAGCCGTTCTGTGGGCTTGTTCCCTTGAACCTTTAAGAAACAAACGACTGAGTCTACAAACGTTTTGTGTACATGAGTTTCTGTGGGTATACTTTCTCCTTCAGAACCTGCATCGCGAGCCTTAGTCCGTCTCTCAGAGTATCCAGTGGGCATGTATCCCAGATCCCGGAAGTTATGAACCGAATTAGGCCACTTTCATTACGCAGTGATATAAAGCTTTGTAAGCTGCTTTGCTGGCCACTTCTTGTATGTATTCAGCCTGTGATGGGTTCATATTACAGAATGACCATCAGCAATCATACGTTGCAGATGATTTATGACAAGCATGAAACAGCTGTTTCAAAGGATTTCAGTGGAGAGCTCAGTGTTAAAACCGCACGACGAATCTTTTAAAAACCAATCCAACTCATCTACTACTCATATGAATCATGGAAAGATAGTCTGTTCTTTGTTTCTACTTCATACTTGAACTCTTGGGAGAAATGAGCGCACTTGGACTCTTGTGAAAAGACCGAGAAGTCAAATCCTATGTCCAGTACACGGAAACTGCAGTCCATATATGGGATTCGATGACCCAGGCTTGCAGCTGTTTCCGGAATTTTCTGGTAGCAAGGGGTCTAATAGGGATCTCTGGCAATACCAACAGTTGTTAGACAGCAAATGGAAGTAGTGTGAATAACATTATTCGCTGTTCACGACAAAAAGCTTTTAACATGAATTTTTCATTTATGTTCACGTTTTAAAGTTTTAGGAGCCGGTAACTTAACCGATGAAACTCAAAATGATCTGTGGTTCACAGAGTTTCACTCAGCCTTTAGGACACAGGTAGTTTTGAGGACTTCCATAACTAACAGTTCTCCCCTTTTCTTTTTCTCTATTTTTACCCCTGTAATTCAGCCCAGTCAACGACGCCAAAATGTCCATCTGTGGGTTACATCTAACCATCAGCTGTTGTTGTTCTTTTCCATTCTTTCCCTTACAGTAACAGCTTCCTTGTAACGATTTTCGCCAGAAATCCCGTTCACATGGATGGAATTATTCTGGTCCGTTGCCTGAATAATCTTGTCGATTGACATGATTCAAATCATCATTTTCCACAGAGCAATAGAACTAAGAACATTATTATTGTGAGACTCTACGGGCGCCCGGATCGATTACAGAATGACCGAAGGCTAACTTGATGATAGCCTATTTATTGGACCATGATTATTGACTGTCGCACTTACACTCGCCCATGCACCTTACATCTGACAGAACCTCACAGTTCCGTCACATTTTATCCCACACCGGACGTACTTACTTGAACGTGACGAAAGCATGTGCCGCCTGAACTTGGTCGGTTTCTGATATTTGTTTACGTGTGCTTCTTCAAACAGATTCCATGCGTACTATGCGTTCTCATTATTCGTGAATAAAACAATAGCAAGATTTGTAATTTAAAGGATTTAGAATACTGGTATTACTCACAACTCAGATTGACGGATTTTGAGGATTCCGCTCGCTAAGCTTGGCCCTTAGGTCTCAAATGTTTCGTCGCGGTCTGAGGTGACATCTTCAGTGCACCGACTGTGACGGTTAGAAAGGTGTCTGCAGGCAAGCTTGTCATAAAGCCGAGCAAGGACTGGCTGTATAAGTTCAAAATTTATTTCAGTGGTTTCATATTTTGGTTTCATTCATAACTTTAGGTTGGTGGTTTTCATAGAGCTTGGACAACAAAACGGAGCTTCACAAACACGCGCAAAATTAAGAACAAGGTACAATTTTAGAAATTGTTTCAAATATCCTTTTGCTTATTGGGATAATGTTCCGCTTTCTTTCTGCTCTGCTCCACACCTGAACTGTTGAGACTTTATCTAGTATTGCACTGCAGGTTGTGGTTGTTGTTGTTACTAACTCTCCTTGACGGAGCAGCTAGCCTTTGCGACTATGCAGTATGCATAAATAAACATGAAATACATTTATATTGTCTCCATTCAAAGCTGTCCGGTATAACTGGAAGTCATAAAGGGTTGGGATCGGGCGCGGGGTGGCGCAGCGGTAACATGCACGTCTTCGAGGTGAAAACAACCGGGTTCAAACCCCCAATGCGGCGGAGGAAATGCACCTCTGATAGGCTCAAACAAGAGCGAAACTCGATCCTGCTGCTTTCGAGGGCAGGGTGGCTCGGATGACCGGAGGCTTTTACGTGTAATGTGGAGTCCAAAGGACAGTCAGCCAAGCCAAGTAACATCAATCTCACAAACTACTCTCACGTAATTGTGAGATATATACAAATGCAACACAATTATATTCTGTGGGTCGTCCACAGAAGTGACAGTCCCATCCACCGCGCTGTTGGGGAGGTTGGTTATGGGAAGGTAGAAACATGGAGTTTCATAGGTTTCAGATAGATAAAATTATCTTTTATGTTGCGAATGTTTCTGTTCCAGCGGGGGTGATGTCATCGGAACTGGAGAACTGGCAACAATGGTCCTTAGGCTTAGGGTGCAGTATCTGCAAAGTCCCTGGTAGGCCAGGGAGGAAAATGACCCAAACAGAAGCACAGTACTATCTGCTACGGAGAAGTTGCCTTTGAGCAACCTCCACAAATCTGTTTGATTCCTATTTTCAAGTGCACTGCATTCAAACAAAGGTGTTCGCCAATGAGAATAGTTAAATTTATTTAAGTAAAATCTATGCAACTAACCCGGTCACTTCCACCTAAAAGTGTAGCATTTTGAACAACGAATAAAAATCCATCTAATCTGTATAGCTCAGTAGGTTTCCTTCAGTTTATCTTTGGGCGTCGCCTCAATGTGGAAGAGTTTAACCGCAGTTAGTTCAGCGATGATGGTGATGAATGTTTACTAATCCATGACCGGAGAGGGTTTAAAAGTTGACTTACGGGAAACATTCATTGTGCTAACCGATGTTTATTCACGGGACCAAACAAAGAGATATTTTTCAGCTGTGCTATGTACCTGTGCGTATATAATACGTGGACTAGTAGAAAATATGGAAATCATTTCAGCACACAACTACGCAAACCGGAATAGCAAGAACAACAGGGCTGGGAAATTTCATGTCAAGTGTATTCCAGAACTGATTTGTATAAATTTTTTAAATCAAAGAAGATAATCGGCGGAAAACCTGTTGATCATTCACAGTAATTTTTTCTGTCCCCGTCCTCGGCAGCCCTGATTGACTGAAGCTTCTCAGCCTACGTAGTCATGAAGCTGTACCTGTCCGTATAAATTAGGATGTCTGCTGAATCACCACAGTCATGCAAATGACTTATTCCGGAAATGTCTACTAACTGCGCTTGTTATCTTCATTCATTTCTCGGATATGAGTGTAACAAACGGTTCTGACCCGTCTACTGTATTGTCAGGATTATCCGCCAACCCTGACCTTGGAACGTGGGGTGCGCAACAGTGTGAAGTCAGATGGCAGAGAAATGCAATATCGCGTGACCAAATAAATAAATGACATGTTAAAACCGGTCGGCAGTTTTGAAAACTAGTTCCTCTGACTAAAAAAAAGCTTTAGGGACAAAGTCTACTTTTTCATTTCATATTGGTCAGCAATCACCCATCCGGGAATTTCACACAGTCTCAGTGAAGAAGTTCGTTGCCATGCCTGAACTATTGAGTTCTTTTTTGGATATCCACCGAAAATCTCAAGGTTGCTTTTGTCGGTTTTCTGTGAGAGTTTTGTTGGTTCTTGCGATTGAAGGATCATGAAACAGAGAGAATAATACTTAGGTGTAATGTTTCACTTACATGTAAGCAAGTCATCAATATACTACGTGTTAGAGTAGTGCTATTAAAATAGGTGAACAATGGCAAATATTGATTGCAGTTTAAAGTGAATTGTTGAAACCTTTGGCAGTACAAATCTTGCGTCGGACCAGTCACGTTATTTTATGATTTTGTATTTGTGTAGTGGTGTTCGCCATTCTGCATGCGTGGTGTTATTTTCTTAGTAAAAACTGTGACGTCTGCATTCGATAATCCAAAAACATTCGCGTTTGGGATTATCTTTTCCAATCGAAAACCTTCGTACTCCACCAGCTGTATTTTGGCCATGTTTCATCTTCTTCGTAACTGCAAATGATCACACAAATTCACTTTTGTAGCCTAGCCGTGATCAACTGACCTAACCAAATTCTTCCTAATCACCACACTTATATACAGGTCGATGAACAAAGTGGGGAAAGTTTGCTAACAAAATTCTTCACGACACATTTAAAATTTTGATCTTTAACGATATCGTTTTCATCCTACTAACAGATCAACCAATCTGATATGGATAATCGCACGTGGTATTGTTGCTCCGTTCATCATAACGGAACCCAAGTGCCGCATTTAATAATTTCATCCCGATTGCTTGTGGTGATCAGCAATGCACTCTCACCAAACTCCCCTTTAACTGCGAACCTGGGGCAAATTATCCTTAGGTCAAACATGTTATCACAATACTATCCCGATTGGCTCTCAGCGGTTCTTTTGTTCACATCACTTCGTGATATCTCACCATTCTGTCACCGAATTTCGTGCCGCAAAAACCCGCCACTCTCCAAACAGTGATTCTGACTTTCCGCGTTCCGTCCTTGCGAACACCGGCCGATTCCTCATTATGCAGCCTCTTACTGACTGCAGCCTCCTTCCAGGAATATTTTACATTGTCATTTACTAAACGAAGGAATTAAGTGATTATTTGTTAATAACATTATTATTAAAAATCTACGTGCAGTGATTCGCAGTCGAACTGGAGACCTTCCGCTTACCCGACAAATGCTCTATCATCTCGGCTGTCGCGATACAGCCAGTCAGGTGTGAATAGTGCATGGAAATATCCAATAATACGTAAGCGATCATCCAGATGGTATGCAGCATCTTGACTGGTTTTAACTACTGAACAATCCTCGTCGGTCACTTCCTTAAGAGACTAACTACACGCGGTCGAATGCTGTCTAATATATTTGAGGTATATTCACAGAGTACATTTATTAGCACAACTCTGGGTGAAACCAGCTACCTCCCAGGTTCTTCTTGTCCATAAAGATATTCTGTGAAAATATCATTAACAATTCACAAATGGGTCAGATATCCTACCACCAAAGCAAAACGAAATATCGTTTAATCGTATCTGAGGTTAATTTGTACTTAAATCACTCGATAACCTGTTCTGTCTGTGTATTATTGAGCCAAGCCAGCCCCAATTGATCATCGATTTTCATCAGAATTTTCAACTGCGAGTAGAACTGTTATATTCTGGTTGAAAAATCAATACGAGCTCCTCACAGATCTTTTGTTTTCAGAGTAATGTTTTCCATTGTTCGCAATAGCGCACTTCATTGGAATGTAAGCTTGCCGGAAAGCAAAATGTTTTGTGTTCAAGTAAGTATTATAGGTGTTATCGATATTCAAATAATGCGTATTTTTCTTCGTACTGAACAGCTTTTTCTTAAGTTCATTTTACAGTGCGGAAACATATTGTGATTATAAAGATCCATACAAAGCAAAATTGGTTCTACGGTGATCTGCGGGCAGCTGGATTTGTTTAGCCTTAGTAATCATGGTAATTTCTCCCAAAGCTCATAAGTTGAATAAGCACTTTTCAAAATCATAAGAGTTTTGTACCTATCATGAATAAATCCTGATTATATCAGATTTTATTTTTGTCAAATTGTTTACTGTGTGTCCGCCTAATAGAAGCAAACGTAACACAAGCACAATTGCAAAGTAACACATAGACTAGCACAACAGCGTACTCATGGTTATCGATTTCCTTTCTGCTACATGACCTTCAAATCAAAGTCAAATAAGTGAGGTCCCTTAGAGGTTAGTTTGGTTTTCTCAGTGATAGAGAAGGCTGCGCTAAAAAATCAGAAAATTCCACCCCTAAGAGATTAACATATATATATATATATATATATATATATATATATATATATATATAATCTTTAGCTCACTAGGAAGTTTTACCTGCTACATATTTTATTCCAAATTTTGCCGTGACTAATAAAATGGTGAAATCAGATATCAATGTGGATGGCACTGTGGTTTTTATAAAAAACTGATAGGGTTTTATTTGTATCCTGTTGCATTACAGCTCATTTCGGTTATCGGTTTTCTTCGTACGCTCCGCGGTGAGCGAAAAATGTCCAAGGGAATACATTCGAATGAATTAAAGGTCTCAGCACTCGTTGGGCCGACTGATTGTTTTGTGTCAAATCCTGGTCGGCCTTGTCAGAGGAGTGTTAACCACGACATTCCACTTACAGCAGAAAGTAATAAACCTAGAAAATAAATGTCCTAGGTTTGCTGGACGAGACATTATTCTGGAAGACCATTTCGCTAAAGAGTAATACACCATACCATACACCTCAGAGGGTTTGATTCGATGCATCCGTGGACACACGTTTATGTGTAAATTCAGGTGCAGAATGCTCGAATATAGGGATGATTGGGTAAAAGAGTACCGGATACACATACCTGATGAGCGCGAAAAACCTCGAAAACGATCTTGTCCTGTCATCCAAATACAAATTCCGTACTACTTATTTCAAAAATTCATACTTGGGACCATGTGTCATCGTTCCGAAGGTTAGCCATGTTAACGGATAAAATAACTTTGGAAGAATCACCGTGTGATTAAAAAAAATGGTCTCCTCGTCCATACCATTTCCGTGAGATGCAAATGAGATTACGTCTGTAAACCGTGGGTACATTGAAGTTCCTTTTTTCAAAATTGCTCCATAACATTTTACGGTTGAATTTGATTGATCACTTATTTTTAGAGTTGCAAAAAGTAGCTGTTGCACTTTTTCCTCACTGGAATTTGGATGCCCTTGAAGGAGCATGGACTGACTAAAAGTATCGTTACTAGATTTGACGACTCCATCTCAAAAAGGCTGGTTTAACGCATCAGAATAAGGCTGGCAAACAAATTATGGACTGGAAACTGATAAACACTGAAACCCATGGTGTAATTTCACAAGTAACTTGATCACTCATGCTTTTATACGTGCATTTTATGCTCCCCAAGGTGCACGGCTTACACGAAACGACGAGTCTACCAAATTTACCCACCTTTTTTTGTCATAAAAGGACAATAGCTAGAAGACCTCTTAGTGGATGTTTGTAATGTGGTAGATCTGGGAAACTTACTGCTTTATTTGAGGATAGAAAGGTTGAAATAATTCTTGTCTTATGAATTCGGAAAATACCGGTAATCATATTAATACCGTCAATGATAGTAAGAGTTATGATAAAAAATTCTCAGTTGTTCGGAAAAATCGCATGGTGATTGGATTCCAAGAGGGTCCTTCTTCAACTTGCGTACTCGCCGAGGTACGGTGTTCTGAGTGTTCATTTCCGAGTGTGTGGAACTTTTGCTGGACCTGAATTAACTTGAAATGTTTAAATTGGTACTGCCTATACTTTTGAAACTGGAGAATATGAGTTGAACAGTAACGAGCAATTTTTCCACATGGCTCGGACAATAGAAAAGTGGTGTCACAGACCCTTCGCAATGTTAAGCACTGGGGTGTGTGGTAATATTTCGACCACTGTTCAATTTTTATCGCTTCTCATCTTTTGAAACGTCTTAGACAGAAGAACTGCAAATTAAGACGCTAAGATGTCAAAGGAATCGCATAAAAAATAGAATAATACTAGTAGTTGCATTCAAGCTTGTCTCTTGATATCTCAGCCAATCAAAAATCTGGTTTCGGTGATGCCAGTCACAAAGTTTATCAACCTCCAAGCAAAAACCTACAATAAAAAAGGTTAAAAAAACATCTTTGAATTGTTACGGAAAAACTGTGTTCATTCGAGTCAACTTAAAAAGAGAAAGCAGCAGAGTTATGTCGTACCATTTTGTATCTGGATTGATTCCGCTTAATCTCATCAGGTGCATACTACAGATAATATAACAACAACAGTTACAATAGTAAGGCAACACAACCGCCGACAAGTTCGTATATGCTATGTATTTACCAGGGAAACGCTAGGGGAATGAATAACTCCTTATGTTTCTTCACAAACTAGGTTTTCATCTTTGAATAGCAACCGCTTCTGCAAGCTGTATAAAATGTGATTTAGTGGCGGAGGCAACACAACTCCTTTCTCTGTGATCGTCACTGCCACCAGTTTACGTTTACAACTGCTTGCAGAAGCGGTTGCCATTCAAAGATGGAAACCTAGTTTGTGGAAAAACATAAGGATTTATTCGATCCCCAAGGGTTGCCTTGTCAAAAACATGACCTCAGTGAACCTGTCAGCGGTATTGTTGCCTTACTATTGTAACCGTTATTATTATATTATCTGTAGTATGCATTTGATGAGATTAAGCGAAATATATTTGGATACAAATTGTTCGACGTAAATCTGCTGTATTCTGTTTTCAAGTTCGTACCTAGAAAAGGTTTTTTCAAGAATCAACTTAAATAAAACTAAACTTTCTCAGTTCAGTGGATTGCATAACGAGCGATACTGGGTTTACCTCACTGCCAGTAGTTGAATTCTTCTAACCTTCCATGCTATCACGGCCTAATCATTTTTATCTTCTACCTGACAGGAAAACATATGACCACAATACTCTGATCTGGACAGCTGCTGAGTTTCAACAAATATACTCCACAACAACAGATTCCAACCCCGCCCGTTGACATTTTGCCATTTATCTCAACAATCTCATCCTGAAAGATAGTAAGGAGTACTATTTAAACCAGCATAATAAACTTCAGACAAAACTGTTGCATAGGAGCAGAAAACGTTGGGGCAAATGGGAAGAATAATCTTGACAAATTGGTCGACCTCAGCACATGGAAGGCTCAGTCAAATCTCCATTTTAATAGTTATCAGTCCAGAATAAGTGGCTTTCTGTATGTGACATAGTTAGTTGCATTTTCATTAGTCCACATTCAATCCACGTTGCACATGCAAGGGTTCTTCGTATCGTTACAAAATGCCCATCATCAGTACAGATCAATGAAACACCCCTCACTTTACTGAAGAGAAGAAAATCTGATAAGATAGGTCACGTTCTTGGAACTGCTACTGCTGGTACGGATTGAAGAAAGAGGTATTTAAAAAACGAATCAATGGCAGAGTCCCAGTGTGATGGAGTTCGCATGCTACTCACTGAAGATTTAAGTATTTTAATGCCTAAAATCCCCCTATGGTCAATCTTTGCGCAATAATGGAACCGACTACTTCAGACGGGCTGAAAGTAATAAGATGAAGGAAGGCAAGCAAATCACAAGGTGGCATTCCAGATCAGATTACGAATGCCTTCATATGGAATGGATACTGAGAATGCAAATGGCCAGTTCTGTTATACTTGGTTGATGTTGTTGCTGTAGACATGAATGTTCCAACTTAAACAATCTTGTGTACTGTGACGTCAGTACTGGTGTAGGATGCTCTCTCTGGTAGTCATCTGAATGAACTAGGTATATAGCGTGATGTAAAAGGTTCCGATCAGTGCACTTATTTACTGGAACATTGTCTTATAACGATAGACATAAATCAAGAGGAATAACGTTTGTAATTATATCGGGGAATTAGTTGTATCAGTTTCAAATTGTTGTTGTGCGGTTTCTTTTTAAGAAGTCTCCGGAAAATGAAAAATAATTAGCAGACCCTACAGTGCTAGTCAAAAATGCATTTTAGACCCAGGTAAATAACTTGTGACGATGGGAAAAACTTAACATCGCTGTCCACCATGCTTTACAACACGCACCGAGTGAAGAACGCTGTCGAATATTCGAGAGGCACGACCCATTCAAAATTCGATTTGCAATGGACTGAGATCAAATGCAACTGTCCGAAATACAGACACTGTTTGGCACACGCGACGTTATTTTGCGAAGTGTCCGAAGGTACATTATTAACAATTACTATCATCATTATTTACCTTTCTTCCAAGAAATACCAGCAGAAATTAACGATCATTGAGTGGCCTAATGGTAACTAATTGATTTATGCTCCAAGAAATTTATTTATCGTGTCACTGTTAGGCACGTGTAGCATCACTTCTCCCTCATCGATCCATCGGTGATGTTATTGTCGGCTAATTTAACTCTAACTCACTCCGGCACTAGCGAGCAAAATAAATTGTTGCGAATGAAGCAATTTTCCAAGTTGAACCGTCGCGATTGGCAGAAATGGGCAGGTTGAATCGATCAATAGCTTCTGTCTGCTCGCCTTGTTGTCTGAAGTGGACCCCAGTTCTGCGCCCGGATTTGGCCGCTTCATCGAACCCAGATGACTCACCCGACTTTGTTTATGGTTCGCTGTTGAAGGGTGTGGGTGAAGTGTTTGGAATATGGTCCACACTCATATCCACATGGTCGACGATCAGCTCTTACTGGACTTCAGCATTTCTATCTAGAGAGAATTGAAAGTTATTCACCCTCTGTCTTCCTAAAATTAATCTCAAGATATGTGGTACAAGAATCAGAGTACATAGATAAAATCGTCCTGTGTGTCGGTGAAAGACTATATGTACCAAGGTGCAACTAGGGGTAATAAATAAGGCAAATTTACATACGTATTGACTATGGGTATGCATATTTCTCGTTACCGGGAAATCACTATGGAAACAGCTACCTACTTCAAAACAGTCTCTGAATAAACGGGCACTATTAAACTAGTATGATTAATGGGTAGTTATACAGTTGGAACTATTTTCCCTGAATGACTAAAGCAAGCTCTATTTACTATTATCATTATTATTATTAATTAGGAGAACCATGATTCCTGACCAACCAAAGACACTAGCTGAAAAATACTTCAAAATTTGTACAATTATCAGTGGGATATTTTCAAGCTGTGGCAGTGAATGACCCCCGAAACTATCGCGCAAATTAATTCGATCACAAATTCATGGTGAGCAAATCGAACTGTCTAATCACGTACCATGGAGTCATCCTAACATCTAATCCTTCTTGAATCAATCACGTATTTACCAAGGTTGATGAATTCTGTTATATGTGATTCAGAGGTGGAAAAAGTTCACGCCGAGCTTGTATTCTTTCACATTTTCCCCAACCTTTCCTTGGTATGACAAAAAATCAACTTGGACAACATGTGAACTTCCTGTCGTTCTGTTCACAGTGTCAGAAGGAGAAATGCTCGTGCGAAATTAATCAATCTTAAGAATTTCTTTGCTCACGAAGTACTTCCATCAGGTTACTAACTGGAGTCATTCACTGCCATCACCCCGTATGAACCAAGAAATTCCTCGCTTTTCCAGCTGATTATAAAACAAAATTCTGCGTACATTTAACTCTGCTACTAAACAGAATCTAAGCAGTAGAACGGTTTATCAACCACTCCTAGCGTTTACCCGATGCTTTTCATCTCATTACCGCATATACCATTAAATTTAGCTATATGCATTTTCCATACGTGCGTTTTTCCGTGGATGTTGTATATGATTCTTCGGGTACATAACAAGGTTCTTTAACGATTTCTAAAGGTGATTCCAATTTGAAATAGTCATTCACCCATAGGGTGCCTTTCAGTTTTGAATAGTTGTTAGGCCTAGGTGAGCAGTCATGTTAGGCTAACAGTTCGAATCCTATGTCACATCAAATCTTGTAGAGTCGAAGGAGGCATTTTGGCAATGAGCAGACTTCGTGTTTGAGCTTCGAATCAAGCCCTACTGATTCTGGTCTCCACCAGATGGAGAGGAGACTACTGCAGTATGCGTCAGTGCTCCGTTTGATCTCGTTCAACTAACACAGTAAGGAGGTATAGAAGCTGTTCAGACTAGTGTAGTACATGGTACTCTTTGATTGAAATTATCACCAGAATGTCCGAAGCCGGTGCATAATAAACCTGATATCATATTGTATTCACGTCATGCTTTATGGCGAAAACTGTTCTGAATTACTTAACAGTTAACAATCGGTATTCATGAATTTGTATATCAGAAGTGATTAAGAAGTGCAAGTCTCTCAGACTCATGAATTTGACATGAGAGTTTCAAGCTATGCAATCACCGGTCAATATCCTACCCTGTAATTTCCTCTCCTGAACTGTTGTGGTATTCTAGTCCAAATCTCAAGATCTTGCTTGTTTGTTTCCTCATACATGACAAGAGATCTCTGCGGATGTGGGTACACTTATTACATTGCACTCGTGCACATGCTTAAATAAATAAAAACGCTTGTCTTGATTATAAGCTCGGGTAATGAATAGACAGTCATACGAAAGAAATCCATACGGTATACATGGATTCCCACGGGGTTAGCTGGTATCTCATTTTATTTCATAGGATATCTGTCGTTGTTCAGGTTATTTTACTGTGAATGAGAAACACTGTTCTATATTCTGAAGGAGTGGTATTCATTAGTGGGTGGAGGTCAAAGAGAGAAATTGAATAGCTGTGACAAATTTCTGAACTCATATTCCATTTTCGACCATTCGCTCATCGAAGTAAACACTACTAAAATGATCGCTCATTCCGAGTAGCTTTCAATTCAGACTTCATTGGACCACAGCGCAAAAATTATTGAGTTGTTTGCATTTTTGCAATAACCTGACCGGTCAAAAGCGATTCGTCTCACTGATAGTGTTCTTTGTCGTGTCTCATCAGAGACAACAGGTGTCGTACATGATCACTTTCAGTCATTGAAGAACTAATGATTGAACTAAGAGCCATCGTGATATGGATAATGGAAAACTCACTTGCGATTCTCTCTTACAAAAGGCCTTTAGCTATGTGATTCTGCCTCCTCGTCTCCATAATGAATCCCGCATGTATACCAAAGTATCGTTTTTATTTCGTTCAGCCAGGTCCTGGTATTCTCATTAATAAATGACTGACGTGACTAGTCCAGCGCCTAAGTTTTGTATTTAGAACGAAGCAGACCGTCAAAAGAACATCACTTTATTATGGCACGTAAACGGTGAACTATGCATTAGCCACAAAAAGTAGAATTTTACTTTGAGTCGGCCAATTTTCCACGTGATTGTCTAGGCCGGACACCACTCCTAAGAGCAGGTCAGCGGACATGCACCTTTGAAATAATGACGCACACTATTGTATGTTCACTTGCATAATTCTTTCCTGGTGAGCATGCGAAGATAAGTTAGTTGAAAAAATAGCTGCGCGGTAAAAGGAACGTTGCCAGTTTGATTCCGACTCGAGTTGTGGATTTTCCTTTATCGGTCACACAACTGTTAAAAAACCCTCTACCGGAACGCCAGTGAGGATACATTCTCTATTCTAGGCGGATAATTCAGTAAGTCACTCACAAATTCGGAGACAAGTGGAACACGTGATAAAAAATGTGAATAAACCAGGGCTCGGACACAAAATTACTGAAGTTAAAAATAGTGAGGATAAGTTAGAAGGAATAAAAATGATACAGAATATTCTTGAGAAACTCTTAGTAAGCTTCGTCATAGACGAGTATACTTTCATGAGAAAATGTTTTTCATATTTATAGGTTGTTTACTTACTCGGTAATGGTTTTTTTCTTAAATATGCTGACCAACTTTTGTTGCATCTAGGGTGAAAACCCAAACTGTTTCAATGAAACTAGCTAACAAACGGTTCGTCATAGTAGCACCAGCTTCCACCCTTACAGTTAAAATCAGTTTTGTAATCATATTGGAGAATAGAAAACTAGGATATGTTGCGTTCCAGCGATCGATGGGGTACCTGGCCGACAAAGCTCTAGTTCTACCTTAAATAAAGACGATTCTATGGTGACAATATTGCTTGGGAACAATCTCTGATGTGGGTTCAAAAGTTGGATTGTGACTGTTTCCTGCTGTTTGTAAAAGCTAAATCACGTCAGTAACCAAACCGGAAACCGACCATGACGCAATTGTTCTAAGAGGCACAAGACAGCATTCATAGGCGTCACACGCAACACGTAGGGTATGAAAGCCCTACTCCCGAAAGGCCGTGTTGCCTCTTTTTCGTCAGTAGCATGAGAGACCAAAACTTTGACATTGAAGATGACTCAGCAAACACCCGGTTACTTTTGTTGTACTCAGTCCAGTCCCATTCAGACCACTTCACAAAGCGGCCTTAGTTATCATGATGGATAGATTTTTAGAAATTTTTATATTTGTACATTTCTTTTTGCTCAAACTTATTGGTAATACAAATCATGCCCCTTCATAACAGGAGAAGAATAACATGGGATTGACAAAAAATGAGTTGGAACAGAGTTTTCTAAATTCGGCAGCTATAGTGATGGATTGCTGGAGTATCATATAGGGTAAGATAAATGAGCTACTTTTCGAGGGTAGAACAACTTGTATTTATATCTGGTGGCTGAATGAGAGGCACCATCAATTACGTACATCTGCAGTGGTGAAAACTGCTTGACTGTGACGAAACTGATTAAGATTAGGCTGAAACGATCACTAGATTGTAATAATTATAAATCCGTGTTTCAGCGGGAAACAAGAAATATACTCTAGTAATGTTTTCAATGTACATTTCATTTTCTCACAGCGGTGATTGCACTAATGATTAAAGATAAGTTAGTTTAGCAAACGGTTAATAAATATTAGTTGGATGAGATTATATTGACCCGTAAAACGTTTCATCGTTGCTCAGTATGAAAGTTCAACTAGCATTGCAAACTATGGAAGCAATATACAACTGCTTCTTTCCTGTTAGGGATCATCAGTAGTACTCAACCACGGGGCTCCCATTGGAACTCGAACCCATGGCAAACGATCGTGAGTAGAAGACCCAACTGTCACTCTATCCAAGCTTGCTGTTAATCATCTGTTGTTGTTGGTTTTCAATGATAAGTGAAGCGTTGATTACGAATGATGAAAATTTCATGAACAATCTAAATTCCTTCTCTACTTATATCGATATATTGACATAATAAGCAGGCCATAACGATTGTTCTTGTTAAGGGCTGTTTATATTGTTGTGTTGATGTCAGATAAACCAATGAGAATCAGTTCGAAAGGCCTGATGGTTAAGTTAGAAAACTGAGGGCCTTTTATTTCCGGGGTCGAGTCCCACTGAAGGTTCGGTGAATGTGCATTGCTAACGATCGTAAGCAGAAGTGAAACTGGTGTGCGGTTTTTCTGTCGTTTTCAATGTTAAGTTAAGAATTGATACTGATAGATGAAACATATTATGAACAAAAAACAGGTAAAACGTTAGATGAAATTCATGTAAATTTCCTTGTTGGAAGTCAAAACTCAAAAACTCGTGAGTGACTCGGGTTACTCTTGAAATTAAATTCAATACTGAAATCGAAAATAAATATTGGCTAAAATGTGTATCCTATTTTCGATATAACGCGTCACACGGAACAGCTTAGAAAAATTTCTTCTCTCACAGATTATGTCAAAACGACCAAGCTTTTTAAAAAATGCCCACTGCAAATAACTTCCAGCTTACTCGTACCACCGAAATTTGTACCATGATTCCGTCCTTAGGTAAAACTGACAATCATAAAAAGTCATTTTTTAGGAGAGCTGTTAGTAGAATGAGAGCATGGAGGGCAGGAAAGAATCAAATGTGAGATAATCCTCCGTGTCCTAGCTCTCACTGACTTTTTCTAGGTCATCACAGATTATGCAAATCTGAGATTGACAATTTGATTTCTTTTCCCATCAGGTCAGAAACGAAGACAGTGAAGATGAAAAACTGAACCACTTTCGATTGCTTTTAATTTCGACAGGAGTTCGTTTTGTGCTAGCATGCTACACAGTTACCAATTGCATCACCATCAGAGGATTAGACCATCCATTCTGAAGTAATTCTGCCTGACAATGCAATACAGTAGATTTGAATGCACCGATAGGTGAGTATCCAATTAACATCGGGTTACTATTTTAGGTAGAAATAATCGATTTCAGTATCGAAAGTTAACTCTTATCTTCTTGTCTTGAGTTCGCTTCGTGAGCACTTCCAGTCACCACTGAAGGCACTAAGTCTAGTTTTGTCTTCCAGTTCATGACTTGAATTCTCCCGTAGTTATTCAATAGAACGACCTTCTGGGCGGGTGAATGGTTATCAGGACCATTCTGGCGAAAACCTCTCGCTACACTTGAAAATTCACCAGTAGTTTGTTCTTATCTAATGGAGACTTGTCGGGTAAATGAGGTTACAAAATGAAAAAAGTTTGGCAAGCACGATCATTAGAACTATAACGAGAATAACTCAAAAGAACGAAAGTTATCAACCAATATGTGTCAGCACGACGTAATCCGCATGTGATTAGGCGATGTAGGGCAATGCAGAACTTGGTACAGACAGGTATCAGGTACGCCAATGTATGGCGAACGGGACAGGAGTGAATCACGAATGGATGATCCCAGAGAATGGACAGGCCTCACGGCAAGTCACTTACTCAACCGCACGACACTGAGGAATCAGTCTTTTTTTATTTCATGTCTCAGTACGCGTAAAGTAGAAGGGGTGTAACCCATAGCCTCAAATGTAGTCTGTACAATCAGAGAGAACTAACAAGAGCTACCCCGTGACTTGGAGTACTAAGTCACATAAGGTTCCTATAGGTCTCTTGTGGTAACGAAAAGGATAAAAATGGATTGCTGTCCACTAAAAATGTGATCGATAGTGACGCAATTCGAACGTCATAACTTGAATGAGATAAATTCTCCTACCATCAATAAAACTTAGCACAACCGATGCGCTGTGATCAGTTTTAAGGATGTTGACCAGCGTGATTTGTCTTTCGTCAACGAACAAAAAGGTGCAACTCTAAAGAAATGATTACCTGGGAAAATGTTATAACAGTTATGAGAAGGAAGGTTTGTCAAAATGTAATCCTAGAGCACCTAACATAGACAGATGGGATTCTGAAACGGCTTGATGACTTTATCGCTGGATTCCACCCAGGCCACTTCTAATTTTAGGGCCTGGAGCATTTTCCCGATTGTAGTTTGGTGTATGATAGGTCCTGGTCCCCTAAGGATGATTTGTTCACGAAGAGTTATCCCATTTCAGGCAAAATTACAGCGATAATCAAGCTTCTTTACTTGGAAATAATAGAAGTCCAGAGAACTCAGAAGGTGTCAATAAACAAGACAGGTAGGGGATATTATATTAGAAAATATCTTGTTTAGTTAATAGAAATAACTGGTTTGCCAATAATTCTTGAGACGAGTATCGGCCAGTTACTTGAAATTTCATTTTAGAAACCACAAGGCGTGATCCTATTCGAAGCTGTCATCGAAAATTGACACGAACTTTGCCGTCCAGGGTCATGTTTTATTGACTGAAAAATAGGTGGCCTGGTCGAATTGGTCCGAAATCCGTGGTGTGGATCTTTGAACTACGGGTATGCTAGATGAGCACTAACGGCAATTTAGGTGAAACCTTTTTTGGTATTTGAAAGTGGTCAATTGGTTTGAAGAGCACTAATCTTATAAGACGCATCCTTCAATATCAATGGGAAAAAATGCCGATAAGAAAATATAACCTTTGACCAAACGTGAGAGTGTGCCTATGATTTAATTTATCCTAAGCATCCCGTATGAGAACTCACAATTGCTAGCACGAACTCCGAGTGACTGAAAGAAGATGTGGTTTTGGTATGAGTAGTATCAGCATATGGCTGGACGAATATTCTCGGAAGCACACTACCCGTTTCGAGGTTACTGCTCATCAGATTTGCGAATCTGCTACTTCCCTGTCCATTCGTTCGTTCTGATAATTAAGCACTTCGCAGATGTTTCTTCACAACAGTCCAATTTGTGCATCAGCAGTGTGAGTGGGAGCTCTCCTGATAAAAGTCCACTGGGGAATCACAACGGTGATCTGTAGTCAGTTCCATGCGGGAAGAACATCCACTCACACTCCTGATGCACAAATGGGACTGTTGTGAAGTAATGCTGTTTATGTACAAAACACTTCATCGTCATGCATTAGAACCCCTCAGCTCTGTACTATAAAACATGCAAGCTTTTCGGACCTGTTCTCTTCTTCGTCACCAGCTCCGTGCTGATTCACTGAATCTTAGGCGTGACGCAAACCTACTTGGTGCATGATTCTGAGTCGTACACGTTACCATCAGGTTATCAACGAGCTGGGCTTGAAAGGTATGATTTGCATCGATATTATACAAAACAATGCATCTAACCCACGGACCCTTTGAATGTCGCTGATTATCTATACTGAACACGAAATTGCTCCGCCTTGTTTTCGTGGTTTCGATTGATGATGTTTTCGTTGAGTATCGACAGTACGAATCCACGGTTCAAGATTCCGAAGCTTACCATCTCTACGGTTTATTCTCGGGAAATATTAAACTGAGTCAAAGATTGCTCACATTTAGTAGTATGTGGAACAGAAAATAACGAAAGATTTTTGGAGATCTATCAAAGTTTGTTGTATTAGTTAGTACTAGCATACAAAAATTGGTAAAAATGTGAATAAAACTGTACAAAGTGTGCAAACCGTATCTATCTTCTCCTAGGTAAAGAAAGCAGCAGACAATATAGGGTCAGCAAAATGCATCTAGCTTTTCCTGTACTCGATCAATTCCGTGACTTGTGGCGTTGAATAGACCGAACGAATTAATATCAGCCAAAGTTTCCGTGTAAAGAGTCTCTTCAGCAACACCCCGGTCAGGAACTCTCAGTTCTTCCGATACGGCAATTCGTTCTTGAGGACGCGACCCATTTTGAACATCGCTCGAGCAAAGATTTTGGCTCCTGTTCTTCTGATCTTTCTCACTTGTGTTGTCAAACGCATGTGCCTCGTTACCGTCTCCATTACTGTGCCTCTCTAACTCTCCGTCTTCTTCACTGTCGTCAGAATCATCGTACAGGCCCATCGCGCGAAGATCATCCACAGTTAGGTACTGCGGTGACTCGGCATAATAGTCCGCTTCACCGCATTCGGGAATTGCGAGCAGTACTGTAGCTGAGTACGCGGTTGAACCAATTTCTGACCAGATAGCATCAGGCCTTGATAGACTCGCGGAGTCGTTTGTAAAAGAAGCCATTTTGCTTAGCTCCATAGTGTTCGGAAAAGAGGGAGACTTGGCTAAAATAAACAGACAAATACAATTTTGATGATGTATTGAATTCGCTTTTTGTTGTATCATTTTGTCTCGTGACGTTCTTTTTTTACTGAGGTAAGATTACGCTTGAAAAAATATTCTTGAAAGTCAGTTTTTCTGCCAACTAGTCTAACGTTATACATGATGAACAGTTTCGTGGCGATTTTGTGTCAACTTGGATACGATACAAGACAGCTTTGTGCAGGTATGACTTTGAATCGCCTATCAAGTGGGACAGTTTGGAACAAGTGTTTTAAGTAAAGCCTAACGGCGTTTTATTCTGTCCAAACTACTGTTACGTTCCGAGCTTGATTGTACACACCTGCTCTGGTCCGCATCTATTACCATGGATGAAAGTGAACATTTTACACCAAACACTTCTCTTTTTGTTTTCACTACCACGAGCACGTGAAGTAGAATACTGTTCAAAAGATTTGGCTGACAAACTCACCGTGAATACACTGAGTCTCTCAGGATCTCATAATGAATTGAGTGTAATTTGGGTGTACACATGAGAATCAGGGATTCAGGGAAGTGTGGAATAACAAAGGTAACCTACGGCTAGATGAACGTATCTTTTGCATAGGAACTAGCGATAGAATACTCTACCCAAACCTTATTGTCATATGAACAGATTTCTCATTTGCATGTGGTAATAAATCGTGGGTAGTGTCCCTGCCTGGGTACAAAGCCCTTCGAGTGAGACGACTTTCCACCGCTGAATCATTTCCATAAGTTAATAAATATTGGTGGTATCTAACGCGGGAATTTCGCGTCCAATGTCTGTGTTCGTTACCAGTAGTGTACTTTGAAAACCATTCACATTTTGATGGGACGAGAAAGCTACTCACAACTGTCACAGGAAAGTTGATGTCAAGCTCTTTTCTCTGCCTTACATATTCCCCAAACTTCAAAGAAGGCTGGAAATTCTCCCTAGCCCATTAACCGACCAACGAGTTGTCATGTTCTCAAAAGCTGCTTTTCACACTTGACGACCTGTATTCATAAGGAGCAGTTGATAGAAGTGCAATATAGGAGCCAATTTCCGTGTTTGCAAATGACGAAATTTAACTCTTTCAAGCTGTTTCAAGAAGGGCACCACTATATTATGTAGTTATCGCTTGACGTATACCATTGAGAACCGGCCCAAATTGCCTAACGATTATCGTTTGTGAACCACAATACTGAATCTCGGGTTTGAATCTCAGCTGGGCACTCATAGAGATGCGCTGGTAATGACTCTAACCGAGGTGGACGAAATAACCGCACACCATATGTTCCCCCCATCTGCAGTGGAGAGCCGAGCATCAATGATGAATCATCGCAAAGTTAACGGATTTGCCGGCTGGGTATGTTTGTCTCGGTAAAAACAAAAGACGCACATGAATGAGCTTGTTAAATAAGTAAACAACAAAACGAACGAGACTGTGAACAATCGTTTACAAGTATTTAACGGTTGACCGTCTGCTGACCACACGGGGCTCCATTTACCCAGATTTCACTATAACCCTCACACTGCTTACAAAATTAGATCCAAACAAATACGTATTTATCCGAACCACGCCTCTCCTCATCTGGGTTGTTACCTGCAGCATGGTTTTTGAGACAGTAGATAAAACAGCTATTCAAGACACCGGATGTTTTGAAGTATTTTTGGAGTACTGATAGTGATTTAGGTTTTCGACATAACATGCTAGGCAGGATCTGCATTCCGGCATTTCCATACGCACACGATCACACAATGGTGTTAACACTCGGAGGAAGAGCAATGGGGGAAAGGTCGGTGGGGGGGGGGGGGTGGCGTGATAGGCGTATACTTATTCAGTTACGTAAACCTTCGATGTCAGTTCTGTCTTTGAAGCCAGAGGACAACGTGCATAATATTTACCAAATATGACAAGTGATTGTTTCGTAGTAGAGTTCTTTGTCCCCCAAAAGGTGCTTTCTGAGCGCCGTCAATGAAGAATTCGAGTGTGAGAAAGATTGCTTACGCTAATTATTCAATAAGTGGAGCTTGACTCGTACCAACGAGAAAAGGTTGGAACTTCGTGTGTGACATTTGTGGTTCTTGAGCTTTTCAGGGAAGAAGCATTTGTAGACTTTGATTTTTACATCCTATTGACTTTGCAGCCATTATAGGTTAAATGGAAGTTGCGGTTTGAAAATGAGCGTCTCACTCGGGAAGTCTTGTATGAGACCATTCGTTGTTTTAACTGATATCAAATGTGAGATCGTACACCTACTTGTGAGCTTCTCAGTAATTTACTTAGTAGTGAGTTAAAGTCCGAGAATCATGGATTATTCCCGTAGTTACAGATACGAAAGAAATCCGGTCGGACTAGGTATGCGAATTCCCTTGTCTGTTTCACATCACATTTTAGAGCAAGGAAAATAGAGCCATGAAGACTTCATCTATGCCTCATTCATATTCAGGTCGAATAACTTGTCCGTACAGAAGGAAAACGAGTTCCAGCAAGAATATCGCATTTCTCTTGTCCAACTCATACCTTTCAGTGCTAGTATCAAAAGAGCTAACAAAGATATACAGCTAGCTCTATGCGTATTCATAGTAAATAAATGATTTGCATTTTTAAATCCGAGGAACACGTAGTAGGGTCCTATAATCTTGTCCGCGCTCGTTAACAACCGGTTTGGCCAACTTTTTCGTGACGAAAAACTGGTGACCACCAAACCTATTCAAGAACTGACTTGTTTTCAAAATCTGTACGAACTTTAGAAGTAACTAACGTCATCCAAATAATCAATCAATTTAGATGTGTCCCGGTCTCGAATTTGATGATGTTCTCGTTATTTTCTGGGACCTCAGGGGACTGCCAGAATGGTTTCTATGTAGAGATGGTGCCGGTTGAACTATTTATGATAAGACGTACAACCAAAAACCGAGTTGGTTTACTGACTTAAATCATAGAGTACAGAATCATTTTCGAAAACTGGCCGAAGGTAGAAAGCTTACAGACTGTTTTACGTACTTTTATGAGGTGAGTGAATAAAAACCTACTGATTTGATTTGCTTCATCTTGAACAATTAGATAATTCATTTCTTATTGATTTGCATGAGGATATAAATAAAAATTAGGGGGAAATGTAAAAATCTTTTGTTCATCTTGATACGTGTATTCATACAAGACGGTGTTAGTGCAATATGATAAATTATTTTTCTTGAATAGGATGTTCTGATTTTTACCATTTGATCTAGGCAAAGACCCCAGTATCGGCCTCTCCTGGAGCTCTTCCGGCAAATGTCCAATGGCCCGTTTCAAAAGAGCAGCCTACAGAGCCGGAGCTCCGAAAGGAAATCGAAACCCAAGGAAGACTCAAGACTTTGGACTTCGATGGCCTTCTCCCAGACCTGTTGAAAAATGGGGGGATATAGCTCGCTAGAGAACTTCATGGTTTTTCCTCCAAGTTTTGAACTTCAGAGTACCTTCCTTCTTTGTGGGAGGAATGGATTTTTGTCCTCATCTTTAAGAAGGATCGTGCAATGAATGCACCAATCATAGGGGTGTTAGCCTTATCCCTGAAATGTAAAAGATGGATGCATCAGTCATACTTTGCAGGTGGTACCAAACACCCGAAAAGTAAGCTCGCGAGGGTCAGGCATGGTTTCTTCCCAGTTGTGGACGTATCAATCACATTTTTGCCTCCGACAGCTGTTAGAGTACCGTCAAGCTTTCCAAAGACCAACGATAATCGTGTTCCTGGATATTCACGTGGCCTTTGACTTGGTCCATCGGACAGTACTATGATATTGTTTGTTGAGAAGTGGAGTACGTGAGAGGTATGCATTACTTCACAATGAGTAGTATCGTCACACTTCAGATAGGATTACCGCCCACGGCCAGATTTCGCTCTTTTTGTCCGTCTTTAGTAGAGTACGGCAGGGTAGCCCTATATCCACACTTCTCCTCAGATGTGCCAAGAAGGATGTACAGGATAGCCGTCCCGTAATTAACTGACTCACAGATAGACGAATACCGAGTACCATGGCAAAGAACACAAGCTTGGTTTATTAAGTGTACTGTAGAATAAATTATCAAACAATAAAAACAACGCAACTCAAATTGTGCTCAAACTGACCGCAGAATCAAAACAATCAAAATACTTCAAGAAGTCCGGGAAATGCTGGAGGCTACGATGCAGGAACGAGTCAAGTGGTTCACAAGGGAAATCGTTAATAATGGGAAGCTTTTTGACCGGTCAACGGTCAAAAGAAAGGTAATTGTCTGAGGAAAGATACACACGTGGTGAGGAAAAAGCGAAATAGCTTTAGCTGTGGAAAGATGGCGTGATCGCAACGGAATGATCAAAATTCAGTCACTCACGCAGATAAGGCAGAGAGAGAGAGAGGAAGAAAGAGAAAGAAATAATTCCGCCCAAGAATGGGACTTGGTTAAGTAACCCAACCAATCATGATGTAATCACAAAAGGGGTCAGGTAAGAAAGGTTACTTAAACGATAACATTTTGGAAATCAGATTTCGGTACGAACGGATGGGGCCAACAGAGGGATCTCAGACAGATACCGATTGAGGTCAGTCAACACTTGTCATAGAAGCAAGACTAACGTCTATGTGACGCAATGGGATTGGATAAACAATTGCCACACGTGTTCACGAGGACTGCTTGAGAACTAGTGGTCCAAGCGTATAAGAAATGAACTAACGCTATGGTGAATACAAGATAAAAATTGCAGTGGATGGCGTGCGATCTGGACTAAACCAGGGTACCGGCGTTTATTGATATGGTGGGCAGAATTTTCGTGTCAAATACTAATAAACCTTTACAGAGGATGTCTTGCGGAATGCCCTATCTGGTCTTCCAATCATTAGAGATTAATTGCTCCCAGGGTACAGAGATTTGGACATGGGTTATGCCGATGACAATGATTTGCTGTGTGATAAAGCCCAGGCAATAAGATACCTTGTGAACAGCATAGCGATAGACGTATCCTTTTATGGAATGCACTTTGCGTCCTCCAAGTGCAAGGTGCCTTTGCAAGATTGGCCGGAGCCTGTGTTAGCACTCATCCTTTTTGATGATCATATTGGATTATTTGAAAACGTTAGGTACCCTAATAGCTTGATGATAGCACCAGCTAAAACAACATCCGAAAAATTGCGACACAAGCAGCGCAGCCGTGATATCCAGCTCTCTCTTGGTGGACGGGTGTACTTTGCCCCGTTTCGCAGAGTTTTATTCCAAGGTTTCAAAAGCTGGCAACTTGGTGTTGAGGATGCGCAGCGTCTTTCCGTGTTCGACAACCGATATCTACGAAGCACTGATTGGGTCTAATGGGGACGTTGAGCGGGCAATAATGATGTGCGCCGTCATGTTTTAGGCATGGATAGCAGCCCTTTTAAAGAAGTGACGGTTTTAAACCACCTATGGCGGAGTGGTCATGTTTTGCCGAAGCTTGTCTATCGTCTACCTTTTCTAGCTCTATTCGCACTTGCTAGGCGAGAATAGAAGAAGGGACGCGGTGGTCACCTCATGAATTGGTGTAGAGATATGAAGAGGCTAGCACCAGCTTTGCCTTTGGTTGTTGTTTTCCGCCTCGTTGGTTAGGGTTCAAGGGACGAGGTTTGTCGTTGGTTAGCGACTTCAGGGGGGCATGGCTTAGAATAGAAGTCAGTGGCGCGGTCTGTCGGTCAAGCTCTTGCGTCTCAAAACAAAACGTGTCATTCGGGCGAACAAAGCAACAAGGAAAGGAAAAAATTACATCACGCTATATTCCATTACCGGTTTCTTTTATTGTGTTCTACTGCCCCTTCCCTCCTTTTTGTCAGTGTTGTGGCTTTGGCAACATGCTTGATTTCAAGCCTACGTATACATATAATATATGTATAAGCAAAGTAGTAAATATCTTTTACACTTTACTTACTCATAATTCAGAAGGTATGCTGATTACACCAGTCATTCGCTCACTTAAATTCGATAAACTGGAGTTAGTCTGTTTGATTGTGCTTTTCTTACAGCTTGATATGTTCAGGATTAACCAATCAACTATAATACTGGCAAAGGCTGCCTGGATCCAGGTCAGTTTTAAGCAACTGAGGTTCTAATGAGACATGCTGATATTGTGGTATTCAGTCATATATAAACATTCAAGGTTTTAGATCATTTTTCCATTGTGCTAGAATCCTTTCAATAATTTAAGGAAATGAGTAGCAAGATATCCAGAGCAAACTAGATGAAGGTGTGATGACTTTCGGTGATCATGTTTTGGATCATGAGTCTTGTAGATTTTTTTAATATATCCTTTGAATAACAAGCTTACTGAGCCAGGATTGTTCAACTCAAGGATAAACTCCTCCGAACCATTCTCTAGGTGTTGTTCTCATATGAACTCCGTTTGTACAAATGCTACCGGACAGCGAAACTAACTCATTCACAAACCTCTCAGTGGTCAATAAACCGATTTAAATTGTCAAAACTGATCGCCATCTGGCTGATGCGACTAAAAATTCGTCATACGACCAATGTGTCTTTTGACGATTGAATGGAAACTCAGTCCTCTTTAAAAAGGAATAAGCTTGAACGAAAAGGTGAAGTCTAATTTAGCACTGTTTGGGGCCAGTATGATGGAAAAATAGTGAACACGTTGTATTTTTAGATTCAGAGTGACAACAAGCGAAATCGGTTGAACACGCGGTACAGCAAACTCAGCTATTGATCTCCGTGCTTTAAACTGTTTTTTTTAAATAATATCTAAGATTACTAACTTATTTGATCCATTTACCTGGGTTTTTCAAACTAAAAGTGGTCTAGTACTCACAAAAGCAATCAGTCACCGCTAGGAAATTCACGCGGTACCGATGGTCATCATACACAAGAGGTTAAGACGCAAAAACTACGGGCTTAGAAAACAAACTATTAATGCATAACTTTAGAATGAGAGGGGCATCATGCTGCAAGAGACGACTAAAAAGCGGAAAACATGATTTCCTAGGGCTGGGAGAAAGGATTCCCAACCATAAGGCAGAAAACAATGCGATCAGCGGGAAATTTATTATGGATTCACAAACTGATCAGTGCCTAGCAAATCTTTCAAGATTACATCGCTTCAAGCACAAGGAAAACGTTGGTCATCGTATGGTGATAGCACGCATCCACCAGCATTGAGGATGTTCACTGCCCGAGTCAGTATGCCAACTCAAGGTTCACAACTTTTCACATCAAAAAATCATTGTTAACAATCAGTGACGTGGTGGAAAATAAACTGGTACTCACGAATTATGTCAACGGAGTCTGCGTTTGAAATCAGTTCAGATTTGATAATCTGATCCATTCTCCCAGGCCATTTCGGAACGTGGGTTACATGGGTGCTATTCTTTGGGCGCAATGCATGGTTGTTTTCATTGTTGGTTGAGTCGTACGGAATGGATGATAGAAGCCAAGCTGGTGTCTCTTTTTCTGTACGCGAATTTGATGTCTCCGAGTCAATAAAGCGATTGCAGTTCACTTCTGAGGGTGTGTTCTTTATTAGGGTGAGAAAGACGTCAGAATGAAATGACACAATATGAGTGCTAAGCCAGACTAGTGTACTAAGTATCTGGTGTTGGAAACTTCACTAATAGTGCGCGGAAATTCGAATTTAACTAATGAGAACATAGACGGTGATAGAGAGCATTGTGGTAATGCATGAGATAAGTATTTGATAGGTTTAATTAAGAAACCAAAGAAGAGTGAACAAGAGAGGTAGAGAAGAAGCAGCCACCATAATGGGGAAAAATGTTCAGCCGTGCTCCAGTTATAAGACCTCTTTATTTGAGGACAATCCGCATCCCCTTCCTGTCCCTTCTCAGTCTAAATTAAATATGTGTAATTGTGTGTGTGTGTGTGTGTGTGTGTGTGTGTGTGTGTGATGCTGTTCGACCTCAGGAAGGGGTTCATTTTCTAACCGAAAAAAATCGATCATCTTGCTCATCATGTGATGTTTGAAAATGCATCAAACTTACCCGGAATAAATCTTGGTGATCAATATACACCGAACGTATCGACTAAATTTGATGGTATTTTCCTATTGGAAGCTTCTGATGGAAGAGTTATACGAGGTCCTATCATTCCTTGGACAAATATTTTGATTTTAGGTAACTGAATATCCACTTTCATTTTTCCCACTGACAATTCCAACTCCATTGGTCGGAAACGAGCCGGAAACCCCCTGCTCACGGAGCAGATAATCTACAACCTGAGCTGTTTAGGTGTGGTCAGTTGGGTGTGAATAACGCCAGTGAATATCCGACAATGTTATCCACTGTCCCAACGACACACAGAGTCTATTCTGGCTTTAATTTCTGGATTAGCTTCGTCCGTTCCTTCCCAGTGGGACAAAAAAGATAGTTGAAAGCGATACAGTAGACTTTGAAATATATTCCTATTATGTATTATTGGGACGAGGTGCCTATAAGGAATTGTAGAATACATAAATTCTCTTTGCACAAATGTTCGAATTCTGTGGACCACAATTTGCGCACCGGAATGCTTTGTTTTGTACTGTAAGATTATTCTTAATCCAGTTGGAACCGGCCTGTACGACAGCTTACGTGCTCATAAGTCATCAATGAAAAAACAATCAGCTGAAAAAATATTCCGAATGCAAATGTGGTACCAACCTTGTATCCAGCATAAAGGTAGATAAGTCTTGAGAACACTAACGGGCAAGATTTTTTCGTCTTAAACTATCAATTGCAACCGTGGTTTTTTTCTATATCCTTAAGCCAAGCCATGTACTTACCACGCTGAAAAATACTATGACAAAATACCAACGTACTTACGACCGGATAAACTGACAGTCCAGCAATCCAGAAGATCACGGTCATATATTATTGTCAGTCAAATTTTCTACACAACTCTCATAGAATCAGGGTTTCTGGTGCGTTTCTTCCAAGTGTGTGCATGTCAGCTACAAAGTTCGTTACTCACAGGCCTCTCACGACTACATTTTTTACACTCCTCATGCTCCTCATCACTGAAAAACTTTTTATTATGTTGACAGACAATCAGTTAAGTTCTGTTTTACAATGTTATTTGATGGTTGTGCATTCCTGCTTTTTTTGTCTGGTTCTTAAACGAATGATTTCGCTGAATTCCGTAATTGGTTCATTATGTTTAGTGATCCAAGCGTAGTGCTGTTGTATTACTGAATTTCTTGATTCAGGATATCGATAATTCGTAGTTGGGTTATAACTAATGCTCAGTAGAACAACATTTCCGAGTGCCGTCCAGTAATCACTGCCTGACATGAGCATCGGTTTACCTGATAATCTTTCAAGATTGGGACCGTACAGAAAGAAGGTGAGCAGAATCTGCTTTCTATTCAGAAGATATTCTGCACCAATAACCTGTGTACTGCAACTACGTAAGCATTACAACCGAATGCACCAGTAGAGTGCAAGTTGCCGAACAAAACTTTGTTTTGTGCTAACCGAAATATTATTTACGCTCCTAAGGGATACAAGCAGTGCTAACGCCCTACATGAGCAGAAATCTCCTTTGTACGTACCTTATTCTAACATGCTTCAAGTTGAGAGACAAAACTAGATGGCTAGCTGGAATGCCAAGCCAGCTACACGCTTTAAATAACAGTGATGGCGATAATGAAAGGTCTGCCCTCTCAAGTGCTTACAGAGTGATTTTGTCGGGACAACTGGAATAAAATGAACTCATTGGAGAAGAACTTGTGTCAATGATAAATCTACAGGAAAAAACACTGAGATGATGTGATACCGCTTTTTTCGGATCCATGTCACACTAGCTATCCGTTCACTTTCGGTAACCGTCATTCCTGAATGGTGATATTTTTGTTGTTCTATACTGTGTGATAAGGCCGTCATGAAGATCTTACCCTGAACCCGAGGAGAAAAGATGCCTGTTCGGTTCGATACTCAATCATGCCTGGCTTCGGTTTTTACAAATAACCTGATTGGATTTCTTTCCCAAACGGACAGTTGACAGTCAGGCTGAAAATTCGGATTCTTCCAGTAAGTGACCATGAGTTCTAACGAACAAATTGCTTGACGTCCCTCCTTCAGTCAAACTGATGTAATTCCCCTGTTGTACTGCACTCTGTATGCTAACCAACCTCTGCATTCCAGTTCTCATACTTTTGATGAGATTTTTTCTGTGACTCGACAAACAATGACGTTGGGATTCTTGAAATTCTTTCCAGTGCATCACTTACCCAAATTCACCTTCCACATAAGAGGAAAAGTGAACTTTGTCAAACGCTATGGTTGTGAGTCTGCTTTGGACAACAAGCGATCAATGAAAGTGCGGTCCTGATTTTTCCACTTGATCCCACGTGCCATGCTTATTTTGTGTTAGTTTATTTGGACTGCTTGTGTGTGAGAGTCGAGACAAAAACTTTACACAAACAAATGGTCAACATCAGGGACGTAGGACCGTTACTTTCATGGGTTCGAATCCTGCCACTACCGGTCACCTTTATAAATAGCAGTTTCTAACTGGCCGCAACCCTTTTTTCTGAAGTACTGACCTATTATCATATCAATAAACAGGACATAAACAAAAGCGTACACGAATGACGAACAATCGGCACATGTAGCATACAAAAGGCTCCGCTATTAGGAATTCTTATAACTAATAAAACAGATTTTTTCAAGCGGAGATTAGAGCAAGTCAAATTTGTCAAAAGTTAATCCGTGATGGGAGGGGGAACAGAAATTCTATCTGACGCCAGTTTTAGCACTAAAATTACTCCAAAAACAATTGTCTGACGGTTAGAGTTTCATCGAATACTGGTTAGATTTGACAGTCAATATCGTCTCTGAAAGAGTCGCACTGTTATATTGACTTTCAAATAGTCGAAACTTATGTTAGTCATAGGATAGTCAGTTTATTTATGATAACGTAGTTTGAGTTGATGAATAACTATCAAAGGGTCAAGAGTTAAGACCCAGCAATTTTTTTCACTAGTCACAGCTCTTATTGCTCGTTTTGCCTGTGTGTTGTGTCACAATGTGGCTAAAGAACCTGCCAGTTTTGGTTTCCCTCATGTGTAGACACGGAATACGGATGGATGATATACTTCAGAATTTTTAATGAAAGCACTTCTATACTTGAAATGTTTTTATCAGGTTTAGTTTAAATTCTATTCATTCTGTACTGGGCCGAAAATTCTAATGAAATCGTTTATCGGTGGATCCAACTCAGTCATGCAAGAGTATTGTATTTCATTATCTTTTCAGTAAGCTAATGTACATATAAGATTGAAGGTTGTTTTAGAACCGATACATTTTAAACTTTTAGTTTGTGAAACCTATGGATTCGAGAAATAGCCAACATTGTTTGATTTTTCGTTACAAGAAGTTGTATCAGTGTGTCTAGATTCCAGAATAACTGATTACCTACGTCCTATCTACCACTTAAATCGACTGACTGCTGTTATCATTGACAAAACTCCTGACATTTGAGTCGGAAAATGCAAGCTGTTTCATACATAGGTCATAATAGATCCATTCATTCAAACGCAACATCTTCTCATTACTCTGAAATTCCGTGTAAAATGGGACTTGGGACCATGCATCCTCTTTCTGAAGGCTAACCGCTTTAACGGACGAAATAACTTTGGGAGAATCACAGTGAAATTCTAAAAACGGACTTTTAAATCATGCAAACTCCTTACGATTCAAAAGAGACTGCACCCATTAACTGACTGTTGATTGCTCAAGTAAGGGGATTATTAGGGAGAGGAGTACTGGGTGCGCATGCCTGATCAGCGTAAACAACTGCGAAACTGGTCGTATGCCAGTGACAGAATTTTCCACTATTTCAAACGAGAAAACTGGGATAAGTTCCCCTTGACTATGTGGAAATTCCTGATGAGATGAATTATTTTGTGAAAAATGTAGACCCTGTCGTGTTTTAATTCAGAATACATGGCACCTAGCTGTCATCGTTAGCATACAACTTATAGTCTCTAGGCCGAAGAAAGGATTTTCTCCCTAATTTTAGAGCCAAGCACCGCAGTTCATGGCCCTCGTGCCATTTTTTACTACCACTTATTGGGTAGTTATCTGATCTGTTTATCTCCTAAACAAGAGGAATTCAATAAATAACTTTGAGAAGAGTTCTGTATTCATAAGTATTTTGGATTCCCATGAGTAGTGATCGGTTTTGGAAATAACAGTTTCACAGACTAAAGTCCTTCACCATTGCGTTTTATACGCATACTTTAACACAATGACAGGTGACTCGTGATCGTTCTGAAGAGATGCCGGCAATTTTCACAAGTTTTCACTCGCTAACAAGCTCTTAATTCGCCTGATGATTTACTGAGGCGTTTTGACTAACACACCAGTAAACTTACAATTTTGCAAGTTCGTGCGCATGGGCAACGTAACGCGTGACAGAAGAGATTTCGAAAATTTCTTTACCATGCGACTTTTAGTAAATACTATAAAGCAATTCCCCACCTATCATGGGAAGTATGGCTTTATAGACTATTGGTTTCGGCATTCAGAGACAACACGATTACCGTTGTAAAGAACCACATACCGCAGCATATTAGTAGATCTTTAGTTTAGGTTCTTCTTTTCAGCTGTATTGAAATCGTAATGTGAACACTCTGGTCATGAGTGGAATCACATCAGTCTAACTGACAAATGATGAAGATTGTTAAGTGAAAAAAATCCAGGAGATATCCCGTGATGCCTAGGCTGTATGACCCAAGGTATTACTTAATTTTGGATGGTGGATTATATACCTATTAGAGATTCGTCAAAATTGATTTCGGCAACATGAATAATTTCGCCAAAATGTGCATAGTTCAAATTATAATGAAAAAAATAGTGTATAGCAATTCTGTCAATTAATAAGACGCATACTGTTCCATATTACGCTGAAAAGTAACTTACTAATAGCTAAGCCCTTTTTCCCTAGCAATTCATGGATTATAGCAATACATTGTATCTATTACGCACTTTCCAATCATTTTACCAAGAATAGTCAGAGTATGTATTTGCAGAATAAATTGGGTTCCAATAAACGTACCAAGAGGACGACGTCCTTCAGGGAACGATCGTAGATATTTCCATCGCAACTGCCGAGGTCCACAGTTGACCGTACTATGTATTGATTTTCTGGTGAATTTTTCACTGGTTGAACAATTTCACAAAAGTTTGCTTGACCCTTCGAGTCAAGGGCTGTTGTATAATTTGAATCTGTCACAGATTCCTTTGAAGCCACATGGGGGTCACTGGAGCAGAAGTTGAGGGCAGAATGCAAATCAGTCGTATCCATATAATCCTTGTTTTCTGGTTCACTTCTCCGAATAACTAGCCAACCAGAGCAGTTCATTTTGAACCAATCCCTAATGTGCACTAGCAGCAAAATAGCAAAACAAAGATTAACAGTACTGACAATACAAATTTTGCCTATTGAGATAATTATCAGTAGTCAAACGGTGGCAGTGGAAAGGAAAAACTATTTCTGTTGTTTGATGAGGCTATCTTCGTCTGGCCTGGTAATGTAAGGCGAGAAACAGTTATATAGCATCTTAAGAGGGATTCGATCACTTTGCTCGAGGTTACCAGCCAGTCGACAGCGGTGGAGTGGGGTACATCTCAGGTGCATTGATATGCATCTGCTGAGGTTCTTTCCCGACTGATACGGCTCGGTGGAGAGCGAGTTGTCATATGAATTCTGTTGAATGAGATATGTAGAATGAACCACGTAGAATTTCTTGTAGTGGCAGATTTTTTTTATTGAGGAGCGATTTGAATGGCTTCCATTTGTGAATTTTATCGAAAGTTAAGTCATACAACTCTGTCGTCCTGAACACTCGACAATCTTCCATTGACAAGGAAGGGAATACGTAGTGTGGTGCTACTCATCAGTTATGAGGAAATAATCCGCTTTGGCAAATACCCTGCTTACAAACACTTGACACCCCTCTCTTTCAGTTCTGTTAGATTATTACCAGTGAAAGAGAATGCCCGTCTGGCAACATCACTATAAAGACAGCCGATTCAAGTCGATTAGATGTAGTCTGATCACTGTCATAATATTCAATACCAACCAGTTTAGTGGACAGTATTGATCATAAACTGTATGCCGTGGACCGCGCTGAGGTTATTAGGGTCTAAATCAAACTGGTTTTGTCGTCCTTGTAATCAGTCTTAGTTAAATTTGATTATTATAACCACTTTATTGTTCACGGCCAACACTTGACAGATTACCCTACTCTGCTTTTGAGGTGATCCCATCCGAATTCCACCAGACATGAACAGGCAGCTAGTACAATCCTTTGAGACAAAAAACACCCTAAACGAATTTTCAACGAGATATGTGGAGTTTCTGTACACTAAAGATGCAATCTCGAAAGGTGGCAAAACATGAAACATTTGAAGATCAAAATCTACCATAAGCAATTTGTGAGAACAACGAACTGGATGTACGAACACTAACGCGATACGGTGAAAATATCATCCAAAGATATTTAAGTGCTCATAGAGGTGAACGTGTATTTTCTCAGTACTTCGCAAACGTAGAAATAAGTATACATGACAGATGGCACATAAGACTGCAACTTTGACTGAGAGGGAAAGAGAAAGAGATAGAGAACAAGAAAACATCACATGAGATGACAATCTGCCTAAAGGAGTAGACGTAGAAGAGCTTTATTATGGTCTATTGTTAAAATCTGAATGACTGGGCAGATGTAGAGGTTTCTTGATCGTTCACTTTAAATTTCTACTCATCTTATGAGAATAAATCGACCCCATTCGTGGTGGGTTATCGTGATGGTCTTGATTTTAAGTGGGCAGCACGTATCACTACTGAGTCTAATCAATCCATAATTGGAGGAATATGGTGGACAAGATCTCCTTCAGCAATCCGAGTTTTATTAGCTTTTTAACCCAAGGTAAATTCTGCGACAATTAATTGGCGATTAGAGTTCAGAGCATGTGCAAGTTGGTTGCTTCTTCGTAGGTCAAATGAAAATAACACTATAAGATCGCATTAAGGACTCCATCCTCTTCGGCTCAGGCGGGAGGGAATAAAGTTGTATCGGGTTCCACTGTTCGATACTTGTAAGGATGCGAATGCTCTGCTGACTATCAGTTGTACTGTACAATTGTCTATAGCATGCCGCAGCACGCGTCAAAAACAATTAAGCCTCGGTCATGTTGACGAATATGCTTTCCTGGGTATACCGTCGCATACAGCGCATGGTGATCATCTGGGCGGGAGCTTCATCTTCAAAGTATACTTATGCACCCCCTTTAAACAGTATTTTCCACTTGAACTGACTTGTCTTTCACAGAAAATGAAACTATGAAATACCGACCAGTGTTATCTACGCAATGGGCAATGTTTGTTTTGCTTGGCATTTTCGCCAATGTTCAGAGGCTGAAAAGAACCCTGTGAAGCCTGATTTGTTTTATAGTCAAATAAAGTCTCGCCTGCAAAGAGAATTGTACTTCTCACGCTTTTGATAATGGCAAAAGGAGAGGATTTTACCAGATTTTCTTGAAATGGAACCGGAATTATAGTCACTATCTTATAGAGGTAATTAACCAAACCGCGGACGACAGTGGCTGTAGACAACTGTCTCACAGTACAATGACCCAGCGTATCAATTCTGAACTTCCTTTTATTTCATTACAATTCTTCTTATGGCTACTTCATTTAAGGTTGAGTGTTTAAAGCTCTCCCTGATGTTGTCAGCACAACTCTGTAAAGCGGATTGAAGGTGAATCTGGGATTCCTAACAGGCAGCAAAAGTGAAGCCCAAAAACTACCACTGCTTCTCAGTTAAGGGATCTAGTGTTTATAACTGAATCTACATCACGTTGTGTGTTCATAAAAAGTCTATTGATTTTTCAAACCATAAAATATGCCACATTTCGTGATCTAACGTCGATCCATTCTGCTAGTCAACTGGAAGAAGGAGTTACCTTAATGAAATAAGACTATGAATTCCGATCAGTTTGCTAAGGCAGTGACGGGGAAATCCCAGAGAAGTTTTCAAACTAAGAAACAGTTGCAACTTGATTTCTTGTGCAATCACTACATAAAAACACCGCAATCACTTGACCAATCACAAAACAAATCTGTATAAATTTTTGCAATTGAGTAGTATAACTTTCGTTGAGAAAAAAGAGACCTCAGATTATTTCTTCTCGGCAATCACCTGCGAAAGTCATTTTGACGCATCAAAATGCTCTACCATGCCAAGACAAGGTTCACAAAGTCCTAGATTTTTGCAGTTTGATGTTGGCTAACCAATACAGAAGTAAGCGATACAGTACTTTATCCCAAAATCCGAGCAATACAGGGACATAGTTATATGTGGAAAAAAAGAAACTCACGGTTTCTTTGAATAAGGGTGTCCCGGTTTTGGCGAACATGGGATCATGAATCCCGATGAGTACGTGCACGACTGAGATAAACCCGTACGTAGTCGGCTTGATGTAAAACCTGTAATATGAATCACGTGATTTGTAAAATTTCGAGTATTTTCGCCATTATCTTCTCGTTTGTGCACTAGGAGTGTTAGTGAATGATCCTTGTTATAGACCACTCAGCAGTCAGAGCAGTGATTCGATGATATTTCCTTATGTTTTTGTCGCAGCTCTGTCAAACTCGAAACAGTCCGTGCTCTTTCGATAAGCTTTGTGTACGCATTTATCTGTGCACCTAATATTCCCACTTTTGAAATTTTCTGCAAGTGGACACGCCAGATGGAAGTATCTACTGATGCTTCAAACGTGAATGTTGGATATTTGGTAATAGAACACTCACAAAGTGTACATTAGCGAGGTTTTTTGAACGGGGCAGCTCCGGGTAAACATACTTGATAAGAGAAGCCACTGTTGTGCTGCCGAAAAGTTTTCAACACCAAACTACTTTTTGTTTGAAAATTACGTTTGCAACTAAGTATAACATGCTATGACCAAAGTTTGTTTGGGGAAATCAGGAAGCAGAATGCAATGTACTGCATAGCTCCAAAAGCTTACCTGATCTGGGTCCTTGCGGTTGGGTCAGCTGAGTTGGTACAATATGAGAACTCATCTGACTAACAAAAGAGCGCAACTGTTTAATTGCGAACCCGTTCGCGGTCTCAACTTTGGCTGGTAGGTGAAACGAACCTGTTTCAGGTTTCATCAGGAATGCTGAATGTGGTCTTTCAGCCCGTGAATAAGAAGACGGGGAAACGAGAACATAACGAGAAGCAGGAGGTCGACTGACTGGGCCCCAATCACCCCGCATCAGTGTAACAGGCTGCCAGACAAGTAGAGCGCAGAAAGACGAAATAGGCTGTGCCGCATCTGTGCATATAGATAAATAATAATCACTGTAGTAAAGAATTTGCTCCCATGATAGTTATTCAAAAATGTATATAGCGAAAATCACGGCCTCTTGGAACAAAACAAAATTAGCAGTTGCGTCTTTGAAAATGGGTACAGCTCACCATAAAATCCCTCTCCAGATGCAAAGTTAACACATCACGAAAAAGGTCGATATAACATTCTAAGCTGCCACACCATCGTGACTCAAATCTCTGGGTTTTCTAGCCTGGTTCACAATTGCTCCTTTCACTACGGGATATAGCTTCCTTTGGTCATGGCAATGAACTGTTAAAAACCCAGTGATTGACAAGCAAGGTAGCTGTCCTCTTCACAGATGGGTCTCAGCTCAACAAAGGCAATGCACCGTAAAAGTCAGGAACAGTGGAGACAGAGGGCCCTATCGTGCAGTGCTGACGTCGAAATAAAGCGCGGAGAGCCAGCTTGGATGGAATGATGGCTAGGCATCCAACTCAAACTCGTTACCCTAAGGTTGGATTTGGATTACTGCTTCTGATCCCCACCAAGCAGTTGAGCATCCAGTCGTAGAGTGCTTCTCTGGTCTTCTATGATGAACTGAGTGTTGAAGCTGCATGATTATTCGTATTCTATACAAATGAGATCCTCTTTTATTTTTACTGATCAAGTCAGTGCTAATTGGTACCACCTAGACGAGAAACCAGCTACAGAATAATAGCTCCAAAACCTAGCAGTGTTTGAATTTTCATAACCATAAATAAACCAGATAAGTTGGTAAATAATAAATCTATTAAAAATGCAGTTTTCTTGAATAACACTTGGCGATATCATGATTACCGCTTAAGATTTGGTAACATTGCCCAGAAGCGGTAGCAAACTTTGAGTGTAGCGATCAATGATATTTAAAAAAATGATCGATTTAGAATCGTTACAGGATCAAGTGACAATAAAGCATTTATCTAGCATCTTTTAGTACATTTCCAACCAATCTCTAACACTCAAGCTGATCTTTTTGAGTATTTGGAAAAGTATTTCAGTCGTTACCACATCATTAGAAATTCGATGGAACCTCACTTGTAGTTCACACACGAAGTGCACGGCTGTGTATAATGTACGCAATCCAAACTGGCCATGTACTAAAGCTCTGTAGACAGTGCCTCGAGGCTTTTGTTTCAGTAAGACTGCTATCAAAATAACGTCTTTCGTGGGAGTCGATTGTCATGTGAATGATAACTTGTAAAGCCCAATGCCAGCTGAAGATGAACAATGCATCATAAGTACTCACGGTGATGAAGCTCAGTCTGGATAGACGGATGGCTGAATTATGTGACTAACGATCATGCACGCCAAAGTCAAGTTCTAAATGAGATTTTTTGGCGTGTGCCTTGCTGACAAATCGGATGGAACAGCACTTTATGCTCCCACGCTTTTCATGTGTCTTTTAGGCGTTGATGACCAATACTATGGAGACAATCGAACAATGCAAGCGAGATTGGAAAAAAGACCGGCGAAATAAGACAGATGGGCAGTTATTTTCTATCATTCAAAGAGGAACATATTTTGAGCCCTAATGAATGTTTGTACAATGTAGAAATCATGGTCGCAATACTTCAGTGAAATTTCCAAATCTGATAAATCTTTGAAATAGTTAAAATGCATCAATTCCAGAACATAATGATTTACGCTTCAGCCGATCCTATAGCATTATTAAGCTGTCCCGCATATCTACTATTGCTATACGAACAATAAAAATCGTTGTACAACAGTTGCTGTAGACACCATCAAACTCGATTGATAATGAAGATAATGGGTGCACCATTTGTGAGTACTTCCTAATGGAAAACAGATGACCCCAGAAAAGTGTCACCATTAGCAAAGGTTTTTCGTTCGGTCTGTCGGAAATCATGCAATATGCATACCACCTGAAACTTAAATAGGTTTAGAATTGAGCATGAACCATCACGCCCGTTGTAAGAACTTATACCGGTTTCCTCATCAAGGTTGCGCAGTGTGAATCACATCCCTTACTTATCGTGGATTTTGAGTGTAAGTGTTCACTAGGATACATTTTTTCTCGCCGATTGAACTTCAAATGGATATACCAATCGAAAATGAGAAAATTCGAGGTATCTCTGTTGCCTACGACATCGATTACTACTCGGTCATACTTTTCAGCATACTTTTCATCGTTTATGTTTAGAAAAATCACTCTTTGGTCGACCTAGTAATTTTTGTAGCAAAAATGAACCTTTCCAAAGTAGCAGCCTGTAACTCAGGTTGGTGGCTCTTGTGGAACCTAGACCACCACAGTTTTCGGTGGTGGTTGCAAACCTCAAATATGAAATGATTCTGAATCTCATATAGGTTATGGTAGGTCACAAGGCCGAGACTCCCTAAAAAGTATGAGTGAATTTTTTAACCTCATAAACCGGAACGAATAGATTGAATATTATTGGTTATAATGGCAAAGCGTTTCTTCCAAACATTCGGAAAAATTAGCGCAACACTTGCTTTAGGTGCAAATCAGGGATCACTAAGAATTACGCGATCGGTGTACACAAACTGATCTGCTCGTTTACGCAGTGCTCATTTCGACAGTGCTGTGCGGTGCCGTCAAACGCACACCGTGGGTGTTGTTTCAATTTGGGAAGCACGTAAAATGTGGTTTCTACTTCCTGATTTATTTTTCTCATGCTGGGTAGAATAAAAGTGAGAACCGAGATGGCCATAATCTTTAATTCAAAAAAAGTGCGTTCATAAAATCGGTTTTAGTGAGAAACAAGTGAAAATATCAGATAAGATAAGATCTCGAAGTGAATGGATTAAGACACACTTGTTTTGTTATTTGTACTGTTTTCTGTTGTACTCCTGTATGCCATCTTCAGTGAACCACACACACACACACACACACACACACACACACACACACACACACACACACGCACACGCACACTCTCGGTTTTGAATCCAGCTTTGAGGCTGCACGATGAATCCTATTAAACAAACCTTATCTCTTACTACTCAAATGCACTTTTTCAGTTGTCTATTGTTTTTGTTTCCTCCCACCAAATTTGGTGTACAAAATAGGGCTGATTTCTCGAGAACAGTAGTAGGTGGATGTGAAAACTGGAACTGCATATTTCCAATTGCTTTTGTTCACATTCACGTCCTTCAGGTTACAGAAACCGATTCAGACAGGAGGCAATTACGTAACATCCGCTCAGGATACTCCTCGGTGCTTTACTCGATTCGTTAGCAATGTGTTTGGTTGAACTTGACAGATACTTATGAACTGCATCCAGTTTTCCCTAACTAGGATTTCGGAGATCCCAAATAGAGCAAAAATTCGTCTCAGGATGAACGTGGTGCTTGAGGACGAAAAAGGTTTCATAGGAAATATTTCCGACTACTTTGAGTAAGCATCAACTACTACAATGAAGTACCTTTGGTTCATCGGACACGCAAAATCGACGTGAACCCGTTTCCACTGGCCTGAGTGTAATGACTAAGAGTGTATCGGAGCCTTGTTAGGTTCCCTAGCAGAAACTGAAAGTTTCTCGCAACATCCAACGTACCCTTCAATGCTCTTATTGTTGGGCCAGTAAGCATAACTTCAACCAAGGGATTTCATGTGTGTGATACCCGGACGACCACTTTGTAATTGCTTCAGCACGTTAACTCAAAATGTCCTAGAAATTACCACAAGTTCAGGTGCTTTCCGGCGATCCGTTTGCTCACAGTATTGGTAGGTGATATTTTGATGCTAGGGAGTTCGCAGAAAATAAATTCTTTGCTGAAGATCATGACCAAGTTTAGTTTCGTTTTGTATCGCATTCAGCGTGGTTGGAAGATTACGGACGGGCTCGAAAAAGACCTGTTTAACTCGAAAGTCAATAGCAACTGAGGATGTGACCAAGTGCTCCCTAGTGTTGACTAACCAAATTTTGTTGTGTTTGGTGGAATAATGTGCCAGCATGTCGGAAGCTCTTGGTGCAGATGAACCTAATCACAATGACAACTAAACAGTAAAGTTGCTCATTTTTGAAGTCTTTTTGCGGTGTGAAGGCAAACGCCTTTCTTCATCAAAGACTGCTAATAATGTTGTGCGATCAGCACACGAAGTAGATGCTCCAATGTGAAGAAATTCATCAAATCTGTGAGCGGTGGATACCAAAGCCAAGCCTTCCTTCTCTGTTTGACTTTAATTTCCGTCGACATTTGTGAGCACGAAACAGGCTTGTGACACCGCTTTGTGTTAACCATCTGTGGATTTATAGAGGAACACTGCTCCAATGCCGTATTCGAACATATCAGTGGCAGTGATTATGTGTAAATAGGGATCGTAATGAGTCAGTATCAGGGTGTACGTCAGCAACCACTTTATTTGTCAGAGAATGATCGGATGACTTTTGACTATCACCCATCTGAATCCCGTTACACTGAGGCTTTCAATGAGATTGTAATTCCATATTGTTCTTCAGTGCGGCCATTTGGCTAAAAGAGGCCACCTTGGAGGCGTACGGAAGTCGTCTAGTTTACTAAATGATAACAGCGAGAAATCGTACACTTTGGAGAGAAAAAATTACTTTTTGATACGTAATTTGGGTCCAAAAGTCGAATCTTACGTAACGCCTTATCCAGGTGTTGCTCACGTACAGTTCTGGACTCGGTACGACTTGTAAGGATGTTGGAATCCAAAGAAGAACAATAGCGAATTCGTTGACAGTAGATCATATCTTGACAATTAGGTACTTGCTGGGGTGTCACTAAATGAAGCTTCGGCAGGTTGGAATAAGTCATTTTTGTACGAATGGACAGTAGACGTCCAGAAACACTTAGCCAGTGGTAAAAAGTATATTGTCACGTTCTTTCAGAATAACACCAACAGTTGGCAATTTTTTCTTTATAAAATTAACGGCGTCAATTATAACCTTTTAGACTAACAACTACAAAAATAACCAGTCAGTGTAAGTAGGATGCTTTATTGCTCCTCAGAACTTTTGATATCGAGGTGCAAAATATCCGAAGAAACTGCTTCAGTTGTTGCACAAGAAAACTGGTTTGGAAGATTAATACTTGAAAATCTTCATTTCAAAAGACAAAATTTGAAAATGTGCGTAAAAGATAGCCGCATAAAACAGCCGGCACCAACCGCATTAGGGTGCATGAACAATCTCATAACGAAAAATCTGTGGATGCTGTGCTGTAGGAGGATTTACGTCTATTTTTGGAAGGGGAATGACCAGAGAAATAACAAAAAGATGGTAAAGTTTAAGATGCCTATGGTGTCTATGTACTGAAAACCAGATCTTTTGATCGTTCACAACAGGAGGATCGCTTTTTTAAGTATGCTTCTTAAGGCCACAGTAAAATTCAGATAAAAATAGTCGCTGACACTTCAGCTTTTAAACGGTGTTCACAGTTTCAATCGAATCAGGGAGAAATAAATAAGCTGCAGTTACTGTGTGCCTGTGATCTTCAGTCTCATGCAGTTTGTAATTATATCAGGGGAGTTCTAGAGATGTCCCAAAGCCACAGTTATCCAACTCATGTGGATGAACTGGTTGCTTCATATCACGGAATATTCTATCCCCGTTTACGTTTACCCTGTCTGTCGTATTTGTCCAGAACCTGGATTTAATTGCCTCGATTTCTCCATTCGACTGGTAAAACTTTGTTTTATTACAGACTATACGCGATTTTATCTAAAAAAGGCCGACAAATGTTTCAAAATGTGTAACTTTCTGATCAAATTTCCTCCATCTACGGCTCTCTATCGAAAGTCCCTTCGAGAATTATATGAACAACCGCGAATAATTCCCCAGAAGAGGAAATAAAACTATCATCTTTTGGACACACTGCATAATAATGCCGATGTCTCACTATCATGAATTTGATATAATTGATTAACATTTCGGGTACCCTACTGAAAGCCTTATAACCTTCTCTGTGCTGAGATAACTGCATAGCATCTTCCCAACATCAAGAAACGTGCGCTCTCTTGCCAGTTGCATTCCGTTTTCCTCACTCACCACCACGCTAGATTCCCAATTACTTCACTCCATCATGACTCACTGTAGTTGTGTGTTACGTATCAGAATGTTTCTTGTGAAGCCAACAGCTTATCTTTCTACGGAATCATGCAATTTGGTTCTGATCAAGAACTATAAGCTGACTGGTTAACAAGGGGCTCTTATCTGACCTTTCCCATAAGGACAGAAAAACGTCGGAGGCAGAGTTACTGCTTGAGATTGTTAACTTCAGTTAATCCTTAAATTGTGTTAATAATTTTGTGCTTAACATAGAAACTTTCTAGTAGCTAAACAAAAGATCGGTTCAAAATATCCGCCTTAAACACGTTTTTCAGCCAAAACAGACAATATTCCGCTGAGATGATTTCTCATGCAATACTAATTCTGCACTTGATAGACATTTCAGGGTTTTCCTAACGGTTTTCATTCATCAGTTACATTTGTTCTAATTTCTTTGCCGGCAAACCAAAAAAGATTTTATGCTAGGATTGCACCTTCAATATTTAAGTCTTTCTATGCCGTTAAGTTACCCTTCGCCTCGGGTCTTTCTGCTTCTTTTCCGCGGTATGGAGTCAATCTTTTGAAGCTGTGATATTTAGTGTTGCTGCGCCGTGTGAAAATCTTGTACGCTGGATGCCATGGTTTTTATTTTAAAAACTATTGATCCAGCAACCATCACAACAAGCCGTCGACAACGTGATTTAAAGTTCACTGTACTGAAAATTACTGAGGTTTTATGTGCTAACACAGACGGTCACTTGTGAATTCACTGAGCAGAAATTGCCCGTTTGTCAGCTATTGAAACTTCTTCGCTTTTTTGTGCCGGGGGATGAACTTTTGAAAAGATAAAATCAATCGATATCCTTCCAAACTTTGATTTTCGAATGAAGCCTTCGATAAAGGTCATTTTTCAAGTAAGAACAGTAATCGGGATGGTCATGAAACTATTTCGCTGGTAGTGTACATTGCTTCAAGTGTGGTATAAAATATCCGAAGCTGTCGTTCATCAGTTCTCAAGGGCTCCAATGCGTCGTTTCTTACCGTATTCACTTATCACTTACATGTGCATTATGCACGGTATTTCTATTGCTTAAGTCCCAAAGAAAACAAGATGTTTTTTGTCAAATTTTATTCAGTCCTCCTGATTTCAACACATTTTGTGAGTAGTTGTTGGATGTTCAATTACTTTCCACTTTTTTTGATTTTTCTTCCAATTAATCAAACGTTTTGTCCTGAGATTAAACTGTTTTACGATCCATTTGACTTACAGATAATGTGATCAATAATTAAAGCTATTTCTTTACCTGGGTAATCAGATATGTGAGGCTCCATGAACTATGTTCTTGGTACGTTCAGCTTTATGTTAGTAAATTGTGTCACTTTTATTTTCAGGTGTGTCAAATCAGAACATTTCTTACCTCATCACTGGTAATGTCTGGTCTCGCCTGTCAATGGGTTCTCATGGTAAGAAATCACCTTGTCCTGTTATACTCTCTGCAAGTTACAAAGCAGATTTTACTTGACGTTAGGCGACTTGTTGTTAAATAGCGGTACCTTTCTGAATAATTTTCAGGGTTACTAAGGAAAGTATCCAAGCTTGAATACGGCTTTCTCCTAAAGGACCGTAGGTTCATCAGTTGAACGCCAACTGGCATCCGTGCTACGCACCCAGGAGGATACTTCCAACAGTTTAAATAGCCCTTACAAAACTACAAGGATCTCTCCTACGTAATGGGCGTACTCACCGTGGTTGACAAAGATAGAATCACGACTAGATTACACTATGACCACGCTGAATTAGCTTCGATTTACTGACTTTACAAATCCTCCAATTAAAGCTTTCACGTACTTGGCATATTCCATATGGGACCCTTTTGTAGAAGCGTTTTGAAGGAAAAACAAGGAGGAGACGATCTCCAAGTGGCTGGCATATAATCCGTCAAATGTTCCGGTATAGTGGACAGCATGGTAGATTATGTACGGAAATACCTGGTAACAGATTCAAATTCATCATCACATACTCCCTGAAAATATGAAATGATCGAAGGACTATTCAGTATAGCTTGAAACGTCTGAACCTCGAGAGCGGTTTTGTATTCTTAACGGGCTGTGAACCTGGGCTGTTTTGTAAAATTAGACTGGAGAAACGTGACGCGGTGGTTTTGTTAAAAAAAATATTCAATAATTTATGATGCTGTGCATTTATGTATGTATCATAGTGACGGGTTAGCTTAGAAATAGAAATAATCTTCCCTAAAAAGGCATTTGCGCAATAGCGTTTGCAAATCCGTCGTTAGCCATGTGAATTCACATTCAAGAAATTGTCCGAGGACATTCGTAATACGGTACTAAACAATTCCAGTCATTCACATACTGTACAAGTAGATTGATTGACCAACCAAGCAGAAAACATAATTCTGAATAACCAGCAAGGGATTTTAATCTTCCGTCGCCCATCGCAAGTGAAACATACACTAACTCTTGTCAAAATCATTCGGAAATAAAAATATTATAATAGTATCAGTAGTAGTGTTAGTTGTTGTGAGAAGTCATGTAAAAATGGCTTCATTTCGCGACCAATAGCTGGAAGCCCATTTAGCACAGAAGTATTGACTTGAAGAGAGTTAACTGACTAATTATGTTTACGCGTGAAATATGATTACAAGTTCCGAGGGTTGGATACCACATTGGAATAGGGTGACAGGCTCCGTAGATAGGTTTTAACAGTTTCAAAGAAGCAGAACCTTGCAGTTAATCTTACTCAGAGAATTAGTTTGCGGTGAACGCAGACAGGTAAACTAAATCAACCAACCGTGGCTTTGGTTCATACTACAATCTGAGTATGGTCAGTTCTTACTGGGAAGGAAGGCCCGTCTGTAAATCACTAGTTGTTTGTGTTGACGATCACCACGTGAGTCAGAAAGGTCGGTATCCAGTCGAAATGAACAGAAAAACCCCCTGTAAATCGTTTGAAGATTAAATTTCTGTAAATGGTAAACTATAGTATGACGATTTCTGAAAAGGGGCCTGATTACATGAAGCCATGTTTTATTTATAAATGACAGCGAACCGTAGATGTTTATAAAGTTTTTGCTCTGTGATTTATCAACTAAACTTTGTTCTGCGTGAGAAATGATTGTTCTGAAGCACTGGGTTCCTTTAACCCAGTCATCAAAGCAGAAAGATGGTATAAACAAGTGTTTTGCGCAAAAGTCGATGACACAAAATGTTTGCTTACCTCGCTATTAATTCATAAAAACCAATATATCTCAACTTACGCAATATAATTCAACTCTTCTGTTATGTTTTCCCTTAACTGTATCTTATGTATATTAACATGTTTTGCGTTCGCAGTCGACTTGACAAACGAAAATCCTCGCAGCTAGTGTCATAGGTCTTCTTTCTATTCTGAATGCAAGTGCACAAGATCGTAGTGGAGCATACACGTATGGATGACAATAAGCCATGTGGCGTGTGTAAACGGAGCCCACATATGGAGAAAAAACGACATTACTGGCAATGGTACTTGGCGAGTAGACGCATGCATTACGCTTCAATCACCCGAAAGAAACTAGCGGCCGTCATTCTCTTGAACTTAAGGGCAAATTATCATTCACCTTTATCTCATTTTGATCTTAAGGGGCATGTGTGGACGAATAGTTCCGATTAAGTTGATAAACCTTTTGTGGGATGCTCAAGCATAGAGATGATAAGTCAGGAGAGCACCGGTACGCAGATCTGATGAGAAGCAACAACCGCGAAACCGGTCTTCCAGATGCAGTGACATACAACTCACATCAAAAAAGTGTTATTCGATGCCAAAACTGTGGTTTGTAAGAACTGTGTAGGGATAAAATATTTCGCTGAAGCCGTCTGGATTTCTAATCAATGAGCTTAGAGGTAAAGGACCAGAGCAGAAAAAAGTCAGTCAGTGGCGATTATCACGTGAAGCCTGAACTAGCAGCGAAAAGCTGATGAACACTTCAAGCACTACTCACAGACCACTCAAGTTCTATGTGAACGTGTTCGTACCGTTGTCTGAAAAATGTCCTAATAGAAGATTCTAATGAAATCAACAAAGTCTGGGGAATGTTAACCACATACGTACTATACCCGAAACAAATCGGAAAGCCCTCAGTGAAAAATAAACGACAATCTTTATGAATTCAGCCATGAAAATATTTCAACATTATCATAATCACCAAGTCAGCATAAGACTTTAACTTAAGATCTTGAGCAACCAACCATACCTTATTTAATACCCCTGTGTAACCATACCATGCTCCTGATCAGAGATGTCGCTTTCCGTCTACCCAAGTGAAACGGGATATGCCCTCCTTTTACACACTCTACTTATGAGACAGTGGAAGAAGTTTTTAACTGACGGTTAAACATTCAGTAGTTGAATAAGCAGCAAGGGTAATATGTTTTACCAACAAATATTCAGCTTTCAGATCATTCGTTATAAGACAAAGAAATAATCCGACAGATGTATGGTGAACTCACTTGTAGCGGGATAGTTTACTGAACAACTTGTTTTGTCCCATGATTTTCGATTTTGTGAAAGAGGAGCAAATTCCCTTTTGATAAGGCGAATCATCTTTCAGTCACCCTCCGGCCTGAAGTGGTCAGAATTAATACTATGGGCCTTCAAAAGGTCTATGTCTCAGCCAGTCTCAAAATCGAGACGGTTTTCAGAATGATTTCGCATTCGTTTACGTGGTTGTTTTTCATTAATTAGGTAAAATAAACTGAACAGTCTCAAAATACTTGCAATATCCAATGAACTCCCGTAGAAAAATGGTTGAAACTGATTTCTTATTGTTCTCATACGACTACGACTTTGCAATTGTAAGAACGGCATTATTTGCATTATGAATGTAGACGATTCATTTCTGAAAATTCTTTCAACAAACTAGCCGTTATTTGACCAAGTGATTTAAACACGCGACCAAGAAATGATTTATTGTGAATTTCACTAAACAGTTTTGATTACCTGTCATGAGGTGATAGATGAACAATCTCTGGAAATTGGCACTTTTGGTAACCAGAGTTTTGTCGTACATGAGTGTGACTACTGAATGTTTGCGTGGAATCATTTTATAAATTTCTCATTTTTCTATTGAAAAATGGTTGATCCGCTGGGGCAAGATATGACTTCGTTACTAAACACAACTAGGGCAGTTACATGTACTATCAAAAAAGAACTTCTCGTAAGTGGTGACAAAAACTTGGTAATTTCCAAGCCCTCTTTGGGCAAGTTCAGTCCGGAGGTAGGCAATATATTCTAAATTCTCTTGAAGTTAAACCACTCACCATTTTGTCTCATAAATATTGGAATCAGGTATAAAGTTCCTGTGCCCAGTTTATGATACAGTACTGTTTTCCTCATCGGAATTGAGTTTGTCCCAAAGAAGCGTCCCCTCACCGAATGCATTTGGCTGTCAATATTTTTCCTGAAATAAATGTGATCAGAGTGGCTCATACACTGGACGTAGCGTTGATTAGATGCAAATGCGGGGCTCAGTTGCAGTACACTGATACCCAGACGCAGAGCACGGACTATTGAACGAGACTGGTAACATCCGGGGTGGGTTGTTGAATTTGACAAAATGGGACGAGACGAATGCCCAAAATGTCTGGGAAGAATCAGGCACTTGAGATGTAGTGAATCGAGGTCCTCAAAGTGCCCATCTGTCAGACAGGATAGCAAATCATTGAGTATGGCATCGGTTTCTGTCGTCCACTGAAGAAAAATAATCGTATCTAGCCTGAAATTTGAAACATAGTAGTAAAGGTCAGTTTTGATAAGTTTTATCTAATCATTTCAGAGTCTGATCCATTTGGATGAATAATCTGCCATTATTTTAACAATGCTTTTCAAGATGGATGAGGACGGGAATTCTTTTGACATTGACGCAGATTCAATGGTACGTAATGTACATTGTAGGAAACTGACAGTTGTTCATTCTTTGCTACGATATAAGGCGAAATGAAAAAAATGTTTGATGGCACTTTATGCGAATCAGCAACACAAGTGTCAGCACTGGAATCTCCGGACCGTTTTTCAAACAGTAAAAAACAAATAATTGTGCGTACGTGTGCCGTATTTATATCTCATTCCCCCGATCTGATTTCAATGGAACCGCATAATCGCTTTTGTTGAGGAATTATTTTGAGAAAGAATGAGTATCTACTGTCAACACCAGAGCACTATGAGAACATCTCGAAGTTAGCTCCTCCAGGTTGTTTGAAATCACCAGCTTTGCCGTTAAACTATCGTAAGAAAGGATCGTCAGTCCGAAATACCAATATGGGTGATACCAGCTGATTCTGAACAGTTTGCTTCAAGACAGCATCTCGGACTTACACTTTTAGCTCGAGATCCTGACGAAGCATCACTCATTCAGTAATGGATGCATGTGACTAGAACCTTTGGGTGTTGGCTTCAGTAAAATGAATCAAGACGATCAAAACAGTGGCTGACAGCTTCTCAGTTAACGAACCGAACTCAAGACCAGACTAGTTTGAACCTCAGCTAGACCTTTAGCGATATATGATTGGTTGATTCATAGCGCAACAGAAAAACTCATCTGCGTTGATTTCAAGGCCTTCCCATGACTGCAAAATGAATCACTTGAGAACGATTCTAGGTTTTATACTAATGGAATCTACTTCACTTAGTCCTGTCATACCGAGAACAATGAAAACGCACTCGAGGATCGGTTGAATATGAAATAATGGAAAAAGACTCCAGACGGAGAGACATTTGTTCTCGAATATTCGTCTGGAAAGATTAAAAAGTCGTACAATTCAGAACTAGGTTTGTTTATTACTTGTCAAGAGAACTACTCATGAGAGTGGATCGTTGGGCGGTAAATGAATTATTAACTCTCAAAGTCAGTGATCCATCGGGGCTGTCTCTCAAACCGTGCTAGTGTGAAGCAAGCCTTTGACAATTACCTCAAATTTTCCATTGGTAAAGCGTACGACACCAAGTCTTGCACCCTGGGTTTGAATCTTAGTTAGGGATGTATGGACGTACACCTCTGACAGTTTCCAACTGGACTGAATACTTGTGCGTTTATTCCTCTATGAACTGAGTACTACCGCCTTACGACGACCTACTCAATGCAGAGTTAGAGTTTGATTGCAAAATACTTATCATGACTCGATACGACCGTATTATTTTGTGAAAGTGAATTCACATTTGTTTTCAGATATATTGTTTAACTAACAAAATTAACTGTGCCTCTTTAGCTGTATTTCTATATCTGTCTTGTACAGCTGCTTTTCTTGATATACTAGAAAGTATCCACAGGTTAAAAGTCGCAGCTTCAACCTTACATACAAGACTCGGAATCAGACCATATTAGGCGGATTATTGATTCAGCATGGTGCATTGTGGATATCCACAAACCATCGATCTTAGCTCGTCAACAAACAAACCTGCGCACTAAAGATGTCATCTCGACTGGTGATGAAACGTTTGCCACCTAAATGCCAAGCTCAGCAATCACCAACGGATACAAAAACAAACCGCGTCTACCAAAAACAAATAAAAATAGAAAGCTTCTGTGAAACTCAAGTTTTGGCTGTTCAGTGGCAGTCGGAATAACAGTGATCAATCATTTGATGAGAAGGTTGTTCACGATGACTGCCTGTGATAAATAGTTAATGAGTCACGGATTGATTTCAGCCTGGTAGGTCAACAACCTAGTATACATCACACCTTTCAGCTGAAACTTGCTTGGTCTGCTTCTCCATAGCGGGTGTTTATGCACTGATATTAGTGGGGAAAGTTTATGTCAAGAAAGGTTTCCTTGATAAATGAATGTTTCAATTACGAGAACACAGAACAAAAATGGGTAAAACTTTTGTAGTCTGTAAAATGGACGGTGGCTAGTCACTATTGCTGAATAGATAAAACCGAATCGCCAGTCCCATCATGATACTTTGAACTTTCAGACAAACAGCGCTTCTAATGGCATAGTAAGTTAATTTATTTAATTTCACCAGTGAACGTTTTATCTCAATTCTACAATAAAAGTGAAGTTCGCCAGTCAATTATCAAATAGTGCTGAAATTGGTACAAATAATAACGTATTAGATGTCCGATGATGACCGTTCCTTCTTTTTTCACCCTTATTCCCATTGATCACTTATTTAGGAAGTGGCTCCCAAGTGACAAACTGTGAAAATCAGAATTTGAAATAATAAACCGTCATTCGTGAATTAAATTGCAAAAGAAATAGCGTGATTATTAGTTTGCCAGAAAACTGGTCTGAACTTTGCCATTCATTTGGCAGTTTGCAAACGGAAACGATAATAGATCACACTTTCTGAGATTTGGAAAAAAATCAAGGTAACAATTAAATGATGTGTGGGTAAACAAAGAAACAATTTGCGGTTGATGCTTTCTGCTTGACTTTAAATTCCAGTGGGGATGGAGCTGCTAAAATATATGGGGATGGGTGGGAGACGTGACCGTTCACGTGTACCGATACATATTTTCAATCCGTGAACTTGAAGAGTATAATTACTTTCCGAAGACTGACCGATGTTGGTCTTTGATGAGTTCTGAGTGATCTCGACGCGTCGTTATTGAGAAACCTAATCCTATATGCCAAGGGATCGAGTCCGCATTCTGTAAGCTCTTTGAAAAGGATTCTGCATTCACCTTACGTGAGTGGTTCAAACACAATCCCTTCTTGTGGGATGTGAGGAGAAATTTTGAGTGCCAACCCCTGGCTTAGTGGAAATATTCTTAGCAGTACACATCTACTTGAAAAGGCTCAGAGCAAGGCTGTATCAGTAAACTCTACTAAAAACGCGGTAGACCATGGTAATCATGTCTGGGAAAAGGCTAACTGGCCTGCCATGGATGGAGCTAGAGAATTTATTTAGGTAAATTTAGCTAGGTCTTCCTCTCAACAACTTCATTCATTGACGTAGCAAAATCAAGAAAACAGAGCAGTCTATGTTCAATTACTTGCTGAAAAAGTAACCCGGTGTTTAGTGTTATTTTAGGCAATCTACTTAAATCTCATGTGATGGATGTTAAGTATCAGCTTTTTATACTTATTGGACAGCAAGAAGTGAAAATCTTTCATTCTTTCTGAACCACCTTTGTTTCGATAAGACGCTCATCCAAAGGGAGCTCTCTTAAAGATGTATCAAAATGTCGTGGTTGACAAAGTGGGAGAGTCTCCTAAGTTAAACTAATAAACTCAAATCCTTCGATATGAACTCTGCAGCCGCAGGTCAGTTTTTCCACCCATAAAATTCGCATTATTTTATTTGAATAATGATATCATCAAAATTATTGTTTTTCCAAATCAACAGCATTTGTGGTTCTTAACTGCAAAATCACTTTAAAAAATCACCACTGAAAGCAAACTTCTCGGGGGTCAGTCATCTTCAATGAACTTGAAGTTTAGAAAACACTCAGTGAACAACCTGTTTAATTTCGAGCAACTGCCATTGAGAGTGGTTTTGCCACAAGGGATTGGCACTGTTTGATGGCATGAAACAGACGCAATAATGATTGTGTGACATGAGGAAGAATCGGAAATAATGAAGAGGTTATTGTTTATTGATCAAATCGTGGTTCGATGGTGAGCATATTCACATTAGTCTCCTACCCATTAGGTAGCTCTTAACTGATCTTATTCCGGGGGCAACGTATTTCATTCTGCAATAAATAAAAGGACTAAAGGGATATTTACTTTGATTATAAGCACTTGTTCTTCTGAAAAAAGAAATACAGTACTTCATTGCTTTGATTCCATTATCAATCGCCTCTTTTGTTCTTAGTCACCATATTCATTGTTTTTGCCCTCGACAAGTTCCTCCAAATGCCTCAGTATGGACGGGGGTGAGGATCTCAGGTTTCGAGATGGCTACTCACGCTGAATGCCTCTCGAAGTGCTCCCGGATGGTCGGATGCCTCAGACAACCCCTGCTGAGGAAGTCCTACTCACTGCCTTCGGGTTACAGTTTGCACTAAATTACAAAATCAAAGACGAACGCCGGAGCTCTTCATCGAGTTGACTGAGTAAAAACTAGTCTAGGGGAGATGGCTACACCATAATTCCATACCAACCTCTGGTGGCTTATGAGGAGTGCAACATTATACTCACCTTTTTTGTGGCTGAGGGGTCTGCTGGGCACCCAGGACTTTTGGCCCCATCCGTAAGGATGAACAACCAGTTACCAGCCCCCAGTGAATTGCGGACCTAAACCTTCACCCCTCTACCTTGCGGGTTAAACTTTAGATAACGACAGACTTCGGCGATAGACCCCCTAGAAAACCACCCGCCTTATCCTAGGCAACCTGATAGTATTGCACTCCTTTATCTACCCCTCCCCCCCCCGATTATACCACGTTTTGTTTGGTGCATAGCCTGAAGTTAGGCGGATATGAGAAAAATATAAAAATATATACTTACATAAACAATGAGGAGTGCATAAAGTCAGGAAGTAGACAACATCCGACGGGTGATTTGTCCAACAGAGTGATGTATTTTATTCTGGCATTCATTTATATTTCAGTGTTCCAAAATGAACCAATTACAATCATGTTACGTGATGAGTTGATCATAACAGAGCCCAAGCACAGAGTTCCTAGGGGTTAGAATCCGACACGAAGAAATAAGAGTTAAAAAAGTCACCGACAGACACTTTCGGTTGACAATAATTTTAGTGATCAATGATCGACTACCGAGCTATGGACTTTTTACCAGCACAACTGTTATAATCCGTTGAGAAGCCGTTCTTGAGATTTCATTATGAAGTGTGTTGGTGTCGGCAAATTCTCTGTTCTGACTCCTTATCCTTTAAAGTCTTCATGAAAAAGTAAAAAATGCTGGCTGGATATAGTGCACTGTAGAGAAATGTGGCAATAACAACTGTGGGCGGTGGTTTGAGCCCCAAATGAAACTATACAGATAACGAATAGTTACATATGGCAGTCAGTAATCGCATGATTATTCCATGTTTTTTTGACAGGGAACTGATCGCTGTCATCGAATGAAGATTAGTTGAAACTCCCACTAGTCATGTGTTTTCATTTCTCTGATTAATAACTCTGACAATCAAAAGGAAACATTTGGGCATGAAACTGAGGTGAATGACATTTATTCAGAACCTTTTGTAGCTGGATACGAAGAAATTTTACCTCATCATTTTATAATTGCACATTAGTAGACAACGATCGTGAAAATGGATAAGTTAGCCAGGGAATATTAACAAACGTTTCCATAGAAACTTCGCCTGGAAACCACGATGACTGACGTAGATGGCTGAAAATGAAACCGTTGCAAGTGTAGCATAGTAACAGTGAACGGAGTTCAGAAGTGACCGGTTAGACGCTTTTTGTAGTAAACAACTTACGGTATTACTAAAAAGTAAAAATGTCCATTGCCTACGACTGTTTCAGCAATTACTCAAATGATACACTCTATTATACTGTTTGTTTAATATATATATCTTTTGAAATGCAAAAGTGAATACCAGAAAGCTTAACTAAGTTGTTTCAACTTGCCCCATGGAGGTCAGCACAAATGACCCTAAATACTTTTGTTTCCCCGTCTTTCGCGAATAGCTTGGTGAGGGAAAATAATTCATTGGGCTCCAGGACCCACTTTGGTGAATGATATCTGTTGTGCTGGTGAAGCAGGCGAGTCTGATTGCAAAAGTGGAGGTTGCTAGATAGGTTTAAGTATACTCCCTGAAGTTTATGCCATCAGAATAGAAGCTGAAGAGTTTTTTCAAAAAAGTCAAGCAATCATAATCTATTTCGAACATCCCCGGGACATAAAAGCTGCATTCAGTTAGGTAGCTGTGAGGACACCATCAAAGTTCGTGTTCATCATGTGTTCATCATTTGATTCTTAGCCATATGTATCATTGCTCATCTAGATGAAACAATGAACAGTTGACAAAATTGTTTGTTCGGTTTAGGGATGCCTAGAAAACTGCCTGACTGGTTAGCTCAGTTAAATACACTACAAAAGCTGCTTGCAACAAAAGGTCTTTTACCCGTGTTTCCGGTGGTATGTGACTCAGTTAACTTGGTTTCAGTTCAGTTGTTAGGCAGCAGGCTGACGCTTTTCCGATGTTGACGGTAATAGAACGACACCATGAATTCAAGATGAACTTTACAACTCCACCGCATCTCTGTGCAGTACGAAATGGAACTAATCTCTTCCACATGCATTACTAAGAAGTTGACTTTTATTGTACCTCAGAGATAGAGGCAGATGTTTTTCCTTTCCCATTTTCCCTCTCCCTCTCTCTCTAGGCTTACAGCTTTCCTTCGCTGACTGGATACACAGAGCCAAATGCCTTTTTAAATTTATCCAGATTATTCAGTGGTTTGTTGAAGATTCTATGCGAATTTGAGAATAGGACCGTGATGAAGCGGAACAATAGAACTTCGTGACTTCATTGCCTTAATTTGTAAGACATCTAATAACTCAGTCTGACAAATCAATTGCCGGATTCAAAGTGCGGTTTTTGCAGATCACGAACAATGTTAACAGGGTTATTCTAACTACCAGACGAATGAATTGCCCTTTTCTGCATTCTCAGTGGAGCGCACCAGATATATCGGACGGAAAAATTGAGTTCCATCAGCATGCATTTGGGAACTGAGGGGTCGATTTATTGTAATGGTTTTGCTTTATATTTGCTGTGATTGAAAATGAAAGTTTCGGTTGGTACAACAGGTGTTTCTGCTCATCTCAGTCTTCTATTATTTTTTAAAGGGCGGGGGGAGGGACTGAAATACCTTTCAACGTAACAAAGAGCATCTGTTCACTCATGGAAGTTTATCGTTGAAGGACTCGAAGATGCAAAACCACAAGAAACGCATTTCGACCTCTCATTAGTAGAAAAATTTTGTGCGCCAAGCTAACGATCCGCTGTTACATTTTGTCCATTGAAATAGTGTAATTTTATTGCCCTTTCGAGTAGCAAAGTATATGAGACCACGGGTTTACGGGAAAAGGGGCAGGAAATGCACCAGTCCCCTAAATTTTTTTACTAATTGACACATTCTTTGTCCGGAAAACTGGTTACGCTGGCTGGTACTGAAGTCTCAACTCCTGTGGAAATAGGCAACGGAAAATCACGGACTCAGCCATCTGTACGTTCTCTCTTTCTCTCTCTCTCTCGTGTGTGTGTGTAGGTGCCATGTATCATATAGGTAGAAAATTCGAAAAAATATAAAAAAGAAGTCGTTCCTGGAAAAGGTGGGAGTTCGTCAAAATTGTCGTTTGCCATCCGGGAGCAACATTTAAAGCCATCCACGTAGCCTGATGGTATGTCTGAATTATTGAAGCTCCGAAAATTCGACGGAAATAAAGTTGTTTCCAAATTTATCACCCATTACTTTCGCCAGAAGATACAATGTGACATAGTGTGATACAGTGTGAAATAACTAGTTCCGCATCAGTACCTAACAAAACGATCAAGCTGATAAGCCACTCAGTTTGTGCTTTTTATGGAGCAAATTTATTAGCATTAAACCGAAGCAACAGAGATGTCTGAATTCTCGAGTTTGAACCAATACTTCCAAATGCATATTTCAGCTGTGTGGTACGAAAAACCAGTGAAATATTTTTGGCGTTGATCCATAAGCCAACTGGATGAGAGGAAAATCCACCGAATCCTTCCTGTTTACCATATATATATATATTCACAAAATGTACTTACTGACATGAAGAGAATGAATCTCATACAGTAGTGAAACTTGTATTTTCTACATCCAGGACACATCAGCGCAGAAGCTTTACCAGCTGAGTTATTGTTTTGCGATCATTCGGGTGTGAGTAATGGGTGTCGGTAAATAAATTTTGTGAATCTGTTCTGAAGTACTCTCTATCGCTTTCAGCCGTGTATTGGGCATTCCATTGGGAAGTAACCGACGAGGATAGTTAAATGAACAAAACCATAACAAATGTTGGGCGTTGTTGGAATAGTGGTTTGCGCACCATTGGATATCATTTATCTTATTCATAAGTGGCTGGCCGTGCAGTACCGATAGATCAGCCGGTACAGTATCTGTCCTGTGAGCGGAATGTCACCAGTTCGACTCCGGCTCGCAAAATTGGACTTTCGGATTTAAATAAACAGCAAGTGAATTTTCATTCTTGTAATCTTTATCATTTGGGTTATATGAAAACGGAAGTTTAATCACTACACGAATCTCTATTTGCAGTGATAATCAGTTGCTTGAGTATTGTGTAGGACAGCAGAAAAATAATTAATTTTGAGGACAAAATTTATCATTCTAAAATATATTTCCTTTTGGTTACAAGTTCGCATGACCCACCTGTGTAGTCATGTCATACACTCCCTCGTGCCTTCTGTTGTATGCGTCCATCAGTCTTCGTTGGTGAACTGGTGCACCAATATTTTCTTGATAACAGAAAAGAACCCGAATAAAGTTTGAACGATCGTTCATTATTACGCAATGGTTCAGAGCTGCTACCAGTTATATAAGGCAATTTACCCTTTCACTATCTAATTAGGCGAGCGTTATGAGCTACCGTCAATTCTCGCTGGGTTTCGAAAATCCATTACGGAGTAGGCATTTATCAAGCAGCTGACTGACGTCCTTTATAACAAATGGTAAACTTCAAAGTAAGGTTAAAACAAGCATCTCATAACTGTGCCGTGAAAGGTGTCAGGTCCACTGAACTAGATTCACAGGCGAATTAAAAATAGTTTACAACATTTTTGGAATGTGACACGCAGTTGAATGTTGTTGAAGTTTTTTTGTTTTTTTTTGAAGTTTTGACCTGGAAACACCCCATAATTATTTTGAATAATTCTGTTGAATGCTGTAATCATCGAATACAGTGGGGCCACTCTACTCCTTCTTCAGTGGTATTGAATTCCCAGGAGATAATATGGTTCTACAGAACAACCCTTATACTAGACACTACAACAACTTACTACGGTATATATAATTCATGACGGCGCTCAAAGAGTTACCTTTCCAAAACTATTGCAGCTTGGTACCCTCTCAGTTAGGCTTCATCCCGGCCGATGAGAAGCACGCAACCTAATTTCTGTACTTTTGAACAACAACGACTTGTGACTGTGTGCTTCAAAAAGCAACATCCATTTCAGCTGAGTTGAAATCGTTGTTAGTTTGCTTCTGATGAAATAGTTCCTACGCTTTGCAATGGTCTCGGTTCTGTCGGGCACCTGGTTTGCCTAATCTTCAGTACGAAATTTTAAATGATCTTCCAAAATGAAGTGATACTTCGTTCAAGTCTGATGTTGCAGGAATATCGGGGAACATCTGAGTAAGCAAATGTATGCACAAAAGTATCCAGATTAAAAGAGGGCCTCTGGCGGAAAGAGATTGTTTCGTAAAGTTCATCGTTACCAATGGGATTGTTTTCACACAAATAGCTATATACCTTTTAGGGTGTCGGAAAATTCCCAATGAACACATTTGGAGAACACAGTTCGGCGAACAAGCTCGTTTCCAGTGATTCATAATCATGGCATTACATCACAATATATTACGACAAGTCAAAGGGTTGAACCAATTAGATAAATAGGAAGTGACAAAATTATTAATGAAAGGGGGTGGGTCGTAATATATTGTGATGTACTGGCTTGATTATGAAATACTGAAAACGAGCTTGTTCGCCAAACCTTTTAGGGTCTTTACTGTTCTTAACCGGGGTGGGTTATACGTACAGGAGTGATTGCGAGATTTCCCTTGGCAAATTTTCTGGGAAGATTGAAAAATGGTGTAATATGCGGGTAAAAAATTAAACAAGGCTAGACCATGCAAGCAAATTACCTAATGTAAACAGGAAAACTCATATGGATGGAATTCTTTATCTTAGACAAGTAGTCATAATCGTTTTGGTGTAGCCCTGAGGTTAGTTTTAATATTTCATTCGACAAAAACTCAGTAGTGAAACACTTTTATTCTATTTCATCATCATCATCATCGTACAGCGTTAAACAGTAGGGCAAGCCCCACTGACCACTGCCTTTCTCACCATACTGCACGTTGAATTAGAAAGTATGAATATACAAGATGGAGAGGGAGTGGACCTACACGGGTGGGAAAAGGAAAGAATGCCCTAGTAGCCAACACACGGAATACAGTCTAACTGTACAAACAAACATCGATCAGTCGTTCTGATTCGACAGAAAGTGACAACACGATCACCACTGCTCGCGGTTCGCAGCCATATCCTTCAGTGTCTCCAGCCAACTGGTTGACGGATCTTTTGGACCCCAACCACGAAGACGTGAAGCACCTACTTTTCCTAAGTTCACTGTACATTTTCTCATTCCTCGCTGCCACGTCATCTGTTGACCTCCACGTGGTTTCTTCCACTCCCTAGGAGGGGCGGAGAATAGGACACGGTACGGTAGACGTGTGTTTGACATACGTAACACGTGTCCCAACCAACGTAGTCTACTAAGCTGGATACGCTGTGACAGAACGTTTTCTGAATTAGTACCCATTACTCGATTTAATCCACCAAATTATAATCGGGTCTGCTAGTACTCCCATGAAAAATAACAACCTTTGATTTTGTGCACAAAAGTTCAGTCTAGTCAGAGCCGAGAACTTACTCTTACTTACAGTGTATTCATAGAAACCAAGTGAATAGTGTATGACTTAGACGTGCCCATCACGAGATTTTCCTCACACCTTTTCTAAATGATTTTACCGACTTTTAATTAGTGAGGAAAGTGGCAATATTCATCTAAGCATTTGCTAATCGGTAGGAGGTTGCCACATAATTAGTTTTATCCGCAATTCTTATCAGCTATTGGCATTTGACAATGGAACAGACCCGTAATTTCTGTGCTCCTGAAGTTACAACAAAACCTCCAGTCTGCTGGGGCTCACCACAAAGACAAACCTTAGGTTACACGTTAGGTTTCGGAAGCTGTAATCTGCTGCCATTGTATAAGATAAATAAAAAGCCTAGTCGCCGATGCTTAGCCCTGACACAAATCTTGGGTACTAAACGTGTGCTTGGTTAGTTACTTTTAGATGAAGAGTATGTACGTGAAATGTTTTGTCAGGCCGTACCAACGCCAAGTTCATCGCGGAAGACCACGGAAGCCCCTTCCAGCCGTCTTGCTGTGTATTGCGGTACAAACCCAACAGCCCGATTAGGAGCAAGATACATTTTAATATCAACCTCGCAAAAGCGATGTGTATCCCTAAGTAAAAACTGCCCTTCCGGGTGAATTAAAATCACGCGTGATTGACGACTGCTTAAGCTACTTAAGCCTGATGAAGTCGAATATAGCGGTACTCGATGACCTAACAAGTCATACGTAATATCAGAAAGAATAAATTTCACGTATGGGTGACAAACTGTACATATTTGCCAAAGACGTGAATTTTATTTACCTACGTCGGAGTAGACCCATTTTTTGTCCTCTTTCTGAAAGTAAGAAGGTGGCAACTCGAAAGTGAAAATTACCAGATTCACTTTGGAGTGACGATGGCAGGTCATCGAGCAACAGCGAAGAAAATTTATCGAAGTGAGCACGCGAAGATAAATCTCAGGTATAACTTTTGTGAATTCCATTTGCCTGAAATAAAACAGACTGCTTCGTGTTCACGATTAGTTCTCAGATGCTCTAACTGTATCTATCAATGTCTGGAAATCTAAACTGATCAACTGAGAAATTTGCCGAGAAAAGTGAGCAATATTATTTTTACCATTTAACATTTTCATCGACGTTGTATCTATTTAGGTGCCGACATTTGATCAGATGAAAATGATTAAGGAGAATTTAGTTTCCCAAAGTAGGTATAGTGATTTTCAGACTGAGTTTGGTGCACACAGTCTACTTCATTTTCGCATATTCATTGTTATTAAATGTCAAAAGAGATGTTCTCAAGTCTATCCCACTATCTCGCTGTTTTCTGCTTTACGAGCAAACAGACAACGTCTGTGCTGTTCAGAATAGGACAAGAAGCGTTTTGTGCCAAACGGAGAAATACACAAACAGCAATACCGGTAGTTTTTCAGTAACTAAAAAATGGAACAACTGAATACCGTACTTACAAAGCTACTACATTTGGCGGTGAAGTCGTTGTTTTTTGCCTTCCTAAACACGATATAAAGACGCAGTTGCTCAAGCATCCAGAAGGTCATTATTGTTTGTTTGTTTAATTTTCATTTAGGCTGAGAAACAAATGTTCACAGTGGGCTATAATCCGGCTGATAGAGGAAGATTTACAAGCCGGTAGTGGGAACGATTCAGTATTTTATTGGTTTAAGTACCTTTTAGAAACATAAACATCTTTGTAGATAAAAACACGTGCTTACGGCGATTCTTTTGGAGTGTCTCATGAAGGAATCATTTTCAGCGGTTTGGAGCCGCTCCGTCTGCATGTTATTCATGATTTTGTGGATGTGAATAGACACGGGTCTAGTGAGTTCACAGAATTGATAAACGTGTGTCGAGATCACCTCGAGGCAGAAGCACAAGCGCAAATTTTATTGCCACACTGTTATCAGATGTGATGTGATTTCAGTAGTCAACTAATTCATCGAGGCGTGGGGAAAGTAATAGAAAATGGGGCATGTGATTAATCGGTAATTGCACATGCCCACTTGTATATGCGATCCATTTTTAACTAAGTCGCAGTCTAGTAATTTTGAGTGTTGCGCTAAGTAATATTAGCTTACAATATTGTAAACAAATTACATCGTATGGTTGGCTGAGGTTGGATGAATTAAGTCGCATACTCCAAGTCTTATGAGGTTCAAATTTCAGCATTGCCGATTAACAGTCCTGTCAAACAGCAATACACCCTGCATGGCCTGTACATTATCACGACTGACGTAATGAAAAGGTCTTTGTTACTTCTTTCGGTTCCTTCTTGTTCTCGGTCTGTGACTGTCCCCGACAATGCACCAACCTAACTCCCGATGGGGAAAACCCAAAGAAAATCTAATCTGCAGTCCTTGTCTTTTAGTGCTTTTAGTTTCGTGCACTGCCAGAGAAGCAAAACTGCTGTGGATTATTCGCACGATTCATCATGCTTCTGATGAGCTTGCCAAACGATGATAGTGGGAGTGAAGAAGCGTGCAAATACCAGAATAGTTGGCCAAACTTTCTCCACTATCTCATTAAAGATATTACGTTAACTCTCGATCCTTTACCAACATAGCACCAGGGATCGGCAAGAAGGCCGTGACTCGTGAAAATGAGAAGTGAAAGGTGCTGACAGGATTTAAACCCAGAATCTCGAGATCTAACGTGCATCATGATGACCTTTAGACTACTGCCGATTGACTAGGTGAGATTCGTCTTTGGAGAATACGAAAGCTCTTAAACCCCTTACCGTTATTTCTGGATTCCCGGCCATGCTTTGGTCCTGATGCCGGTGGAGAAGTGGAGACCAAAATATACAGAATTTGCAGTGCAGATGGGTTTCGTCAGGATGGTGGTGAACAAGATCGACTATTCACAGTCCTCTTTTCAAAGTCGGCGACACCCCACTAATAGTCGTTGCAGAACCTGGATCTTAGGATTCGGGGTTCAAATTTTCTATCCCACAAGCTACTTTACTTTTAGGAATTCACTGAGAGGTTTCATCCCAACAACGGAGTTATCACAAATGTTACTGTACAATAAAAGCAATAAACAAAGCAAACAGTATTGTCGACGTTGGGAAACAAATGTGGCTATGGCCTTCTCTCATCTTTCGTAGAATCAGCTGATTGTCAAGCGCAGTTTACACCGAAACATTAAAAAGTGTATCAGAAATTTATTATTTCAGTCAAAATTATGAGAAAAGGTGTTTAACACGTCTGATTCTATGAGTTGATTGCTCAGGAGCACGGAGTCATATGTTCATGGATCGACGGAAATAATATCTCGATGTGTGTTCATCAGTGAGATATTTTTTGAAGTTAATTTCGTTTGGTATATAAATGTAACTGCTGAAATTGCCACGACCGTGCACTCAGCGTGAATCGGAAACAACCACAGTTAGTTCTGTAAGTGTATGAACTAAACAGCACAACCTTTTATAAAATTCATTTGCTTGAAACCTAAGCCCGACAATTTTCTGTGGTCCCTTACAAATCCCATGAAAACCAGAAAAATCTGGAAGATTTTTCGCGTTATTAGGAAACCGCTTTTTTGTTCTCACGGGTACCAACCACAGACACTGGATAGCGACAAACCAGTTTGTTTGGAAATAATTACTGTGAAAAATATGCCTGATAGGAAATATCAGGAGGGCTTCTCTGCTACGATTACAGGGTACAGGAAAAAAGGGTGCTGAGGCGACCGAGGTGTTTCTTCTATCCCTAAAAGAGATGGTTACAGATGGAGTAGCTAGAAAACACTACGAAACACTCCATGAATTGTTGTGCTTTTTCGTGGACCTCTAGGAAACTGATCGTTTGACGGACAATAGACCAAAACTACCGCGCAACGCTTGCGGTAATTCATCTTATGTCAACAAAAATACCTCTCTGTCAGCCCATCTTCGTCTGCGCAATCGAACTCAAACCCCGTAGCATTGTATACGTATTCATTACCCATTGAGAACAAAGTATACTAAAAAGTTTAGTTCGGAACTAAAGTGCGAAAGCAATTTTAACCGATATATCACTATCTCACATATCATCAGCCAGCTCTACGATAGTGAAACTGAATTTCATTTGGGCTTCTCACAGTTTTCTCAGTCGCCTTGACAGTCGAACAATGCGACACACGGGAATCGTCAATATTTTACAGCTGTTACTTCAAACATGTTTCTCAGTGTTACATATATATATATATATATATATATATATATATATATATATATATATATATAACAGATACCGCCAACGGAAGTGAGACAATTTTGTAGCGTATTTCACTGATTTGAAAATTAGTGGACTAAAGGCAAGGATTCACTAAAACAGAGTGGATAGCATTGGGAGAATGAACTGAAGGTGCGAATTCGCTGCGCCACTGAGTTCAAACAGACAACGGGAAACAGGAACCGGACGAAAATATCTGACGGCTCATCGGAACCAAACTGATTTAAGCTAATTGTGGTGATTTGGTTACAAAACGATGTTCAGTAATTCATGCTGAGTGACTGATTATGCTATGAATGAAATATTATTTGTGAACTCAGTTCTCAGTATTTTAATCACAAAGTTCTTATAAGTAGGCTCACCACTGGGAACCCCAAGAAGTGCAATAAAGTGGTTTAATCTGGCATGTTAGAAGTCACTAAAGGCGCGTATGCACTGAGGTACAACCGAGATTCGAAAGCGTCGTTTACGGTCAAAGGTATCACGAGGCTTCCTAGTTAGGCTGTCAATATCTTGGTCGTGTCAAAATTTTTTCAACAAAAAGGACAGCTAGCCCTCTCAGTCAAATCTGCCCCATTGTAATCCTATAACTTTTGTTTACCAGTTGAGCCTTCATAGTGCACGATGAATTATTTATGTAAACATTCTAAATCCTACGAATTCTCATTGGTGTAATTGACTGGTCATGGGGTAGTTTCGAAAAAGCTATAGCAGGTTAGCCTTTCCTGAAAGAAATTTATCCGGAAAATAATATTTTATTCACTGATGTTTGGTGTTACTGCCGTTTTAAAGTTTGTTCTACTGAAGCTTTTGCGATTCGTTCACTTGTTGTTTGGAGTTGAAAGTCTGTAAGGTGTCAGAGTGAGTTAGTATCATATGTCATGGTAATGAATTAAACTTCCAGGAAAGAGATTCCCATTTTAATCAAACATTTCTTCAACCCCTGTACCGTTACGTTGAACACACTCGGAGTAATCAAGTATATTTTAAATATATATTCAACACAAAATCATCAGCTAGAAAAAAGCGGGAATAAACCAAAAGTTTTGCATTCAAAATCTTTGACATCAGAGGTAATAGAATCCTATTTGTGAAATCAGCGATGAATACTACATGAAAAATCAGAGAAATATTTCTTCCGTCCAACAACCAGAGATTTTTTGACCTCTGTGAACAATTTTGAACTACCGTGCAAAGAAGAATTGGTACATCCGAACTGGATACAAGCCGTTTCCTCTGCATTTGTAAACTTTATAAGAGACACTTAAAAAAAATATGGCCCAATAACAAATGCCTTCAATCAGACCAATACAACGCCAAAGGAAGTTCCAAAGTATTGACAATGGTCATTCTCACAAGGAAGCATCTTCCGGTGTAAATAACTGACATGTTCTAACAGTATCATGCGAAATGGTTTTTGAATATACATCTCAGATGAAGGTTTCTCTGTACCTAGTTATCTTACCGAATCATTCAAACTATTTCGTGTTTCATTTTTCCATTTGCTTTGTCACTGATATCATAAGGAAAGGACTTTTTGTATTTTATGGTGACTAGCATTACCCTTCAAAAAACTGTGGAAGTCAGGACTAGAAAAGTCCTTTAGGTGAGTGGATGAGTGCAGAAACACAGTTCTGTGTGAAGAATATCATGAAAGGCAGAGAACAACTTTATAATCCGTAAAATAAGCCACAGCCTATGGAGCTTCTCTTTCCCGATTATCACCCAACTCGGTGCACAGCTGATTGCTCTAGCTTGGATATGCGGTAATAAAACTAGCAGAGCAGCTAGCGCTGATTGTGGACATTCGAACTTTTTCTTACAATGTCAGCATTGTAGGTACTCGTTATCCCGGATCAGGCGATTCCCAAAAGTCGACTCAGGTGTACCTGAGTCTTCGGCTATCACACAGAAGTAAAACAGAATCTTATCGCTTTTTACGTATTTGCAATCCATCCTATGCTCAATGGTACTTTAATTTCCAGGTGAGATTGGAACTACCAAAGAAGACAAAAAGACCCGATTCTATAAAAATAATCGCGTGTTTACCAGTAATATTTTGGCAAACTAAGTCAGATTCGGCTAACTTTTGTGACTTTATCGATGATGGACAAAAAGTTATGGTTGGTCGATATTTTTGTTCATCAACCTCGCTCGGACCAAATAAAGTCAAAGAGCCATTTAATAGGCGAACAGCACGTACGATCGATATGTTAAATAAGTACTGCTACAAACTGATCTATACAATGTTATAAGCTGACATTTTACAAATCCTCTATGAATTAAAGTGTTTGTTAGTACCACATTGAACTCCGGTCTCTCGTTGAGATGGGAATAGCTTTTATGATGGAGAAGCTAGAATATCGGCCTAGTTGCTGACTACCAAATCTTTTCGTTAGGATTAGTATACATACGTACAGAAACGAGCGGGGGACATGCTGTTCGCACATGAATTACATGTGATTTTCTGCCTTCCTAAGTGGTATCAAAGTCGTGTGAGAAACTGAATATAGGACATTGTTTAAACGGCGATCTTCAATGCATGTCGGAATTGTGTTCCCAGTAAATAGAGAATGTCAACTAAAATTGTTCTTTTTTCAAGGTGATCAACCAGATTTCAAAACCTTATGAACAGCTTCACGATGTATAAACAAAAGGGTAAGGTTTTTTTCACTCGTGCTGCAAAACTGACTTTATCCTGTTTTTACTGATGTTCTCTCTACGTTGTGCTCGTGTAAATTACTCCATCAGGCAGAGACAGTACTTTGCTCGCTATTGGGACTACGGGAAGGTATTACGAAACATTTTATTCAGGCCCGGTTTCGGTAACGATGCACCCGTGGGACATCTATTCCACAAGTAGACCTTGTTGAACTAGCTTCTAGGAGGTTAAGTTAAAATGTTTGCCGATAACAGTTCTGCTAACTGATGTCTTGGACGTGGTCCGTTGCAATCTGCTGGGGATTGCCTTTGTAATGCGGTGGATCTTGAAGCCGTATGACATGAAAATTTCATGACACGAACAAAAGCAGCCTCTTTTTTGCTTGCTGGTGGTTGTGCACTAATAGACTTAAAATAACGTTTTTCGCGTTCGATTTTTCGTACGGCGGTAGCTCGGATGATAAGTCATCAGTTGGGTCCTAGCTCATAGTGTGGAAATTTTGGAAGCGAAAATTGCCGGTGAATCTTACACAATCTGCATCATTAGGACTGCTCGTATCCTTTGTAAATTCTGCATGATTGAGGATATGCTCTCAAAAAACAGCAACTGAGTTTCAAAGGCTTAATCTAAATCGTTTATTTGTTTATTGAATCCGTAGGTGAATAAACGTCTGTTTGAAGGTACGCTGTTTTTTATTCATTCTCAATATTCAACGATGGAACTCTTTTCATAATCACATTAGAGTGATTTACTCTATCAGTCAAACTTTCGTGAAAAAACCAACAGAAAGACCACTTATGGGTGAGATAGTAGCAGTTTTGAGGAATCGTTCATTGTCAGAAATGAATCGAAAGAACCAATGAATCCGACGGCTTGGAAGCCGATTACCTTTGAACTAAACCGTCGGTGATAAGTGGGCCCATATTCAGAACTTCAGCTTATCACCTATAAAACAAGAGTTTTTAGTTTGCAGATAGAAGTCGATGAGCTAGAATTCAATTCTGCGCAAAGAATGCTTCGTATAGAGCTTTTCTTATTTAGGCCCTTTGACATCTAATGCTGACTGATTCAACACAGATCATTGGAACGACACTCGACGACAAATAAAGGAGACGTTGTTCTGACCTTAAGTGATGATACATTTTCAAGAAGAAACAGAGGTAAAACTGTCAAAATGTGTATTCGGAGACTAAATTCTACGGCACTGTCATCCTTGAGAAGGAAGGAGTAACTGGGGTCATAATAGAACAACGAACGAGATAACCACTTAAGGTTATTGTGACAGAGAGCGTGTCTGCGGAAGTCATTGCTCTTAATATATGCACTTCGTTTTCACAAAAGAACCTAGGATATATTGTTTACTATCGGCACTATAGAGCAGAGCACGGTTTTTGGAATTATTCTAGAAGCCTTATTGGTTTACTTACAAAATTTTACTTCATTTAAGGAAAAGACTATGAATGGCAAGAGTAGTGATTCTCTGCAGATATTGAACACGACTGAGTGATACGTTTTGGTACCTTGCAATCATGAACGCTTATAATCGCGATAAGAAATCCATTCGCAGCTCCAAAGTTATTCGACAGTGTCTGTGCAAGTTCAGTATAACTTTTCCTCGTATCACAACGAAAACATTACGTTTGTTACACAAAAACACTGATGGACAAAATGAATAGTGTTTGGGCTGAATTTCCATAAATTCCAAAATATCAAAGCTAACATTCATTTTGCTCTTGGAGTGGATAACGAACAGAGTGACTGGCTTTATCAGGTGAGAACAAAATTGAATAATTTTTGTAATAGAAGTTAAACTCATCATGTTATTTGAGTTAAATGTTCGGAAATCTACAATATTAAGATGGAACAGCAGAATTTAGTCATACAATTTTGTCATAAGTGAGTGAGAAATAATTTTATCGATTTGCTTATGGGTGTAAGGGAAAGGAAGATTGTGGTCTGTTGAAAAACTACTCTTTTGTAAGTAGTGCGCAATCTATTTCGAAAGTTTTCCGTCGATTGCTCTTTTATTCGGGGGTGAAACCGAATCGGGTGAATAGGAACAAAATTCTATCATTTGTATTTGTGTTTTCCGTCAGTTATCCGCGTTTTGCACAATTATGTACGCCTTGTTTTAGTTTTCCAAAGGTAAAAATCCACATCCACATCCATTGTACCTGAGTTTGATTACCAGATGACAGAATAAGCCAAGTGAACTTGCAAGAAAATATCAGAAAAAGTGCTGATATCTTTGAATCGGGAGTTGAATTGATGTAATTAAATTTCTCTCGATGACCACAACACTGCCCGACACGTTGAAGCAGACTACTTTACATCTTAAATCACGAAACATAGAGTGGTTTGTGACAATACTTCTGCAAAGGTCCATAAACTTGGGTATGGGGAACCTGCTACCTAATTTTACACAGCATTTCCTCCAGGCCAGGAAATTGTTCAAACTGGTGCATTTGGTTCGTCGCACAGTCTGGTAAGCTATTGTAAGTTTTGCAAATATGTTATCGCGTTGCCAGATGTTCAGTCATAAACCAGTAGTTTTGGAACCAGCGCTTATCTGACTCATCAGCTTGCTTACTCGGTACGGTCTGGGTAATGTGTACTAGAAATAGGTGAAACGACAGAAGAAATTACATGTAGCTTCTTACAGTAAAATGATGGTTGTGCCAACCTAATGACTGAGAATAACAGGGTTCAAGTTTCCTTTTTCAAAAGAAAGACTCAGTGTATGGATGATAACTGGGAGGAGAAAACAATACACCGCTTTCAGGCCAACACTGGCTTGGCGAAACGTGATTGACTCCAGTATCTTTTGGTTTAGGTTTACTACACACATTCCAATTCTGTAAAACGTTATGGTTTGGGCACTGTACCCTGCTGCAAACGACAACTGTTCATATTGTATCCTCCTCAGTAAGGAACACACGAAGCCGAAACGGGACCAGATATATTGGAAGAATCTGGACTACAGATACACAAATGGAAATTGTGGTAGACAGCCCCTCTGTGACCCGACTCACTACCATGCACAACCTACTGAGGCGTTATGCAGTTCTCTCCTCCAAGTCCTAGGGTTGGGTTTCCGGTTCTCTCATCAATTATGAACTTCAGAAATCACGTGAATAATTGTCTTCGTTCAACTGCAGACACTCACTCGCAGAATTCGCATCAGGCTCTCACTGCCCTTGCTACCATGCGTAATTTGAATCGAAATGTTGACTCTGTAGATCAACATCTTCAGTCTTTCTCCCCTATTGTCTTATTTTCGACTGAAACCCTAATTTTCCCCTCGTCAGACACCAGTCATCTTTAACTTCCCAACTACACCCTTTATTCTTATTTCTTTCACAAACCCGTATCCACCAGTTGGGCTCCTCTTGATTAATCTAAGAGTATTTTTTCATTCATTGGGTTGAAAAGTCGTTTTACTCCCATTACTCATTCTTTTGTGCTGTTCGTAGCTCTCAAAAGCAATGACCCTTTCGTTTTTGAGTCATCTTCAAATATTGGGACGTTGGCTTCAATAGACTCCAGCTGCCAAATTACGATTCATGGAGACTTTAACGTCCATAACAAGGATGGGCTACTGCCCTTGTCAAGCACTTCAACCGTGGGAAGTGAAGCTAATGCTTTCTCTATAGCGAACAACCTTTGCCAGCTGGTAGGCCCGCATTCCCGATAGCATTGTAGACCTTCCGCCAACTCTTGACCTTATACTCACACCAGTTCCCTTTTCCCTAAACCAATATTACTTCCCTGTGTTCGTATGATCTAATTGGATGCTTATCTTACTACATTTTCTACCCAATTTTCTCACCCCGTCTCAACACCAAACCCTAGATGTCCCTTTTAACTGTACCATTCTGCTGACTGGGAGGGTTTTCATAACTTTCTGGCCTGTTACCCCTGGAACGACTGTTGTCTTGTATCCGATTTTTCAATATCTCTTTTTACTATTTCACTTAGACGGTTCTTCAATGTATACATCTTTACATTCGTCACTTCTCTACACCCGGCAATCCACGATACCCTGAGTGGTTTAACCGTGCTTGCAAGCTTGCTGTTCGTTTGAATAAATCAGCGTACGGCCGGTGACGCAGCTCACTCAACCAGACTCCTCGATACTGTAGTGTGCAAACTGGCAAAAAATGCTCGCTCACCATACAGAGAGCCAACTAACACCTCGTCCGCTACAAAACTGAACACTTAGCCTCATTCACTACCCGTAGCCGATCATTCTGGTTCACTGAAATGGCGGTTTGCCACAATTTCTGCCCTCCCAACTTTCCTTCCAATTGCAATTCCTCTGGTTTTCAGGTCTGTGACCCTCTCGATAAGACTGAGGTTTCTGCCGTCCCTTTTGCCTCAAATTCCACTTTATCTTGAGCCGTACTTCATCTCTGCCTTCTCAAAATCTCAGCCATGGTCTTCGTTATGTAGCAACTTCCAGAAAGGTTTGCCAAGTTCTGGGCTATCTGAATTTTTCCAAACAATGCGGTCCCAGTGATAATACATTTATCATCCACAGTTAGCCTCCATTTTGAGTTGCCTATTTCTTTTTTTCATAAATTTGGGAACTTTTCTGTCTTCCTGGAAGAAGGCCATTTTTCTTCCTATCCCAAAACATAGTGACATTTCTGACCCCAACAATTATCGCCTCATCACCCTCAGTTCTGTGCTTTCGGAATTTTTTGAAGCCGTTGAGCCAGAACAAATGCGTCCGTTCCTTGAAAGTGGTTTGCTGAGTGACTGTCAACTTGCTTCACGTCCGCGTCATTCTACGGAAGGTCTACTAGCGGCCTTTCCACATTCCTGTTCGGCAGCAATCGATAACCCCGGAGAATTTCACTTCATCTCACTGAACATCTCACAAGCCTTCGACCGAGTTTCGCATCAATGTCTGCTGTCGAAATCGTCTTCGTTCGGGTTGCATCTGTCTCTCCAATTACGGCTGTCATGTTTGCTCAGCAACAGAATTATTTCCGTCCCAGTCGATGGGGCTCTACCTCAGCTGTGCCCTGTGAATGCTATTAATCCCAAGGTTCCAGACTTCTGCCCACTCTCTTTCTTCTGTTTATTAATTATCTTCGATCTTCGACCTCCAGTCCACTTCACTGTTTTGCCGATCACGCAAATCTCCAATGTTCCTTTATCACTTACCAGGCCATCGCTGACATCCACCACCATAGTTCTGTTCCCAATGCGTCACTTACTTCTGGTCTAGAATAAATCTCAGCTTGGGGTTCCACCCGATAATGACTGTTTCATTTCTTCAAAAACTACCAACCCTTCTACCTCTCTGAAACACCTCCTTTATTCTTCGCACCTGAATTTTGGCTCGACTCCTCTTCGCTCCACAGGGTCACTTTCCTTAGTGGGCTAATCCATCAATCCATCTCTTTGTTGGTCTTCCTTCGTGTCTACGTTAGCTTCCCGCGCTGCGCGTACAGTTGGTTTTCTACTCCGCACCAGATACTTTTCTACACTCGCTCACCTTTTGTACAAGGCTCAAATTTGTCCGATACTTGAACACTGCAGTCATGTGTGGAAAGGAGCTTATTCTACCGCTCTTTCTCTACTTGATCGGATTCAACAAGGGCTGTTCGTTTAATCAGTGATCTCTCCTTTACCTCCTCTCTGCAGCCGTTTGATCAATACCAAGAAGTTGCTTCGTTGTCTTTTCCGCCCTTATTATTTTGGTTTTTGTTCATAAGAACCAGCTCCGGCAGTTTCCCTTCCCATGGCTTTTCCTCGTTCGTCTCGGAAGCAGGTGGCCAGTCACCAGTATAAAGTCTCTTTCCTTAGATGATGAACTTCGGTATTTCAGTCTTTGTTCCTTCCCCGAATTCCAAAGCTTTGAAGCACTCTATCCCTTTCCGTCTTTCTGTTTTGAAAAGCAGGGTAAACAACCTGAAACTTACTTTAATGTTCCCCATACACTTTCCCTTTGCAGTATTTTTTTTTGAGTACGGTATTTACCCCTGTCACTGAAAATTACTTTTATATGTAAAAGATGGATCGATTTTTAATGTTTTTTGCGACAAAATTATACGCGTATTTATTATTGTATATATTATTATTCGAAGAAATCTAAGTTATGGATGAAGTTTCTCAGTCTTCACAGCATTAAGCTCATCAGTTTCGTTATCCCTCACATGCTACTGTTTCTTCTCCTTGGCCTATTGTGGGAAAATGCTTCGAACTGTATCATCAGTAGTGGGAGTAGTTTGTAGGTCACATTATAAACTGGACTATTAAGGGACAATAATGACGAGGGCACTTTCGTAGCACTCATGAATTCACAAGCCGTAACATGTAAAACAATAAAGTACACAAGTCCATCACCGTAATCCACGCGACCTCTCATAAGATGTGACGAGGAAATTCAATTCACTCATTTTAGCTGCCTATAGACAGCTACAGAGAAGACTCAAGTAGTATGCAGTTCCATAGAACTAAAACAATTTACTGTGTAATAAAGCCCCATGCTTAGGATGAATACATCTGTAGAAAACTGGAAACACTCAGATTCTGGCAACAATCGCAATAAAGTGACGGAAAATTTTATTGTATGAAGTTAGCTCCGACGCCGGATTGATATTTGAATGCCGTGCATGAAAACAACTGATATCACGTGATAACTCACTTCCGAAGAAATTCCGATGTTCTTTCTTGACTGGAAACTTGAGAATCAATAATAAGTGCCCGGAATCTGTCACAACGGATAACTAGAGGGTCTCTACGATCGGAACTAGTCATTGTTTTAGTATTGATGACGTGAATGGATGGTAGTACCCAAAAAGTTAGGAATTCTATTTAAATCCGGCACAGATACAAACTCCGAAGCAGAGACGCGTATGAACCAGATGAATTCCACGTCCACTGACTTACAAATCTACGACGTCTGTGCATTGTTACTTGTCAGCGTGTTCATGTCACGTGCTTGTTGTGATTGGTTGTAAATGGACATTATGAACGCAATCACCATGATTGGCCGTGCTAGGTAGACCAATATCTGTCAGTTGGATTGTTACTGTTGGCCCAAGTAAGATGGATGCAGAACACAATGTAAAGATCAGGCTGTGAGCACGGTAATTTGTTTCCATTTCACAGTTCAGAAATATCTGTTTTAAATGAATCTTTTCTGGACACAGAGTCCTTGATTCCTGACTCTACTGGTGTTCTAGACTGCCGACGGATTTCCAGACACCACGATGACCACGGTCCACCGACTAGCAAATACTGAACATAGCGGGTGTTATGAAGGACGCATAAAATCAATTGGCTGACAACACGAATACAAGACACAAGTAATTGTGAACCGAAAACCTAAGAACGTACATTTCTCATCCACTTTACCAACTACAATCCTATGATCAGCTCAAGGATCGTGAGTTTCCAATCTTTTTAGAACCATTTATCTTGCTCTACGAGCACCCACTAATAAAGGCGCTTCATCCAGATGCGAGAGGCCTACCAAAAGCTAGTTGGTATGCCGCCACACTTGCCCCCAACCCGGGATCGACAGTCCAACGCGTGAACCTTTTCTGAACAGTTAACTTCACGCCGACACTTTATACTACCACAACCCTTCTTCCGTTCATGACTTCAGACAGTCTACTTCCATGTACATGACTGTCCCAAGGCACTCATAACACGGAATAGTTTTCCTAAGCAATAACGACTTCGGAGTTGAAGAGCTGACTCAGGAAAGTGGCATTCAATCACTAGATCCTCAGTTCACATAACTGGTTAGATCTACTCTACTGACTTTCTGCACACCACTTCATGCGGTGTGCACTGAACAAAACTCACACACCCCAGAGTACTCAATGTATGCAATGAAAGAACTTTTGACTCCGCCTTATTTACTGTTATACTTAACCCTTACTGGTCGTATGTGTATGTTCCTGGTTGAAGAAAGTAAACAAAATGCTTGCCTGTCGCGACCTATGCCATCAATCGGTTCTCATGAACTGCTAATGGATCAGTAGTACGGTTATATGCAAAGTTTATTATTTTTCATTAGCTTCGTGTATGAACAAGATTTACAGAAACACGTATAGTGTTGGATGTTTTCATATGCATGATAATACTGATGTGAATCGCATAAGGGTTACATTTACTCAGTGAATACAAAAGATATAGCTCGAAACAATATAAACATCTTGCTGTTTATTCAGTCACGCTAAAGAGTTCGTCACCCAGTTGGGGTAATTTATTTCCGAAACAAACGGAAACTACCTAACTAAGTTTTGGAACAGTTTAACGTTTCAATTTGTAAAATAACTCACATCTGTTAGATAACAGAAGTATTTTTATCTTCTTTGTTCCCTCCCACCAAAGTTCCGCGATCCCTAAAGAACGAACAACCAAGCTCGCCGGAGAGATTCTCTTTCAGCAACTGCCAAAATAAATGACCGCCCCTATTCACCTGAACACAAACTGGACATTGGTCGCGAAATGCCGTTTTTTATCCACTGCAAACTGGAACTGTCAACTTAAGCGATGAATGAGATGGAATGAAATATATATCTCCTTTCTGTCGTACCAAACCGAATGAAACATGCCCTGTACTTTCAAATCCCTCGGGTACCAAGCAGTCAGCAATCGTCCCCCACTAGCAGTCCACTTAGCAACAATTGCAAGTTATCCTTTAATAACTCCAGCGCCGTAAAACCGTTTTAAGAGTTCCTTTTTATTTACTGCTTGATGGTTACAGCCAAAATTGGACCAGCGGTGAAGATATTTAAATGAAATAAGGTAGGAATAAGTTTCCCGAAGTAAGTCAATTTCTTCTCTTGTTCAGTAATGAAAGCGTCATGTCTTCTGCACCTTTTGATTTTTGCCTACGGGTAGTTATTATTTACCAGAGTTTCATTGCTGGTTTTGTTTACTCAATGAAATAGATACTTCATGGTTTCTTTCGTGAAACACTACTCGGTGAAGAGCACTTAGGTAGCAATAGTAAGTTAGACTCATTTAAGTCAAGAAAATGATAACTGTGTTTGTGGAGCCTATCGCATTTCTTGATTATCTGTCAAATGTCATGCATCGTTTCTACAAAAACCATTAACCCTCAAATTCTTTAGTGCACATTCTGACTATACCGGGAAACTGTGAGTTACATTTTGGATGTGGACTAGATGCTGTCCATGAACATCTAATTCGACAGCTTATACCGTAATTACTCCAACATATGGACCCGCATTACACCTAAAACTGATTTTAAATTGAGCTTGATAAATTATTGATCATAATAAGAATAGAACAGAAAACTGAAGAACATTTTCCTGCACCATGTATCTCAACTTTGACTGGTGAAACTGAAAGTCACTAAATTTTTACGGATATTTTAATATTTGATGTAACATTGCCAAAGTTATTCAGTTAGTAAGGTAAATTGTTTCCTGGTGCAACAAGGTATGTTATCTTATATTTAGACAAGGAAACAACTAATATACCTTCGAGGTTATCCTTAACCAATTTTCGAGGGATTTTCTGTTGAGAAAAGCTGAAATTCAAAACTCTAACAAGTGATTCCATGGGGATCGACTGTGTTCCAAGCAATCTCATGGATTCCCGTATTGACTAATAAGTGGTGAGCAAACCGATTACAATAAATCACTTACATGTAGGTGAGTTATTGCCAACAGAAGACCATTTTCAACATTACACTGCAGCCAGTGAAACAGTGTTGCAGCAACTGTTGTGATTTACGTTCTAGAAAAAACGGCCTGAAGTTGAATGTTTGAGTATCCGTGTATGGTAACTGGAAAAATCAGCTTGTTAGATCATTCTTACAGATAACTGGGAGGAGATAAGCTACTCTACTCACGCAGGACGTGGTGCTTACGAGACCCACTGAGTTACAATATTTTCCAGTTTACCTTGGCTTATCTTGCACAACTGAATGAACACAACTTCGTTTGCCACCGTAATGTCTTCAGTACCATACATGTCCGTAGATTGTTTGGATGTGGGTGTTTGCCGGGATTATTATTCACCTTTAACATCAAAAGCATTCAAATTATCATCAACATCTTTTTTGACCTAATCATGACAGTGATCTTTTTCGTCACCTTTATCGTCCTCATCATTATCATTGCCACCGTAACAACAATCCGCAACAGCAACATAAGCCATCTAAATGCAACCGAAAGAGAACATTCCGGAGTTTTACTTTTCGGATGTTGTACAAAGCTTTATTAAATTATTATCATAAATTTCTCCGCCACGAAAATGTCCACTAGCTGGTAACTTAGAACTAGGCCTTATATCCGAAATAATTTGCTTTGACATTTGATTTCCGGCTGTAGAATAATACTTTTAATAAGGGATAGTCTTTCTAATTACCTCAAGATCTTTTGTGACAACTAACAACTTCGTGGATGAGCACATCGAGTTCGAAGGCGAAAACAGTTAGCACCTGCAAATCAGTGTGCAGATTATACATCCACGGAAAAAATAAGTTCGTAACAACACAACTTCTGATACGAAAGTTTAGGTTATTCCATCTGACACCGAGGTCATAAGAGATTTTTACAGGGTCACTTATCAAGAATTGCTCACATTTTGATTGTTCACCTGATCAAATTGTTATCCTCAGCTTCTGGACTCACATCAGTCCAGCTTGTGAATTATTCGTATTTAGAACACCGGATAATAATTTCTGTAAATTCACACATTTTAAACAAAAATATAAACCTGACGTGACCTAATTTTACCTCAGAAAACGACTCAAAATTCCCTTAAATGTGCGAAATAAGACCTTGACCCCCAAAGCACACTGTCATGAAGCACGAAGCTATCATGCTTTCCAGCAGATTCTTTCAGGTTACTAAAATTGCATTTCGTTTGTACTGGTGATTAGGTTTTGTGACTTAGAGTTACGAAACATTTCACTGTTTCAGTTTAACTTCACTCATTTTCAATTTGTTGAATGATTGAAAAGTACTTTCTTGGGGGTCAGGAGGAAAGTGTCCCATAAAGTACATGGTTGACTTGATTGCAAAATTGTCGTTTACGGTCAACTAAACAGAAAAAATGTAATTTAATTTGCCATTGGCGCAATAGGGAATGAAAAAATTGCTTCGGATCGCCTTTCTACTCTTGTTTTTGAACACAGGATTGCGTGGCTGAGGGTCGAATTACGGTGCGAGATTATTATACACATACCTCTCAATTGAATAACAATTGCCATGGTCAAAAAACCTGCCGACTAGGTTCTACTATTTGCAGTAATTCAATTAGATTATTGTACAAGTGCACGTAGACGAAACTGTTTTGGGTCAGCAAGGACCCATGATGACCGCCACTCTGAGCATTGAGAAATGTATTGGAGTGCATAAACAAATTCAGGGCATCGAATTGAGTAGCTAAACCGGCAACTACTTACCTTTGTCTAACACAAAATATGACAAGTGCTTTCAGGTTCATGGGACACTGTTAGACCATCATCAGTTAACCAACCTGTATCATTGATTACAACTTTCCAATAGATGGGAGTGAAACAGAATGCGCTAATATGAAGTGGTTCGCGATTATCGCACTGAAGGTGTGCTTATCCAGCTGCCCCGGTCATTCTGTAGTAGAAAGATGTAAAAACTCTCACTTTATTATCATTTGCCTCCTGAAATATGGTCAGTTAAAAGGCAACGGACAGTTAAACACACATATCAGTTCTTGGATCAATAAATATTTGTTTCAGTGGTTTGTTTCCTACAGTAAATAGTCAATAAAATTGGGTTTATGTTGCGGCTATTTTTCACACTAACTGGTAAAGAAGTTGAACTCGTTCGGTCTGCATTTCTTGCAGCTTGTGTCTACTTTTAACTGTCACACCCTCTGATCTGTTACCGTGACCCATGTGTCCTCGATATCAACAAGTCCAGTGTCTAACAACAGATCCTTGTTTAACTTCCCGGTGAACCGAAACCGGCATTCGTCCTCTTCCCCAAAAATGATTCACGCACGAAAGTATCCCCATTGGACACTATCACCCTCGTCCAATAGAGACTTACTTGTGTTAATCCCTCTAACTTATCTATTGATAATCCTTTACCTACTATTATCTATTCATTTCTCACCATTATCCGTGCTTTTCTCTGCTGTCGATCTTAACCCAGTCGTAGTGGGTTTTATTAAATCACTCTGCTCAATGTCAAACACTGACTTGGTCGCCATTTTCCAGTACCTCAAGCATAATCACCCACCTCGCCATACAAAAAGTGACTTTGCTCTCGACCAACCTGTGTGCTCTTATAACCCTCGGCGAGTAAATGGAGCTCAGCTGATTGCCTCTAAATTTCGGTCCCTTTGCCCCAGGTGTGAGGAGAGTTGTCATTTTGGTTTGACTAATTATCTCATGGTGGTTGAGCAAACTAGTGTTCACTGACATGTGACTCGGGTTTCGTATATCTACCATGCTGTCCCATTTCGATCGCGTGCACCTAGAATCCGTGTAATGCACGTCATGTACATGAAATATCTTCCAACTCAGCGAAGTTCTTCACGAGGATCCATGGCCCATTTTGTGATATGAATAGATTGAATACAACGCAAATCACACAAAACATCATGAATGGATCATAGTTCACGAGAGATGTGTTCATCATAGTGTTTCAGATTTCTTAAACATCATATTTATTAACTGTACCAGAATGAGATGTTGTTTGTCCTGAAATAATTTTTGGCTCAAGAAGGTATAGCAGTGAAGGCCGGATACAGTAAAAGGCACAACTGTCCTCTGAGTAGCTCCTGATTATATGAAAATTAGATTTCTGAGGGTGAAAATGCCCGAAAAGCTATTTTCTTTATTGATCAGCTTCTCTCAAGACTGAAAGAGACAAGAATAGTCTGACTTACTTTACAACGAAAGATTCTCTTGATGTTTTTTAAATCACTCACCTGGGCTGCTTTCGCCGTGAGCTTTCTTTGAGTTAACTATCTTATAAGCATTCCCACGGTTTTTCGGGGGGCTGATTAGCGGTACTGTTTCTTGTATTCTAGGTAGAGTGTTGCCTTTCAGAAGTGAATAAATCCCCCGTGCTACTATTAGTGTCAATGGTATCACGCCTTATAAATTACTTTTATATACTTATATATCTGAATAATTTAAAAGATGCCCAAACGACTGATTCCCAGTAAATAACCCACTTACCAGGTAATTCTTGCGGATTGCAACACTGTCATTCCTACGGCTAATACTACTGTAACCAAAAGCCTTCGCTGTCTTCCTTCGGGACGAACTCTATCTATTGCTAGTATTGTTATTCTTGCTGCCCATGAGTTAGTTTGTTTTCTTGTTCAGCTGCTGTTCGATTATTTTTACTGTTTGCTAGAAAATAATGAAGGGTAAAAAGTCGTTTTGAACAAAGTATTACAAATAATCCCATGAATCTGTAATGGACAGAAATAAAAGGTCATGTATAAGTTCAGATGTGCCGCTGTGTTTACTGGGGCCATGTAGTGACTAGTAATAATTACTCTGAATTACTCTACAATTAGAAAATTCGGTTTGACATTTTACAATGATAGCAACTCCCACTCGCGTTTACTGGGATAAAACATCTGTGAGCAAACAAATATGATTCCATTCTATGTTACCAACCACCTGAATTTGAGGGATATGGTCACGTTTTCAAACGGATGGGGAAAAATTCATCCTGACAAATTAGTTTATGGGCATACCAATAGTTTGCGTTAGATAACTGAACACATTCGGAAAAACTGACAGGATAAAAAATCGGATAGCATATGATCGAAGTTGCTTAGAAATAGAATAATGTACCGGCCACGATCAACAACATGACCAGGAAACACGAACATGTCAACTGTCTTCCTCATGAACGACAGGTCGCTTGATTATGCTCTTCTCATCAAATTCCCGACTTTTCGGTTTGGTTCTTTATTGGTTAAGTATTAGATTTTCAAGTAGGGAAAGCGACGACAATTGAGCAAACCATTTGACATTAGTGGTCTAGTCAACGACGGTTATGTCTGGTGATGGCTGGGACACCAAAATCGATTATATGGAGAAAAAAGTGACTGATGATGAGCGGTTTGAACTGTTGATGAAAAGTTATATTCTCCTCCTAATCGAACACAAGTGTTTAAAATTGGTAATACTGAAGTAAAAGTTGTATGAGTCTCAGCACGCAGCCTCGCAAAATGAAAGCCACTTTTTGTAAAAGAGATGAGTGGGAACGAATGGTTTTCCCACGAAGGGTACCTTAGCTACAGAGAAACAGTTCAACGATAATGGCTGACTCGTTAAGATAGATCTACCACTCAGATAATAGTGCTTAAAAGAACACACCGATTACGGGGTATGAGGTGTAGCACAATTGGGCAGGTAACATAGAAGCATTTCAAATAAAACTCACTATAATGGTATGTATGCTGATGAATCTGCATTCAAGAAAATAAGGGACTCGAAGATTATTCCCAACTTTCAAAACCCCAAAAAATGCTATACAATATTTCCCCCGTAATTTTCAGTCACACACAGAAGCACCACGTGATTCAGCTTCTGGAAATTCCCCACCAGTCTTTAAGCACTTTCTGTATGTGAGAAAACATTCGCTTGACTAACGGTCAAGCAATTCAGCGAAAGTGAATTAGCATATTCTGGTCAAGACCAATGCTTCGCGCGTGAACGGCTAAAATGACCTGAAAAAACCTTGTGCGTTGTTCGCATTTCGCATGCATTTAAATGAAATTCAATGCCGTCAGGTGCTTCCGCCGGGCAGTGCCAGCACGGCCGTTCTAATTGCCGCGTTCTGTCCGACAGATTTGCATATACCGTAGCGATAAGGGAGTGTTCCGTGTCTCATCGGTTTCTGCCTATACGATGTCGTTGACTTCATCCTAGTAGTCAAAGCGGTACACAGTAGAAAATCTATTTATCAGTGAATTTAGGGAAAATGAACACTATAAGTACTCTTCCCCAAACACTCAGAAAAATGACTCCCTCGTCGCCAATTCAGTAAAAGAATACATTCTTTTACTCAGTTCGTAGTATTTTTATAACAAATCTGAGAATAATTATTGTCCATAAATTTCCTAAATATAACAGAAGTGAACGTATTATACACCTTAAACACGGCATTTCTAACCCCCGAATAAAACCTCCAAAAGATACACTTTACTTTTCCCACCACAGTTTTATTGTCCACAAATATGAATTGAATGCTGGTGAAATCTTACCAAAGTCATTCGTGGAAAAGAGATTATGATATCAAGCGTGGCAAAAACGTCAGCATTACACCCTATCGATAAGACTAACACGACAAACTATGTGGAAATTTTCTGAATGAATTCCACGCGGATTGCTAGATTGCCACCGCCCAAAAGCAGTCAAAGAGGTTGTAGGGAAAACTGTAAACTCGAATCACAGGTACACATTTTAGGCGATTGAAAGCTGCTATATATCTGAAAGGCCCAACATTATGTAGTGTAAAAAAGCTATTGGTTCTTGCCATAGAATTTCAGTCAAACTGTGGACAAAATCAATTTTCCTGGACTGAAGTCAGTTACTGGTTAGCCAAGGAATTGCACTCTTGAAAAGCAGCGGAGAGAGAGGGAGACAATAGGGAATCAGAGATAATCCCCTTCCCTTGATCAGTGCACAATAGAAATCACGAGAATTCGTGTCGAAATGGCCTCAGTTACAAACGAAACAATTTTAGTTGGTACCCGTACTGAGACCCTAGGAACCTTGCATAATATATGAAAACGAGACGACCGCTTATCTGTTCGAAGAATCATTCAGACCGTTGGCCTTGATAAAAAGCATTTCTTTGATACTTTGCGCCCAATTCTGTGTACATGGTATCCGAAATCTCCAAACGGTCATTATCTGTTTTGTTCGTAGCTCTATTCGTTATATTACGTTTGAACATCATGCACATTTATGACAGAAAGACATCTGAGTATTTTCCCCAAGAGTAGAGCCGACGGGTCCAACCGGTTGAACAAGAGAGTTTGCCGGTTATTGTTCACTTGCAAAGAGGTTGAACTTCAGGATATTTCTGAAAAAGGAACACATTTCCATATTTTCCGTGAAATAGATAAACAATTCATCGAACTTAAGACACTGCCTTCTTTCTTGTGCAAAAGTTTATTGCACGCAGAGTCAACCCTCGGGGTCTACATTCAATACCGTGGAAAGACTAGAGGTGTTTGTCATTTTGGAAGCCACGTCGTCTAATGATTATTTCCCGCAGTACGTAAGGCATATTATATGAACATTACGGCTGCAAATTTGTAAACGGTTCCTACCCTATTCCAATCAAGAAATAAGCGACAGTGAAGAAAGTGGAAAATTGCATTCCTATCAATTAGAGCGTGGGCAAGTGATTGACGTGATGGACACGGATCAATATCTTCTGCCTCTATTTTTGTGCTAAAAACAGTACGAAAGAAGCAAATTGTTCGATCCAAGTAATTGAACGATATACTAGTTATCCACAAAGATGCACAAACGAGATTATTGGGAAAGTAGTTTCTCATCTGATAGCAACTATGCATCTTACTATTAACATATTAGAGAAGAACGACAATACTCAATAAGAAGAGACCAAAGTCGAAAGTGAATTAAAAAGGCATCAAGTACATTTATGTCATGGATGGCTATCAAATGATCTCGGCAGAATCATGAACACCCATTTTTTCCCCGCCGTGTCTACTTGCGGAGAACCCGAAAAATCAATACAAACTGTCCAACGCACATCCAGTCATACAACGGTTTGGTACTTGCTTTAGCCTATCGTTTAGAACGAAACAGACGAGATTATTTGCTGATACAACTGAATAAATTCTGTAAGAGATGTCCTAACAAAGTGAAAAATTCCAATTTAGTTTCGTGGTGAAATGGGTTATCCTAGAAGCCAGTTTCGTCTTGACTGTCTCCGATAATGTTACGCGAAAAACTGAAGGCTATGATCCACCAGCCGATCAATAAATATCTCCTACTTATTGCAAAGCCTGATTATCTGCGCAAATTTATGTGGAGGTTGTTTCGTCCGCAAACCGTTCGTATCGCCAGTATCATAGTTCTGGCGCGCAACTTACTTTTCCGTTGGTTATTGCATCTCCGGTGATTTCGTTTTTTGTGTACTGTCTTGTGTGCTCCCTTGTTCATCAGCTAAGATGGGATCTGTATCAAGTCATGTATTCCTATGTACTTGTGGGAATGGCGACCAGCGATAAAAGTCGCAAAACTCCGTATGTCTTTGCATCTTCCTTACGCATACCGGCTCTGTGTGTACGTATAATTCACAGGCAAGAAAGCTACGCTGAACTTCATGACATTGAACGGTTCCGTGACTAACGTAAAAAAATCAATCACTCTAGAAGTGGACATATTGCCTAGGTGTTCAGCGAGAAAGCGGGAATCTCTTAGTGTCACTACTGGTTGCGGCAAATGTTTGCAATGTATTCATTATTTGCGCTTTCCTCTCTATTCAGTTTTTAAAGGGAAGGCAGTTTAAAAAGTTATGGTACCGGCCCAATTTGAAGGGAACTCGGGGAGAATGACTATCGCGGGAACTCCACTTATTATTAGACCGCGCTGGATGAAATTCCTTTGTTGTGGACGGTTACTTTCGTTGAGTTATTTGCTTAGGGATTTACTTTCCTTACAAGATCTTGGTCCTTGTCAGATATGATTTTAATGAGAAGAACTGATCTTGATTTGACAACAGACTGCAATTCCCATAGATTGGTCATCACTGAGTTTCCAGTTCACGTTACAAACAACTCAATCGTGAACCTTGATGATGACGTGTGTGCGATCTCAGTGCCGAGTGCGACGACGATTAGATGCTCAGCTTTTAGATAAAAGCGGAACCATGGTGGATTCGATGTATTGAAAGCTGATGTTATTTTACCCTTATTTTTAGGGTTTGTTTAACATTGTGGGACAAATGTGGCAGAATAACCTCCCGCTGTTATTAAACCGGGAAAAAAGCCAAAACCAGATCAAGACCGAAAACTTCACGAGCTATTGCTATATTACAACATATTAGATGAACGTCTTCAAAAGAGAAAAGTATGTTAAATGAGGACGTCAAAACATCCCAGGGTCATGAAGATGATAGCCTAAACCAAATAATTAAGTGATAGGAAATCCTAAATGCTAACTGAAAATTATGCGTATTTGGGCGTTGATGAATCACCACGCCATTCAAAAACTGCAGTGCAAAGCATCGTGGCACTGTCGCAGATACTTAGATACCTTTGTGCTAATGCTTGTGAGATTAAGGCCACCGTTCACATTTAGCTCACTAATTTATAATTCTTACGAGCGGACCAAGTAATAAAATTTAAGTCTGATATCTGGTCACCAAACGGTAATTTCGTTTCTGGACAGTCATTGTTTTAATTTTCAGTTTCTGTGATATTCGTTTAGGGCCAAAGAGGGAGGGTATGACTGTTTCTTTGCAGTCGGTTCATGAGAAACTCATGTGGTCTTAAAACGACCTATAACTCCGAGTTAGTGACCTGTGCTGTCCAATAGATTGTGCAGGGAGCGGGCAGGGAATGAGCACGTCTTACTAACACTGGCAGGCGAGAGTTTACGTGTGTGAACGGACCTTAACCGTGAGAATCAGGTATGTGGTGGAGATCATGTGTGAGTGTTTGTGTCGAAAGTCCGTTGGTGATCATCACGTGAGTGAAAATTTTGTCTTCGCTTTGAAAACTAACTCTGAACGTGAATGCGATTGTGTGTCGGCTTGGGACTATATTATTCTAGGAAGAAACCTTCACAGCTAATCGTGTCCAAAACCAAACCAAAGATAAGGATTTGAGAGCAAGAAAGCATTGTACTCGATAATAATTGAAAACGACAACGTGTACGATGATCGCAGATGCCACCGTGAAAACGTCCAGGCTACTCAGGTATTCAGGCCAATAGGTATTACGTAGATTGTACAAGCAATCGAAGAGATATGGTCAAAATGGCATTTTCTGTTAAAGTAATAACGATGTGAGGAACTTAACGTCATCATGTTCGATAAGTAGTCACTGAAAAAATATAACCAACAAAATCATGAGTGCTCGTGAAGTTGATCGCAGTTATAACAACTTCATTCATGATACCTGACTGACAAACCGGATCCCTGACTGGCGTACTTCGCTAAATCAACACCAATATTACTCTTCTGTGATTTCGAAAACAGTGACTTCTTCACTCGTCACTATCCATTTCACATACAGATCTTTGCTGAGCAGACAGTTCAGCTCCTCGGACAAAGCCCATCAAAAGAAGTATTTCGATATGATTGGAAATATAAAAAACGTAAGGTTCTACGAGAAATGTAAAATTAGAACTTCACTATCCTTTTTGATGGGTACTTTTGCCCTGGCTGAATGACGTTTTCCATTCTGAGCAACTGTGTGATGCACAATGAACTGCGTCCCATTTATACCACAAAGATCTGTGAGCGAAACACAGCATACGCCACGGTGAATTAAAATGTTATTAGACTGTATTATATACGGATAAACCAGTGACTACGGGTTGAATATACCGGAATGGTTGATGATGAAATATGTTTTGGCCGACGTGACCAAAGCTGAATGAATATAATTAATAAAAGCCACTGACCCCGTCGTAGACGGAATTACGTTGCACACTGTTCACCTACCGAAGTGACAGCAGTGAAAATCGTTCGGTACGTTGACATTGCAGTCTGACTGACTACAACAACCTTCAGCATTAATAAAGTTTGGTTAGATCGCTGCCTTTGTAAAGCCTAGGTTAGATGCGGGCTATTATAAGCCAGCCATACATTTGTAGAATAGGCACACACTAGGAGTTGGTCAAGAAAGTTTGAAAAATGCTTTGATCATGCTCCGTGTAAGCGCAGCAGCCGTTCTATGATTAGGTAGGCAAAGTGTGGCAGATAAGCAGAATAACCTCTCTTTTTATTGCTTGGCGGAACTGCATAAAAATTCTTAGCGATGGCTTGGTCATGACAACAGAAAAGACTTCGATTTGGCGTCAAAAATGTTTGCGTATCACACGACCATAGACATCAGGCAATTTGGGGCCATGTGATAATCAGCGTTGTTAACGAACTATATTTTCGCCAACGATGAATTGCTTGATTTTGACATCTACGATAGCGTGACACAGGAGGTAGCTAAATCAGTCTATAACCTTCTTTTTCCACATTATTTCTGCGTGTAATTTCCTTCATAGTCGGCCTAACTGTTCTTGTTTTAATTCAGCTCGCTTTCTACTGGGTGGCTTGGAAAAGTGGTGACCCAAAACAGCCTAAAAACCATTGTCGAAAACACCGCATACATCTTCCACTTCCAGTTTCGCTGGCATGCACTTCGTCAATGCTACTACTACTACCAATTATATCGAAAGTGGACGATTACCAAAGAGTGGTAACCTCGAAGGTGGCATCTGCGATCCTCGTACACGTTGTCGTTTTCAATTATTATCGAGTACAATGCTTTCTTGCTCTCAAATCCTTATCTTTGGTTTGGTTTTGGACACGATTAGCTGTGAAGGTTTCTTCCTAGAATAATATAGTCCCAAGCCGACACACAATCGCATTCACGTTCAGAGTTAGTTTTCAAAGCGAAGACAAAATTTTCACTCACGTGATGATCACCAACGGACTTTCGACACAAACACTCACACATGATCTCCACCACATACCTGATTCTCACGGTTAAGGTCCGTTCACACACGTAAACTCTCGCCTGCCAGTGTTAGTAAGACGTGCTCATTCCCTGCCCGCTCCCTGCACAATCTATTGGACAGCACAGGTCACTAACTCGGAGTTATAGGTCGTTTTAAGACCACGAGTTTCTCATGAACCGACTGCAAAGACACAGTCATACCCTCCCTCTTTGGCCCTAAACGAATATCACAGAAACTGAAAATTAAAACAATGACTGTCCAGAAACGAAATTACCGTTTGGTGACCAGATATCAGACTTAAATTTTATTACTTGGTCCGCTCGTAAGAATTATAAATTAGTGAGCTAAATGTGAACGGTGGCCTTAATCTCACAAGCATTAGCACAAAGGTATCTAAGTATCTGCGACAGTGCCACGATGCTTTGCACTGCAGTTTTTGAATGGCGTGGTGATTCATCAACGCCCAAATACGCATAATTTTCAGTTAGCATTTAGGATTTCCTATCACTTAATTATTTGGTTTAGGCTATCATCTTCATGACCCTGGGATGTTTTGACGTCCTCATTTAACATACTTTTCTCTTTTGAAGACGTTCATCTAATATGTTGTAATATAGCAATAGCTCGTGAAGTTTTCGGTCTTGATCTGGTTTTGGCTTTTTTCCCGGTTTAATAACAGCGGGAGGTTATTCTGCCACATTTGTCCCACAATGTTAAACAAACCCTAAAAATAAGGGTAAAATAACATCAGCTTTCAATACATCGAATCCACCATGGTTCCGCTTTTATCTAAAAGCTGAGCATCTAATCGTCGTCGCACTCGGCACTGAGATCGCACACACGTCATCATCAAGGTTCACGATTGAGTTGTTTGTAACGTGAACTGGAAACTCAGTGATGACCAATCTATGGGAATTGCAGTCTGTTGTCAAATCAAGATCAGTTCTTCTCATTAAAATCATATCTGACAAGGACCAAGATCTTGTAAGGAAAGTAAATCCCTAAGCAAATAACTCAACGAAAGTAACCGTCCACAACAAAGGAATTTCATCCAGCGCGGTCTAATAATAAGTGGAGTTCCCGCGATAGTCATTCTCCCCGAGTTCCCTTCAAATTGGGCCGGTACCATAACTTTTTAAACTGCCTTCCCTTTAAAAACTGAATAGAGAGGAAAGCGCAAATAATGAATACATTGCAAACATTTGCCGCAACCAGTAGTGACACTAAGAGATTCCCGCTTTCTCGCTGAACACCTAGGCAATATGTCCACTTCTAGAGTGATTGATTTTTTTACGTTAGTCACGGAACCGTTCAATGTCATGAAGTTCAGCGTAGCTTTCTTGCCTGTGAATTATACGTACACACAGAGCCGGTATGCGTAAGGAAGATGCAAAGACATACGGAGTTTTGCGACTTTTATCGCTGGTCGCCATTCCCACAAGTACATAGGAATACATGACTTGATACAGATCCCATCTTAGCTGATGAACAAGGGAGCACACAAGACAGTACACAAAAAACGAAATCACCGGAGATGCAATAACCAACGGAAAAGTAAGTTGCGCGCCAGAACTATGATACTGGCGATACGAACGGTTTGCGGACGAAACAACCTCCACATAAATTTGCGCAGATAATCAGGCTTTGCAATAAGTAGGAGATATTTATTGATCGGCTGGTGGATCATAGCCTTCAGTTTTTCGCGTAACATTATCGGAGACAGTCAAGACGAAACTGGCTTCTAGGATAACCCATTTCACCACGAAACTAAATTGGAATTTTTCACTTTGTTAGGACATCTCTTACAGAATTTATTCAGTTGTATCAGCAAATAATCTCGTCTGTTTCGTTCTAAACGATAGGCTAAAGCAAGTACCAAACCGTTGTATGACTGGATGTGCGTTGGACAGTTTGTATTGATTTTTCGGGTTCTCCGCAAGTAGACACGGCGGGGAAAAAATGGGTGTTCATGATTCTGCCGAGATCATTTGATAGCCATCCATGACATAAATGTACTTGATGCCTTTTTAATTCACTTTCGACTTTGGTCTCTTCTTATTGAGTATTGTCGTTCTTCTCTAATATGTTAATAGTAAGATGCATAGTTGCTATCAGATGAGAAACTACTTTCCCAATAATCTCGTTTGTGCATCTTTGTGGATAACTAGTATATCGTTCAATTACTTGGATCGAACAATTTGCTTCTTTCGTACTGTTTTTAGCACAAAAATAGAGGCAGAAGATATTGATCCGTGTCCATCACGTCAATCACTTGCCCACGCTCTAATTGATAGGAATGCAATTTTCCACTTTCTTCACTGTCGCTTATTTCTTGATTGGAATAGGGTAGGAACCGTTTACAAATTTGCAGCCGTAATGTTCATATAATATGCCTTACGTACTGCGGGAAATAATCATTAGACGACGTGGCTTCCAAAATGACAAACACCTCTAGTCTTTCCACGGTATTGAATGTAGACCCCGAGGGTTGACTCTGCGTGCAATAAACTTTTGCACAAGAAAGAAGGCAGTGTCTTAAGTTCGATGAATTGTTTATCTACTTCACGGAAAATATGGAAATGTGTTCCTTTTTCAGAAATATCCTGAAGTTCAACCTCTTTGCAAGTGAACAATAACCGGCAAACTCTCTTGTTCAACCGGTTGGACCCGTCTGCTCTACTATCCGTTCCATTACTTCTGCTCTTGACTGCAGTTGGTTTACCGTCGGGCTAATTGTAACGAATATGACAGGGCATTCAGTCATCTTCATTCTGGTACCCTTCTGCGAATTCTTCATGATAATGATGCTGAGTGTCATAAAATGTACACCCTATGTGATGTAGTTTATCTTCGCCCAGTATCTTTGGTTTGTCAGAAGGCAATCTGCTTCTTTTCAAGACAGCCTTGGAGTTTTTCAAGACGCCATTTATCCTCCTTTCTTTGCTTACATATTTTCAATGTATTTTGTCCTCCGTTTCTTGGCTGTTCGTAAAACTCAAGGAAAAATCTGAATGTTCCTCTGTACGGTATTTAAAAACTGTGAAAACGTTTCCTCGCCCATCCTATATTCACCAGCGTTCTCAATTTTGTTTGATTTTTTCCACTATTTCAAAGTAATGCGTGCAACCAGAAAGCTTTTTGTTGATCTTCTACCAAGTTTCAATACTCGTAAACATACCCTAATCAAATAATCGGTTCTTTATCTCAAAACGCTTTGCAAACTAATCACCTTCATAACAAATTTAGAAACTATTGTTTTCTTTTCATCTAGCTTACAGTTCGATCCCATAATCTATTTCCTATTTTTACTAGTTTTACGGTTTTCACGTATCACTTCTTCGTTCAAATTAGCAAACCTCTGAATTTTCTTTTCTGATTGCTGTATCTAAACCAGTATTATTGCTAAATTCGTCGCCGTCAATTATTTCGATCTTCTTGACAAACTTTGCCACGGGCCATTATCTGGTAATATTATATTCAGTCCCCATTAACTCTTCAAGACCATCCTCTCTAAAAAAACGCTCAAAATATCGGATTCTTCTGTATACTGCACTATACTAAGCTATGCCAGCGCAAATAATTGAACAGATTTTATCATCTAATCAGTCATCCCCTCTGAGAGTAAAACCAACAATATAAGTCGGTTGGATTCAAAGAGAGGCTAGTTGAATAGGCAAAAAGCACCATCAGCGGCACCACTGGATGCCAGTCTGTATTGAAGATTCTCGTAGTATTCAGCTACGAGAATCACACTTCATTGCGGGGAAATGTTTGCAGTAATAAAGTCCTGACAACAGAAGTGAAGTATCAAGAGTGTAAGCGTCAGGTCAGTTTCATGGGAAACTGCATGCAAGAAGCCTGGAATCCCTTTCCATCTTTCTCCCTGTGCCGCTTTGCGAGTGTGTTTTGCACCTTTTTTTACACTGTTTGTGTCCCACGGTGAACTGTCTGACTGGTGCATACATTATTCTTGTCTCATAACCTATGTCCTTCATTATCTGCGGACTTTTTGTTGACTTGATCGTTTGCACTTCATACTGGACTGAAATTGTTTGATTTACGCCGACTGTCATTTTTGCAGCGGTTTCCATTGTTGTTTGCACAGTTTAAGTGCAATATTTGTGATTTGTTCATGAAAAATCATGATGGAAACTAAAGTTGAACGTTTGACGTTTTCCGGACTGTGTTTCACAAGTCCCAAAGACCAACAGAAGGGCCTCGCACTTAGAACGCTTGAAAATACTCTAATACTACTGAACTTTACATCTTTCGGAATTATAATTGTTCGAATGAATGCTGAATTGTCTATATAAAATGGGACTGTATCGTATTCCCCATTGTAGGTTTATTATCAATAAATAAAAAATTCCTTTATCGTTAAAAATCACGTGTTATTATGCGTGAGTTTTTCTTCGATAAGCTACAAATATTTTCTCTGGATTGTACAGATAACGAATACTATTTTTACTCTCGAAGTTTTTCAAGTAACCTGAAATCAACCCCCGTTGTCATCGTATGACGAACCTCGGAAAGATGAGCAATACGGAGAGGCGGTTCTTGACCGGCGGATTGAATTCTGCACCAGGGGAAGTGTTGCTCATATTGTTTATCAACAGTTTCATAAGAGGTATTGTAACACCATCTAATAAATGAGTAGAGAAACCATATTGCTTAGACGAAATCAAGTTAACTGGGTATCCGAAAAGCTAGTGGTATAATTTTGCAATGGACTCTGGGATGTAAACTGAAACGCGTACCGGTAACAGGACACTACTTTTGGGACAAATTTGGGACACGTTTTGACTGAAAATTCGATACAAAACGAACACGTTTCACAGACCTGTTCGATTGGTCGTTTTTACATGGCATACCTTGAACTTTCTGGCTTTTTTGATCGAGCACGAAATCAAGCAAGTTATCCATCGTATGTCTGAACTTTCAAGTGAGCCATACTGTGATCGGTTGCTCTGGATTATTAAGCAGAAGAAATCTGAACGAATCCGACACGGTTTTTATCTGTTCAGTCAGATGCCTGTTGAATCCAGATAGTTGTAACTTCCATTGTTATTACTCTTCTGCTATTGAAGGAAAAAATAGATTATAACCTCAGCTAAGGAATCTCGCTGTTGTAATAATTTGAATTCTGTAACTGATGTCATCATCCATTCAGTATACGCCGAACTCCTGTGAACATTTCACAGGTTCAAAGTATGATCGCGACAAGTAGCTACCTCGCTCATGGTTTCTCACCATCAGGTAAGTATATATTGTGGGCACAGGCTCAGACCACGACCAAGAACGCACGAAACATGAGTCGGATTTTTGAACTGATATGCAAGTGAAAGAATTAACGGTTCCACTTTTATCCGTTGTAGGCCTTCAAAAGTTCACCCGAAAAGGACATAACACCGTCTTGTCTCGGTTTCAAATGCTGCTGCAGCCCCTGGTCAGCAAAATTCTCCTTCTCAAAACTGTTCTGGTAAGTAGGTAAGACAACAAAACCGTTCGTGAATAACAATAGGTAAGGGAAGCTTCTGATCGTATACTGATCCTCATTTCGTCCCACTCCAAATGCACTCTCGAGTGCTTCATTTCTTTTTGTAAATTTGGCCACCGAAGTCAAATTTACTTCTTCGTGGACAGATAAACGTTCTGTCAGAAATCCAGTTGAAATAGAATAGGTGAAAATTGTCATCTTTCGATCGTGATGAAAAATAGTTGAACAGTGGTTCTAGACTAGTCAGAAAAAACTCTTGGGGAAAATACTCAGATGTCTTTCTGTCATAAATGTGCATGATGTTCAAACGTAATATAACGAATAGAGCTACGAACAAAACAGATAATGACCGTTTGGAGATTTCGGATACCATGTACACAGAATTGGGCGCAAAGTATCAAAGAAATGCTTTTTATCAAGGCCAACGGTCTGAATGATTCTTCGAACAGATAAGCGGTCGTCTCGTTTTCATATATTATGCAAGGTTCCTAGGGTCTCAGTACGGGTACCAACTAAAATTGTTCCGTTTGTAACTGAGGCCATTTCGACACGAATTCTCGTGATTTCTATTGTGCACTGATCAAGGGAAGGGGATTATCTCTGATTCCCTATTGTCTCCCTCTCTCTCCGCTGCTTTTCAAGAGTGCAATTCCTTGGCTAACCAGTAACTGACTTCAGTCCAGGAAAATTGATTTTGTCCACAGTTTGACTGAAATTCTATGGCAAGAACCAATAGCTTTTTTACACTACATAATGTTGGGCCTTTCAGATATATAGCAGCTTTCAATCGCCTAAAATGTGTACCTGTGATTCGAGTTTACAGTTTTCCCTACAACCTCTTTGACTGCTTTTGGGCGGTGGCAATCTAGCAATCCGCGTGGAATTCATTCAGAAAATTTCCACATAGTTTGTCGTGTTAGTCTTATCGATAGGGTGTAATGCTGACGTTTTTGCCACGCTTGATATCATAATCTCTTTTCCACGAATGATTTTGGTAAGATTTCACCAGCATTCAATTCATATTTGTGGACAATAAAACTGTGGTGGGAAAAGTAAAGTGTATCTTTTGGAGGTTTTATTCGGGGGTTAGAAATGCCGTGTTTAAGGTGTATAATACGTTCACTTCTGTTATATTTAGGAAATTTATGGACAATAATTATTCTCAGATTTGTTATAAAAATACTACGAACTGAGTAAAAGAATGTATTCTTTTACTGAATTGGCGACGAGGGAGTCATTTTTCTGAGTGTTTGGGGAAGAGTACTTATAGTGTTCATTTTCCCTAAATTCACTGATAAATAGATTTTCTACTGTGTACCGCTTTGACTACTAGGATGAAGTCAACGACATCGTATAGGCAGAAACCGATGAGACACGGAACACTCCCTTATCGCTACGGTATATGCAAATCTGTCGGACAGAACGCGGCAATTAGAACGGCCGTGCTGGCACTGCCCGGCGGAAGCACCTGACGGCATTGAATTTCATTTAAATGCATGCGAAATGCGAACAACGCACAAGGTTTTTTCAGGTCATTTTAGCCGTTCACGCGCGAAGCATTGGTCTTGACCAGAATATGCTAATTCACTTTCGCTGAATTGCTTGACCGTTAGTCAAGCGAATGTTTTCTCACATACAGAAAGTGCTTAAAGACTGGTGGGGAATTTCCAGAAGCTGAATCACGTGGTGCTTCTGTGTGTGACTGAAAATTACGGGGGAAATATTGTATAGCATTTTTTGGGGTTTTGAAAGTTGGGAATAATCTTCGAGTCCCTTATTTTCTTGAATGCAGATTCATCAGCATACATACCATTATAGTGAGTTTTATTTGAAATGCTTCTATGTTACCTGCCCAATTGTGCTACACCTCATACCCCGTAATCGGTGTGTTCTTTTAAGCACTATTATCTGAGTGGTAGATCTATCTTAACGAGTCAGCCATTATCGTTGAACTGTTTCTCTGTAGCTAAGGTACCCTTCGTGGGAAAACCATTCGTTCCCACTCATCTCTTTTACAAAAAGTGGCTTTCATTTTGCGAGGCTGCGTGCTGAGACTCATACAACTTTTACTTCAGTATTACCAATTTTAAACACTTGTGTTCGATTGGGAGGAGAATATAACTTTTCATCAACAGTTCAAACCGCTCATCATCAGTCACTTTTTTCTCCATATAATCGATTTTGGTGTCCCAGCCATCACCAGACATAACCGTCGTTGACTAGACCACTAATGTCAAATGGTTTGCTCAATTGTCGTCGCTTTCCCTACTTGAAAATCTAATACTTAACCAATAAAGAACCAAACCGAAAAGTCGGGAATTTGATGAGAAGAGCATAATCAAGCGACCTGTCGTTCATGAGGAAGACAGTTGACATGTTCGTGTTTCCTGGTCATGTTGTTGATCGTGGCCGGTACATTGTTCTATTTCTAAGCAACTTCGATCATATGCTATCCGATTTTTTATCCTGTCAGTTTTTCCGAATGTGTTCAGTTAAACCTGAACAATGGCACTGTATCATTGGAATAGTGATTTGCACATCAGTTGGTAATTCACACTCGACTGACCGTACTGCGAGAGTGCAGCCGGTAGAGCATCTGCCTGTTGAGAGGAATGTTTCTAGTTTGGTTCCATCTCGCGGATATAAATTGGTTGATGGGAAAAATTCAAGCGAAGTTTCCATTATATGAAACACTGATCACTTGGCCAATGATAAAGACGGTGGAACAGACACACAATATGGTTGAGTCTGGTGGTTAATCTGCCCACACAACTGTGACTGAAACATATTTTACCCTCGGTTGTTGTTCTTTTATGCACATGCTCTGAATTATGTTACCATGAAACGCTAAACATTTATGTGTACTGTACTTGCACGAAGAGCAGTATCAACAAAACGGATCTTTCCGAATGACATATTTTGAATTCCAGTTTATCACTGACAAGTTAGTACTTCAACCATCTTACTCGCAGATAGAGTGGTAAAATATGCATAGTGAAAAAGGAGTGAAATACCTAAGATGAGTTGTTATCTCCATCCGATGCTTGATTTGATCTGCCCAGTGAAAAAATCTAAGCTTTTTGGCAGAGTATATGCCCAACTATTTCAAGAAGTATTTTTTGGTGCTTCATATCTTTCTTACTCTTCATTTTCCTAAACCAATTCTTCCGCCCCATCCCTCAGTCATTATATGCACTACGACTCAAAACCCGTGTCAGCTATGTTTAGATATGCCATAGTCCCGGTTTAGCTACTGAGTGTAAACTAACTGCACATACATCATTAAACGAATGCACGAAAAACGATCTGGATAGTCGAACAGGGAATATGGAGAATAATTTAGATGTTTCGTTGGCCACTCATTGATTACCGGGGACAAAATTGCTCCGCCCTAATTAACATTCAACCGATCGAGATGAAGTCCTTGTCGGATTTCATTCAGGTGAACTGAGAGTTGTAGACGAAATCGTCAGCCTTCGTGACCAGGAAGTGGATTCATCTGAATAAAGGTTCTTTCTTGAAATTTCAGTAAAGATATACAAATAAGGCTTGAGTAAGACATTTTGGCCAGTTTTATCAAGCGATCCTTTTGGACAACATGATTTTAGCATGCAATAGACACTGACAGGCCGCGTAGATGTGCAGTAGCACGGATGAGGGATGGCTAATGTACGGCGTAAGATTGTGTCGAACCAAGCAGCTCAGTGGCAACCATGATCACTCAGAGGATAACGTTAGACGAACAATATCACGCGCTGGTCAGGTTCGAATTACGATTGAGGTTCAGTAGAATGGAAAAGCTACAGATTGTAGCCGTGATATGAATAAATGACTGACGCACAAAGGATTGCTAGTGTCCTGCGCTAACTGTGTAGCCATCCTTGACAACTCTGGTTTATTACTTCAAGCGTGCTCTACGCGACGCTAATCCATCACTAGATTCGTTATGCTGAAATTCATAGGCATAGAGATTCACTTATGAGATAAACAAAGTGACTGGTTTGTCAGAGTTTGGTCAACTGAAGTGGCAGAACTTCGTAATTGCAGTTATCCTGGAATGATAGACACATTCGTTCTCAGAGTCACCGTATTTGTAGAGAAAGGTAATTATTCGCTAAGTTTTCATTGTAACCCTCACTTTAAAGTGGCTGTGCCAACAGGTTACACCACATGTCTGTCATTTGCGCAGCTTTTGGTTTTCGGGAATCATTCGACGGCCGTCGATGTTTGGATCCCACGGTATTTTAAGTCCTTATCACTGAAATGGTCATCAAAAGTTGTGCAACGAGAATATTCATGATTAAAATGACCATTATGAACATGGGGATTCATTTTCCAATATTATCTATTACGCATAACTGAAGAAGATTCGATTTTTTTGTTACTACGCTGGTCCGGTTAGAAACGGAAACAACGTGAGACCTTTGAGTTATTTCGCAACTGACTATACTGATTTGCGCGCTCACATGGTGTTTATAGTCTGTGTTTCATCTTTGTATCGCAAGCGCAATTGATAAGCTAATACATTTTAATTAATAGTGGAAGTTACCTGCTACGTGAACAGTCTAAATAACTGAGGAATGTTTATTATCTTCCGTTTTTTGATACCCACGAACAAGTATAAAGGGAAGCGTTTGATTCAGTGCGGTGTGTCACCTAGAAGCAATCAGGATAACAGTGAAATGCTATGTCTCTTATACTCCGTATTCACCAAAGACACGTCTGCATGTAAGCTGTACTCTTCCATGTTAACAGTATCAGTAATAAGGATATGGACATTGATATGATTGCATGAGATAAACGTTTGTTGCACTTGTTGTTGGTGGGTCATGCTGATGACTCGTGCGAAGATGTAACGGAGTGTACGTAGATCAAATGTGAATGAATAGCCGAGACAAACTGAGACCTAAAATAGAGATAAAAAATAGAGGGTTTTGCCACAAAATCAGATACGGAGGCGAAATACTTTTTCCTGGTATAAAATCTCCAGGAAGCCTACATGTGCCGTTTGCACTGGCTTCAAGGAATATCACACAAGTGAGGGCAGTCTATCTGCAGTTGTACTCGTTGTGAATTATGATGAAATGCTATACTGTATGGAAGATACACATTTAAGAAAATCTGACAACGAAAACGACTTCCTGAAGCACATTGCTCGATAATAATAAAACCATTCCTTTTTCTCAAGTGAGTCGAAAGACAGTATTACATTTCACTCTGTGGTTAAGTCATTCAAGTTTCATGTTTCCTATTGTGCACTGGCTTTAGGAAAGTTTTCTTGCACAAACTGAAACGTCGGCTGAATACAAGCTGGACAGAAACTGGGCACACCCTGGTGGTGTTTTCGTGCAGATTTTATTACTCCAAAATTAAGCCAAGCTATAGGGTAGGAAGCACGTAAGCTGTCCATTTGAAAGTGGCAGGTTTATGCTAAAACTATTTTATGTAAAGTCAATCGATTTTCGTGATAGGACGCACAGATGAATTTTTCGGCAACTACGAAGCCATTGCTATCAAGCCGTCAATAACTTATGTCGGCGCACATTCACCTGAATACTGCGTTTATTCTCTGTTAGCTAGAAACTGAACTTTTTAGACCATTGTATGAGCACAGCCGGATTTGTTTTGACAGCAAACCCACATAAGATAAAGTCTTCGTTATACGTTCGAGTAGAATCAAAGTAAAAAATTTAGGTTTCATGTACTTTCATGCCACTTCTGTCATATCTTTGTCAAAATGAAGCTTCGCCTCAGATCTCCTCCACTAAAATTGGGATTAGGTAAAATGTGAAGGTATATATTTGTAAGATACTACCACATCTGTGTTTGATGTTGATCTATTTCAAGACTGCTGGCAGTGGACACGAAATAAACTGCTATACACTAGTTATTACACTCTTCTTTCTTCACGGAATACTGCTGAGATTCACAGCGCACCATTCCATCGATCACCAACCAGAGTTGTATTTTCAGGTAAACCCAAATTTCTTCATTGTAATTATCTCGCGGTCGACTGCCTGACTTCGTGAGCATTCAAACATTTAACACAAATAAGCCAAATATTTCATATTTTTTAGCTGTGTTTAGAAACTAAGTCACGACTACTTCAGTCAGTTATATATAAAAACGAAAGTAAACGAACTAACAGCAGGTACGAGCTGGATAAAATGTTCCAAACCTCATCAGATTCACTTCTGAAAGTCTACAGAAACTAGGTTCATCAGTCAGTCCAATGAGTCATCGTCAGATGAACGGTTTCGTTTCGTTTCATGAGAAGCTTACTCATCATATTGGCACTTTTTTCAAAGCTTTCCCTTTTTTATCGCAAACAAAGTTGAAGATGTCGGGAAGTGATTCTCTTTGGGTTGACTGAACCATTCTCTTGATGTTTTTCCAGTGCACCTTTTGTCTGTGAATTAGCTGAGATTATTGTAGGAAACCCAATGTGGATAGCACAAGTATATGGTTAATTAGAGGTTTCCTGTATACCATTGCTCATGAACTATTTTGGGTCTCATAAAGTCGCTCTAAGTATTTTATAGCATTCTTGATAAGTGGGTCATTCATACAAATAATTCTTGGCCTATGTTGATACTAGTAGCATCAATTAGCATCTCGATGACGAGACAGAGTTTTTCAGGAGGCATACGACCATTCTGGAGGTTTTCGCCACTCCTCAGGCGTGTTTACCCGGCACTCTCCTGTCTAATTAACCATATACTTGTGCTATCCACATTGGGTTTCCTACAATAATCTCAGCTAATTCACAGACAAAAGGTGCACTGGAAAAACATCAAGAGAATGGTTCAGTCAACCCAAAGAGAATCACTTCCCGACATCTTCAACTTTGTTTGCGATAAAAAAGGGAAAGCTTTGAAAAAAGTGCCAATATGATGAGTAAGCTTCTCATGAAACGAAACGAAACCGTTCATCTGACGATGACTCATTGGACTGACTGATGAACCTAGTTTCTGTAGACTTTCAGAAGTGAATCTGATGAGGTTTGGAACATTTTATCCAGCTCGTACCTGCTGTTAGTTCGTTTACTTTCGTTTTTATATATAACTGACTGAAGTAGTCGTGACTTAGTTTCTAAACACAGCTAAAAAATATGAAATATTTGGCTTATTTGTGTTAAATGTTTGAATGCTCACGAAGTCAGGCAGTCGACCGCGAGATAATTACAATGAAGAAATTTGGGTTTACCTGAAAATACAACTCTGGTTGGTGATCGATGGAATGGTGCGCTGTGAATCTCAGCAGTATTCCGTGAAGAAAGAAGAGTGTAATAACTAGTGTATAGCAGTTTATTTCGTGTCCACTGCCAGCAGTCTTGAAATAGATCAACATCAAACACAGATGTGGTAGTATCTTACAAATATATACCTTCACATTTTACCTAATCCCAATTTTAGTGGAGGAGATCTGAGGCGAAGCTTCATTTTGACAAAGATATGACAGAAGTGGCATGAAAGTACATGAAACCTAAATTTTTTACTTTGATTCTACTCGAACGTATAACGAAGACTTTATCTTATGTGGGTTTGCTGTCAAAACAAATCCGGCTGTGCTCATACAATGGTCTAAAAAGTTCAGTTTCTAGCTAACAGAGAATAAACGCAGTATTCAGGTGAATGTGCGCCGACATAAGTTATTGACGGCTTGATAGCAATGGCTTCGTAGTTGCCGAAAAATTCATCTGTGCGTCCTATCACGAAAATCGATTGACTTTACATAAAATAGTTTTAGCATAAACCTGCCACTTTCAAATGGACAGCTTACGTGCTTCCTACCCTATAGCTTGGCTTAATTTTGGAGTAATAAAATCTGCACGAAAACACCACCAGGGTGTGCCCAGTTTCTGTCCAGCTTGTATTCAGCCGACGTTTCAGTTTGTGCAAGAAAACTTTCCTAAAGCCAGTGCACAATAGGAAACATGAAACTTGAATGACTTAACCACAGAGTGAAATGTAATACTGTCTTTCGACTCACTTGAGAAAAAGGAATGGTTTTATTATTATCGAGCAATGTGCTTCAGGAAGTCGTTTTCGTTGTCAGATTTTCTTAAATGTGTATCTTCCATACAGTATAGCATTTCATCATAATTCACAACGAGTACAACTGCAGATAGACTGCCCTCACTTGTGTGATATTCCTTGAAGCCAGTGCAAACGGCACATGTAGGCTTCCTGGAGATTTTATACCAGGAAAAAGTATTTCGCCTCCGTATCTGATTTTGTGGCAAAACCCTCTATTTTTTATCTCTATTTTAGGTCTCAGTTTGTCTCGGCTATTCATTCACATTTGATCTACGTACACTCCGTTACATCTTCGCACGAGTCATCAGCATGACCCACCAACAACAAGTGCAACAAACGTTTATCTCATGCAATCATATCAATGTCCATATCCTTATTACTGATACTGTTAACATGGAAGAGTACAGCTTACATGCAGACGTGTCTTTGGTGAATACGGAGTATAAGAGACATAGCATTTCACTGTTATCCTGATTGCTTCTAGGTGACACACCGCACTGAATCAAACGCTTCCCTTTATACTTGTTCGTGGGTATCAAAAAACGGAAGATAATAAACATTCCTCAGTTATTTAGACTGTTCACGTAGCAGGTAACTTCCACTATTAATTAAAATGTATTAGCTTATCAATTGCGCTTGCGATACAAAGATGAAACACAGACTATAAACACCATGTGAGCGCGCAAATCAGTATAGTCAGTTGCGAAATAACTCAAAGGTCTCACGTTGTTTCCGTTTCTAACCGGACCAGCGTAGTAACAAAAAAATCGAATCTTCTTCAGTTATGCGTAATAGATAATATTGGAAAATGAATCCCCATGTTCATAATGGTCATTTTAATCATGAATATTCTCGTTGCACAACTTTTGATGACCATTTCAGTGATAAGGACTTAAAATACCGTGGGATCCAAACATCGACGGCCGTCGAATGATTCCCGAAAACCAAAAGCTGCGCAAATGACAGACATGTGGTGTAACCTGTTGGCACAGCCACTTTAAAGTGAGGGTTACAATGAAAACTTAGCGAATAATTACCTTTCTCTACAAATACGGTGACTCTGAGAACGAATGTGTCTATCATTCCAGGATAACTGCAATTACGAAGTTCTGCCACTTCAGTTGACCAAACTCTGACAAACCAGTCACTTTGTTTATCTCATAAGTGAATCTCTATGCCTATGAATTTCAGCATAACGAATCTAGTGATGGATTAGCGTCGCGTAGAGCACGCTTGAAGTAATAAACCAGAGTTGTCAAGGATGGCTACACAGTTAGCGCAGGACACTAGCAATCCTTTGTGCGTCAGTCATTTATTCATATCACGGCTACAATCTGTAGCTTTTCCATTCTACTGAACCTCAATCGTAATTCGAACCTGACCAGCGCGTGATATTGTTCGTCTAACGTTATCCTCTGAGTGATCATGGTTGCCACTGAGCTGCTTGGTTCGACACAATCTTACGCCGTACATTAGCCATCCCTCATCCGTGCTACTGCACATCTACGCGGCCTGTCAGTGTCTATTGCATGCTAAAATCATGTTGTCCAAAAGGATCGCTTGATAAAACTGGCCAAAATGTCTTACTCAAGCCTTATTTGTATATCTTTACTGAAATTTCAAGAAAGAACCTTTATTCAGATGAATCCACTTCCTGGTCACGAAGGCTGACGATTTCGTCTACAACTCTCAGTTCACCTGAATGAAATCCGACAAGGACTTCATCTCGATCGGTTGAATGTTAATTAGGGCGGAGCAATTTTGTCCCCGGTAATCAATGAGTGGCCAACGAAACATCTAAATTATTCTCCATATTCCCTGTTCGACTATCCAGATCGTTTTTCGTGCATTCGTTTAATGATGTATGTGCAGTTAGTTTACACTCAGTAGCTAAACCGGGACTATGGCATATCTAAACATAGCTGACACGGGTTTTGAGTCGTAGTGCATATAATGACTGAGGGATGGGGCGGAAGAATTGGTTTAGGAAAATGAAGAGTAAGAAAGATATGAAGCACCAAAAAATACTTCTTGAAATAGTTGGGCATATACTCTGCCAAAAAGCTTAGATTTTTTCACTGGGCAGATCAAATCAAGCATCGGATGGAGATAACAACTCATCTTAGGTATTTCACTCCTTTTTCACTATGCATATTTTACCACTCTATCTGCGAGTAAGATGGTTGAAGTACTAACTTGTCAGTGATAAACTGGAATTCAAAATATGTCATTCGGAAAGATCCGTTTTGTTGATACTGCTCTTCGTGCAAGTACAGTACACATAAATGTTTAGCGTTTCATGGTAACATAATTCAGAGCATGTGCATAAAAGAACAACAACCGAGGGTAAAATATGTTTCAGTCACAGTTGTGTGGGCAGATTAACCACCAGACTCAACCATATTGTGTGTCTGTTCCACCGTCTTTATCATTGGCCAAGTGATCAGTGTTTCATATAATGGAAACTTCGCTTGAATTTTTCCCATCAACCAATTTATATCCGCGAGATGGAACCAAACTAGAAACATTCCTCTCAACAGGCAGATGCTCTACCGGCTGCACTCTCGCAGTACGGTCAGTCGAGTGTGAATTACCAACTGATGTGCAAATCACTATTCCAATGATACAGTGCCACTGTTCAGGTTTTAATCACTGGACTAGCATTTTCGGTCACTTCTCAGTGGGACGAACAGGAAGCACACGGACGAACTCGACCCATTGATCATTGAAAGATAGCTACTGAATATGTTACTGACATGTAGACCCTGAATATTGTCTAGCAAATCAATTTGCCTGTATTTTTTGCACCCAAAATTCCAACGCCGATTTGATCCTAGTTTATGGAGTTGATTTAGGCTCCTCGTGGCAATGATGCCTTCTTCTGATCAGAATGTCTTGCCAAAATGCTTTTCTCAGCACAAGACTGATCTGTGTAACCTGTTTGTAGTCGCCTCGATCTGAAGACAAGCACCAAAAAGAATAGTCTAAGCTTTCTTTTAAATTCAGACTAGGGGAATATTTCATTAAATAAATTAAAGAAGTGTAACGGAGCCGCTAGCTCTTCAGATTGTACCAAAAATGGTGCGCCTTATGATATGTTATATGAAAGAGATTATTTTTCAGTAACACAGCTCTGTTACAAAAGATGGTAAGCAGTCGACTTTTCGGCTGCCACTGGTAAACTGGTCTTGAGAAAGATTAACCGCGGTAACCAAAACCTCAACTGCTCACCATTATTTCCGACAAAGCTGTGTTACTAAACAACAAACACTTTCGTATAATATGATTCAGCAAGCAGTGTAGGCCTTCATACCAAGCTCTACAACTTGTATAACGAAATGCCTTGGTTGTGATTAGGTCCCTACAGAGAAGCTTTTCAGCATAAGAGTCGTTAGCTGTGCGGGAAATGCTTTGCCAGCATTCAAAGCCAGTTTCCAAAGAGCACCATATTGTGTAGTGTATACCATCAATGAACCCTTGGGAGCCCACTCGGATAGTCTTGTGATTAAGGTGTTCAATTCACCGTCATTCGCCTCGGGTTGGCGTTCCAGTTGTGGCTCGGTGGATGTACACTGCTGATGATTCCTAACAAGGGTCTAGCAGCTATACAGTACTTCCATGATTTTTGATTGTTTGCATGGTGAGTCAACAGTAAAAATCTAATCTCCTACTATTCACATTCATTTACGAATAAATTAAATTAGCTCAGAAAGCACTTCCATACAATCATTCTTGCCAATCAAACGTGTTCTAAGCAAGTCAACGCATGCCTGTCAGTACACAAAAAACGGAGTTGGTCCTAATCACACTTCATCCCGAATAACGCTGAATAATAAGATCTTGCCATATATCGATCGGATTTGCTTGGCCAGAGCCGAATGTACGTGTGGACTACGCTTGCTCACTCACTTAAATCTGGCTCACCTGCTTACTCACTTGCCAGTTTGCTTGCACACTCACCTGCAAAACCCTAGTTGTGTGGTTACGAATTTATGAACAAACAGAATGCCAGCGTTACTTGTACTACCGATAATTCTGGACTCATTCATCATTTATTTAAAATAAAAATAGAAATATACTAAACACTTCGGTTACATTTGCATTTATTGTTGTAAAGAAAAGAGATCACTTTGAAGTTAGTAGAAAAGACGAAAGATGATTGGCTCACGGATTGCCGCAGAGCAACCAACAGTAAACAGTACACAGTACACATCTTCACTTCAGTGTCCAAATCCTATTCTGACTACTACGAATAAGCTGCTTCATAAAATTCACAGCACGCATGGCAAAAATATGCAGTTCCGTAACGCACGACCGTTCTTCAGTATTCATATGCGCGAACTTAACGGGATCTAAATTTGTATTGTTCAGTTGAAACCTGTTGTGAAGTCGAATACAGGAATTGCTGTAGATCACGTTTCTTCAACAGCTGGGAGACTCCAACTGGTCTCAAACCAGAGGTGTGAAAATGTAAACACGGATTTCAATCGCGCTAGCGTAGCCTTTTTAGAAAATGGGCCAGGGATAATTCTGAAGTAAATGTTGACCGATCACACACGTGGATATCAATTGAAATGATAATGCTGATTTCAAGTGATGACGCCAGTGGCGACGAGAGATTTCATATTATTGCAGCGATATTAATATTTTTACTTGGCCGGCTAAACCTTTTACAATCAATAATCAGTTTATTAATTTTTGCACGAAAGATATTTCTCCTTGCCAGATTCATAGTTTTTGTGAAGATTGAGTTATGGAAATACGCATGGAAAAGAGAACGTCTCGACCTAGAAATTTATTGTGCCCGTAAGTTATTATTTCATTTAGTAATGGGCACTAAACTTTCTCATATCGAAGTCTATTCGTCCACCGTTTTAGGGTTTCTGCCCTGTATATTAGTGGACAATAGCTCTTTTACAGAGAAAAGCCATTAAGATTTCAAATCTATCCACACTGCTCCATACTCATGTAATTCGAAGTGCTCAAGAAGGAAAAGCATATGTTAAGTCGATTTCTCCAGATTACTGCTTGTTTGACCCTATTGGCTTTAATGAAAAACAGCGGATGTTCCATTTACCTGAATCAATTGTACAAAATTTATTTTTTTTGTTTATATTGCTGAGGAAGGTCCCCTATCTATAGGCGTCATCCATCTAAATTTCAATTTTGTCTGCAGTGTTATTTCCTATGGCATGGGAGATCCAGTGAGACCATGGGTACTGTGCTGTAACCTTAAGAAAGACGCATCAGCCTACCGGAGAAATTGAATCTGATACATAGGGAAACACGTGTGTAGGATTCCATGAGAATCCCACTGAGTATGATTGCTGACCAATAATTAGGAACTACTGTAGCAGACGTACTCGGAAAATCGTCTACGGACCCTAGCTTTATCAAGAATTTCGATATTTTATAGAACAGTAATGCCAAATTTTCCGCACGTAGTTGGCAGGGGAACACGCAATAACGTCATTCCATTTATTTCTACGTAAAGGAACAAAAACCCAGCCAAAACCGATGAGCAAGCAAATTGTGAAAATGTCAGTTACATTCATGCGCTAGCGTACGTTAGTATCAAATAAAGCATGGTTCATCCATCGTCCAACAAACAAGTGTGATTAAACAATAACGAGCTTATGTTGGGGCATGTAGGAGGTGTCGATCGATATTCCGCGAGCTGTGATGGGATATCCAATCGAGACACAGCAGACTTGACAATGAAAATCTGGTAGACTTTTTTTCCAAGCCCATGAAAGAGCTCATCAGCCAGGACATATTTATGACCTTATGCGAATCTCACGTACACAAAGATTTTGCACAGGATCAGCCTGGTTTAAATTACCCACGGCCCATCTCGGATGTTCAGGTTCAAGGTTACTATTGGAGTGAAACAACTACGGTGAAAGGCTATTTCCCAAGTAAGGGTAAACTGATAAATAAAGGACAGTAGTAACGTAGAGTTCATCAAAAATGGGTTGCCCCAAATGACACTTAATTAGACAAATACATACAAGAAGCAGTCCGCAGGCAGTTTCTGGCTTGGAACAGTGAAAAGACAATTTTCAAAACGACACAAAAAATAAGAAACGGTTAGACAGCCATGAGGACTACGAGAAACAAGTCGTGAGTTATATTCTACTAAGACGCATGACTTTTTTTTCACTCTGCCCCTCAGATCAAGCACTGAGCGGAGGCAATGATCCAAAGCATATTATGACATTCCATCTCGCAGTATGCGGATTACATCAGTTCACTTGCGGAACATAAGCCACCAAGGCTAAACAATTAAAAAGAATGACTGAAGCAATGGACCGTTTGACGCAATTAAAATGATAGATCGTTTAAACAAAAGTTCTCCGGTGTCCGGAATGTATCTTCGAAAAGATGTATCAGATTACGTTATCACCCGTTTCGAGATGACCAGTAAGAACCCTTGGGCCCTGATACAGACGTCGTTCTCAACGGAACAGAATAAATCCCGTTGAACTTCTGAATTAGGACAGTAGCACATAGGTTAGAATGATCATGCTCAACATGAATTCAAGGTGGTCACTTTGACCTCCCACCATTTGTTCTTAGGTGGTTGTTCTTCACATTTTCGCAGGTTAGATGAAACGAATAGTATGGAAGCCAAATAATATAAATTGTGCGCAAATGTACCTTAGCAAAGACTCTTTTTATTATTTCGGTTTGTTGCGGATGAATCTGAGTTTCGGGGAGATTTGATGACAATGAAGTCCGCTGGCTCTACTGCCTTTGGTTGACAACCGTCAAGGCAGTCTGTGATAGAAAAGGGCATAATAGACCAGTAATGTGTATTTTTGATCGTTCATATGTAATATGCATAGGTTAGTATTCCTCCCCGGGGTTGCTAGCGTTCGATCTACAGAACACAAAGGCCAGCAGCCTTGCTTTGCCGTATATGACTTGATGTAGCCGGGTCAACAGATCCTTTGGGTTAATCTCAGATCACGGTAATCCACATTATGGCAAGTGGAATCCAAATATTATTTGAAGCAGGCAGTACTCGTGTCCAAAACAAAACTAATTCAGCCACCCCATAGGTATTACAGTGCAATGATGTTTACATTGAAACTCGTTTGGACAAAATTCACAAAAATAACTTTCTGATTCTCTCCCAAAGTCGGGAGGAACTTTTCATTCAGCTCGATGTTGTGTTGTGTCGTACTGCTCAGTTTATTATTCCACCACCACTGAGGAAGACAGTCCTTGATGACGTACATTCTGGTCATTTGGATGTTGCAAAGATGAAGTCAGTTTCTTGCAGTATGTTGGGGGACCGGGATGAACCGAGATTCGGAGGCCAAAGCAGCGATCTGCAAAGGCTGTTTACACTAAGGGGCATCGTGTCCGAAAATTCGAACTCCTTGGCCGGAGAGCCACCGACAGTGGATTAAATTTTGCTCCGGGGAAATGAAAAAAATGGCTAGTCTGCATTGGATTTCTCCATCCACTTACAGCTCCAAGTCATCCATGTCCCATTTCTGTAAGCATTTTGAAAACTGCTGTGAGTTCCGCCATTCCCTGGGCTTTTCATAAACTAGTCAAGCTTTGCATTTGTCTCTAGTTGCAACAGAGATGTGCTACTCATTTTACTACTGCAGAAACACCCGCTAAGCTGTTTACACCACACCTTTAATGAGATTTCTCGCAGTATCTAGATTTATCATGCAGCCTTTTTCCGCAGAAATGAGCTACTTTTGTCAGGTGGTTTCATTGCTTGAAATGCTGACAACTGTATGGTTGAAGTAAAAGATTTGAACGACGGATCCATACATCGACATTACATTGAACAGATTCAACTGAATTTGGCTGAACTGAAAACCAGTGAAAATTTCGCAAATGCGAGGAAACCTTGGCACAGTCGAGCTAAATGTTTTGCCAACTAAAAGTCTAGCACTACCAGGAAGTCCTGAAACGCTTGTTCAAAAAATGTGTACCGGAACTTCAGAGGGAGGAACGTGCGACGGGATGACTGCAGGCCCAAATTCTGAGTCACAGTTGTCTTGATCACACACACAATAAGTCAGGTTCTCGAGTGCACGTTTCCCCATATTTGATCAATCCCAGTGATGTGGGCGGCAACTCACAGTTTACAAGCCTCAGCCATTTGTAATGCCAGGGCTGACTGACTGTTCGTTGAGTTCACCGACAGACTGACACACACATACAACAACGCATGCGATCCGCAGCACTCTATTGGCTTCTCATTCGTTATTTCTGGCACGCTTGCCTTGTAATTTTGTGAATGCTGTCGCCAATACACGCATTTCGCTGAAAACCACCTGAATTCCGAGTCCTCTTGACTGCATTCCGTGGTTTTGGCGTAGAAATGTGGATAACGGGATTTTGGGATTCGGAGCATTGGTAGTTCATACTCCTAGTAAAGTGCGAGTACAAGTAGTAATTGGAAAATTTTCACGGTCGCGCATTCAAGCTTATCCTGGGAAAACAGGCTAACACGTGAGTAAGTGAACTGTAAGCAACATTCTCTTTTGGTCCCTTTCGGCAAAATCTGAGATTACACAGCTTGATGGTAGTTCTTCTCGACAGTCCCCAATCTCTCAGAATATCAAACGCTGGTGGTATGGGATGAAGCTCTTCTGCGGTCAGAAGAGGAAAACCTCTCAAGGTGGATGTAGATGTGAACAATATCAGTGTCCAGTTTCTCCGACAATCAGACGGCTCATTTCCCATTTTCTTGTTGTCACTTTGGCCTGAATTTCAAAAGGTATCAACGTCGAACGTTCTCAAACTACTTGAATCAACAAAGATTACCAGGTGAACTGGTCCATACTGTCCACCAAAGGAGGTGCTCAGACATGGGATCGGCTCGCTTTGTGGTCTGACTTCGGTAATTACCACCTCACTGGAACCACATTCCATTCCCGATTGTTGGAGTCCTATTTTAACCAATAGTATGCTAAAGCGATTCCATAGAAAAAAGGTACTCAAAATTTATGGATCAGTAGCTCTGTCTCCATCAGCGCTGAAACTGGCAGAACGCGTTATTCTGCTTCCTCTCCAAACCACGGTGAGAAACTCAGCCGAAGAGTCACAATTAGCGCGCGAATCCAAGCGCCCTGCAGTCGATGCAGTAGAGCCCATTGTGCACCGTACTGCTTAGTCCCTCAACGATTCCACTAAGTCAGCTGGATGTACTTTCCTTGACTACTCCTCGGCTCCTACCATTGTACCATGCTCGCTACTCAGCAAACTAAAATCCTCTGGATGTTCCGAGTGTTTGATGAACTGGAAGAACACAATGCACCAAAGTAGGCTAAAAGGTCTACGTACGTCTCTTAATTTGTGCCGATGTATTTCAAGGTGCTGTCACTTCCCCGTACCTGTTTTCAGCATACATCAGTGATTTGACTGTCACCCATCCAGCTCACATCTATGAATATGCTAAAGGCGTTGTTTTTGTTAGGTCTATCTCAAATAGATCAGATTCCGACGAAGTCGCCGTAAATAGTTCACATGTTCAGAACTTTTCCAGTCAAACTGGTCTTTTGGTAAACAGTAATAAATATCGGGAGTGTATTTTTCCACCTATCGTTCCGGCCTCAATAAAGACATTCCAACCAATAATTCCAGACCCTCGCACGTATACAACACGTGAGATTCCCTGGTGTTACGCCGCAGCATAATCCGCATTGGCCTTTGCATATAGAAGTTACAGTAGGAAAACTGCGTCGCTTGTGGCATACAATTAGGAAAGTACAAAAATGTAGTTCTCCACAGTCTGTTATTTCCACTTTCGTAAGACAGAGTGTGTATGTTACCTATCATCCTTTTTTATTGAACCCCTGTCATTTTCCCGGAATAACTAAAACAGGATTTCATTATTCATGGCTGAGGCTTAGGCGCCATTAGTCTTGTTTTTGGTGTTGCGTTAAATGACCTAGTCTTGGGCAGTGTACCAGCTACATAACAACATCAGTTGCATTTGCACAAAAAATCTTTTCTGATACCTCGCACCCACTGCATTTTGATCTTACTCTTTGTCGGTCTCACTGATTGACTGTTTCCTTGCAGATAGTCTTTTTACAGGAATTCCTTTGATCCCTTTCTGGCACGTTTTGTAACCAACAAGGATGTCATTCTGTATGAATAAAAGTCCTGTTGTGATCTGCAAATTACTGTGACGGCAACCCTGGCTGAAAGGCATTGTACAACTACGCTTGAGCTGATACATACAATATAATACAAACTACCCACACAATGTCGGTAATCAACGCGATTGGAGAAAACAATGGAACTGTAACGATCGACCAGTGATCAGTAATGTAGTGAAGTTGGCTAACGAAAACGGATGACTACTGGCTACTTTATGGACCAGAAATCACTCAAAACGTCATATATGTGGAAAAACTTGAAATGGCCTTGGCAATAATGGGAATATCACTTGAGATCATGTACTAAACATAGATTGAGCTGCCAGCAATAAAAAGACCTGCTTCTTGATATCTCAGAAGGTCCGCGGTGTAGTTGCAAATTCCATCACCCAAATTTTGCCGGAAATTTGTGAGTGATCCTCGATTGAATAGGTAAGTAAATTGTTGGCTGAAAAATGCCTGCCCTCCGTTGTCACAGTTACCAAGTTTAGGAGCTTGGTAGATTCTGAGTGACCGACCGACTGATACTTATTACGGCTTGATATCTGATCACCATCCCTACTGGATAGAATCGCACCTAGTGAAAAGCGTGTGACCATTTCAATGTAGTAGTTGTTTTTCTTCATTGTGATCGATTCGTTCAGTTGTCACTAGGATAATTTATTTAAATAAAAACAAGAATAAAGGTCTAGTCAGTCTATAAGACCAAAACGACTGGATTTACAAAGTACGTTGTAAGAAATGCTCGGCATAATAAACTGAACAAACCAGTAGGCAGCTAAAGATAAGAATAACTGAACGAAAAAGGGAAGAAAAAATGCAGACCTTCTCACAAGACTGTCTTGGCAAAAATGGAGAGAGACTCAGCGATCGCTCTACACATCACAGCATAGATTACGAAAACACCAAAATGATCCAACTCGGATTTAGAACGTGTACTGGGGCCGAGTATGCTGTCAGTAAGTACCCACTCAGTACTTGTCGACCGCAATAACGGGACAGAGATGACCGAGGTTTGGACAGCCCTAACCTCATTGATGAATACGCATCACAGAGTTCACAATGCTAGATGACATCGTCACCTCTGAAACACACCGTGTGAAAGACAATGAATCACCCACCCATCACACGTACGCATGCACACACACAACACCACAGACGAACGTCCTTTGATGCATGAATGTTCCCTTAGAGTTGTTCGATTGCAAAATAACCTTGGATAAGTTTACCCTCGATCACCGAAAAGTTGGCGGATTACATCTGCTAACAACGCCATGTTCGTAACATTATAACTTTCGCAATCAAACAGCACTTGGCCCACGGAACGTTCGATACACTCCACACGTCAATTGGTGCGGATATTTACGTATCTTACTTACTTTTCTTAAGATGGTTCTGGATTGCCTAATGTTAGCTCTCTGACGATGTTTCAGTGAAGTCAGAAGTACTATTGCATAAAGTCCACGGATTGCTTGCGTACGCTTCACTTTCGAAGTTGGGATATCGTACGCTGACAATTTTTCCATTAGTGAGACCCACGGTGCTGTTCCTTAAGGTGTCGTCCTAACAAGAAAGATGAGTAAGCTGACAAACATTTGGTATGTCACTATTGCAACGATTTCCTTCGTGATGTAGCAGTGTAGTAAGAAACAGCCGGGTATGAAGACTTAGTATACAAACCAGCTTTTTCGCAATGAAATAAGCCAGACTCACGCAAAGAAATGATCGCTGTAGGCAACCCAAAAACGTTTTTCATAAACGGTGTGCAGGCTACGCCATGTCATCGTTCTTGTGATTCACTAAACACGCTGAATCCCTTGCTCCGTTGGTCTGTGGTATTTTGGATGAATTTTTGCAAAACAGGAGCGAAATTGTTTTGCCACGACGTTTTGTTTCGTAGCATGCTGCAAGCGAAAGCTCTTTTAGTATTTCCCAATTTTGCAGTCCTATTGAATTCCCAATAAGAAGGTGATTACAAGAGTTTGAAGAGCAGACCAGTACACACGGTTGTTATATCGGGTCAGTGAAGAACAATTTGGACAAAGTCAAGTCATATTCGATTAGTGTCATTACTGTGGGTAGATCAGGAAGAGATTCATTCCAAAATTACGAACTTTCCCATGTCATAGATGCAATCTCATTTGAATCCATTGCTGTGTTCATGGATGAGCAATCCAATTTTTAGAATCACAAGGTGATTCTTGTAACGCTACTTCGTCGGCTAAATCGGCTAACCTCCAGAACGGGAACATACAATCAAAAGTAAGGATTTTCTAAATGAGTAGTACTTTGCTGTATCTGGAGTTTACCTAGATTTTCAAGAATATTGGTCTCGAAAAATTGGATTTATTGAGTAGTTCACAATTATCTCAAAAAGTGAGAATCAGGGAAACGGCGAATAGTGCATCTGACTAGCAGAGTATAAGACCACGCGGAGTAGTTCAAAATGTCTGCTAAGAAGTGAAGAAGTGCATAACCGTTACGGGTTCAAAATGGTTACTATTTGTTGGTTGGGGAATCCTGCTTTTACCAGTGTCCACATTGTGAACCTTCAAATACAGTCATTCCCATTATTTTTCCATTTTACGAGACCCGAAGTGAGAACGAATATCTTCTACTGTGTGTTGAGTATTTTCGCCAGAGGATGATTTGCCACGATTCAGTTTTCCGGAATCCAAATCAAAAGACAGTTCATAATTTCGGTATTATCAGTGCAGAGATTGTATACTTCTTTATTATTGGATAGCAGTAATGCAGCTACTCTTTATTTTTATCAAATCACTCTGACACCCGGATTTATCCGAAACATTCGACTATTTTGCAAGATATCACCGAGTTGATAAAACGGTATTTGTGAGGGCCGAGTCGCCTACCCCAATTTTTCTTGTTTGGTTCCCGTGGTGTTTTGCACCTTAGCCGGGAAAATATGAAAAACCACTAACCGAAAACAAAGGTTGGCAAGTCAACAAAAAAGCTTTGTGCAGAAGCACACCCCTTGAACATTTGAGCTGCAATTCTGATCCATTTTCGTGGAAATTATTCTGTTATCCTGTAGTATGTTACCGCAATAGTATCTTCTCGAAAATGTTCAGAACAATTTGTCACCAATAAAAGAAATATGCTTACAAGTTCGGGGTCACCCACAACCAATATACAATAGAGTGAATCGGAGTCATCATGTAGGGAAACGCAAAAGATGCGAATGATTGGCAGCCCTCAGTCGCACACCACCGGATAACACGACAGTACCCAGCATTTTGTGTACCAACAGGCGCTCCCTGCTCAACACGCTTCTGGACCAAACTTATCGGCTTATGCCTTGCGCCTTCCAAAATAGGTATGTGGTACGCATGCACGAAACCTGACTGAATACTGACGTGAGTGAATTCTTGGTCGAAATGGAAAATTACTCGTACTTTCTTTCAGCATTGACATAGTTTTACGAAGAAAATAGGTGATGGTGTATCAATTCCAAGTGGTCTAACAAGTCTGGTATTATTTCCCCCACTCTTCAAATGGGTTTAGTAACGTTTCTCTCTCATATCGTGAAATGTTTTCCTGTGTTGACTATGCCACCATCACAAACGTTCACTTTGCACCGCAAGGCTCACAAAGCTTAGTCCTGCCTTTCCCCGTATCTTCGCTTGATGATAATCCTGATATCTTGATCTATATATCTACCCTCGTCATGCAATCTGAATGATATCTGTCATGTTCCTCTGTCTTCTGTCCCCAACCACTTCTCTATGCCCTTTCCATCTATCCATAATGCTCCCTCTGATAACACGGCCGATACTTGTAATGAGTCATTGTCAGGCACGTGTTACGTATGGCAAACACACGTCTGCCGTACCATGTCCTATTCTCCTTTCCTCCTCAAGAGCGGAAAAAACCACGTGGAGGTCAACAGATGACGTGGCAGCGAGGAATGAGGGAATGTACAGCAAACTCAGGAAAGGTAGGTGCTTAACATCATAGTTGAGATCCAAAGGATCCCTCAATCAGTTGGCTAGAGACACTGAAGGATATGGCTGCGAACCGCGAACAGTGACGATCGTGTTGTCAATTTCTGTCAAATCAGAATGACTGATCGATATGCGTCTGTACAGTTGGATTGTGTATTCCGTGTGTTGGATGATAACATCCCATCCCATCCCATCCGTGTGGGTCCACTCCCTGTCCATCTTGTAAATTCATACTTTCTACTACTGTGTGCACCATGGTGAGAAAGGCAGTGGTCAGTGGGGCTTGTCCTACTGTTTAAAGCTGTACAATGATGACGATGATTTATCCTAACAAATTCTCCAGAACTCATTTCCATCAGATTTAGGGCAATTCTTAGCACCAGTGACCATAGTATATTATATCTTTGTCTGATAATATTCTCGAAACATTGTCACTTATACACGAACTAAGCCGATTCATTTCCTTCATCGGAAAATATCTAATGGAAACCTTTCAAAGCATAACTGTTTTTCATCTCGTACCATCATCTGGTTACAAGGTAGCTTTAAATATTCCCTCTCAATATATTTTATAGTAAAAATTATGAGCCACTTCTTTAACGTTTGCTGCCTCACGGAACCGGTTTACTCTTCAAGAAAGTGTAGTCTAACCCTATCTGAAACAGTTTTTCGGGAAGAAATTAGCCTACAATACTCGGAGCACACCCGAGTTCAGTAGATCATCAAGTTTGATTGGAAATAAAATCAAACATCCGGATTTATTATTCTCTCAACAATTTTGGCACTCCATTAGCATCAAGGATAGATAGCAAGAAGTCAACCAAAACATGGATGTTAATCAGCTGAATACTCAGTTCTTTCGCTTGTCTCACGACTATCCCTGATTTCCCTAACAGGCTACAGTTCAAAAACTGAAAGATTCTCCAGCTGGAAAAGTTTCAAGCTCCTCGAATCAACCAAGTTATCCAGAGCTTTTTGACCGGACGGCATACACCTGAAAAATGTCTGGATATATTCCTGTTTTTTACCAAGATGCTTTTAAGCCATTCAGTGTATATAAACTGCTAATCTTTACCTATCAATTTATGACCACTTCTGGGAATTAGGCATTTGGCTGGATTAATTGTCTCGTTACCACGGTAACCTGGAAAGTGAACACCAACAAAGGAAAGATTGATCGCTGTGAGCAAAACTCATTCACGACGAATTCCCACGGATCCTTTCGTATTCATACACTTGAATTTTACATACTTTTTCCCAGTCAGTCGCTGTTTTGGGGTTGCCATAGTGATTCATTTGCTATAGTGCCTCGTGCTTGCCAGTTCACGCCAATAAATAGGGGGCAATGACTGAAAGCAGTTTGGAACTTCCATATCATGATTGCCGACGAAGAAGCCGTCCACCAATATTGATTGTTTCGTTTTTTACGGTTTTGGACAAGACAAATACACGTAAATAATTTATTATCTACAAAACTCAGGCTCCTTCTGCCAATAACAAGTTCTACTTCTATGAATTACACGGAGACACAGGTAGAAGCCACGGTTAAGAAAACAAAAAGAACTAAACTTAGGGTATTTTTGATGCTCAAGCCATTGGTTCTCTCCATGTTGCGCCATCATAACGAAATCTCCCGTGAAAATGTCGATGTTTGCTTGTTTCCTTTACTGTCGCACAAAAGCTTGCAAAGAATGTGTACGGTTTATACTCACGGTGTTTCAATTCCAGTCGTCTGACATCCAGACGAACTTCTATAGGTTCGTTTGAATATATATATATATATATATATATATATATATATATATATATATATATATATTACCGAAGCAACTTAACGGGCATATTTCGTAACTCTGTGCCAAGTATAAGTTAAAAGGATCCGTTTTGCTTGAAATCACACGAAAACCATAAGGTAATATTCTGTCCTAATCGACTGTGTGGAGAGTAGTTCATGAATGACTACCATTCAGTTGGAAATGAAAACACTTTCACCGACCCGAAGTCGAAACGACGAAGTACACCTGGGTAACTGTTGCATGTTTTCTTCTGAACTCTTTTGTTACGAACGCTTACAAGATGTAACCAGTCAGCAGAACGAAAGCATCCATAAAGAACCAATAAAGTGACCACTAGTGTACGACTCATTCTGCTGGTGATAGTGCTTAGTTTGAAAACAATCTAGGAGTAAAAACGTTTGTGTCTGAAGGTAAGTTAAGTGAAAAGACATAAAAATAGCTTGAAATCATGGAGCATTTTGGGACACATACAAGGAAGCTCTAACTCGTAGCAAAATAGTCTTTTTTGAAGGTTCCCTGGTCTGACAAAATAAAGGCAAATCAGTATTTGGACGGGAGAAATCTACCTTGTCCAAGGGGTCTTTGATAACGTTTCTTGCACAACTCTGACCGCAGTTTATTGCAGCTTAAATCCACGGAAGTACAAACCTTTGGCATGTATTCATTTGGGAATTTCTTATCACCTTTGGAATAGGCCCTCTTGTGTATCAAACAAAAACACATACGCAATGTGATCCGGATTCCCTCGCCATTGTATTACGTGAAGACCTTTATTGAGTGCTTGATTCAGATGATGGTCTGCACAAAACTGACGCAGTCGATCTGCTTCACGCATATTTGCGAGGGAGTGTTGGAGTTCATTGCTAAATAACTGCAAATGATCCTTAGGTAGTCCTCTTTATGAAAAATGCGAACAGAAACATTATCTACTTCGGACAGGTTGATATATATTTTACCAAGCATCTTGTTTCGGTGCGATTTTCATATGAATAAACAGGAATCGTTAACGGAGACGTTAGGATAAACTATACTCTCAAAAACACTTACCTGATTTATTGCAGATGGGGTGAAACCTCCCCTTTTCTCGTTTTTTACCAACTATCGCGGAAACAAAAGGGTATTCATTTGATCATGCCCATATGACCCCGATATCAAGGTTATGGATCCGAAAAGAAGCAAAAGAATTTCACGAGTGGAGATGACATCAGTTCCAATTCTGCTGTTGAACAGCAAGACTGATTGATTGATTTAGCTTCACTCCGCAAGGCAGAAATATACTCTTCATTTCGGCTAGATCTGCTTTCTTCAGAGTCAGATTTTGTTCACCAAAAGGAACATCTTTAGTGGTGAGTTTTCTGTGATGGAAATACTAGTGCTTCCCATCTTCAAAACTACTAGCAGTTTCATTATGGTAAGCTAGATCTGACCGTACCAATCGCAAGTAACCACAAAAATCACTAAACCGAAATCGCGCTAACTAAAAATTTAAGTTTAAACCTTTATTTGATAAAACGCGGCAAAATTTGGTAGAATAAATTCGTAACAAAAAATAAATTTTGTAATTGCAATTCTGACAAAAATGGCAGTTATTTTATGAATGTGATGCACTAGAATGATGGTTTGGTTTTGATTCAGGATGTTTCTTGTAAACGTATATTAGAAATGATTTTTTCAAATCATGAGTACCGCATGAGGTTTTCCCATAAAATTTGTACCATACCTTATGCAAGTAAATTCGCCCACCATTTTTCACCTAAACACCAAATCAGTTATTCCGATAATTGGGAACATCCTTTATTTATTTTCTTGAGGTATGCTTTGGCTCATTAACTACCTTCTAAAACACACGTGGTAAGATTAGAAAAACAGAGAAGACGATTCAGCCTAAGCCGAAGAGGATTATCGAATTACGTTATGTTTGCTCCGTCAAGCAAAGAAAACGTCATGGATTTGTTGTCTGTTGCATTCTTTTCTCCCACGTGTTGAGGGCTTGCTCTCTCAAGTTAATATACGGGAGCTCGTTGGACAGTGTTTACATTTCTTCCCACCTGTATAACTCTAGCGAACTGGGTGTTGTTTAAACCCAAAGCTGGCTTGGAGATTCCAACCAACAAGTCGTTTCAAAGATAAACTAACAAGCCTGTTATCCAACCTGGCACCAACTAACAAATCCATGAATTGGCTTTACAATCACAGTAATACAGTGTATTTTTCTGGTGAACAACATCTGAGCAAAAGAAACAGTTTGTCACGAAAACTGCTCTGATTCAGTTATTAGTGAAGTAATTTACCCCGTTTTTTGTACAGTCCTTAGGATGAGTCTGGTAATGTCGAACTGTATTATGTGAATTGTGAAATGACTGGTTTAAATATGTAACTTGTGAATAATATCCAAAATCCTGCCTAGGGGTACTCAGATGGAGATACCGAAGGACGGAATTCATAGGCAAAATAGCGACAAAACGTTGTTGCCATTTAGTCCTCTTATCCTCTTGGTATCTCTCATCTAGACCTATCCTGTTCCCAGATGTACTAGGATTTATTGAATGAAATAATTGAAATTATTGACACCGGTATTATATAAAAGTGTTGTCCAGCCGTAGTCAAACAGTGACCACAGCTAATTTGGAATCCTCCAGTCTTGGACTTGAATCTCCCCACCACAGCCGGTCGTTCCCCAGTTGGCAGCAGTAAGTTAACCACAACCCACTTCCCGAAATATTGTACTAATATAACCAAACAAAAAGGAAGTATGAAACATTGGGTCCCCTTGATCCAGTTCATCAAAACAGATAGAAGACATAAATTGCGAGATGCAAGCATTTCTTTTAATCTTCTCAGTCGCGTACGTAAAACATGCGATTTCGTGTTCAAATGGAGCACAGAGCAAAACAATGGAATAGATAGTGTCAAGCGAAATTAGGAAACCATTCGGTAAACCTGATTGGTTACCGCCACGGCAAGCACACATTGTGGGTCAGAAGTTTCTGTGCACACAATGGGGGCCTAAATTTACTTATCAACACAGCCTGACAAAAAGCTAGAAGCTTTGGGTTCCGATTCCATACAATCACTCGGAACGCTTGACCCGGATCAATCCGATGACAAAAGGTCACCAGGTGTTTCGCGATCGATGAAGCCGGGTTTCTAGTCGTCGTCTGTTCTCCGGGTGGAGGATGACTCATCCACTGCACTAACCACTTCGGTACATGCTCCCCCATTCTTTGACTGAGGCAACGATCCGTTCTGCCTATGTAGGTGTCACCGCAGCTGCAGGTGAACTGATAAATGATGTGAGAGGCATTCAGGTTCGCGACACTGTTTGAATGTGCTTGGAGGTTTAGTCGTTTGGTGGTTTGTGAAATCTGCAATTCAGCCGCCAAGTAGGTGCGCTTTAGCGCACACTTTAGATTTTGGCTAATCCGATTGAACAGATGATCCCCTTTAAATGGCAATACTAGAGTAACTCGTTTCTTCTCGACCGTGTTGACTCGTACGGTCTTAGGCCTTTCTCTTTTGTGGATCTCAGTGAACTTATCCGGGTATCCATTGGCACAAAGAGTTTGGGATAAGAACTCTTCTTCCTTTTTCAGTTGGTCTACACTGCAGATTTTACGCGCTCTGTGGAACAGGGTTTTGACCAAGCCCCTTTTGTAGGCAACTGGAGCGAAACTGGAGAACTGAATATATTGTCCACTCATGTTACTTTACGATGGATAGTCTTCTGAATTGTCCCATTTGCAAGTTTTGTTTTCATGATATCCGAAAAAGGGAGGCTGCTGCCACTCTCTGTTTCACATGCGACTGATAGATTGGGATGTATGGTGTTCATTAGGTTGAAGAACTTGGTAAACCGTTGTTCCTCAGTAAAAATCAAAATATCATCAACATAACGCTTGTACAGGGTACACTGGATGATATTCTGATGTACATTTTTCTCAATCATTCCCAAAAAGATATCTGCCAATGTGGGCTCAAGAGGGCTACTCATTGCCACACCGTCAATCTGTTTGTACGACTGTCCTTCAAAATCAAAAAGTATGTTTTCTGTACATAAGAGAATGAGGTCTCGGATGTATGTAACAGGAATCCGCAACGTGGGTTTGAGTGTTGCTACCATGTCGCACAAATACTCGACCGTTTCTCTTAGGGGTACACTGGTGAAAAGTGAATCAACATCAACGGAAAACATTTTCTGGGAACTCACGGACATTCGCTCCAGGACATCTGATAGTTCAAATGAGTCCTTCACACAGTGTGATGTCATGTGCTTTCGGATGGGAGATAGAATATCCACCAGCCAGCGTGCCCGTTTGTGGTACTCTGAGTTTTGCATACATAAAAAAGGGCTCAATGGAACATCAGGCTCGTGAATTTTCGGAGAACCCCTCAGTTTTGGCGTTTGGGTGCCTATCGGTTTCAGTTTTCTGTATAGGTCTTCAGAGATAAATCCATGCAAGCGTAATATCTGGAAATGTCATGTGACCTGTTTCTCTACGAGCAAGTTGTTCTCTGGGGTCGAATCCGAAATAAATCGTCGTTTGTCCCCCAAAGTGCTATCCATCTTTTTAAGGTAGTCTTGTCTCTTAATGATGACGACACCTGATCCCTTGTCTGGCTGAAGAAATGTCACATCTTTCATCTCTTTCAATTGTCTAATTGCAGTGTTGTGTTCTTGTGATAAGCAGCATTTTTGTCGCACAGAGGTTGAGTTGAATACTTCCGAAAGACAGTTAAGGATTTAATGTTGTTTTGATTCTAAGGTTTTACTTTGATTTCGTCAAATCTGTATTAGGACTACTTCGTGAATCAGCATAGTTTGCCATCAGTGCCTTTGCTAATAACAACCATCACAACGAAGGGAATGATTACCGCAGTCAAGGATTACAGAAAGACTTTTGAATAAATAACAATATATTAAGCCACAACATCAATAAAAAGATGGTTCACGAAATGACTCAGTAAATTAGTAGTATCAGTGCTCTAATGACCATTCAAACACATGGAATAGTTTAAAAGCTGTTTCATCCTTGTTAGCATCCGTCATCGGCAGTGCTCATTGACAGAGACCACTCCTTCTGGGATGAGAACACGGAGAGAACAAGTGCACCTAGAAAGGCGAAACACCGAGACATTCGAATAGAAGCTCATCGGTTTAGTTGAATCTACTTGTAAAATGACTATGGAGTAGCGAAGTAACTGAAAAGAAGTTACTAAAAGGAATACGATCGACAGATGAATGATTCTCAACAGTGAATACGTGACCGAGAGCGATATGTGCAACACAACTCGATCAGGCCTTATTGATAGAAGTTGATATTAGGCAAATTTGAGAATGCTGAAAGAGGAATAATTATGAGAACAATGGCACCGAAAAAGTGAAAAATCCAAAAGTTATTTTATTGTTTTTAAAATCGAAACGCTCATCATTCCTTCATTGAATACATTGAATACATAATAATATGAATTATTATTATCTAAGTTAGCATCCACTATGAGACGGCACTGAATTTGCCAAGCTAATTCCATTGAACTGTGCAACAAAAACAATATAAAAATTGAAGTAACTACGACAGAAAATTGTGTTCGAGTATCCGACGTATTACTGTCGGACACAGCCATTATCTTCTGGAACTTATAAATGCTTTCCCTTGTAGAGGAAATTGTTTTACCTAAAGGATAGAAAAAGATGGATATTCTTCCGCATTGGCGTGTCATCATCTGGTAAAAAAGCTGATTTCACGAAAAACATATGCTGTTGAAACTATATCACAATGGTTTCTCTGGAAATATTCAAACGATGTCAGAACCTCATGAAAAAATACTCCTGACACCGAAATCACGTGATTCCCCCTCTCTGGTAAAAAAATCTATGTAATTGAATCCAACCGTATGAAGATTTAAACGGGAAAACCTTTCGTTGCTAACTGTCTTACAGAACTCTTTCTTATGATGAATTTGATGCGTTTCGTAAAGAAAATTCTTTGGGACTTTTGGTGAGTTACTAAAGAAAACGATATAGTCTGCGTTATCCTAGTACAATAATGCTATTAGTAATGATGCTATTGATAATAATTATGAGCTTGCGGTTTTGGTCATGTAAAATGACATTCAGCTGACTGGGACATTTATAGAGACTAATTAAATTCTTCCAAAATTATTGCTTCAAAGTTTGGCCGAATTTGCACCCTTAATTCCAGTGGTGGTGGCAAACATTTGTTAATATATTACACGTTAATACCAAATTTCTTTTGGTGCTCGTTTTGATAAGCTTCTCAAATAGAATTTGGAGTAAAGTAAGACATTCACGTAACAGCTTCAGTTTAATAGTTTTCTACAGCTTACCACCAGCGAGTGAAACTAGACTGGTTCAATTCTTTAGTTTTGGTCAAATCAGTTATTCATTCACAGTCAAACCGCCGGGATCCGCATAGTTCGAGATTGGATGTCAAATCAATAGATCAAGTCAACTTCGAAGTAAATGAGTCAAACTGTTTCCGATACCCACTTCTGAGTTTCAGCTACCTAGATAGAACAGTAAATTACTCATTTACTAGTGATCATTGCAATGCGCACCACTTTACATCTGGCCTCTTCTCGAGCCATATCTTCCAGCTGATATTCTCGCTATTTATAGCTGCATTACCCGAACAGCCTGCGGATATCTCAAATACAGCTAATTATGAAGATGGGATTCAAGGACATGTGTTTTGATAGACTTTGTCTCATTCAGATGGGGCTTCTACTTATCAGCTTATTTCTTGAGAACTAGCCATTCATTTTCGTATATAGCTATTTATTCGGTCGCACTGAAAGTAAATACCGAAATTAGAACCTTTAAACTGGCGACCAGACTTAAGCTTGTCAATACCTATATGCACGTGGAATTTATTGTTATATTTTTGCTTTTTTTCTAAGCTTAGCAGTTTCGTCTGCTGCCTTTTTTTACGCCGTAGAACAAGAGTTTCACAGCGCTCTGGAATCGAAATCATCCTGATACCTACATAGCAATGGGGAAAGGCATACACCACGTCAATCTGGAACAATGCTAATTTGAGCTGATTTTAGCAAACTTCTGGCTCAGAGCGTAGTGTCATAGCCAACAACTGGGTGATGTTCACAGGTGTAATTAAAGTTTACAGAAAACGTGCTTATCATGAGAAAAATCGCTTCAATGAAAACCTGAATAAGTGGTTCCACGAGGAAAGTGACTATAGATAAATCGAATATGAATTACGCATACTGTGTAATGTGCCAAAGTCTCGCACATGCAAGCACTGAGTGTTTTTGCTCAGCGGCTGATTGAACAGCAAAACCCTTATCATCATTGTTGGCTTTTGTTACGGAACTGATTACGTTTGGACTTTTGTACTCAACCCTAAACCGTATTTTCTGTTTGGGAACCTGTGGGGCATCTCAAACAGTTGCAGTACAGATAGTTTCTTCCCAAAATGATAGAACTTCATTCGGATGTTTTCTGTAATATTCCCTGGACTACGGTTCTTTCTGTACACTTCCGCTGAGTCACGTTGCAGTATTTCATTTGTGTCATTTACTTCCAGCTAGTATCCATTGAATACATCCATTAGTAAATCATTATGTTACGAGCTTAGGGATAAGAAGGATTTGGCTTCACCAACCCGGTGTGTATGTGACAGGGAATACGTGGTAAAAACACTTTGTCGATTCCGATAACGTTTGCCCATTTTCAGCACCAGGCTGATGTGTAAACCTTCTATCTCACTGTTTGTCATCGTGCATCAGCTTAAAGCGACCTGGTTATCAGTTCTCATTGACATTGGACAGTGAGAAAAGACTGTACCTAGTTTACAGTCTTTACAATGTAACCACTAAATCGAAAGCCGTTTGTTTGGATCGCGAGTCGAAAATCTAATCACGAAGCTATCAGGACTGTTGCTGAACGATTTATTGATCATAAAAAACTACAAAGCATAATGCTCTTCCAACAATGACACCGAACGATAAGAGACCATTACCAGCACCGTGGTCAAATCTGTTCAATGCCAGCTAAGGAGCAGTACTATATCATTTATTGTGTGTTCAACAAACTGTTGACAGCCATTTCGGATAGCTTGGTGGTTAAGCTTTGCACTCACAGTTATTCACCCCGGGTTCAAATCACAGTGGGGGATAGGTGGATGAGCGCCACTCATGCTTCGTAACAAGCTTGACGAAACACTTTTATTGTGCTGTCATGGTTTATAAAGATGAGAAGAGTGTTGATGCTGCATGATGGACCATATTATGTAAATTATTGGTTTTTGTTTGTTGACGGCCGCATGGTGAAACTGGAAGTACAGAACTGTAGGGAAATAAATTTAGTTCCACCAGCGAATATTTCAAAAAATAATGAGAGATGAAACATGCTCGTGGGGTTCTTTTGGCACAGGTCACGTTGATGTAGACAAAAATTGTGCGAACACATTGGCTAGTTGAAATAAATATTTATTTTTGATGTTTCGGCAGCATTGACGGATGCTATGTCAGGTAGCCAGTTGAAAGCCTTGCACTACCTGAAAGAAAATGCGAGACTCTCCAGTGATATTTGCATCTTTGTGAAATGTAGAGTACAGTGAATCAAGGCCTGTGGAATAAAGGAAAGACAATTCCGTGGGCATAGAGAAGGATAGCTTTATTCTTAGTCAGTATTAACTGAAGATGTGCAAAGGACAGTATTTCACTCGACATGGTTCTATACCGGAGCATATACTTTTGGCGCAAACAAGAATGAAAAACACGACTGCAGCAGACGTACGTGAGATCAGTCATGCAAAGCTGTGGCCTTCTCAGACCGCAAATTCTATGGACATTGAAGTCGTTAAAAAAGGTTTGTTTTGGTTCCACGATAAAACGAATAACTGGACGTATGAGAAAGTACACTGTTAACAACAACAGGTTTTGGTGAGTCTAGCTGATGTTATAAAATCGCGCACAAACGTGCATTCGTCATACATTTCACTGTCCATAACCCACCAAAACCTTTGTGTCCATTGGTCGCTGATTATAATACAGTGGTTTAGGATGTTGTGCTCAAGACTTAGTCGTGTAGTTACCCTACAGAATGCTCTTTTCACTTTCTTTTCTATTCCTTATGCAACAAGAAGAGGGACGAGTCCAGATGGGAAAGTGACCATCGGTGTTGGGAATCGAACCCTGGTCGTTATTCTCTAAAGTCCACATTGATTGAAAAATATGGTCCAAAGATTAGTTTTCCTAATTGCCTTTGAGTATTTTGTGGTAAGCTCGGTGACTGGGTGGTCGAAAGAATATTGCTTTGGAGGAAATAATAGGACGAACATGAGCAGGACAAAGCTCATAAGACCGTTAACCAAAAAGGACACAAATTTCATCAGTTCAAACGATGAGAACTGAATTATTCATTTGCCTTTCATCAGTGTCTCTTACTCACTTGGATGTGACGTGAAAGGCAAGTCCGAGCATGAATCCAAGCATAAAACACCGATATAACTGAAAGTTCTTATTTTTTGGTTGGAACGATCAAATTCTTCGGTAAGATGTTCTCGCATCCTGTTGCAGCAAGATGCACACACGCACTTTTTAAGTTAGACTTTCAACCAGCGTTTCTCATGGTTATTGAGCAAGTTCACCCTGTGGTTTCACGGATCAAGAGGTCCGTTTTTGAGGAAAATTCAACAACGAGTTTTATATGTGCTGTCGAAGGGTGCTTGCCTGGCTGCACAGATATCGATTCAGCTGCTTGAAGTCTAGTTGATATTCACTTGTTTCGGTCTGATTCGATTTAGGGAGTTCGCATGACTAAGGCAGAAGTTTGAAGTGACACGCTGTCCACGACGACATTTCGGTGTCACTTTTTCTATCGTTTACAGATTTCAAAACCTGTCCTAACCAAATAGGTGACTTTTATTCATTGCTTTGAATGAATTAACTCTGGACTATTTAATTATTTTCAACGCAAATCCCGTGGTTGAAGTTTAGCATAGAAGATATCGAAACCACGTTTAGACTGGTATTGAAAGAGAAACAGTGCGTTTCACCGTCTATCTACTATTCTTCACTTTTCCATTACACCTTCATGCAGTGACTCTCTGAGAGTGAACTTTGCTCAGTGCGTTTTAACTGACCGACCATTGTAAACTGTGAGCAAACGGCAATGGAAACTTATGGGAAGATTGTGAAAAACATCTCATCTCATCAAAACTGGGTCGGTATTCTATTGTTTTGGGGTTGAAAGCGTATCACTAGGCAAATCCGTTGATGCACAAGTCCGTAAAAGGGCAAATTTTTTCTGAATAAAGTTGTTCTTTTACAGCAAACATTTGCATAAGGTTTTTAGATTGGACCTTATTTTGACAGGGTCGTTCAGCCCAGACTTTCTGGGAACGTTCGATGATCACACTGATTTGTTGACTGTTTACAGTATGATGATGGTGTGCTTGCCGATATACCAAAAAGGAATCATATGTGTTTGCCGGTCAAGTGACCTTTTTTCGATGAGTTCGCATAAAGGACAAGGCTTGACGAAAAGTAAGAAGCCTGCCTATTTCCATGTAGTAGTGTGGCGGGCAGCTCTTGTTCCCCAGGATATTTTCGGAGTTTATGGTACCTGAACCAAGATCTGCTATTCCCACGTACTTTCAGGAGTATGATACATTGGAAAAAGGATGTTTCGAAAACAGCAGCGAAAACTGGGCCATGGTGATCGATCGAGGCGAATGAGTTTCCCAGGTAACACTTGAGATTGGGTAGGAAAGTTTTTGAAGCGTTACAAAAATATACGATCCAGATTTTAAATAATGGTTTTATCTCCAAGAAAAAATATGAAATTTAAGTGGCAAACTATATATGGCCATGAACATTTTAGTTTGGAATGAAAGTGAAGAGTAGTGAAACAAGATATGAGATATGGCTGAGTAGTCAAACATAGCCCTTAAAACTCAAGATTTTTGATTCATGGTATGTTTATGGGTTAAGTAACCCCTCGAAAACCATTCCAATGCGAATTACCTCCAACATTCCTCATCTATCGAACATTCTCGCGAATGGAGACCTTCATAGTAAAACTGCGTTCTTGGGCTCACTTAATACAGCAGGAAATAAAACTGACTGAATTCTTGAAGATATCAAGCTGCATAGGTAAATCAGTCGGTTCAATGGTATATGACTGTATTGTAAACTGCCCTGATATGGGCTAATACAAATGGGTAGATTCTGCAGAGAAATACGTAAATAATCAGCCATGCTTCTAAAATGTTTGAAACATGATTATTGAATAATACCACTGAACTCAACGTCCTTTTGGATTAGAGCAAACAAGAAATATGGAACCAAAATCCCAATCTGAATACAATCACCGTGATAAATATGAACACCAGCACTCATGTGAGAACGGGAGTCATGACTATTTTTCTTTTATCAGACTTCTGCGTAGATGCATTTCCGCTTTTCGGACGGAAAAGCGCACACCAACCGATCCATTGGATTAGGAAACAGGAAAAATTCAGAAGGACACGACAGCTGCTAAATTATTCAGCTGAGAATCACTAATTGTCTTTGCCGATTTTGGCGAGATAGGGAAAAGTAGATTTTCTGTTGTTGGGAACGCAGAATACTAGGGACCAAACCGGAAAACGTGCAGAGATAAGATAGTGCAACTGGAATTGATCATTGTGAAGAACGTGACTAGATGGTAATAGATGTGGTGTGCTAACTTTGACATATAGCCGTATACAATTCACTCAATTTAGCAGATAAATCAAATAATGCTATGAAATATAGAAGAATGACGGAGAGTTTTCAAATCAGACCAGTAAGAATAACTGGTGAACTGAAGTGTAGAAAATTGGAAACACACTGATGCACAAAAGTGAAATTGAACCATGTATATCTTTGGAGTGTTTCGACTTCTTACTTGACAAAGTAACCTGATATATTATGCTACGTAGTATCAAAATTAGTTGCTGGACATTTTCTGGAACAAAATACATTTAATGGTTCTGCGGAATTAACAGATGGGTCTCAACGATAGGCTGATGGGGAACAAATATGGATGCATAGCTTTTGGACGCATTAAGGGTTAAACCAATTTGAGCAAAGAAATCAATGGTTACAGAGAATAGAACCGCAAAAATGTTGTATTCCCTGGTTTCTTATATAACCGGCCAGAGCATTCCTGTATACGTACCTATCATTGAATGGGTCCCATAATTCTTTCTTCTCCTATTCACATGACAATGGCACACTATTTCAGAAAGGAAATCGAGTTCAGCCAAGTGAGGAAATTGATCGGCGGCAGCAGGACTCGAGCCCAGTCCACCATGACGACCGTTTTGACCGCCCCGCTGATTGTTGGGTCACGAATGCACGGGAAAATTACATGCAAAATGTGACCGTGCTGTAAAGCAATCCTCAGCTATCTATCAGGAGCGTGGATATTTTCAACTTAATTCTTGTGTACTGAGTTCTTTTAATAGAAAGCCAATGACCATGGTAGTTGAAATGAGTAACATCAAAAACCTGACAGTTCACTGCGTTGAAAGAGCAGCGGAATACCACCAAAGAGGAGATCGCCAAGGATGGCATACCATCCAGCGTTCGCAATGCGCGCAAGTATTTCGTTACACGAAAGACCACATAATCAATAGAGGTCGCAACAGACCTTTACTGCTCCTATGCAAACTGAAGGGGGTCAGTGGGAGAACTCGTACAGGAACACGCGCTTACAAGTTGTATGCTTTGTCATATGAAGACCAGGTCTTATTAGAGAAATGTGACTAAAGCATTTGGATAGAGTAATTAGGTAGCAAGATTTGGTAACCGAACTAACATCGTCGCCCGAATCGGAGATGGATATCAACAGTGTAATCATGTGACTACTGAAGTTAAAAATATAACCTCTTTATGTGGCTTCACAAACATAGGGAACACAACAAATGTGTACATGTAAATTAGAGTATTTTAGCTTGTTTAGGAGGAGGAAAATTTGCTAACGCGTAAGTATTCCTTGTTTACCGTGCAAGGTGTAACCTTAGCTGATTGTGTTTCCGAACAGCTTAACTGGCAGATAGTTATCGTGTTTTTAGTGCATCTAACCTATTTTTCTGAGCTAATTCTGTCATTCAGTCGTCATACCTATGTACTCTGTTGCCCGTTGATTCATCAGCCTCACAGCCAAAAGCTTCCTCAGTGGAGGGGAAATGAAATGAAAGGGAGATTAGTATACGGACTAAAAACGTATAAAAATAGAGTAAAATTTTCCCAAAAAACTATTTTCCTTTTGAGCAGATGAGGCAAATATACAGAATAATTTCTAATAACAAAAGAGTAGTGGGAGTTATATATCCCCATGTTTTCAGCTTCGCTGGGAAAGAGGTTAAAGGGTTCTGTCCGCAGATCACCAGTTGCATGTATTTCAAGTTGCCAAATAGCAGTTTATAATAAACTTCCAATTGATGAGTAGTTCTTTTAATTACGACTCATTTGTTGCAAAGAAATCTATTGTCAGTATTATGACAAAGCTTGAAGTTTGGGATTAATTGTGTAGTTTACAAAAATACTCGAGCAATCAAATCATGATTGTCCGGTGGTGTTTGAGTGGTTTTAGCCTTGGCCGCTCTCAAACTGAGATTTTTTTAATTGTGCGACACTGGAAAATTCTTGGTGGATGACACTACATGTTCAATATTCATGAAACCTCCGCAAATTGAGAAACATTTTCGGTTATGAATTTTAGTGCATGGTGACTTGCATTTCCTGACAAAGAAGTGATATTTGGAAAAACGTTGTGCGCCTTTTCTGCTAAACTAATGCACAAGCGTGTTATTATAAAGAGAATCTCTGCGAATCACCTTGTAAAACAATACGATAGTAAACACTGGGATACAAAACCAAAATAAGTTAAAACTGATTGTCTCAACACCAAGAGAGAATCTCGAAAGTGCTAGGTGTGCGATTTTTAAATCTGTTCGGTTTTATTCTATCGTGCATGTGCATAGGCTGACTTGCGCATTTTAGTCAAAAAAGATTTGCACTTGGCAATTCATCAAATCAAGGGGATGAAAAAAGAACGTTTTTATATCAAAAATGCCAACAAATTCGGCTAATTCTCGCTTCCAGTATTCGTACCAGATAAAGAACAGTACAGTTTCCGCAGATGTTAGTGTGAGAGGGTACGAATCGGGAAAGAAACGTGTAGGAGTGGGAGAGTGACATTTGAATAGATCACTCTGTAAAGGTTGAGTGCTATCTGCATTGATTATGTGAGCAATTTATTCTCGTGCGGCCAGGTGTAATGGGCACAACTTAGCAGATGGTTCAGTTAAGAATACGAAAGATACTTGACTGATAACAGGTAAACCTGGCAGAATAATTCTGAAATCTTTTTTTCAAGTGACAACAATGTCTGGGAACCTTAAACAAGAACAAGAAGAATATTGATAAACGAATAAAAGAAATGGCACTCTGTTTGATCTTATAATTCCCCATGCTTTCGTCTTAGGCAAAACAGTTTCTTCACACAGTCTGGAATGTGAAATGATTACTCCAACTTAGCATCCCTGGTAATTCCTAATTATTTGAAAGCACTCGTTCTAGCTAGTGGTTTTGTGGAAATGACTGATGACTAACAATCATGGGGTGATCGAGGAAGGGCAAAAAAATGTTCAAAGTATCTGAACAAATTTAAATTTAAACCGAATCGAGCAGAAAGATCATAAATAGTAAACAGATTACCGGAAAATTTACCGAAATCCCGGGTCACAAAAATAGCTTGACAAAGAGCCACATCATCGGCATATTTGAATAAATGTGCAGGAGAACTGGACGAAAGATCACTAATGTAGGTGGAAAATAGATAGGAAGAAAGGACAGTTCCTCAAAAGCGCTCCAGAATTGTTAACCAAGGATTTGAATGTTTTAAAACCTAGTCGAGTGCACTGAGTTCTATTGGTGAAGTAATCAGACAGCACACGGCAGATCAGTGAGTTCAGCTTCTTTTGAGTTATCCTGAGTTTTGCAGAAATACTCCTTCCGCCCTCCCAAGGATTTCAAACATGATAGAAGTGGCAACATCTTAACAGATGAAAACTTTCTAAGGGGCGGCATATGTCAAAAACCAAACTATCTATCTTTGAGAAAAGTTTGACATTGCTACTTAATAACGATTCCAAAGAAACTCAGGAAGACGCATAGGAACGGGACCTTTGTAGGATTAGAAGACGTATTTTGATTTGCCTGGCTTGTCTGAAGGATTGCAAAGCACACCCTGAGCACATCTTAGGCCTGAACAAAAGAGGAAGACAATGGTCACCGGTTGAGTTAGGCGCATACAACTTAAGGGAGAGTAATTAGGAATGGTTGGTGATAATCCTGTCTAAAACAGAATTGCCTTTGGTTTGAGAAACACAAAGATCAGTTAGATCAAATGGAGTAACGGTTTGGATTGAAGCGTTATTGAAGTTACCTACTATGATATGCAAAATTGTCATCTGGGAAGAAACAAGAAAAGGTACAACAAGTTACAGAAAAAAGAATTATTGCTGCTTGCAAAAGGGGTCTACATGTAAGTTCGTTACGGCCAAATTGCATGACTTAACACTCAATACCTTTCGCTGTACATACAATAATAACTTCAGACTGTCCCTAACAGGTGGAGTTTACTCAAGTGATCTCGTCGCCTGCAGTCTTGTCAGTAGAAAGCCTGCCCTCTCGGTACAGTTTGAAGCCATCTCTTGACAAAAGTGAGTCAGCACTACTTGGGTTCAGCCTCGATTCGTGCACGCAAACCACACAAGTATGAACATGAAGTCGAGAACGAAGAATGAGGTTTCGAGAACGTATGTTGGTACTGAACAGTGACGAGGTGTACATCTTCGCCGGAGGGATACAATTAAAGGCAGCCTTTCAGCCATTACGGATACAATTTTTTTGGTTGAATGGGAATCCCATGATATATATGAAAAGTCAAATCTGATCGAAGTTAAAATCCATTAGTCTGTTTGAATGGAAGTATTTCTGACTCTGCATAACGGTGTACAAATTCCGTAACGAGCAAATTCCTTGTATTCAATGACGTGGCCATTAACGTGTAGATGCAGCACAGACAGTCAAAGGGCGCGTTGACCATGAAGTTCGTCAAGAGTGAAGCCAACAACTGACCTCATACTAACCATCAACGGGATATCCATATGAAATAGCACTGCCCATGTTGAATCTCTGTATTAAAATCTCTCCAATGGATTTATGCACACCGAAGTTCGGATGCCGAGAGTGAACAGGACCTTGTTGAGGAATCCTGCGTCCTTGGCTTTGGTACGATTGCCAGTCAATCAGGTCAGGTCAAGCGATAGCTTTGTGCAGACGGTGAATATTCGGCAGTTACAAAACCGATTATTACAGACACGTTTGGATGATGATCAGAGGGAAGGCCACGATACACCATATTGAAATGTCCCAGGTGTAGAGAAAGCCGGAAATTAATTGATTCTTGATAAAATGAGCAGAAAACTGGCCCACTTGAGTGGTTTCTTCTGCGACAAAACATAGATATATGTCATTTTATTTTACAAAGATAGTCACTTTTTTAATTTGGTGGTCGATATTTGTAAGGAATCCGTCTTGGGCTTTCATTGGGCTGGTTGTTGTTGCAAGGTCTACAGCAGCCAGTTTCATGTGAATGCTACAAATTATATGGTACCTTTGAGCATACTGATTGAGCTCGAAATTCTTATATCATAGACCACAATTTACAAAGGCAGTAGGTAGTGATTGTTGCATCGTGTTGTTTTACTGAGGCTGTCAATTTTTCAGCTAGCTTTTGTGTTTACTATTCCATTTTGAGTTGAGTTACTTAAGATTCTCTGTCTGACATCCGAAGCTGGGGTATGATTTGACGATGCATTGATAAATACACTCTACTTAGTCCCACAGTGTCGACAGCTTTTAAAACAAGGTGAGGGTTTGTTGATATTTCATCGACCTGTAGTTTGAAGAAGATAGCAACTAGATTTGACGGTAATGTGTTACTAAGAAAGTTCGTGGAAAAGGTGCAGCACTATTGATGCCTTCTACATTGCTCTGTGGGAGAACTGGAATGGCCTACTTTTCGGTTCATCCAGGAGTTGTATACTCTGTCAGAGACTGCTCCGATGTTACTTTTAGCTTAAAATCGTCCCGAGATGTCGTATCTTTTAAGATAACCTATTTTATGAAAAGGAATAGTTTCAGAAAGTGCGACATTCGCGCTTTTTATGCTCTTCTAATATGAGTTTGGCTTAGCGATCGTAACGTTTCATAAACAGCCCAGGTTCAAAAGGTCTGTGTGAGCTAGTGTGATCTGCTGGTCTAAATGTTCACGCACTGTACGCGAAGGTCGACGATGGGAAGATTAGTATACTACTCGTCAACCTGCATTACAGAGAAATCTGCCACTTGACAGGATCGAGAAGATATGTTTTCTTCTAGATTTCTTGTATTTACTAGTATTTTATCATAGCTGATTGGCACGATAATTCAGGAAGTGAGTTCTGGCCGATTCAAAGCTACCAACTGGGAAGTGACGGTTGCAGCTCGCGGATCCGAATCGGGGATAGAAGGATCTAAAGTTCACTTTGATGACAGTTGGACATCCGTTGGTGCAAGTGAAACTCACGACTTTGTCTCTTATGAATCCTGTAGATGACCTAATTTTTGGGATAGCATTCAGTCATTGGAAATATATTTTCATAATACGAACTGTATTCTGTTCATACAGGAATTTGTCAACATTGGATATTCTTATTCACTTTCCATACCCGTGGGGAAAGTGATTTTCTGAAAATAGCCAGTCACATGTCAAGTATACGTTTGAACGAGAAATATAATGTCAACAACACAACATGAGGCTTATCGTTTTTTCGATACACCCCGAACCTCGTTCGGCCCTGGTGTACTAAGTATACCTCTACTAGCATTAAACATAATATTGCACCGCGTATTTGTTTTTTTATTGATTCAATCTTTTTTAATCCAGAACCATGATTATCTTTGTTTGTCTCGCTTGGTGATATGTCTATGTGTGGATTGATTCACTAGTCTCCACCTAAATTCTGCTTCGTTCGAGTCTGAGTGACAGAATGAAACCCCGGTTTTATCCGCTGATTAGCCGAAATTCCATATCAAACCGGAGCCTAACTGACTAATGGTAGATGAGCATGTGCACGTACTCGTGCGCGTAAACTGAAACAGACCAACTCATATCAGACACACAGAGACACGAAAAAAGGTTGTTCTCAGAACCAGCTACCATTTTTGTGTTATTCACAGGCGGAAAGCCATTTTTGCTATTTTTTTATTCATCAGGGTGGAGCATGGTTTACCAGAATTTTTCGAACTTATTCTACTTTGAGACTGTTTTGGGAAAAGTATACAGGTTTATCATAAGGGTCATCGTCTCTCAATTCACTTATTTCAGAGTACCCCATATAAACAGAACACACTGTTCTGCTTCCGAATTTGTGTCCATATGTTTTACGCAGATATGTTAGGCGCGTTTGTGTTATAACGCCTGAAATTATTTCCAGTACAAACCATTCATATAAGGGTATGTATTCACTTAATGGAACTCGTCTAGTCAAGCTCTTCTCATACATATAAAACTTTGATCCTGAGCTAAAACCCAGTTCATAAGGAAAAGAGTAGTGAAAGTGTGCTTTGTTTGTGGTGATGGTCTGCAAAGATTATGAAAACTATCTGTGAAGTATAAAAGACTATCTATGGCCCTGAGATCCGTTTATTTGCCGAAAGTTTAGATGTGTCAGCGTGATTATGAACCATGAGGGGCGGATAGCATGCAATTGTTGTTTGATATGCGGCGACTATTATATCACAGTGGCCTCGACATCAATGAGGATTTTGAAAACAACTCCTTGCCCTTGTCTAGTTTTCGTCTTATCCCCGTAGGCGTTCGTCATCGAACTAAACAGACGGTTAATTTGAACGCATCTTTTTTGTCACCACTGTGGGCCACGTGACTTACAGAAAACACCATTAACCGCAGATTGCTTTAAATCCTGTGAATCTGTGCTGTTCTCCTATTGTTTTCTATCGACTAACAAAACTGTCTTTCTCACTCACTACATCACTTTGTACGAATTACCAGGACTCTGTCATATAAACTACTTAGTATGAAAAGCATATGAAAATTACTTTGGAAAAACGACTTTGGCTGCAGTGTGTTACTTTCTAAGTAAGCTTGCCTTACCACCGTGGAAAACGCGTTAGCGATGATGATGATCTACTGCGAATTAAATTAATATACGTCGTAATATTGATGACAGGTATCAGAAAGTGAGTTATATCAGTGACTTACGTACAACATACCTTTAGGTCTAATCGCGAACGCTTGTACGAATACAGAAATCAAACTACATGCATGACATTTTCTGGGCACAACAAAACGACGTGTCATTAAACAACCAACCGTTTCACATAGATCGTAAGAGCATATCACAATGAAAAAGCGTTTCACTTAGGCAATTTGAAAAGTGACCGGTAAGTTTAGGGTGGAGAAACATGGTCAGAGAATTTTCATTGTGAACCTTCGTGTGAGCGCAACAAAAAGAAAGGCGAATGATTAGAATGGTAAATATAATTATTCGTTCCCCTTTTTGCTTTGATCACTTCGGGAGAATGAATGGCAGACAGCCGCAAAATCCATATGTTTTACACGTACTTACTAATTCACTAACTGTGTGTAAGCCGTGGCATGGTTTCGTTTAGCTTTTGCCGTTCCGTACACATCAGAATTGAAATTGCAAAACTGACTTGAAACCTCTACAAGACTTAACGCAGGTAAACCGGTTTCAGAAGTCTCTATTTGCATTTGTTTAAATAGAATGGACAAAAATAACATGTTTAAAAACAAAATAGTCTACAATTTATAATTAACACTCAAAAATAAACCGGACGTGATGTGTTCCATTGTTTAACCAGTAAGTATATGTGAATGCTCTGTTCTCTTCAAAAGACTGATAATAGATCAACTGTCCGTGTTTTTGTTAGCGTATATGCACCCACACGCGCACATACACAAGGGACTTTCGAATTCGTGTTGCACTACGAACTGTTGACAATGATCAAGTGGTGTAGAGGGAGGTTCCTGGAAAACAGTACAACTCTCAATTCACCATGACTGACTTTAGCCCAGATTATGCAAACGAAATCGGAATCATGCAATGATTCAACCCAGAGGAATATTGCACCCAAGAAATAGAATTTTCGTGGCGAAATTCGTACCCGTTTTCATTCCCTTTTAATACGAACTGTCACATAGGCCACTGTTTAATCATCGTCCAGTTCTGCTGGTTTGGGCAAAACACTGAATATGGCTTTGGGAAGCTCAGCTACCCGTTAGGTCCCATTCACCTATTTCATTTCGTGAAACCACAACAAATGGTCAGATGTAAACGGGGACTTGGGTTCACAATTGCTTTTCAATCCTATCGTCAATAAGACTAGAGTGAGTTGGTTGTTTCGAATTAGGAAAATCAAGGCAGTTTATCGATTAAACTTGGAAACGAATGGTTGGAAATATTTAGACCAAATCAATCTCACCAGTGGACGAAAAACCGTGATTTGATCAGGTTGAACGAAAAAGGTTTTTTACGAACTTAACCAGCGTTTTGCCTCTTACTCATAACACCGTATAAATCAGGGTAACCAAATGGACACGCAGTCTATCACAATAATCAGAACAGCGCAAAATGCAACAGAAAATGTTAGTTTTCTCCGATTACCACAGTGACCGTGAATCAACATTACTTGGAGTGCTACTGTTATCACAAGATTTCCTATCATTGAAGTACTAGGCCAGCCGAGATAATCTGACCACTTAGTCACATTAATAAGTTGTACTAACGGGGAATACCGTGATTCAGTGAGTTGGTCAACCGGTAGTTACGCTCAAGTTGATGCCAAAGAAGTCATTCAGACAGCCCTTTCAAAGCACTTCTTTCGCACGGTCTTTAGTTAATTAAGTCGAATAGCTGAATGTGTTCGCCATATTGTCAAAAAATAACCTGAAGTGCAGAAGTACATCGATTGCCATTACCAGGAATTGAAAAAGAAATGTGTCAAGCGTGAGCAATAACACAAACACTGGGTTTCAAATTAAGGGAAATATTCACATACGCAAGTGTTTGATGGTCGGTATTACAGTTTCAGACCAGTTTGTGAACAAACGGGCAGTGAGAAAAAGTAAATGTTGTAACCGAGACGTCGACTGACTACCATCTTCTCCGACTTTGCTGAGTTACCGAACAAAAACACTTACATGTAACATATCACGAATTAGGAATAAGAAATACTATCAGTCTCGTGCATCAAACACACAGTAATCTATTTGTGATCTTTCTTTATTTTTTGCAAAAGTAAAGTATTAGTGAATAGTAACGTAAACAATCCGACAAGAAAAATTATCAGTTGGTCGGAGAGGTAACCCAATCCCCATTAGTCTAAACATTACGCGAAACATGCCCGTGGTCAAAGAGCTTGAATAAAACTAAACTTGAGTATCATAGGAAAAAGATGCATCAAATAAAGTCTCGCATGATGATGGAACACAAAGGAGACAGCATGAGCACATCAAACCTTACCGGTTGTGAACTAGTTATTGGATGCAGATCTATTCAAGATTGATTTTCTAAGACCTGCCATAATTATATCGGCTTTTTTAACCGTACGATGCGGTGTAAATGAGGAGAAATACTTCAGACCAACTACGGAACGTAATGAGGAGACATTTTTCGTCAAAATATGACGGCCAGAGTGAATAGCGTGTAACCCTTGACTTGAAGCATAACTGTACTTTTATAGTACTGACGGCAGTCATATTCATGACAGTCAGTAGGTAGCGTGTTTGTTCAACACGTCAGCTGAGAACAATCTCCGACGACGATTCACAATCAGTGTGGAGTAAAAAACATCTTCCGATAGACTTATGACCGAAAGTATTTCGGATTCATAAATAGATCATCGGGCAGTAATTTAAGCCCAAATTGTGTTTGATTCGGGAAATCAGATAACACACAAGGTTTCACACTTGCCTACGAAAATGCTTGCAACTTCCAATCAATATTTACTCTGAAATAGTAAGATGGAACTTTAGAACAAAGCATAGGCTATATTCAGAGTGATATCACGAATCTCATTTGTCGAAAAGCGGTTACACGATTAGCATAATTAAAAGTATATTTTACCTACTCAACTTCTCGTACCTAAATATCCCCATTTGGACGTGTGCACAACTAGAAAATATCGAATGAACACGCAACATTGTCACCAAAATACATTCAGCATAAACCAATAGATGAACGAATACAAACTCCGGTAACTGCCCCTTCCAATATCAACACTGAATTGTACTGAAGTACATTGGCGAATTTTGTCAGCCTGGTAAATATGTTCAAAATGGAAAATTGAAAGATACGCGCCTAAGCAAAAAAGTACGGAGTGTAGCTTTCGTCCGGAGATTGCTAATTATTGGCCCATTCCGATTCAGATGCATTTTGTCATTCACGAAAAATGACATCGTTTACTGCGGTGAAAAACATTTTATCTCATACGGTGGCACAGGTATTTAATAGTGAAAGTGATCTCAATTTTGGTTGGATATATACCGTAATTTTATCAATAGTCACATTTTGCAAATCTACTCTGAACACGTTTATAGGAATATTAGCCCTATGATAATTATTATGTGTAGCGTTTGCTCTTTTCGGAGGCAAAGCAAGTTGGGCAAATACAAAAACACTTGGTATATTACGTCACATTGGAAATGGTAATATATTTTGACTGTGTGTATGGTGTTTTAATACTTCTACACAATTCATTGGTTTACTGTTCAGCTGGTTGGGCATCTCTTTTTAACCATCAGTTGTTACGTCAAACTGGAATGAGGAAGATGCCTTGACACATTCTGATCAGCTTGACAGCCAAACAAGGCATACTATTAAAGAAGCGGCTGTAAGTTCGACAAAATAGGCTGTGGTCTCAGAAGCAATTCTCCAATTTCGTCTGTTCCATTTCTGCCTTCCACTGTGAGCAGAATGTTTCCGGAACGGTTGAATTCTGACAAACCAAACTGGAATGCTATGTGCGTCAACATGCTGACACACTGATTGTACAAATATTGTATGCAGAACTCAACTCTTCCATATATTTTAGGGTCTGCGCAGTATTATTTAATACACCTTTTGCGGCTTATGTGCAGCCATTATTTAGGACTTGAATATCAAATGTGAGAAACCCAAAATAAAATAATGTTTAGACTCGTAATACCTTTATGTGCATATTGTTTTGCTCCGCACCAGATTTGAATACTAGTAAATATGTTTCAACTGTGCAAATGAGATTGAAACAAATGCCACCATCTCGCACATTTCATCTTTTACCTGTTCTTATGAACTTAAAACAACTGATGTCTAGTTTATTCTCATTCCACTTTCTTCAGTTGTCAGTCTTGAACGCCATCAACTCTGTTACATCTCTTCTGCCATAAATCCGGGCATCTAAGGCTCCTCCCTTCTCATGTGGTTCTCCTGTCCATTAGGTCTCCCTAACTTAAACAAGGCGAACCCCATTTTGCCTTTTGCTTCCAATTGCAGACAGCATACCCTACTGAAATACCTCCCCAAATTACTTCAGTCCTTCCCAGATTTGTTGAACGAATAATGAGACTCCTTATTCGGACTGGTTGATAAACGCAGATAGGCAGTCTCTGTCCCTATTCCAGATGAATTTCATCTTTCTTCTGTTCCACTTGTAGTGTGAAACACTTTATTTCTCTGTTGTTCTAAACCCTGAATTATATTGTTTATCGTGGATAGTCAGGCTTACACTTTTGCGGTCATCCGTACTACTGATCATGGGAAACATCCCAAACAAAGCAGAACTTGGAAAATCTTACCTTCTTCTTTGGGTTTAACACCAAATAATGCATGCAAGTATTACCCGGTCGCTTTGTTTTGCAATATGTTCTCTGGACTGTTGCATGCCAAGTTCCCACTGTTCACGCAACACAAATTCTTAGAGGTGGTAAATCGTATTACATATAGTTAGAAAATAGGACAAATCCCCGGGAATCGGCAATCCTAGAGAATAGGTAACTTGTGAGATTCCCAATCCTATGTTCTGATTTCCAACTGTTAGGTTACAAACGGCCGGTCGACGTTTCGGTTTCCGCGGGTGGCTCTTCTCAAGATCAGTTTGTGGTAATTTAATCAAGTATACTGGCGGGATCGTTGCACCAGTGAACTGTTTTTTTGGTAAATATATCCCAAAATTTCTAGAACTCAGGTAGCACTCGGTGATTATCTTTAAGAACGGTAAATACATGATAAAGACAAATAGGAAGACCAACATATTTGTTGTCCACATTTCACATATTTCATTTATACAGTTAAGGGTGAAATATAATCGACCCAAAAGTAGATGTAATCTCAGTTTCCCCAAAGCATAGCATTCACTCTGAGAGAACAGAAAGTACCTTTAGGCCGGCTCATGAACAGTCGTATCGGGCATATATTCTACAGATTCCTGAAAATCTCGCCCACAATCATTTCAATGTATCAACGTATCGTTGATAATCAATTTTCGTAGCCTAGTCCTACACCAAATCTGACAACATTTGAGAACACCGATAAGTAACACGGCTGACCATCAGACTTATGTATAATCGAGAAATACGCAAGATGAAACTCGGACTGTTTGCTTCGTGCTAATGATTTGCATTGGCACAGTCGGTACACTTGAATGCGAAGGGCAAAAAAGCAGATTTTTCAGCTTCTTATCACATGTGTGCTAATGGTCTATTGGAGTGAAGAGTAAGATTTGGTCATTTAAGGGTGATTTCATTGAATATTCCTTTGCGTTTCTCACGGAGTTCACAAGTAGAGCTAAGCACTTGAGCCCAAAAAATCAGACTGTCATGTGAACTAAATGTTTACCGGTGGTTTGGCTTGGCGTTTTGTATCAGC